>CM026270.1:16553023-17753023 GCA_014851425.1 Senna tora | reverse complement strand
GTTCGAGGACCAAAATCAACCCAAAAAAAACTTTGAGGACCAACATTAAACTTCATGCAGACATTGAGGACCAAAATAATACTTTAGCCATCTTTTTCACTCTCAAGTCTGAACACTATCTTTTTTACTCTCAAAACTCAATTAAAGTAGACATCACTTGAAAGGCAATAGAGGCAAATGCGGCTATGTCTTTTTAATCATAGATAATCAATAAAAGATGTAGTAAATTCTACTAAAAATTGTTATTTCTGATAAAAATGACACTACAATTTTATAATTTTGATACCCAAAATACCCTTAAAAATAAAACTATATCCACTTAAAGTCATATCTTTTCATATGTATATATTCCCTTGTTATAGTCATATTATTGATTTGTTTCATAGGTATTTTTTTGTAAATTTTATATTAAATGAGTTTTTTAAAGTCATATCGTTTCATTAGTATTTTTTGTAAGTTTTTATGTAAAATTTAGTTTATTAAAATTACCCTTCATTAAAAAAAAAAAAAGCAACGTCTCTTAAGTAGTGTCCATTATCAGAGACATGTACAATTTTTTAGATATTCTCTTCTAACCATTTAAACTACTTTTCTTTAGTAAGTTACTTCTTCAAATAATGACTCTTCAAAGACATGTTGATTCATTAATAAAATACATATCTATTTACTAATGACTTTACACAACTATATCCATTTGAAGTCCTCGTATTTTTTTATAGAGACAAAATATTATTTAGTCATTGAATTGTTGGTCAAACTATTATTTAGTCCCTGAATTTATCAAAAATATTATTTAGTCTCCCAAAATATTTAACTATGTCAATTTTAGTCCCCGAATTTGACAAAATACTATTTAATCCCCGAATTTATATAACTATGTCAACTATTTAGTCTCCAAACTTAGCAAAAATACTATTTAATCATCGAATTTGTAACTCTGTCAACTATTTAATCTCCTGACTGTTACCCGTTATAGTTGACAGAGTTGTAAATTCGGTGATTAAATAGTATTTTTGCCAAGTTTGGGAATTAAATAGTTGACATAGTTACAAATTCGGAGATTAAATAGTTGACATAGTTAAACATTTCGATGACTAAATAGTATTTTTGATAAATTCGGTGACTAAATAGTAGTTTGACCAACAATTCATGGACTAAATAGTATTTTACCTCTTTTATATATATATATATATATATATATATATATATATATATATATATATATATATATATATATATTCCCTTATATCGTTTCATATGTTCTTTTGTAGGTTTTTATACTAAATGAGTCTTTTACAAATTTAATTTATCAAAATTACCCTTCATTTTATAAAAAAGTAATGTCTCTTAATTAGTGTCTATTCAAGACATACAATTGTTTAGATTTTTTTTCTTCTAACCACTTCATTACGTGATTTTCATTCAAAGAGATAGTGATTCTTATTCGTATAAATGAATCATTTTTACTGTAGAAACAAACATGATGGGTGCATATTGTAGATTTGTACAATGTTTATTTATTTTTATTTTATTATCGTTTTTTCTTTTTAAAATACATCAGAAAGGCATTTTAGTTACTGTGGAAACAAACGTAATGGGTGAAGCAAATTTTTTTTTTTGATAGAAATGCGTAATTCATTCAACCAAAAACACAGCCATCGGAGGCTAAAACATCAGAAATAATCGACGGATGGTCCTCTAACCAAACCATCTCACTAGCAAGAGAAGAGCCAATAAAAGCCAGCCTATCAGCCACACTATTTGCACTACGTGGCACCCAATAAAACATGACAGACCTGAATTGGCTTTTAAGACACTAGACACTATCTAAAACAGTTCCCAAGCGTGAGATACAACCCCTTTGACTATTCAAAGCTACTACCACCGCTTGAGCATCTCCCTCCAGATCTATATCCAAACACCCCAAGTCACGTGCAAACCGGAGCCCTTCGAGCACAGCAGAGGCCTCCAACAGCTCCACCAGCGCACACGGCATCGACCTCCTCACCAAAGCCCCAACGACACGCCCCTGAAAATTGCGAACAACACAGCCGAGGCCAGACGCAACCTCCGATCGTTTGCAAGCATCAACATTTACTTTCAACCTCGAAAACGACGGCGGAACCCAGCTCGGCAATGGATCCGTCCCGGCAAAGCTCTGATCGACCCTCACATGTAAGTTTCCCACTTCAGCCCAAAGCTCCAATATCGAATTTTTAAGCACCGAACAGGGGGGAGGCCAGACCAAGCCTAAGCTCATTTCTCCTGTTCCAGATCTTGTAGGCGGCGATGGCAAACAGACACAACTCTGAGTCATTCCATTGAGTCAGTGCACAGTTGAACCACTCCACAAAACGGATCTCCTCATCCAACTCGCCAATAAACGGAACCGGGATGGAATTCCACAGAGATTGCAGCTGATCACAGAAGAGGATAGCATGACCGATTGTTTCTTCAGCACCACCACTGCAAACTGGACACCTCGGATCCACATCCACGCCCCTACTAACCAGGTTAGTGCAAACAGGCAGAATCTCTCTGCATAGCCTCCAAAGGAAGAATTTAATTTTAGCTGGGAGCTGAACTTTCCAAATTCTCTTCCAAACACCAGAAAATTGCAGAAAAAATGAATCTTGTAATTGAGCAATTTTCTCCTTCCTAATTTCTTTATACCCAGACTTTACAGAATAGAAACCATTAGGAGTGAGAGACCAAAACCACGAGTCATCTTTTGGGGATCTAGCAAGGGGGATGCTCAAAATACTATTAGCCACATTAGGTGGGAAGAAAACACTGATAGCTTCATGGTTCCACTCACCAGAGTTAGAAATGAGGGTGAACACTAGGAGGTTGGGGCAGTATCTGATGCATCTATTTAAGATCTCAGAAGGGGCAAAATTCGGGATCCAATTGTCAATAAACACCTGAGTTGTTTGGCTATCCCCAATTCTACGCGACAAACCCTTCTCAAACACTTTCCTGCCAGCTAAAATACTCCTCCACGTCAAAGAAGGGTTATACCCCAGCTCCGCTTCTAAAAAAGTAGCATTAGAAAAATATCTAGCCTTTAACACTTGAGCACAAAGAGAGTCAGGGAACTGAAGGATTCTCCAACCCTGCTTAGCCAGAAGAGCCAGGTTAAAGTCCTGTAGATCTTTAAACCCCAAGCCCCCTAGAACCTTAGGAAGGGTCAACTTTTCCCAACTGATCCAATGAATCTTCCGCTGATCTGAACTGTACCCCCACCAGAATTTTGCCATCAACATACTCAACTCATGGCATAAATTCTTAGGAAGAGGAAAGCAACTCATTGTATACGTGGGTATAGCCTGTGCCACTGCCTTGATAAGAATTTCCTTGCCCGCCTTGGACAAGAGTTTCTCCTTCCATCCTTGAATCCTCTTCCAGACTCTATCTTGGATACTTTAAAAAGAGTTGAATCTGCTTCTCCCAACCATAGTTGGTAGCCCCAAATATTTTTCATTAAAAGCTACCACTCTAATCTCCAGAAGCTGCATAATACGATCTCTTTGAGGCCTGCTGACATTAGGACTAAAGAAAATAGCCGACTTATCCACATTCACCTTTTGACCAGACACCCTTTCATAGAAAGACAAAATCCTCTTGATCTCAGCTGAATTCCCATCATTCGCCTTATAAAAAATAAGGCTATCATCTGCAAAAAAAATAGATGCGAAATGCTAGGAGCCTGAGAGCAAACTTTAACTCCTTGGATTCTCCCTCTAACCTCGGCCATTTGTAGCAGTAAACTAAAATATTCAGCACGGAAGAGGAATAAGTAAGGGGAAATCGGATCACCCTGCCTAAGACCTCTCTCAGGGGAAAACACACCCCAATCATTACCATTTAATCTAACCGAGAAAGATACAGAGGAAATACATCTCATGATCAGATGAACCCAGCTCGGAGCAAAGCCCAACTTCAATAACACTTCCTCAAGAAAGCTCCATTCCACCCTATCGTAAGCCTTGCTCATGTCCAATTTAAGAGCAAAGCAACCATTCCCACCAGCGCGCCTATTCTTTAGAGCATGAACAAGCTCGTAAGAAACCAAAATGTTATCAGTAATTTGGCGATTAGGCACAAAGGCGCTTTGAAAATCTGAGATAATCGCAGGCAAGATGGTCTTCAGTCTGTTGGCTATCGCCTTAGACACAATCTTATACAGAACATTGCACAAGCTAATGGGGCGGAACTGAGTCATATTCTCAGGCTTCTTGCACTTCGGAATTAACACAATTCTGGTCTGGTTAATATCAGCAAGAGATTCTCCACTATTCAATACCCTCAAAGCCCAATCAGAGACTTCCTTCCCAATAGTATCCCAGTATGATTGGAAGAAAAGAGCCGGGAAACCATCCGGACCTGGAGCTTTTAATGGTCCCATTTGAAAGATAGCGGTCTTCACTTCATCCAAAGTAAATGGAGCACAAAGCATAACATTCATTTCATCAGAAACTTTCCTGGTGACAATACCTGGGTCAGTCTCTATAGAACTCGGGAGGGAGGAGGAAAACAACTCTCTGAAATACTCAACAGCCACATTCCCAATCTGGTCATCATCAGACACCCACTCGTTAGCACTGTTTTTCAGCTTCTCAATTGAATTCTTCTGCTTGCGGTGGGACGCAACCATGTGAAAGAACTTTGTATTCTTATCCCCCTCTTTAAGCCATTGAACCCTCGATCTCTGCTTCCACATAATTTCTTCCACCTCTAAGACTGCATCCAGCTGGCTCTGCAGACTCCTCAAGTGGTTCACATCCGCTGAGGGGCCCGAACTGTTGTAGAAATCAGAGATTTGCTGTTGAAGATTCTTGATCTTCTTCCCCACATGACCAAAAGTACTTTTGTTCCAAACCTTGAGGTTTTCAGCCAGGAAATTGAGCTTCTGAGCTGGATCATCACCAATAGAGCCACCTTTCCAGGAATTCTTGACTAACTCAGCACAGTCCTCATGGTTCATCCACATCTTCTCAAACCTGAACGGACGACTACTACCAGAAAAAATCGGAGCCACTCTAGCAGGGTCACAAAATCTCATAAGAATTGGTACATGATCAGAGGAGCCAACAGCAATATGCACCAATCTATGATTAGG
Source organism: Senna tora (assembly GCA_014851425.1). Classification (NCBI taxonomy): domain Eukaryota; kingdom Viridiplantae; phylum Streptophyta; class Magnoliopsida; order Fabales; family Fabaceae; genus Senna; species Senna tora. The sequence goes on along the minus strand of CM026270.1, from coordinate 17,747,901 downwards.
AAACAGATTCTTCCACTCCAGGTTGCCTAAACCCCTATCATGTCTCACGTGCACCGTATGTGGGGGGTCTCGATTATTACACCAAGTAAACTGACATCCCTCAAAACCCAAGTCCATAAGGTTGCAGTCATCAATAGCAGATCTAAACTGTTGAATGGCTTGATTCGACCGAGGAGTGGCACTAAGGTGTTCGCTCTGATGAAGGACTTCATTGAAATCACCCATAACTAGCCAGGGAAGCTGGTTGGAACGATTGATAGACCTCAACATTGCCAACTTAGATGTTTGTTAGAACCAGAAGGCTCCCCATAAAACCCAATGAATCTCCATCACCTCTATCCAAATCCCTAACAATCACATCAATGTGGTACTTGGAGAAGGTTTGCAAATCAACCTGAACCTCATTCTTCCAGGAGACAAATAACCCTCCACTACGCCCAATAGAAGGAACACAAAAGCAGTTATCCAGAATCTTATTTGTTTATTTTATTGATTTTCATTTTTAAAATACATATTAATTTTTTTGGCCAAAATTTTTAAAATAGATCTTATTATTGTTTATTTTATTATGATTGGCTATACAAAAATTTGTTGATACATATTTTATTTTTATTAAAGAACTTCATAGCAAACACCTAAGTAATTTTACCATAATTTGGTCCTTTTAATATTTTGTGCACTCATAGAATCTTTGGTGCGTCTTTGGCGCCTGGAATGCCTGAAACAATTTTTTTTATTATGGATTAAGTTTAAATAACATGTGCAAAGCTCGTTCTCTTTACTACTAATAATAATAAAAAGAAACAAACAGGTATAAAATGACCTTCTTTTTGTCTTAGATCAAGTTAAAGTGTGTATAATTAATCTATCGTATATTGTAAGATTTATCTTTATTTTCATTCTTCCGAAAATTGAATCTGAGAGCAATTATTAAAAGAACGTGTGCCATTTTACCATTTGAAATTTTGTATCATAGTAGTATAAAATAACTCTTTTCTTGCCTAAGAGCAATAAAATACCATGTGGATACATGAACGCTAAATACAATGAACTTTTTGTACGTCTACATTATTAGTGAGGGACATAGATGGCAAGGAATATTTGTAGACTTCACGTTCAATAAGATGATATAAATAAAAGTGCAATTGAATGGATTTTCCTACTTAATTTTATATTCATGGCGTGTTATAAATGGATGACTTTGTGAAACTACTCCATTCATGTTTTGTTATGCAATAAAATTATTATTTTTCAAACAAAATGGTAATAACGAAGTAAGTAAGTAGTTTTCAAGCATTAATATTTGAAATCGTGTTTGTGTTTTTTTTTTCATTTTGGTAGGACATGTTTGTATTCTTTGCTTGAGCGAGGTTATTTTCATGTAAAAATATTAATATTTACTTCAAATTTTCTAGCCGTTTACTATATAATTAAAAAATCATTCTTTCTAATATATATATATATATAGTCCTTTTATACTTTAGTGATGAGATTAATTCAAGTTCACCACATATTAGAATTATATTCTTTCTACTCAGCTAAATGATCAACAAATGGTTGAGATTAGAAAAACGGTTTAAATAATCAAATGAATTACACTTCAACTTAAATCATTTCAGTCCGACATGTTGTTGTGGAAAAGACTACAATAAAAGTTTTATTTTTAACCCTTTTTTGAAATTTAAATTGGTTCAATTGGTAGTTAGCATTAGAGGTAAGAAATTTCGCTTCATCTAGTAAATGAAAGAATACGACTAAATTTAGCACTTTTAGCTTTTCTATTTCTCTTCCATTGTGCTTAGCTTAAATGCTAATATTAAGAAGAACTATAATTTTATTGATCTTTTTATGAAGATTTCTATTGTCGAGCACAATGAATTAATGATTAACCCCATCGTTGGTTTGTAGGCAACTCAAAAGATGAAACAATTGTCCTAAAAATTTAAAACAGCTCCATACTCTAACCTAAGGATCGAACCTCAAACATTTAGTTATTTTATAGATTTAAATTTATATGAATCATATATAGGTTTATCACATAATTAAGTTGTCGAATGGATATAACAATGAGAAATAAGATACCTCTTTTCTTAATTTGAACAATGCCTGTATTTTATTTTAATCTTTAATTAGTTTAAAAAAACCATTTTTTGTTTTGAAACAAATTGCAAGACGTTCAAATGAGTTGTATACCATTGTTTTTCATCAATATTACTAAATTAACAAATATGAATAGTACCATCAAATTCCTTTGTTGTTGTAAGTTGTCATTGCCAACAAATAGTTGTCCTTTATATATATATATATATATATATATTCGTGGGATAATAAGACCATCTACGATCAACTAAAGCTATTCTAAATTAAAAACAAATAGATATGAACAATTCAACACTGCTTTTGTTGGCCTTTTGCTTTATTGCGCACCAAGTTCTTTTCGCCCATGCTTCTGGCAAATATCCCTTGGTACCAGCATTGTATGTTTTTGGCGATTCGACTGTAGATCCTGGAAATAACAATCATCTAAATACAATGGCACAAGGGATTAGGTGGCCTTACGGTATTGATTTGAATAATGTAAGGGGTCGACAAACTAATGGAAAAAACGTGGCTGACTTTTTTGGTAAGTTTGTAGAAAATGAAATATAATACATTTGGTTAAAAATGACATTGGAAATTACAATTCTAATTTTTTCCTCTAATTACTACCAATGTAGTTTAAAAAAGTAAATGATAGAATTTCTTAGTTTTATTTCCTTCACATATCATACAAACAAAATATTATATATGATATTATTTGTTGTTTTTTTTTGCAGCTACTTATTTGGGCTTACCAATGCCTCCTCCATTTTTGAATCTCTCTAATTCTGAAAGGAAACAAATAAAAACTGGAATAAATTATGGATCAGCAGCATGTGGAATCTTAAACACAACTAGAGTGGTAAGAGATTAAATTGAAGCTTCTCATAAATTTTCATCATGTGTTCATTTATTCAGTTTATCTTTGGTAAATAAATGTTTTGGCTTCTTAATTACAAGTTTATTTTTGTCCATCTCTAATTATTTTCTTTCTCCGTTATGCTAAAGGGAGAATGTTTATCTCTTGCTCAACAAGTCAAATACTTTGCCTTAACTAAGATGAAAGATCTTCCGATAGCACTAAAGAGTCAAAAGAAAGTGCGCGAGCACTTGGCCAAATCCATATACTTTTTATCTATTGGCCTTAACGATTACCATCCTAAAGTGAACAACAACATCACTAGCAATTTCTCTTCAATAGGCTTTGCTGATCATCTTCTTGATGAAATTACAAAACATATCAAGGTACATTAATATTTTACATATTTTACTTTTCTCTATAAACATTGAAGTACTTAACTTTTTAAATGGTGGCATATGCAACATTATTTGTTTAGCTTTAGTTTTACAATTTTATAAGTGTGTAAGAAAGGGCGTAAATGAACCAAGCTATTCAAGAATTAATTGGATAGGGCTCTCATAAAAAATTTGAATCAAACTTAGTTCTTTTATTAAATAAACATGCTTCATGAACATATTAAGCACGATTAGCTAAATGACTCAATTTTCAACATTTGAAGCTCGGCTTGCTAAGCTAGTAAACATTACAATTAATAAGAAAACAAATAATATTATATGATGTGTGTATATATATATATATATATATATATATATATATATTTGTAGCACTGCTTGTAAATTTTTTGGGCTCCTCTCATTTATTAAGTGAGTCAAGCTTGATCACAATTTTCTATTTGTTTCAAAGCATACACCTGTATTTGGGCTTGCATTATTTTAAATGAAAAGATTTGATCTAACTAAGGTTCTATACAATTTAGCTCATGAAATACTCTATTTGTTGGTAATTTATTTCCCTCAAATTACCTCATTATTAAAAAATATAACATTTCTATCAAGTTAAAAAAAACTTTGAGAGACGTATATTGATTTATTTAAATAATTTTCAGGCACTTTATTATCATGGAGCCAGAAAGTTTGTGTTGTTTGGTCTTTCAACTTGTGAACCATATCAATACACAGAACATTGTGAATCAAGATACTATACAGACAAGCTTCCAAAAAGGATACTAGAGTTACAAAAAGAATTTTTTGGTTCAATATATACTATATATGACAGAGCCATCATATACAAAAAGATTTTGAAAGATCATGAAAAATATGGTAAGCAAATTCTTTTTTAAGTTATCTTTTAGATGTTAAAGTCTACATTTACATTTATAAAATCTTTTTCTTAATATAATTTATTTTGAATTGGATGAATTCTTTATCATTCTATGGTGATTTTTTTTACATGATTTTCTTTAAATATACAGGAATCACAAACATAGAAGAACCTTGCTTTGTAGAAGGAAAACCTGTTTGTCCTGATAGATCAAAATATTTTAGGTTCGATACATATAACCATCAAACTCAAATCGTATATGAGATAGCTTCAAAGGACTGCTTCAATGGATCTGCCTGCTATCCTTACACTCTTTTTGAGTTGGCCAAAGAACCATTCAACCGCCATAGATTATGGTAGCAAAATGGAGAAAAAAAAAGTCTCCATTCCATAAAAATTGTATTGTATTTAAAATATTTTGTACAAGCAATTATGAATATCACATTGTGAAATAACAATTATTTTCAATTGATTCATATTCTTAAAAAAAATCCTTTTTTTGTATTTAATTTTTTAGTAAAGCTTTAATTATTTTACTGTCAATTTTTTTTTTTTTGCATGAGAATGATTTAGGTAATTTATTCGGATGGTATCTAGCTTAATATATAATATGTCTAAGTTGACATATATATTTTGAAGGAAAAGACCATCAAAGGTTGGGTCTAGGAAGAGGGGACTAATGGCTCACATTGCCTAAAAGAATTTTGAAGGAATAAAAATAATAGTTTGAGAATTAAAAATGAGAGACTAATTAATAAGATGGACAATAATAAAGTAACATTAGATATCTCAAAAATATAATTATAAACTCTACCGTAGGTGAAAAATATAACATATACTATTCATATTTCTAATAACAAGCAAATTAATTCAAAATTCAACATCTGCGGACAGAAGAACTTAAATTCAAATCGCAAATTAATTGCTCCATGATATCAAAAACTAATTTAGAATAAATTACCCCCAATAGGTGAGTATTGTTATAAAAATAATTTTGATATCAAGATTACCCTCCAATGAATATTTATTTAGAAAAAAAATTATTAATTCCAATACTTAGACCATTGAGGTGACGAACTAACCATCTCATTAATAAATTCTTTAGGAGGATTACACTGCCTTCTGTTAAGCTTAGTTTCATGTGTTCTTTCTTGAGCACAAACAAAAATCATGGTATTGATATACCAAACTTCATTTTATGCAACTCAAGAGGACAATTTCAGAGAAGACGTTGTTCAATTTTGATTCCAACCTTAGTTTAAAAATTAACCCTAACAATTTCAAATTCAAGTTTCGGGCAATACTAGCATATGAAACCATTATTATTTCCTCCTTGTCAAATTCATTTTCAGTGACATTAAATTTGCCTAAACACGTCGTTACCTTTTGTATAATTCTAACAAACTGCTAGATATATCTTTATAGATTTCAATTCCCAAGACAAAAGATGTTCCTTAAGTATCAAGTTCACATCAAGTAGAAAAAATTTGCTTCCATTGATGTTAAGGTATTTATTGACCTACATGATTTTCATCTCTTGAATAATTCAAACAAACTAGTTTTTAGGGATTGATCATGATTGTCAAAAGTGCTCCCTAAAGAAGAATTGTTGTAATAATTGGTTGTACTCACCATGAATCTAACCATGTCTAGACCTAAGCGTCTATGTCATAAAGAATAATTATGACTTTTTTTATCATTAATGCCCTTTTAATTCTGATACTTTACACATGTAGAATAGTAAATTGATCTGAATCACACTTAACTTATACAAACTCTCACATTTAATTTCATTACCAACAACTCAAGAATCATAAAATAATTCAAACTTATCTTTATTACCAAAAACCATGATCATAAGTCTAAACTAAAATTAAATTTTGTTTCATGTAATTATTATCGGTCAATATTTCAATCATGGTGCTTTTAATTATTCGCGAAAAGAATACTATATGCCAAAAATAGCAATAGAGGTGGTTAATAAATTGGGTAAAATTAAACAAAAGACATCCACAACTTACAATCACAAGATCCTCTTTTGTTGGTGAAGAATGTAACATACAATTAATTTTATTTTATTTTTGTGAAAACTTGAAATTAAATTAACACAAACAAACAGAATGTAATATTACAAAGGAAAATCCATTCAAAATATGATCCAATCGATCCTGATCTACGAGAATGCAAGATAACGATGATCTATTCAATTCAAAAGTTAAATTGACAAAATTTATTAATTTATTTCAATCACAAAGTGTCGCAGGTCCATATGATATATATATATATATATATACTAGAGGTTTCGCATGCACCTACGTGCATACATGTAATTTATTCTTAAATTTTTTTAAAATATAATATAAAATAGTTATTATAATTTAAAATTTTTAAATAGAAGTTTTATCATAACTTAAAATAAAAAATTTAAAAATGAGAAGTTATGCACATCTCTATTTTTTTAGTAACCACCTATCATACTTGTTTTCTTTCTCTCAAATCCTCCAATCATATTATTTTGTTTGTAGTTTTTAATTATAAAATATAGATATAAATTTATTGAGAAGTTAGTTATTTATTGGAAAGTTGAGGGGGAAGTTATTTTTTTGGTGTCACACTTTGCTTATGTGACACCAAAAACTCCAAAGCTATATATATATATATATATATGATTTATATAATCAATATCCATATTCATTAAATTAAAATTTGCATTATCGAATAGAGATATATGTATATATCTAAAAGTTAAGAAAATTCAATTCAATCAATCAATTTTACTGTAGAAACAAACATGATGGGTGCATATTGTAGATTTGTACAATGTTTATTTTTTTATATTTTATTATTGTTTTTTCTTTTTAAAATACATTAGAAAGGCATTTTAGTTACTGGGAAAACAAACGTAATGGATGAAGTAAACTTATTTGTTTATTTTATTATTGTTTTTCATTTTTAAAATACATATTTTTTTTGGCCAAAATTTTTAAAATACATCTTATTATCATTTATTTTATCTTGATTGGCTATACAAATTTTTTTTGGTACATATCTTATTTTTATTGAAGAACTTCGAAACAATCACCTAAATAATTTTACCTTAATTTAGTCCTTTTAGTGTTTTGTGCGCTCAGAGAATCTTTGGTGCGTCCTTGGCGCTTGGAATGCCTAAAACAATATTTTTCTTATTATGGATTAAGTTTAAATAACATGTGCAAAGTTCGTTCTCTTTACTAATAATAATAATAAAAAGAAACAAATCCGTATAAACAATGTTTATTTTTTTTATATTTTATTATTGTTTTTTCTTTTTAAAATACATTAGAAAGGCATTTTAGTTACTGTTGAAACAAACGTAATGGGTGAAGCAAACTTATTTGTTTATTTTATTATTGTTTTTCATTTTTAAAATACATATTTTTTTTGCCAAAATTTTTAAAATACATCTTATTATCGTTTATTTTATCTTGATTGGCTATACAAATTTTTTTTTGGTACATATTTTATTTTTATTGAAGAACTTCAAAGCAAACACCTAAATAATTTTACCTTAATTTAAACCTTTTAGTATTTTGTGCGCTCAGAGAATCTTTGGTGCGTCCTTGGCGCTTGGAATGCCTAAAACAATATTTTTTTATTATGGATTAAGTTTAAATAACATGTGCAAAGTTCGTTCTCTTTAATAATAATAATAAAAAAAAGAAATAAATAGGTATAAAATGACCTTCTTTATGTCTTAGATCAAGTTGGATTGTGTATAACTAATCTATTGAATATTATAAAATTTATCTTTATTCTCATTCTTCCGAAAATTGAATGTGAGAGCAATTATTAAAAGAACGTGAGCATTTTACCATTTGAAATTTTGTATCATAGTAGTGTAAAATAACCTTTAGTAGAGATATTCCTTTCTTGCCTAAGAGCAATAAAATACCATGTGGATACATGAACGCTAAATACAATAAACTTTTTTTTCCTCTACATTATTAGTGAGGGACATAGATGGTATAAATAAAAGTGCAATTGAATTATTTTTCCTATTTAATTTTATATTCATGGTGTGTTATAAATGGATGACTTTGTGAAACTACTCGATTCATGTTTTGTTATGTAATAAAATTATTATTTTTCAAATAAAATGGTAATAAAGAAATAACATAAGTAGCTTTCTAGCATTAATATTCGAAATCACGTTTGTGTTTTTTTTTTTCATTTTGGTGGGACATGTTTGTATTTTTTGCTTGAGCAAGGTTATTTTCATATAAAAATATTAATATTTTACTTCAAATTTTTTACAACGTAAGTCGTTTACTATATAATTAAAAAATCATTCTTTCTAATATATATATATATATAGTCCTTTTATACTTTAGTGATGAGATTAATTCAAGTTCACCACATATTAGAATTATATTCTTTCTACTCAGCTAAATGATCAACAAATGGTTGAGATTAGAAAAACGGTTTAAATAATCAAATGAATTACACTTCAACTTAAATCATTTCAGTCCGACATGTTGTTGTGGAAAAGACTACAATAAAAGTTTTATTTTTAACCCTTTTTTGAAATTTAAATTGGTTCAATTGGTAGTTAGCATTAGAGGTAAGAAATTTCGCTTCATCTAGTAAATGAAAGAATACGACTAAATTTAGCACTTTTAGCTTTTCTATTTCTCTTCCATTGTGCTTAGCTTAAATGCTAATATTAAGAAGAACTATAATTTTATTGATCTTTTTATGAAGATTTCTATTGTCGAGCACAATGAATTAATGATTAACCCCATCGTTGGTTTGTAGGCAACTCAAAAGATGAAACAATTGTCCTAAAAATTTAAAACAGCTCCATACTCTAACCTAAGGATCGAACCTCAAACATTTAGTTATTTTATAGATTTAAATTTATATGAATCATATATAGGTTTATCACATAATTAAGTTGTCGAATGGATATAACAATGAGAAATAAGATACCTCTTTTCTTAATTTGAACAATGCCTGTATTTTATTTTAATCTTTAATTAGTTTAAAAAAACCATTTTTTGTTTTGAAACAAATTGCAAGACGTTCAAATGAGTTGTATACCATTGTTTTTCATCAATATTACTAAATTAACAAATATGAATAGTACCATCAAATTCCTTTGTTGTTGTAAGTTGTCATTGCCAACAAATAGTTGTCCTTTATATATATATATATATATATATTCGTGGGATAATAAGACCATCTACGATCAACTAAAGCTATTCTAAATTAAAAACAAATAGATATGAACAATTCAACACTGCTTTTGTTGGCCTTTTGCTTTATTGCGCACCAAGTTCTTTTCGCCCATGCTTCTGGCAAATATCCCTTGGTACCAGCATTGTATGTTTTTGGCGATTCGACTGTAGATCCTGGAAATAACAATCATCTAAATACAATGGCACAAGGGATTAGGTGGCCTTACGGTATTGATTTGAATAATGTAAGGGGTCGACAAACTAATGGAAAAAACGTGGCTGACTTTTTTGGTAAGTTTGTAGAAAATGAAATATAATACATTTGGTTAAAAATGACATTGGAAATTACAATTCTAATTTTTTCCTCTAATTACTACCAATGTAGTTTAAAAAAGTAAATGATAGAATTTCTTAGTTTTATTTCCTTCACATATCATACAAACAAAATATTATATATGATATTATTTGTTGTTTTTTTTTGCAGCTACTTATTTGGGCTTACCAATGCCTCCTCCATTTTGAATCTCTCTAATTCTGAAAGGAAACAAATAAAAACTGGAATAAATTATGGATCAGCAGCATGTGGAATCTTAAACACAACTAGAGTGGTAAGAGATTAAATTGAAGCTTCTCATAAATTTTCATCATGTGTTCATTTATTCAGTTTATCTTTGGTAAATAAATGTTTTGGCTTCTTAATTACAAGTTTATTTTTGTCCATCTCTAATTATTTTCTTTCTCCGTTATGCTAAAGGGAGAATGTTTATCTCTTGCTCAACAAGTCAAATACTTTGCCTTAACTAAGATGAAAGATCTTCCGATAGCACTAAAGAGTCAAAAGAAAGTGCGCGAGCACTTGGCCAAATCCATATACTTTTTATCTATTGGCCTTAACGATTACCATCCTAAAGTGAACAACAACATCACTAGCAATTTCTCTTCAATAGGCTTTGCTGATCATCTTCTTGATGAAATTACAAAACATATCAAGGTACATTAATATTTTACATATTTTACTTTTCTCTATAAACATTGAAGTACTTAACTTTTTAAATGGTGGCATATGCAACATTATTTGTTTAGCTTTAGTTTTACAATTTTATAAGTGTGTAAGAAAGGGCGTAAATGAACCAAGCTATTCAAGAATTAATTGGATAGGGCTCTCATAAAAAATTTGAATCAAACTTAGTTCTTTTATTAAATAAACATGCTTCATGAACATATTAAGCACGATTAGCTAAATGACTCAATTTTCAACATTTGAAGCTCGGCTTGCTAAGCTAGTAAACATTACAATTAATAAGAAAACAAATAATATTATATGATGTGTGTATATATATATATATATATATATATATATATTTGTAGCACTGCTTGTAAATTTTTTGGGCTCCTCTCATTTATTAAGTGAGTCAAGCTTGATCACAATTTTCTATTTGTTTCAAAGCATACACCTGTATTTGGGCTTGCATTATTTTAAATGAAAAGATTTGATCTAACTAAGGTTCTATACAATTTAGCTCATGAAATACTCTATTTGTTGGTAATTTATTTCCCTCAAATTACCTCATTATTAAAAAATATAACATTTCTATCAAGTTAAAAAAAACTTTGAGAGACGTATATTGATTTATTTAAATAATTTTCAGGCACTTTATTATCATGGAGCCAGAAAGTTTGTGTTGTTTGGTCTTTCAACTTGTGAACCATATCAATACACAGAACATTGTGAATCAAGATACTATACAGACAAGCTTCCAAAAAGGATACTAGAGTTACAAAAAGAATTTTTTGGTTCAATATATACTATATATGACAGAGCCATCATATACAAAAAGATTTTGAAAGATCATGAAAAATATGGTAAGCAAATTCTTTTTTAAGTTATCTTTTAGATGTTAAAGTCTACATTTACATTTATAAAATCTTTTTCTTAATATAATTTATTTTGAATTGGATGAATTCTTTATCATTCTATGGTGATTTTTTTTACATGATTTTCTTTAAATATACAGGAATCACAAACATAGAAGAACCTTGCTTTGTAGAAGGAAAACCTGTTTGTCCTGATAGATCAAAATATTTTAGGTTCGATACATATAACCATCAAACTCAAATCGTATATGAGATAGCTTCAAAGGACTGCTTCAATGGATCTGCCTGCTATCCTTACACTCTTTTTGAGTTGGCCAAAGAACCATTCAACCGCCATAGATTATGGTAGCAAAATGGAGAAAAAAAAAGTCTCCATTCCATAAAAATTGTATTGTATTTAAAATATTTTGTACAAGCAATTATGAATATCACATTGTGAAATAACAATTATTTTCAATTGATTCATATTCTTAAAAAAAATCCTTTTTTTGTATTTAATTTTTTAGTAAAGCTTTAATTATTTTACTGTCAATTTTTTTTTTTTTTGCATGAGAATGATTTAGGTAATTTATTCGGATGGTATCTAGCTTAATATATAATATGTCTAAGTTGACATATATATTTTGAAGGAAAAGACCATCAAAGGTTGGGTCTAGGAAGAGGGGACTAATGGCTCACATTGCCTAAAAGAATTTTGAAGGAATAAAAATAATAGTTTGAGAATTAAAAATGAGAGACTAATTAATAAGATGGACAATAATAAAGTAACATTAGATATCTCAAAAATATAATTATAAACTCTACCGTAGGTGAAAAATATAACATATACTATTCATATTTCTAATAACAAGCAAATTAATTCAAAATTCAACATCTGCGGACAGAAGAACTTAAATTCAAATCGCAAATTAATTGCTCCATGATATCAAAAACTAATTTAGAATAAATTACCCCCAATAGGTGAGTATTGTTATAAAAATAATTTTGATATCAAGATTACCCTCCAATGAATATTTATTTAGAAAAAAAATTATTAATTCCAATACTTAGACCATTGAGGTGACGAACTAACCATCTCATTAATAAATTCTTTAGGAGGATTACACTGCCTTCTGTTAAGCTTAGTTTCATGTGTTCTTTCTTGAGCACAAACAAAAATCATGGTATTGATATACCAAACTTCATTTTATGCAACTCAAGAGGACAATTTCAGAGAAGACGTTGTTCAATTTTGATTCCAACCTTAGTTTAAAAATTAACCCTAACAATTTCAAATTCAAGTTTCGGGCAATACTAGCATATGAAACCATTATTATTTCCTCCTTGTCAAATTCATTTTCAGTGACATTAAATTTGCCTAAACACGTCGTTACCTTTTGTATAATTCTAACAAACTGCTAGATATATCTTTATAGATTTCAATTCCCAAGACAAAAGATGTTCCTTAAGTATCAAGTTCACATCAAGTAGAAAAAATTTGCTTCCATTGATGTTAAGGTATTTATTGACCTACATGATTTTCATCTCTTGAATAATTCAAACAAACTAGTTTTTAGGGATTGATCATGATTGTCAAAAGTGCTCCCTAAAGAAGAATTGTTGTAATAATTGGTTGTACTCACCATGAATCTAACCATGTCTAGACCTAAGCGTCTATGTCATAAAGAATAATTATGACTTTTTTTATCATTAATGCCCTTTTAATTCTGATACTTTACACATGTAGAATAGTAAATTGATCTGAATCACACTTAACTTATACAAACTCTCACATTTAATTTCATTACCAACAACTCAAGAATCATAAAATAATTCAAACTTATCTTTATTACCAAAAACCATGATCATAAGTCTAAACTAAAATTAAATTTTGTTTCATGTAATTATTATCGGTCAATATTTCAATCATGGTGCTTTTAATTATTCGCGAAAAGAATACTATATGCCAAAAATAGCAATAGAGGTGGTTAATAAATTGGGTAAAATTAAACAAAAGACATCCACAACTTACAATCACAAGATCCTCTTTTGTTGGTGAAGAATGTAACATACAATTAATTTTATTTTATTTTTGTGAAAACTTGAAATTAAATTAACACAAACAAACAGAATGTAATATTACAAAGGAAAATCCATTCAAAATATGATCCAATCGATCCTGATCTACGAGAATGCAAGATAACGATGATCTATTCAATTCAAAAGTTAAATTGACAAAATTTATTAATTTATTTCAATCACAAAGTGTCGCAGGTCCATATGATATATATATATATATATATACTAGAGGTTTCGCATGCACCTACGTGCATACATGTAATTTATTCTTAAATTTTTTTAAAATATAATATAAAATAGTTATTATAATTTAAAATTTTTAAATAGAAGTTTTATCATAACTTAAAATAAAAAATTTAAAAATGAGAAGTTATGCACATCTCTATTTTTTTAGTAACCACCTATCATACTTGTTTTCTTTCTCTCAAATCCTCCAATCATATTATTTTGTTTGTAGTTTTTAATTATAAAATATAGATATAAATTTATTGAGAAGTTAGTTATTTATTGGAAAGTTGAGGGGGAAGTTATTTTTTTGGTGTCACACTTTGCTTATGTGACACCAAAAACTCCAAAGCTATATATATATATATATATATGATTTATATAATCAATATCCATATTCATTAAATTAAAATTTGCATTATCGAATAGAGATATATGTATATATCTAAAAGTTAAGAAAATTCAATTCAATCAATCAATTTTACTGTAGAAACAAACATGATGGGTGCATATTGTAGATTTGTACAATGTTTATTTTTTTATATTTTATTATTGTTTTTTCTTTTTAAAATACATTAGAAAGGCATTTTAGTTACTGGGAAAACAAACGTAATGGATGAAGTAAACTTATTTGTTTATTTTATTATTGTTTTTCATTTTTAAAATACATATTTTTTTTGGCCAAAATTTTTAAAATACATCTTATTATCATTTATTTTATCTTGATTGGCTATACAAATTTTTTTTGGTACATATCTTATTTTTATTGAAGAACTTCGAAACAATCACCTAAATAATTTTACCTTAATTTAGTCCTTTTAGTGTTTTGTGCGCTCAGAGAATCTTTGGTGCGTCCTTGGCGCTTGGAATGCCTAAAACAATATTTTTCTTATTATGGATTAAGTTTAAATAACATGTGCAAAGTTCGTTCTCTTTACTAATAATAATAATAAAAAGAAACAAATCCGTATAAACAATGTTTATTTTTTTTATATTTTATTATTGTTTTTTCTTTTTAAAATACATTAGAAAGGCATTTTAGTTACTGTTGAAACAAACGTAATGGGTGAAGCAAACTTATTTGTTTATTTTATTATTGTTTTTCATTTTTAAAATACATATTTTTTTTGCCAAAATTTTTAAAATACATCTTATTATCGTTTATTTTATCTTGATTGGCTATACAAATTTTTTTTGGTACATATTTTATTTTTATTGAAGAACTTCAAAGCAAACACCTAAATAATTTTACCTTAATTTAAACCTTTTAGTATTTTGTGCGCTCAGAGAATCTTTGGTGCGTCCTTGGCGCTTGGAATGCCTAAAACAATATTTTTTTATTATGGATTAAGTTTAAATAACATGTGCAAAGTTCGTTCTCTTTAATAATAATAATAAAAAAAAGAAATAAATAGGTATAAAATGACCTTCTTTATGTCTTAGATCAAGTTGGATTGTGTATAACTAATCTATTGAATATTATAAAATTTATCTTTATTCTCATTCTTCCGAAAATTGAATGTGAGAGCAATTATTAAAAGAACGTGAGCATTTTACCATTTGAAATTTTGTATCATAGTAGTGTAAAATAACCTTTAGTAGAGATATTCCTTTCTTGCCTAAGAGCAATAAAATACCATGTGGATACATGAACGCTAAATACAATAAACTTTTTTTTCCTCTACATTATTAGTGAGGGACATAGATGGTATAAATAAAAGTGCAATTGAATTATTTTTCCTATTTAATTTTATATTCATGGTGTGTTATAAATGGATGACTTTGTGAAACTACTCGATTCATGTTTTGTTATGTAATAAAATTATTATTTTTCAAATAAAATGGTAATAAAGAAATAACATAAGTAGCTTTCTAGCATTAATATTCGAAATCACGTTTGTGTTTTTTTTTTTTCATTTTGGTGGGACATGTTTGTATTTTTTGCTTGAGCAAGGTTATTTTCATATAAAAATATTAATATTTTACTTCAAATTTTTTACAACGTAAGTCGTTTACTATATAATTAAAAAATCATTCTTTCTAATATATATATATATAGTCCTTTTATACTTTAGTGATGAGATTAATTCAAGTTCACCACATATTAGAATTATATTCTTTCTACTCAGCTAAATGATCAACAAATGGTTGAGATTAGAAAAACGGTTTAAATAATCAAATGAATTACACTTCAACTTAAATCATTTCAGTCCGACATGTTGTTGTGGAAAAGACTACAATAAAAGTTTTATTTTTAACCCTTTTTTGAAATTTAAATTGGTTCAATTGGTAGTTAGCATTAGAGGTAAGAAATTTCGCTTCATCTAGTAAATGAAAGAATACGACTAAATTTAGCACTTTTAGCTTTTCTATTTCTCTTCCATTGTGCTTAGCTTAAATGCTAATATTAAGAAGAACTATAATTTTATTGATCTTTTTATGAAGATTTCTATTGTCGAGCACAATGAATTAATGATTAACCCCATCGTTGGTTTGTAGGCAACTCAAAAGATGAAACAATTGTCCTAAAAATTTAAAACAGCTCCATACTCTAACCTAAGGATCGAACCTCAAACATTTAGTTATTTTATAGATTTAAATTTATATGAATCATATATAGGTTTATCACATAATTAAGTTGTCGAATGGATATAACAATGAGAAATAAGATACCTCTTTTCTTAATTTGAACAATGCCTGTATTTTATTTTAATCTTTAATTAGTTTAAAAAAACCATTTTTTGTTTTGAAACAAATTGCAAGACGTTCAAATGAGTTGTATACCATTGTTTTTCATCAATATTACTAAATTAACAAATATGAATAGTACCATCAAATTCCTTTGTTGTTGTAAGTTGTCATTGCCAACAAATAGTTGTCCTTTATATATATATATATATATATATATATATATATATTCGTGGGATAATAAGACCATCTACGATCAACTAAAGCTATTCTAAATTAAAAACAAATAGATATGAACAATTCAACACTGCTTTTGTTGGCCTTTTGCTTTATTGCGCACCAAGTTCTTTTCGCCCATGCTTCTGGCAAATATCCCTTGGTACCAGCATTGTATGTTTTTGGCGATTCGACTGTAGATCCTGGAAATAACAATCATCTAAATACAATGGCACAAGGGATTAGGTGGCCTTACGGTATTGATTTGAATAATGTAAGGGGTCGACAAACTAATGGAAAAAACGTGGCTGACTTTTTTGGTAAGTTTGTAGAAAATGAAATATAATACATTTGGTTAAAAATGACATTGGAAATTACAATTCTAATTTTTTCCTCTAATTACTACCAATGTAGTTTAAAAAAGTAAATGATAGAATTTCTTAGTTTTATTTCCTTCACATATCATACAAACAAAATTTTATATATGATATTATTTGTTGTTTTTTTTTTGCAGCTACTTATTTGGGCTTACCAATGCCTCCTCCATTTTTGAATCTCTCTAATTCTGAAAGGAAACAAATAAAAACTGGAATAAATTATGGATCAGCAGCATGTGGAATCTTAAACACAACTAGAGTGGTAAGAGATTAAATTGAAGCTTCTCATAAATTTTCATCATGTGTTCATTTATTCAGTTTATCTTTGGTAAATAAATGTTTTGGCTTCTTAATTACAAGTTTATTTTTGTCCATCTCTAATTATTTTCTTTCTCCGTTATGCTAAAGGGAGAATGTTTATCTCTTGCTCAACAAGTCAAATACTTTGCCTTAACTAAGATGAAAGATCTTCCGATAGCACTAAAGAGTCAAAAGAAAGTGCGCGAGCACTTGGCCAAATCCATATACTTTTTATCTATTGGCTTTAACGATTACCATCCTAAAGTGAACAACAACATCACTAGCAATTTCTCTTCAATAGGCTTTGCTGATCATCTTCTTGATGAAATTACAAAACATATCAAGGTACATTAATATTTTACATATTTTACTTTTCTCTATAAACATTGAAGTACTTAACTTTTTAAATGGTGGCATATGCAACATTATTTGTTTAGCTTTAGTTTTACAATTTTATAAGTGTGTAAGAAAGGGCGTAAATGAACCAAGCTATTCAAGAATTAATTGGATAGGGCTCTCATAAAAAATTTGAATCAAACTTAGTTCTTTTATTAAATAAACATGCTTCATGAACATATTGACTCAATTTTCAACATTTGAAGCTCGGCTTGCCTAGTAAATATTACAATTAATAAGAAAAAAAATAATATTATATGGTGTGTGTATGTATATATATATATATATATATATATATATATATATATTATATTATATTTGTAGCACTAGTTGTAAATTTTTTGGGCTCCTCTCATTTATTAAGTGAGTCAAGCTTGATCACAATTTTCTATTTGTTTCAAAGCATACACCTATATTTGGGCTTGCATTATTTTAAATGAAAAGATTTGATCTAACTAAGGTTCTATACAATTTAGCTCATGAAATACCCTATTTGTTGGTAATTTATTTCCCTCAAATTACCTCATTATTAAAAAATATAACATTTCTATCAAGTTAAAAAAAACTTTGAGAGACGTATATTGATTTATTTAAATAATTTTCAGGCACTTTATTATCATGGAGCCAGAAAGTTTGTGTTGTTTGGTCTTTCAACTTGTGAACCATATCAATACACAGAACATTGTGAATCAAGATACTATGCAGACAAGCTTCCAAAAAGGATACTAGAGTTACAAAAGGAATTTTTTGGTTCAATATATACTATATATGACAGAGCCATCATATACAAAAAGATTTTGAAAGATCATGAAAAATATGGTAAGCAAATTCTTTTTTAAGTTATCTTTTAGATGTTAAAGTCTACATTTACATTTATAAAATCTTTTTCTTAATATAACTTATTTTGAATTGGATGAATTCTTTATCATTCTATGGTGCTTTCTTTTACATGATTTTCTTTAAATATACAGGAATCACAAACATAGAAGAACCTTGCTTTGTAGAAGGAAAACCTGTTTGTCCTGATAGATCAAAATATTTTAGGTTCGATACATATAACCATCAAACTCAAATCGTATATGAGATAGCTTCAAAGGACTGCTTCAATGGATCTGCCTGTTATCCTTACACTCTTTTTGAGTTGGCCAAAGAACCATTCAACCGCCATAGGTTATGGTAGCAAAATGGAGAAAAAAAAGTCTCCATTCCATAAAAATTGTATTGTATTTAAAATATTTTGTACAAGCAATTATGAATATCACTTTGTGAAATAAAAATTATTTTCATTGATTCATATTCTTAAAAAAAATCCTACTTTTGTATTTAATTTTTTAGTAAAGCTTTAATTATTTCACTGTCATTTTTTTTTTTGCATGAGAATGGTTTAGATAATTTATTCGGATGGTATCTAGCTTAATATATAATATTTCTAAGTTGACATATATATTTTGAAGGAAAAAACCATCAAAGGTTGGGTCTAGCAAGAGGGGACTAATGGCTCACATTGCCTAAAAGAATTTTGAAGGAATAAAAATAATAGTTTGAGAATTAAAAATAGGAGACTAATTAATAAGATGGGCAATAATAAAGTAATATTAGATATCTCAAAAATATAATTATAAACTCTCCTGTAGATGAAAAATATAATATATACTATTTATATTTCTAATAACAAGCAAATTAATTCAAAATGAATTTCAAAATTCAACATCTGCAAACAGAAGAACTTAAATTCAAATCGCAAATTAATTGCTCCATGATATCAAAAACTAATTTAGAATAAATTACTCCCTATAGGTGAGTATTAATTCAAAATGAATTTCAAAATTCAACATCTACGGACAGAAGAACTTAAATTCAAATCGCAAATTAATTGCTCCATGATATCAAAAACTAATTTAGAATAAATTACTCCCTATAGGTGATATTGTCATAAAAATAATTTTGATATCAAGATTACCCTCCAATGAATATTTATTTAGAAAAAAAAAACTATTAATTCCAATACGTAGACCATTGAGGTGACGAACTAACCATCTCATTAATAAATTCTTTAGGAGGATTACATTGCCTTCTGTTAAGCTTAGTTTCATGTGTTCTTTCTTGAGCACAAACAAAAATCACAGTATTCATATACCAAACTTCATTTTATGCAACTCAGTTTAATTTCATTGCCAACAATTCAAAAATCATAAAATAAGTTATCTTTATTATCAAAAACCATGATCATCAAGTCCAAACTAAAATTAAATTTTGTCTCATGTAATTAATATCAATAAATATTTCAATCGTGGTGCTTTTAATTATTTGCGAAAAGAAAACTATATGCCAAAAATAGCAATAGAGATGGTTAATAAATTGGATAAAATTAAACAAAAGACATCCGCGACATACAATCACACAATCCTCTTTTGTGGACGAAGAATGTAACATACAGTTAGCTGTTTTTTTTTGGGTGAAAACTTGAAATTAAATTAAAGGCAAAATACTTTTTAGTTCCTGAATTGTTGGTTAAATTACTATTTAGTCCCTAAATTTATCAAAAATACTATTTAGTCCCCAAAATGTTTAACTATATCAACTATTTAGTCCCCAAATTTGACAAAATACTAATTAGTCCCCGAATTTATAACTATGTCAATTATTTAATTCCAAAACTTGACAAAAATACTATTTAATCACCGAATTTGCAACTCTGTCAACTATAACGGATAACAGTCAGGAGACTAAATAGTTGACAGAGTTACAAATTCGATGATTAAATAGTATTTTTGCCAAGTTTGAGGACTAAATAGTTGACATAGTTACAAATTCGGAAACTAAATAGCATTTTGTCAAATTTAAAGACTAAATAGTATTTTTAATAAATTCGAAAACTAAATAATAATTTTACCAACAATTCAAAAATTAAATAATATTTTGCCTCGTTAAATTAGAATGTAACATTACAAAGGAAAACCAATTCACAATATGATCCAACCGATCCTGATAGAATGCAAGATAACATCTATTCAATTCAAAAGTTAACTTGACAAAATTTATTAATTTATTTCAATCACAAAGTGTCGCAGGTCCATATGATATATATAATCAATATCCATATTCATTAAATTAAAATTCGCATTATCGAATAGAGATATGTATATATCTAAAAGTTAAGAAAATTCAATTCAATCAATATTTGTTTTACATTTTTACCTTGTTCTGTCCCTTAATTTTATCCATTCTTAGTATTTATAAATACGTCATAATTGAAGGGACCATTTGCAATTTTTTCTATTTGATATATGTGTTTTGCGAAAAAATATTTCTCAGATGCACATGTGACCTCACATCAATTGTGCATCAAGTCATTAACCAACAGTATTAATCTATTTATTCTTATTTTTTTTATTATGTGAGTCCCTAATTTGAAAATTAAATAAATAATGTGGCACAACCTAAGCATATAAGAATTTCAACATGGTATGCTCATTAATTGCTTCCTAACCAAGAAGAAATCTACCAGCTTACATAATACCCAAAAAAAAAAAAACTTCAGAGTTTGAACTTTGAATCTAAAACATCCTTCAAAGTTCAAACTACCAAATTCCTTACCACCAACTCCAACCAATGGCAATAATTTTAGAATACAATTCTATGCAGCCAAAATTATATTAGTGAGTCCATTAATATACCCACAATATTACATGGTATATTAATGTCCATCAGATATTTTACAAATAGTATATGTTTTATTGCCAATCTTACACTCAATACCTTTGAATTTACAGGTAAAAATACATCTCTTCAAAGATTTCTCAACAGCACATCTATTCATTTCTTCACCAATCACTTTCTTCAGGGAATGGCTAATGTCATCTAGTGCCCATGCTAAGGATATGTGAGGTCGAGGATCCTGCAAAGAACACTTCAGGTCCTAAATAGAAGAGAGTGAAACAGAGACATAACACCATAGTTGATGATAAAGAAAACAGACCTTGTAAAATTCAGGAAGATTGTGAAGCTTATAAATTGCATTGACTGCTTCAATTTGTTTTGTTATCTGAAATAATTGAAAAGCAAAAACATCCCTTAGTTTGCCAGATCAAACATGGAGAACTAAATAGTGCAAA
The DNA here is from genome assembly GCA_014851425.1 of Senna tora. Lineage (NCBI taxonomy): Eukaryota > Viridiplantae > Streptophyta > Magnoliopsida > Fabales > Fabaceae > Senna > Senna tora. The sequence continues at coordinate 17,726,234 of CM026270.1, read as the reverse complement.
CACCATAGAAAGCAAAGCTACATGTATAATTGGGGGAAAAAATGAAATTAGATGTTAATTCAGCATTTCCCAAATCAATCATCTCTATCACTAATTTTCCTCCATTATGAGCCAGCCGGTTTCCATCCAACATGAAAGAAAGATGCCATCGACAGATTTATTAAAAGATTTCCTATATCTGAAGCTTTACGAAATTGAATTAGATTTCAACTTCCATTACATTTTATTTGTCAAATCCCCATTAAATAAATTTAAGTTACTCAATACATTTTATGGAAAATGAATATAGTAGCTTGAGTCCACTTGCATTTGAAATGTACTATAGTTGGAATCTTTAACAACAAAATAGATTCAATTTCTAAAGTATGTGACTGGTAGCTGCCTATTGAACAAAGCTTTTACATAACAAATCTATTTTGCAAAGATGATTTGCTATGAAGCATGGAAACTAAAAATAAATAGCTGTGCCTGAGTCTTACATGAGCCTGGAAACTTGTATCTGACACTTCAAATAATATTTGGACCCTTCAGATTTATCCATGTCTCTGACCATGTGAGCATCCATATTTCTTAAATTATTATTATATAGGGACTAACATTTCCGGCAGAATGATGAATGATCAAAGTCTTTATTTTGGCTCGAACTTTAAAATGCTTTCCTTCTAGGAGTGATTCCGTAAATCCTATTCATCTGACAATAACATCTTTCCATGTGTTTATTAGTAACCTAAATTCTATTACCCCAGACTTTTCCTTATATAAACAATATCAACCTATTACATGAAAAATCAAATAAAATACAAATATTGAGTTGCAAATGAAAAACACAAAGTTCCCACTTCCCAGCTTAATGACATAAAATTCAACTTGCACATATTGGCTATGTAAAACAGAAAAAAATAGCAAACCATGAAAAGAAAATAAAAATGAAAAAAGAGAAGGCCTCATAACATACCTCTCTTACTCCTCCTTGAATCACTTCTAACGACAAAAAGGTGCGGGTGTGATCATCATTTACAAAAACCTCCCACTTATTGAAGTCAACCCAGTAGCTGCTTCACAATAAGAGAAGTTAAAGCCAAAGATGAAGTAACAGGAAGGCAAACAGCAAACCACAAGGTGTTCCATTTCACAATTGACCAATCAAAGCACAAACTGACCACTTTTGAGTTTGAAGCTTCTGTCGAAGCATTGACACGATGGAGTCAATCTGATGCACTCTTATTGGGACAGTTCTTCCCAAGCTAATGTGAAATTCCCTTCCTAAGATGGCGTGTTCAAGCTTCTCATCATTTTTGCAGAGAATATTAAGTGCTACATCAACATCAATAGCATGAAGACTCGGCTCGCGAGATGAAATTTTCTTCAAGAAGGCAGCTATTTCTTTCCTTGATGGAGATGGTATACTAACTGTAAGAAGATAACATTGACTGATTTCAAAGTTATGACACCTTACAACAATAATACCTATGGTAAACTCTTTGATGTCAGGTCCTTTATTACTATTTTTTTATAGAAAAAGAAGTATTATTAAGAAAGAAAGAAAGTACAAATGAAGAGGACAAGATGTCCTCTAATCAAACAAAACAAAAAACAAAGAAAACCATCAAAAGGAAACAAAAATTTAGCTCAACAGAGCATTCCAATCCCTTTGTAAATCCGTAATAGAAACCCCTCTAAACATTCCATTCGCTGAGACCCATAGTGACGCTGGTCCTTTATTACTATAGATAGACAAATAAGCCTTGTTTTGGTTACCTCCACAATCATTGATCATTTATCAATCTTATGTTGTGTTGAACTATAATGATTTCATTTCTTTTTCTTCTAAATGACATATTAAGAAACACTAGCTAAAAGGTAGAGCATACATCATCTACTGATGAAATTACATTGAACCACAGATACCAAAGGAGTGAAGCCAATTAACTCTGTAAAACACTGGTCAAGTAATTTTGCTAAACAAGACACTAGCACATACCAATATGGCTCCAAAAGAACAACCCTCAAATCCAATAATACATTGGATCAAAGTTGTCCACAGACTCAAGCCCAGTTACTTGCCCTTCATTAGCATTTTCGAGTTTTAAAACATTATCATTCTGAACAAATGGAAATATGAGATCGACAGTATGCCCCAAAACTACATTTGTTTGTGAAAGGTTTCTTAGGCAAAATTTTTTTTTAAAAAAAGGTCTAAAATATGTTGTTTCCCCTGAACAAGTGCCTTCATAATAACAAACTTGCAGGAGATCTTTGATAGAGCTAGACCCAGAACAAACTATTAAAAAGCAACAATTAAAGAAAAATTACCATGAGAACAGAAACCCAATACAAAGAGCATGATAGACTTACTCGGAATGTAAACTTGTAATGCATAATTACCATCGACATGAGGGAAGCTCCTAATTCTACTTGTCTGACCTGTTTGCAGAAAATCTTGGGACCCTTCACCATTAAAACAATAATACTTGTTATTAGAAGGCAAATAACATCATCAGCAATTCTTATGCTTACATAAATAAGAAAGAAACATTAGTATGATTACAACAAGAATTCAAACATAAGAAATGATTCTTTGAGTTAAGAGAACTTTGACTTTTGATCTTTAACTTAGATAGATTATGAGGTAGCTGCAATTCTTTTATTCTTACTATTTGCTTTTATTTATTTTTCCTAGGTAATTGGCAACAACTCCAAGAGCAACAGAATTCTCTTTTGTAATTTTTTCCAATCACTAAATAGAATGAGCTATACACCAGGAGTACCAAGAGAATTTGGAGGATTGAGGAGCGAAAGAGGAGGTGGAGGCAAAGGAGTGAAGCCTTCAGAGGGGGCTGAGGCTGGGTTGGGAGAGGCAGATTCGGAGTCTGAGTCAGAAGAAGTATCACCATAACATGCTTTCAAGGCGTCCATCTCTCAGTCAACCCTTCAAAACATATTAAGACCCAGAGTTTAAACCTGAATCTCATATCATAAGAAGAATCAATTAGGAATTATGAAATTATCAATAATGCATTTTTCAAATTAAAGTGTGATCCTTCTATCGTTTCACTTGTTCAATATGTATCTAACCACTGTCATAAGGCTTTTGTCTCAAAATTGAAATAACAGTAAATACTATTATAATTAAATCAAATGAAGCAAGATTAACTGTACTGCAGACTTATGGATTGACTTCTTGCTATGGATCATATACACAAACAATCATAATTATTTGACAGGAGTGCAAATTTCTATAACATCAAGTATAATATCTTATTAAAAAAAATACATGAAGAGAAATAAGCAGAAAGGATTGTTAGCGCCGCACTCCATAAGATATGAATGTGCATATGATTCTGCTCTTGATTGGTGGACTAGTGGATGAAAAACATCATTACAGATACGACACCATACATAACAAATACATAGCTCTATTTATGGAGGCAATCAGGACTTAGCACTAATCAGCAATCACAGATGAATTCAAAGGATCAACTAGATTTGAGAATAGTAGAGATGCCTCTTGCCAACTACTCGCATCACTCAAACTAGACTACACTTAGTGGCTTATTATTCAGGCAATTATTCAAGCATCTACCGTGCAGATTTTCCACCATCAGATGACAACAGAAGATCAAATTATACATCAGAATTCCTAGGGTTTATAGGTTTTAGAGCCAACACAAGTATCTATTTTTAGCATTCGGACCCTTCAAAAAAAAACCCTTGTAGCAATTTCAATGCACAGTAAAAAAAAAAAGTGAAATTACCTAACAGCAATTAAAATGCTCAGGCGGGGTGAATTGGAAAATGAGAAACAAGGTTACAGCTATGAGTTCGATGTCGTGAGCGAAGTTGAGAGTGAGACTGCCCTGTTCACTCTTCAGCTACAAATTGCAAAAGCAAATACAGATGAAAAACGAAAGGATGTGGAGGATCGATCAAGAAAACCCTTACGATTTCGGATGACAAACTAAAACAACGCGCCAAAATTTTCAGAGTCTCTTGCGAGGAAACTAAAATCAGCCTAAATGGGATCAGAGGACGAAAAGAGAATCAAATTGATCTGCACAATCAGCAGATGAAATGAAACCATTACGTGGAGGGTTTCACAAAACCTTCTTGGGTTACCCTCACACTACCACCACTTACATTATGTTTCAATGTTTGGGCCATTACTTTCATTTTGTTACTATTGTTTCACTCAAATTTTAAATTAGTCCTTTTTATTTTTTAGAAGTTTTAAATTAGTCATTCCGTCTAAATCCGTCAATTTTTTAAGTTAATTGTTGACATGGTGTGCCGAGGTGGACACATAATCTCTCCTACGTGTATCAGATAGCTGACGTGGACTTAGACACACCAAAAACACCCAAACGGCGTCGTTTAAGCCAAAAATAAAACCATATTAAGAGAATAAGAGGACTAATATTAAACTCTAATGAAATATAAAGGATTAATATAAAACTTTAATTAAACATAAAGGATCAATATAGAACTTCAATAAAACATACAGGACTAATATAAAACTTTAATGAAATTTAAAGGACAAATATGAAACTTTTAGAAAATATAAAGAACTAATAATATTTTAAAATTAAACTTATGAAACATAAAGGACCAAAATGAGCATTTAATTTTTTTTAATAAAATATTAGAATTGATTTTTTTAATTTTTATTTATAACATTTATGTATATTTTTGTTGATAAAAAAACATTATGTATATTTTTAATTTTAAAATATTATTTTTATAACTATTTAAAATTAGGTAGATATTGGATATTGAATATTTAGTAGTTAATTTGATTATAGGGTAATTAATATTCAATATTTTTTTCGGATATTTCAAATATCGGGTGGTTTCGAATTTGGTTAAGATTTAGATATTTGATGTATTGGGCAGACTCGAATACAAATCAAGAAAAAATGATCGTCGAGTACCCGCCCATTGCATCCCTATTCAGACCTAACGAGTACATTTTATAAGTAATCATAATATATGAGTATTTTGATCATCCTTAATAATTATTTATGTTAAATAATTTAAAGGCTTGGCATATGGAGATTAATTTAAATTATTGTGTCGATAAAATTGAAGCAAATAACATTATATATATATATATATATATATAATATAAATATTTTAATCATTCTTAATAATTACTTATGTTATATATTTTTATAAAAAGAAAACAATAAAGGCCCAATCCATATTCATAAAGATTCGACAGAGTTTTTACGTTGGCTGTCGACTACGTAACACAACCCTCCTCCTTTATCCGGGCTTGGGACCGGCTATGCAAGCATAGGGGGATAGGATTAGGAATGATTATATTAGAGAGAAAGTAGGGGTAGCACCTATTGTCGAAAAATTAGTCGAAACACGCCTTAGGTGGTTTGGTCATGTACAAAGGCGGCCGGAAGAGGCTCCGGTACGTAGAGTTGACCAAATGGAAGATAACCTAATAACTAGAGGTAGGGGAAGACCCAAAGAAAACAATAGGAGAAACGATTAAGAGGGATCTAGCCATAAATAACTTAACCATAGAAATGTGCAAAGACAGAATATGTTGGCGTCGCTTGATTCATACAACCAACCCTACCTAATGGAAAAAGACTTTGATTGTTGTTGTTGTAAAACAATAAAGGCCCAAACATTGACATATTTACAAGTGAGCAAAAAGCCCTAAAACCACGTTGTGCTGCAGAATTACAGAAACTCTACAGACGATCCGCTTCTTCAAAAATCAAACATCTATCCAAAGAGGCCACTAGTATTGGAAAAAGAAAAAAAAAATTTAAAATGTTGCTTGGTGTAAACCAATGTTGTAAGAATCGGACCGGACCAGACGGTTCGACCGGTTCAACCGCCAACCGAATACAAAGGCGAGTCGGTTGGACCAAAAAACCATTTTTTTAGTTGGACCGGATTTAATCGGAGTTGGACCGGTCAACCGGTGGTCCAACTGGTCCAATTTTTTTAAAAAAAATTAAAAAATAAAAAGGAAAAATAACATTAAAAAAAAAAGAAATTAGAGAAATCTTAAAAATCAAAATTAGAAAAGTCTTAAAAATTAAAATTTAAAAGTCATAATTATCAATAATTTCATATTTGGTTTGATTAAGTTCTTTCAAAGCTTGACAAGTCTTAAAAATTAAAACTTTGAGAAGTCATGTAATTTAAAACTTCAAAATTATGTATATTGAAACCTAAAATTTGAATGATGTCATTTTATATATTAAGAATAATTATTATTTATTATTTATTGCATCATCCGGTTCGACCGATTAAACCGATCAAACCATGAACCGAACACTTATCCGAGTCTTTGTCCGGTTCGGTTCTTAGAACATTGAGGTAAACTGCAAAATCATATTCATAATAAAAGTGCGTCACTATCTTTCACCTACAACTAATCCATACAATTTTACATATTTGTATTTCAATTTAAGCAAAATTGTAACGTTATATATTTGCTATAAAGTTTCTTACTAAAAATAAGAAAAAATTTCCATGGCCAATCACAAATAAAAAGATAATATAAGAGAACACATTTTTTTCTGTAGAGAAAAGTTTAGGTGAGAATAAACATCTTCTCAACCTCTCTGAGAGTTTATGAAAATATTTACATATTACCCACCGATAAAATTCCTCACATCGGTTATAGGGTTCGAATACTCCCCTAAATTTTTTAAATGACCAATCATAAAAGAGAAAATATAAATGAAATCTATAATTACAAAAGTCTTATGACAAAAGTACAAAAAAGTTTTACCTAAATTTTTTTCCAATATATTTTTGGTACTTAGAGATCGGAGATAATTTTAATTTGGACGATATTTATATATATTTCTCAATACTTTTCTTCAATTAAAATAACATATATATATATATATATAAATAATTTACAATTATATATCTTATCAAAAAAAATAATTTACAATTATATAAACTATACACATACTATTTCTGATTAAAAAACACAGTTATAAAGAAAATTGCTCTAACTTTTTCTCTTCTAATTGTCTTTAAATTTATTTGGTACTAATCTTTTTCTAAAGTTTGTTTTGTAAATTAGAGAATTATACTTTAAACTATAGATGAAAAATAAAAAATATCAAAACACCCCCACAAAAAAAAACCACCAATATATCTCTTTTTTGTTTTGTGGTATAATTAATCTAGAGTAAATTGTCATTTGATCTCTACAAGATTATAATTGCACAAATTAGTCCCTAAAAGATCCAAACATTTGACACATTACCGTCAGTTTTTGGGAGATACCGTTTAATGACGTGACCATGACGTGACTAAAAGTTTCACATGTTATATAAAATGCTCCTCCAGAGATCCATTAGCTATACAAATTGGTCCAAACAATTATATTATTAATATTTTAATCTTTAAAAAATTCAAATGCTATACACTTTAGTCTCTGTCAATGAAACATTATCCAAAATTTTGCAAACCCTAATCATTTGAAATTTGTAAAAAGTTATTAAAAAAATATTTAAAATTTTATTAATCAATCAAATAAAATCTTAACTAATACTATGAGATATTGATTAACAAAACTTATAAATAAACACAAATATAAAAGGAAAAAGTACATTTTTAAACCCTAAACTTTGCCCTCAATTATATTCTTAAACTCTTAATTAATAAACAATTTTATCCTTGCTCTAACTCTATCTAAATCATTACGACAAACGCAAACATAATTACCCGTGTGACCTCTAATATTGAATGTAATGCCTAATTAAGCTAAAGGTTATCAGTATTAGGATGGGAGTTATACTTCAGTCTAGCACTACAAAATAAATGATTAAATTGATGAAACACTATAACTAAAATATATAATTTAATATCACATTTAATATTAAAGTCTACACCGATAACTATATTTACATTTGTTGTTTATAATAATTTAGTTGCAGTTAGGATAAAGGATAAAATTATTTACAAATTAAAAATTTAGATATATATAAGGTGTTAGACTGTTAGCTAGAGTGTTTAAGGAAAAAAAAAAAAAAAGAAGCACTTTCCCATTATATGTTAAAAGATGAGGTGTTAGACTTTTTTTCCTTTGACCGGGGAAGGGGAACAATCCTACAATGAGGTGTAAGGTGTGATGTGATAAATTCCCGGTGAAGTGGGGATGGTACACGTGGAAGGATTCCAAGGAGGGTATCATATAGCCATAACTTTTGGTTCAAAAGAGAACAAATGAACCACAAAAAGCTTATCCACCTTACCAATTATTATGCAGGCCAATTCAATTTTTATCACTACTTCCCAAGTTATTCACTTATTCTCACTTCCCTTTATTCCTAAAATCCCCACTATGGAATAAGAAAAACAACTTTCCACGGATGAACCAAAGCTTTCTTTTCTTTTGAATCATGGGCATCCTTCTCTTATCGTTTTAACGGTGTAAACAAAAATTAATCCCATTCAAACTGGATAAGACCATAAGGGCGACAAAACTCTCCCAACGAACCAAAGCTTTTCACATATTACTAAGGTCCCTTTCTTGCAAAAAATGATGTAATCTTTTTTGTAATCCAACATTATTTCTATCAAACATACCTTACTTTTTACAATGTAATGAAATTATATTTTGTCCTTACTTTTTTACCCACTTTTAATATAAAGGTAAAATGACCATTTTACCTACTTTTATTCTATCCACATCACTTTCATATTCCTATTCCCTCCAACTTTCTCATTCTCATTACTACTACCTTTACCATTACATTCAACATTCACATGACCAAATAACCTAACAAGTATAAATATTAAATACACAACTACAAATATATAAAAGCAGAATTTGAGTGTCAAAAGTCAAGCCAGAATAGCGATTCAAGTTCAACCCCACAACGATGGAATAATATCCACGTGAAACCAGGGCCTTCAGTGAATTTATGAGTTATGATCTTCACATTTAATTTGTGTTCGCGGCCCTATAATAAGCTCTTGAATTTGATGGAGTACTTTACTAACCTATGATCCATATGTGAGCCTCAAACGCTCCTTAAGGTAGTCCCCACTGCGGATTGGGGGGAATCTGCATTGGAAATTCAGAATAGTAAATTTAGGGGTGTATGAGTGTGTTTTTTTGTCTACCTAAACGGCTAAACCAACATTTTCAAAATAATAATAATAAGAACACAAGCCAACAACAAATTGTTTTCAGACAGAATATATGCCAACTAATTATGGAGTCCTATATACTTACAATGGGCTCACAATGTCATATAAGGTATTTTGGACTAAATGTGGTTTTTTCATGATTTAAAAACTAAATTAACACAAGTAGAATCTTTTATGGACTAAATTTGATATTTTTATAATTCAGATATTAAATTGAGACAAATTAAATCTTTTAGGGACCAAAACAGTAATCTACTCAAAATTAAATTTTAACATATATTTATATATCAAAAGAAAATTTTCACTTACCCTTTCTTCCCTTATATTTTCCCTCAGAAACAAACTTTTTAAGATTTGATTTTCCTTATAGGAGAAACATCTACATTTCTTTTTTGACAAAATAGGATTGTAGGAGAAACATATTTATTTATACCTGGGCGGAGATGCTTCACTGCAGCAACTCTCAAGGCATTCCACCACACAGTCTGAGTTTGGATCAAAAAAGAAAGCCATCTGCACAATTCCAGTATCTTAAGCAATGTGAATTCCTAGTTACATTTTAGGAAACAAACTTTAACCTAAACCTAAAGCCTTCCAAATAATGATTACAGTAGCCGGAGGATAAAACATATTTTACCATTTACTAGACTCTTTAAACAGAAATCATGCAAAGTCATTCAAGTTTAAAATCCTTAATGAAGTTTTTTGGGAGAGAAGACATGTTGTCAATGTCATAATGGCACCTCTTTCAGCCAAAAATTTAATACATATAAAAAAGAAGCATTACATTTATGGTACGTCTCTTAGAATTTTGATTCAGACATTCCACCGAGTTCATTATGAATCATTCATTAGAATTTACACAAGACAATTTTCACCCCTCGCTTTCTGTGTGTATAAAAGAGCATGCTCCCCCACTTACAGTTACAGGTGTCCTCAAGAGAATAACCCACTCAACCAATAAACTCTGTTGGATCCTTCAAGAATATTTTCTTCAATGTCCAACTATGTATTCTTTCCTAGTAAGCTACGAACATACTATAACAAAAGTTTGAATAAATACTTCCTTTTGTCTCGGAGAGAAACAGAACTATAAGTAAATAAAAACTACATATAGTTTTCTACCGTTTAAAAAAAAAGGCCATCATAAACCATCATCCAAGAAAGATAATGCAACAATGACAAGATAAGAGCAACTAAGGTAGTTAGTGATTACAGAATAGCGTTCTTTTCCTGTTGGCATAACCCTGTGCAACGTTGACCTACAAGTATAATAACACTAGTTAAGAATGAGTTATATATGCCCAAAGACCTTGATTAGTTAGTAAATGAGTGTTAAATCCAAAAATGTCTAACAGCCTCTACTGGTTAAAGAAACAAAAGGAAAAGCTCTATAGTTGAAAGGATTATAAATTACTGGTACAAACAATTTGTCCATCTCTCCATCATGTCCCCAATGTTCACAATAAAGGCCCTGCAGATAGAAACAGAAAGCACATAATACAAGGAACGAGGCATAGCAGATAATATAACCATTTCATATTTATATGAAAATGGTCGTCCAGATAGCATAATACATTTTATTTATTTGAATATTAAGTACTTTAAATCAACTTGAATCTCAAAACTAGTATTATTCCTACCTAATTCTATCCCAAAAAAAAATATTCCTGCCTAAAGTTTCTTATTCATGGACTCACCCCTCTATGTGAGACACGTCCTCCCAGACTTGTGGTTGCTTAAACTTCTCCTTGCAAATCTTTCAAGTATGAAATCTTAGATTAAAGCCTTTGGATACAAAAATGTAAACTTGAGAAGCAACTACAGATTGGTACTACAAAGTATTAAATAAAGAAGCGAACCTGAAGCCCGCCAACACCATCAGTCACTAGGAGAGTGATCATGCCATAATCTGAATGAGCAGAGGCACCATATGTCTCTTCATAGGGTACCACTTCACCTAATAGAGTTGATAGGAAAATTACCAATAGGGAAAAAGTCTTGAATGATTGGTTTGAAAGCTAGACCCTTGGCCCTAGGCTCAATAACAGATGATTGATAAGACAAACAGAAAAGGTTTAGGTTTTTATATTAAACATAAACTTTTATTTACACCAGAATTGCAGTTCTTTTTGCTCATATTTAGTTAACAAAGTACAAGCAAACGTAGAAATAATACAGGCTATACAGCACATTATAATTTATACATACACCAGAAAGTTTCTAAGTTGGCATCTAGGCTAGAAAGTATATTCATTTACTCTATAGTTCACAGCATTGAAATCAATATTTGTCAAGAAAAAAAATAAGCTAACTGTTCTGCTGCAGGGGTAGCTCAGAAGAAATACATAAACAGAATGATATAAGAATCAACAAACAAAATAATATTTGAAGCATGTTAACAGATGTAGGCTGCTGTGTGCTAAATAAGAAAGTTGATAGAAGCCAATTAATGCTACTAAACCTGGATAGTGCAAAAGGCGAAGAAAAGCTGATGGTTTGTTTAAGGCCCCAATCTTCTCGAAGAAATCTTCATCCAGATTCAAGGACATGGCCAGTAAAGATAGCAATTGTTTTCCAGTTGCTCTGGCAGAAAACAAACATATTTAAATTATGAACTTCATGAAAACAAAAGAAAATACGAATCTTCACACTCGGCCACCCTTTCCCCCAGCATATATAATTATCAAATATTTAAAGAAAGCAATTGATTTTGCTAATCACAGTGCAGAGAACAAAAAGTAAAAGCCTTAAGGAAAAAGAAAGGATGTTGCTATTTTATTATTGCTGGTTAAAGTTTACAAGATGTTGGTTATCCTACATAATTGCTAGCACAGAAAGATATTCAATGAACAATAAAACTTACAGGACTTTCAAATATAGAGATTCCATTGTAGGTCTCCAATTTGTAAGTACTTCTGGAAGGTCCTTGCCAGAAAAATATATCAAAAACAAAATATATGACCATGTTATTGTGTACACTACACAATAACAAATTTCCAGACTTCATAAAGGAATATAAATTAAAATAGGCATACCTTTTGAAGGCCATTGATTCAGATCAACAGTGTTAATATCTGCTAAAGGACCAATATAGAAGCTCTCTTTTGAATCGCCTGATTATGATGGAGTTTGGATTATTTCTGCATTCTTTCTACAAAATGAAGGAAAGTAAAAAGACATAGACAGTTTTCAGCATTGACCATGTATCAGTCACCAACGACTTTATGGCAACCAGTGGCTCTCCCAGGAAAAAGGATACCACATTTGTTTATTTACTAATATCTTAGTTCTTTAAGGGTATATTTGGCAATTAGGAGGGGGAGGGAATGGGAGAGAGTGAAAGGAAGGGGAAGGGAAGGGAATGGGAGGTTAAGTGATGGTTTTTCCTCCCCTTGTTTGGATCTCCAAAATCCCTCAACTTGGGATAATTAAAAATTAACAAAGGGAAGGGGTTAAGGAGGGTTAACAGAAAAATCCTTTAATTCCTTCCCCTCTAAAGTTTCAAAAACCAAACATGGGGATGACTACTAAATTCTCTCACCTTCCCTCCCCTTCCCCTCCTTAATCCCCAATCCAAACAAACCCTAAATGAACGAGTAGGACTGGCCCACCATCAGTGACTTCAGACAAGACTAAAGAGTATGTCTTACTAGGCTGCCTTGAGTTAACATCAAAAGGAGAATAACAAAACTTAAGAAGTAACCTTTGGAGGCTGAAATTGGATCCAATTTCTCAGCATACAGAGGAGTATAACCTCTATGTTCCTTGCGGGCAGATTTCATTTTCTCTTCTATTGGAAGTGAGAAGAACTTCTTACTCTCGTCAAACACTTTATGAAGCAACTCCTTCTCCACTCCGTGGTTCACTAGGTAGAAGAAACCATACTCAATGCATGCCTGTAATACAGTTCCAAAAACTATGACAGTATGATTTCCCTTGTGTAAATTTTAAAACTATTCTTCCTATTAAGCACAGCTCAGTTCATTTTAAGTTAAAAAACAGGTAGCAAGATATTATTAATACATTCGCTACACTTGTTCTTCACTTCACAATCCTCTTGCAAAGTGAAACACCACACACAAGTTTCAATACTTCAAAAACTCAAGCATAATAACTGAAGATTGCAATATTCAAGTAATCAAATCATATCGGATTATTAAAAAAAAAAAAAGAAGCAATCATCAATAGAACTTGATACTTGTCGATTTCACCAATTCCTTTTACCACAAAATCCACACTATACGTCTATACCTATAATTTCTCTTCGAATAAACACAATCGAGAATGCGATGAGTAAGATAAAGGAAAGTCAATTAAGGAGTGAGGAAGAACCTGGCGGATCGATTTGGCGGTGGAAGAAGGATCTGGTGAGGTCAAGTCTATGATAGGGAGACTCAAGGTTGCCGACATTTCCTCTCCGTCCTTCGCTTCTTCTTCTTCTTCTTCTTCTTCTTCTTCTTCTTTGTGAGCTCTAAGCTGCAACTGCAAGTAATATAAGAATGTTTGGAATTCCAAAACGAAGAAAGTATAAACTATAAAATACAAAATGCTGACGTGGCTTGCCATGAACGGTGATTACGAAAGTTTACTACTTGTTTGGACGGTTCAGATCGAAATGAAACATTTAGAGGCTTGTTTGACCAAATGGAGACCAATATTCACATATATTCATCATTCATTCATGGTCCTCCAATCACCAATGATGAAACCAAGGCGAAAATTTTTGAGATAGAGTTTATTTTTTAAAGAAATATTCATTATACAAAATGAATTAATTTTTTTAAAAATTAAATATAATTTAGTTATATATATTAGAAATTTTTGTGTTATTGACTTAAAATGAGTAAATTTCTACTAAACTCAGCAACACTCAACTCCTATTGGTACTTTATTTCAACACAAGCTTTAACTCAAGTGTAAACGGAAAATATTATAATTATTTTTAGGTAAAGTATTTTTGGTATCAAACGTTGGAACATTCGATCAAATATGCTCATAACGTTTGATTTCGGTCAGTTACGTTCTAACGTTTCATTTTTTGAGTAATCTTATATTTTTCATTAATACCATTCAAATAGATAATGGTTGTAGTTTATGTGACATGACAACTGTTAGAGATAAACTTTTTTTTGTTGAAGATATGTTGATTCGCTAAGTTTCAAAGCAAAATGAGGACAAAAATGGCACGGTTAAGGTGATTGACTCTCTATAAAATTTGAGAGAAAAAGGGTTAGGCGAGCCATTTTTTAGGTTTCTTTTTGTTTTGAAATTTGGCGAATCGACGCATCTTCAACAAAGAAAGAAGTTTCTCTCTAACGGTGTTAGCCACATAACTCACAACCGTTATCTATTTTAAATATGTTAGTGAAAATGGTGAGATTGCTCGAAAAATAAAACGTTAGGAACATAATTAACCGCAATCAAACGTTAAGGACATATTTAATCGAAAGTTCAAACGTTGGGGTTCCAAAAATACCTTACCCTTACTTTTTAAATGTTTTACACAATTATTATTTAATTAAAATTTTACAAAAATACTTTATAAGATAATATTGATTTCTTTTTATAAAAATATTTTAAAAAAATTGTATGTAAGAGTGTTTTTTTTATGACCTTAAATATCATAATTTTAAAAATTGGCTATTTTCAATTAGTTAAATATATATTTAGTATTTTTTGTATATCATAAAAAACATTAATAAAAAATATTTGGTTAAAATATATAAGTTATAATTTTTTTTTATTTAAAAAAAGTTAGTATAATATTTTTTTTAATTATAAAAAATATATAACTTTTTTTGGTACAGAAAGGGGGCCAAAGCCCACAAAGATAAAAATATAACTTTTACCATATTAATAGCACTGTCAAAACGGGCCGGAGCCCGCGGACTAGCCCGGCCCGCCTGCTAAATGGGCAGGTTTGGGTAAATAAAAATAGGTCCGTTTAAAAACGGGCCTAAACCGGTTGGCACGTTTAAGCCCGCGGGTCCCGCGGGCCGGCCCGCCAAAAACTAAAAAAATAAATAAATAAATAATTAATATATATTTGTTTAAAATATGTATAAATATATATATTTTAGATAATTTTATGTGTTAAATAATAATTTTATTCTAATAAAGTATATAAATAGTTTAAATAATAATTAAAATTAATAAAATATTAATTTAAAGTTAAAAAATTACTAATTTTTAAGTAAATATATAATTTTATAATTAATTTTTAAAAAAATAAAAAAAATGGCCCGCGGGCCATTGCGAGCGGGCTTGGGCATTGCTTCCCAAGCCTGCCAAATAAACGGCACGGCCTGGCCCGTTTTGACAGTACTACATATTAACAAAAATATGAAATTTTAAAATAAATAATAAGACAATATAATTATATTAAAATTCCGGCCCGGGTATTAAGGAAGTCCGGTGAGCTCTGCTAGGGTTTGCCGTGGGTACCATTTTTTCCGGGTGAGCCGCAGCTTCGATCGCGTGTGCAACGCAGGGGAGGTCTCTTTCTGCTCCGACGGAGAAGGAAGATGGGGGATGACGGGAATGTAGATCGTGGTCGACGGCAGGAGAGGGATGTAGTAGTGTCCTTCGATGAAGACGACGTCGACGCCGGTTTGAAGGAGTGCGAGAACTGCTTGATGGGTAGGATGATTACCGTCAAAACAATTAACAAACCAGCCCTCGAATCTGCGCTGAAGAATATCTGGGGGGTGGTGGACAGTTTCAAAGTTGAGGAGATTGCTGAACGTACTTACCAATTCTTTTTTGGTAGCAAGATAGAGGCCGACAGGGTGTTGAAAGGGGGGCCATGGATATTTCGAAACAGTTGGCTTTTGTTACAACCGTGGCAAAGAGACGCCGAGAGTTTGGAGAAAGGTTTTGAACGCGTTCGAATATGGGCGCAAGTTTGGGGTCTGCCGCCGCACTGTAAGACGGAGGCCATGGCGCGAAGGATAGGTTCGGTACTTGGCGAAGTACTTGAAGGGGGTGTGTACATGTCACAAGGCGATCAGAAACGGTTCCTAAGGGTGCAGGTTCAGATGCCAATTGATCGACCTCTGCTGGAAGGCATCCATGTGGAAGGGAAAACGGATGGGAAGATGTGGGTGGATCTCAAGTATGAAAGGTTAGCGCAATTTTGTTACTACTATGGCATTGTGGGGCATGGGGAGGAATGTTGTGTGGTGGCCGAGGAAGATGGGAAGAAAGAAAGAAACCAATCTTTGGAGTTGGGGCCATGGTTGAAGGCTTCGGCGGTGGGAATTAAAGTAAATGCAAGGAGCATCGAACCGCGTCGGGATGAAAGACAAAACAGAGCACGGAGGTGGGGAGAGCCGAAGATGGAGAAAAAAACAGAGGCATTAGCAGAGTTATTGGCAAAACTGAATGTGGAAGAGAAGAGTAGTAAGGCATCAAAGGAGGATGAAATAAGGATTGAGGTTATTGGAGAGAAAGTAGAAAAAGGCAGTAGAGTGGGCGGAGAGAATTTTTATGGAGTAAGGAATGAAACTATTGTACAATTGAATAAAGAGGTGCAAATACAAGACTTGAATGTGGTGGGGGTTGTGAATGACGAGATGGAGGAAAGTGGGGACCACGGGATAGGAAGGAAGGGAATAGAAGAGACAAAAGTGTTGAAAGAAATCCAAAATATAGATGAGACAGCCATGAACATGAAGGAGAACGTTGATCCTCGGGAAAAACCTACAGGGGTGAGAATGTGGAAACGCATAGCAAGGTGTGGAGGTGAGGCATCTAAATTGGTGAATACTGTGAATGAAACGACAAAGAGGAAAAGTGGGTGTGAAAGGGTCCTCGAAGAAGAATTCAATGAGGATGTTATGCCAAAAAAAGCAAGAAGTGATGTGACGGTGACAGGAAACACAATGGGTATATCGGCCGGTCTGTCTCAACAGGCCTGCCGGGAACAATGAAAATATTAGCGTGGAACTGCCGTGGGTTAGGGAGACCACAGGCAGTAGATTCCACAAAACTCCTGATCAGACAGGTTAAACCGGATCTGATGTTTATTAGCGAAACAAAATTGTTGGCAGGTGAAGCGGAGAAAAGGAAGCGGGAATTGGGCTTCGAAAATGGCGTGTGGCATCCGTGTGTTGGACGAAGCGGAGGATTGATGTTACTGTGGAACAACGAGTGTAAGATCTCTCTTAACTCAATGTCCAAATTTCATATTGATGTGGTGGTAGATGGGAGGGACGAAGAAAAATGGAGATTCACGGGTTTTTATGGAGAACCAATTACACATCTAAGGTATCAAGGTTGGAACATGCTTAGAAGGCTTAAAACGGGCCTTAATTTACCGTGGTTGGTTATGGGAGATTTTAACGAAATCATTTGTAATGAGGAACAACAGGGTGAAAATGACAGACCAGAACGACAGATGCAACTATTCAGGGATGTTATAGATGATTGTGAGTTGACGGATATTGGTTTTGTGGGCTTCCCGCTTACATGGTGCAATAATAGAGATGGGAATAGCCACGTTAAATGCAGACTGGATAGAGGCCTGGCAAACACCGAGTGGGTCGAGAAGTTCCGTTATGCGCAATTGTTTAACTTAAAGAAATTTCATTCTGATCACCTTCCGATTATGTGTAATCTCGAATGGCATCGATACAAAGAGGAGAGAAATCCACACCTGGAGAATAATTTTCGATTCAAAAAATTCTGGTGTGGCTATGATGATTGTAGAGATATTATTTCGGAACATTGGAACAGAAACGAATATGATACAAGTTTTAGCAAGGTGAATAACGGATTGGCTACAATTCAAAAAAAATTATCCCAATGGAGCAGGTTAAAATTTGGGAATTTTGGCAAAAAGATCAAAATCCTCCAAAAAGAAATCAACGTGGAAGTAACAAAAAATGTTACTGATATGCAAAAGGTGAGATCTATGGAAAAATAGCTGTATAACCTGGTGAAAGAAGAAGAGATGTATTGGAGACAGAGATCAAGGGTGCAGTGGCCAAAAGAAGGGGATAAAAATACCAAGTTTTTCCATATGTCGGCTTCGAATAGAACAAAGAAGAACAGAATCAACAGATTGAAAAGAGCTGATGGTAGTTGGGCGGAGGATCAGAAAGAAATTCAAGATATTGCCACGGATTATTTCGAGGAATTATTTACGTCGTCTGGGCCAAATAACATGGATAGAGTTATTGAGGCTACAACCAGGAAAGTCTCGGACATGATGAATGATTCTTTAATGGCAATTTTCACGAAGGAGGAGGTAAAAGAAGCACTCTTTCAAATGGGTCCAATTAAAGCGCCTGGGTTAGATGGTTTCCCAGCATTGTTTTATCAACGGTATTGGGATTTAATTGGTGAAGACGTCACGTCTGCAGCTCTGGATTTCTTAAATAATGGAGTGTTTGATCCCGATATAAATCTGACAAGAATTGTTCTGATCCCGAAAACAAAGGATCCATGCGATATGAATCAGTTCAGACCAATCAGTTTATGCAATGTTATCTACAAAATCATTGCCAAGGCTCTGGCAAACAGAATGAAGACTATTCTCCCGGATGTCATATCTGAATTCCAGAGCGCCTTTGTGCCTAATCGACAGATCACGGATAATGTTTTCCTTGCGTATAAGCTGCTCCATGCTCTAAAAGGTAACAAATCGGGGAATAAGTGTTCGATGTCTGTAAAGCTAGATATGAGTAAAGCATATGACCAAGTAGAATGGGGATTTCTAGAACAAATGATGCTAAAATTAGGCTTCCATGGTGAATGGGTAAAGAAAATAATGACGTGTGTATCTACGGTGAATTTCAGAGTACGGGTCAACGGGTGTGATTCAGAAATTTTTAGACCCCAAAGGGGTTTAAGACAAGGTGTCCCACTATCTCCATACCTTTTCTTAATCTGTGCCGAAGGTTTAAGTGCCTTACTGACAGCCGGTGAAGGGAATGGTACATTACACGGTGTTAAAGTGGCTAGGTACGCCCCGAGTATCTCACATCTATTTTTTGCCGACGATAGTTTGATTTTTCTTAGAGCAAATGAGGAAGAATGCAACAACTTTAAAGTTTTGCTTAATTTATATGAAGTAGCATCGGGACAAAAAATTAATTATGCAAAATCAGCTATCTTCTTTAGTCCGAATTGTTCGGATCAGGTAAAATCGAATATTCAGAATGCTTTGCAGGTGAATAATGTAGCAGCCAATGAAAAATATTTGGGACTACCTACTATGGTGGGAAGAAATAAATATAATGCTTTTAAATCCATAAAGGAGAGAGTGTGGAAAAAACTGCAGGGATGGAAAGAAAAATTATTATCTAAACCAGGCAAGGAAATCCTTATCAAGGCAGTGGCGCAATCAATCCCTACTTATTCAATGAGTTGTTTCCTTATCCCAAAAGGCATGTGTTATGAACTAACTCAGATGATGGCAAGATTCTGGTGGGGTGATTCTCAAAATAAAAGACATATTCATTGGCTTAGTTGGAAAAGACTTTCTCTTCCTAGAGGTAGAGGAGGTTTGGGGTTCAAAGACCTCGAGACTTTCAACAAGGCATTATTGGCTAAGCAGTGCTGGAGGATCATTCAAAATGAGCAGTCATTAATTTTTAAGGTGCTAAAGGCCAAATATTTTTATACGTGTGATTTCATGCAGGCAAAGGTTGGAAGTAGGCCATCAACAACATGGAGGAGCCTTATGGCAGGCCGACCCTTGCTATCTACAGGTTTAAGGAGGTCGATAGGTGATGGCGTGACCACTCGGATTTGGAAGGACCCATGGATTCCATTTGACGAACCCACTACTGTCTCGGCAACAACGCCTGGTGGGTTAGAGGTGGAGCGGGTTTGCGAATTAATGACAGAAGGAGGTACAAATTGGGATAATGACAAGATAAAGACTTTATTTGATGAGGAAACTTGCCAGCGGATCATCAGTATACCACCGAATGGGGATCAAGGAGGGGACAAATGGGTGTGGGAACTAGACAGAAGTGGAGTATATTCGGTCAAGTCCGGTTACAGAAGTGCGATGGTAGAAACCTGGAATCAACTCTCTCATAATGAGGAGCTTGATCAAGACGCGGTTTTTCGTTTTTGGAAGAGGCTATGGAAGCTTTCAATCTTGTCCCGATACAAGGTCTTCTTGTGGAGAGCATGTCTGGGAATTATCCCGGCTATTGAGTCATTAGAGAAACGAGGTATGAATATTAACGAAGACTGTGGTATGTGCAACGTGGCTCCTGAAGACGTTTTCCATGCCCTGATTGATTGCTCGGATCTTCAGAACTTATGGATAGCAGCTAGCTTCGATTATAGTAGTAGACACTACCACGGAGATCTTCTAGAATGGCTGGTGGTTGAATCAGAAAAATGGAAGGAGGAGCAACTGAGTTCTTTGGCAGTAATGCTGTATTATATTTGGGAGAGGAGAAATAGAAAGAAATTTGAAAATAAGATGATTCGTGTTGATGATATTTGGCCAAGAGTTCAGAGATCAATGGATGAAATGCAAGTAGCCTTAATCGATGATGGAAGGAATGTGGTTGTACCAAGTGTGCTGGGATGGGAGAAGCCTGAGTATCCCTTCCACAAGCTTAATGTGGATGCAGCAACAATGACGGAAGGTGGAGGCGTGATGGGCGGTTTGGTGCGTGATGGTGAGGGATGTATCCTAGGTGCATTTATGTGTGCGGTGTACTATCCACATGATCCCATATTATTGGAAGCATTGGCGATTAAGAGGGGTTTGGAGTTGGCAAGAGAAATTGGAAGTCAGAATATTATAATAGAGGGAGACGCCAAATTGGTGTTTGACATGCTCAAGACTAATTGCAACCAAGCTTCTGCACTTAATGCAATATGTAAGGATATATTAAATTTTAAAGAAAATTTTCAGAGAGTAATTTTTAATTGGATTCCTAGATCTTGTAATTTAGCTGCTGATGCAATTTCTAAGAAGGCGAAATTAGTTCGTCAGAATTTTGTATGGACCGATTCGGTTCCTTTGTTCCTCTCTGAGGACTTTTTCCATTAATCAATAAAGTTTTTTCAGGTACCGCCCTGGTTTCTCAAAAAAAAAAAAAAGTCCGGCCCGGCCCGTTTTGACAGTACTACATATTAACAAAAATATGAAATTTTAAAATAAATAATAAGACAATATAATTATATTAAAAGTTTAAAACATTCAGGCCTTGTTAAGCAGTCATAAATTGACATGGCCATGGCTAGCAACTTGCAAGTCAAATCAATTCTGTTTTTTGATACCAGAAAACCATTTTTTAAAAAAAAAATTCATTAAGAAAAACAATATTGCTTGCAATTTGTGTAGAGTAATTGAAAATTATTAAAGTACAAGAAGAAAATGTACTATTTGCAAATAGTAATAAATAAAATTTTTGATGAAATTGAAAAGAGAAATATGGGCGGAACGGAAAAAAAAAAAAGTGGGTCCCACATGTTACTCACTTTTTAATTTTTATCTTAAAAAAATGTGTATAATTAAAAAAATACAAAATTATCTATTATACTATTTGATTTGACACAATCATAATATTTTTTTTTATTATTTTAATACGAGGGGTAAAATAGTAATTTTAATACATTCTCATTTTATTTCCCTTATCAATTTTTACTAACAAACATAATAAATGTAATTTTTTTTAATTTTTGTGTAAATAACGTATTATGTGTATTAAAATCACAAGACATATAATAAATAAAGCTATTTACAAAAAGATGCTGGAGCTTTCCAATGAAAAAGCCCATACAATGAAATTGGAGATTCCAAAAGGCCCGTGAGGCCAGGCCCACAATGATCAGTGGGTCCCTTTCATCATCATGCATTCTTTTTTTTTTTTTGTAAGTATCATCAATTCATCTTGCATTCTTCAAATATTAACATATAAGAAAACTTTTTTAATACAAATAATATATTTGACAAAAAAATTATATATGACCAAACAATAGAGAAAATATGGAAAATTATCTTTTATTTAACTAATCATTAAAAAAAATATAAAATAAAGTCTATATATGATTTAAGAACTTTATGAAAGTACAATATACACCAATTTTCTACCAGAAAAAGTATCTGTTTTATTTTGCCGTAGAAAATTCAAAATTATAGTATTATACTATTATTATAAAATTAGTACATAAACTAAGTTTTTTTTTTTTTTTTGCCTTGACGCTGAAACATAAACTAACATCACATTTAGTTCATTTGTTTTCTCTTCGTAAAAGTAGACGTAATCTCTTTATAAAATTTTTATTTCATTCACATTACATTACAATTTCATCACTTGGCAAAAGTACCTTTCTTAACCCCAACGTTTGGGGGTCCTGTCAGTTTCGCCCCTAACGTTTTTTCGCTGTCAATTGTAACCCTAACATTTTATGTTTTTGCCAATGTCACCCTTTTCACTAACACCGTCAAATATTTAACAGTTTTTGCTGACGTGGCATCCTATGTGGCAAAACGCTTCTTTTTTCTGTCAATTGTAACCCTAACGTTTTACATTTCTGCCAATGTCACCCTTTTCACTAACACCATCAAATATTTAATAATTTTTGCTTACGTGGCATCCTATGTGGCAAAAATATCTGACTTGGTATTTTTTTTTCCACATCAGATTTCCTACTCATCTTTTCTCCATCAAAGTTGTGTCGTTTTGACCTCGGTCTATTCCTTCTAAAATATAACTCAAACGCACGCGCTATTTTTCTCATAAAAACATCGGAGACGTTATCCATTCTCTACTTTGTCGGAGACGTTACCCTAAAATAGAGAATGGATAACATCTCCGATGTTTTTATGAGCAAAATAGCGCGTGCGTTTGAGTTATATTTTAGAAGGAATAGGCCGAGGTCAAAACGACACAACTTTGATTGAGAAAAGATGAGTAGGAAATCTGATGTGGAAAAAAAATATACCAAGTCAGATATTTTTGCCACATAGGATGCCACGTAAGCAAAAATTATTAAATATTTGATGGTGTTAGTGAAAAGGGTGACATTAGCAGAAATGTAAAACGTTAGGGTTACAATTGACAGAAAAAAGAAACGTTTTGCCACATAAGATGACACGTCAGCAAAAACTGTTAAATTTTTGACGGTGTTAGTGAAAAGGGTGACATTGGCAGAAACGTAAAACGTTAGGGTTACAATTGACAGCGAAAAAACGTTAGGGGCGAAATTGACAGGACCCCCAAACGTTGAGGTTAGGAAAGGTATTTTTGCCACATCACTTTCATATTACTTTTTTCATTCTATTCTGCAATTTCATTACATCCTCCTTATATCCTCCATTTTCATTACTATTTTCATTACATCCTCCACCCCACTAACCAAAGACACCCTAATAGTGCGTTTGGTATAGGTTGAGGAGGGAAGATGAGAGGGAAAGTGAATATGTTATATGTTTGGTACGAAGATGGAAGGTGAATGGGAAGGTTGAGAGATGGTGAGAGGGAAGGTGAGGTTGAGGGAAGGAAGGAGATATGAAAATACTATTTTGTCCTTCCCTTCCAATGTGAGGGCATAATCTTAGAGGGTAAAATAATTTTTTACATTTTTTAACTTCCACCTCCCTATCTCATTCCTATTATACTAAACAATTTTATTATTATTTCCATTTTACTTTTTCTACATACCAAACACACATAAATCTTACACTTTCACTTCCACTAAACACTCATCGAATATCAAACGTGCCATAATGGCACGTTTGGTATCCAGTGAGTGTTTAGTGGGAAGTGGAAGTGAAAATGGAAATGGAAATGGAAATGGAAGTGGACGTGGAAGTGGAAGTGGAAGTGGATGCGGATGTGGAAGTGGAAGATTTACGTGTGTTTGGTATGTAGGGAAAGTAAAATGAAAATAAGAATAAAATTATTTGGTATGATAGGAATGAACTAGAGATATGGAAGTTAAAAAGTGTAAAAGACTATTTTACCTGATGAGAAGGTTGGGGGGACTCAAATTTGTCTCTTCTATGTATAAAAAGATTTTGATCTTTAATTTTAGTAATTAATTTCATTCCTTCATTGATTACATGTCCGTATGAAGAGTCAAAGTATACTTTAATATTTGATAAAAAAAAAAGTATACTTTAATATCATAATTAAAAATTTTATGCGTCCAAAACACTAAAAAAAAATTGGCATTTTTTTTTCATTTGGATGTTTAAAACCCTAGCTAAATTGAAAAAACCTTTTTTAAAAGAAATTGTGGATGATTAACGTAATCATTGTTTTAATCTTATTTTAACTCTTTTGTCAATTTTATTATAACATAGCAAATTAAAATTAAGTAATTTCATATGAGTTTTATGTATAATATTGTTGTTACTAATATTTACAAATAAAATTTAAACAAGGAAAGAAAATACATTAACTAATAAATATGGATAAAAAATTGAAATCTAGGGGTTATGTGTAAAAAATATCCCATAACTATAGATTAATTTATTACTACAAAAAAATCTATTAAAGTCATCTTTCTTTTCTGAAATTATTGGTATCTGAAAATTTAATGAGAGTTTTGTCTAATTTAATTTTAGTTAAACATGATAATAAAACATTTATTTCAGTTTTTTTTATAAAAAAAAAAAAAGAGTAAACCTACTTTCCGATCCCCGAAAAATAAGTAACATTAAAATTTAGTCCCTAAAATATTATAACACTCTTTTGTCCCTGAAAAATTATGCCAATCAGCTCATTAATACTTGGATCATTAGTTGTAAACGTATCAGGTGACGACGTTAAGTACTTCTTGATTTGCAACTTGCAAGTCAAAAAATTGAGAGACCAGACATATTTTATAATTAAATAATTAATTTACTCTTATTATTTTTAATTGTCAATTTTCAAAAGTAAAATATATATCAATGTTGTAAGAACCAGACCGGACCAGACGGTTCGACCGGTTCAACCGCCAACCGAATACAAAGGCGAGTCGGTTGGACCAAAAAACCGTTTTTCCAGTTGGACCGGATTGGACCGGACTTAACCGGAGTTGGACCGGTCAACCGGTGGTCCAACCGGTCCAATTTTATTTTTTTTAAAAAAATTAAAAATAAAAAAATAAAAAGGAAAAATAACATAAAAAAAAGAAATTAGAGAAATCTTAAAAATTAAAATTAGAAAAGTCTTAAAAATTAAAATTTAAAAGTCATGATTATCAATAATTTCATATTTGGTTTGATTAAGTTCTTTCAAAGCTTGACAAGTCTTAAAAATTAAAACTTTGAGAAATCATGTAATTTAAAATTTCAAAATTATAATATATTAAAACCTAAAACTTGAGTGATGTCATTTTATATATTAAGAATATTTATTATTTATTGCGTCATCCGGTTCGACCAACAGTTCGATCAGTTAAACCGATCAAACCATGAACCGAACACTTGTCCGAGTCTTTGTCCGGTTTGGTTCTTACAACATTTATATATATATATATATATATATATATATATATATATATTATCTCTTTATTAAATTCAAACTTAATTATATAATTGATATGTGAAACTTAAATTCAGGCCAAAAAAAAATTTAAAATTATAATAAAACACCTTTGTAAGCTTTAGATTCAAATACATACATTAAATTCCAGCTAAAGTACAAAATATTGCTTCCTTACTTCAGCGATCTTCAGAAATTGTGGTTAAATTGTGATGAAAATGCACATATAATATAGGGTAAAGCAGGTAAAGCATTGCTGCTCTTAAATTTTACAGCAATGTTCATTTTTGTCTCTAAATTTTTTTTTGGTTCATGCCTATCCTAAATTTTCAATTTTATTCATGCCTGTCCTTTTTACTAACACCATTAACTTGCTTGACGAAATTTGCTGACGTGAACGATGAATGTGTATTTCTTTTGTCACATCATTGTCCACTACTTCACATTTCACCTTTTTCTTTTATTAAAAAAAATTAACTTAATCCAAATAAAATAACATTTTAGAGTGAAAGTTTGGTTTGTTTTTTTAATTTCGAATAGGTTAATTTTTTTTTAATAAAAGTAGAAAAAACTAAATGTGAGGTGAAAAATGAGGTTGACAGTGAGGTGGTATAAAAGATACACATTCATCATTCACGTCAGCAAATTCCGTTAAGCAAATTAACGGTGTTAGCAAAAAGGGCAGGCATGAACAAAATTAAAAGTTTTGGGGATAGACATGAACCAAAAAAAAGTTTGGAGGCAAGAATGAACATTACAACAAAGTTTGGGACAACAAGGGTACTTTCTCCTATAATATAATTAAGGCTTACTTGATAATCATGTGACCTTATTAGTTTATTTTCTACGTAGATTTATGTAACATTATATCACATATAAAACATATCAAATACAAGTTTTAGAATAACATGGATATTAATTGGTGTAATTTCACCAAACTTAAAAGAAAACTTAATGTAATTAACTTTTAATTTTATAAGTTAAACTAATTCAAAAAATGTGATCAAAACAAGTTATAAAAAAATTAGGTGAGTTAACAAATGAATTAAATACCGTTTTAGAAGGGTTAAATTTAAAACAATTTCAACAATATATAAGATAGCTAGACAAACTTGACAATTCAA
Source organism: Senna tora (assembly GCA_014851425.1). Lineage (NCBI taxonomy): Eukaryota > Viridiplantae > Streptophyta > Magnoliopsida > Fabales > Fabaceae > Senna > Senna tora. The sequence goes on along the minus strand of CM026270.1, from coordinate 17,699,509 downwards.
AGCACTTATAAAAAAATAGATAATCATAAATCATAGTAGACTCTTCTAATATAAAATATGTTTTTTAAAGTTGACGAACCAATTGAAAAGTTGAAACAGAATATTACAAGGCTTATGGTAATTAGTGTTATAAGTATATTGGTTAAGGTTTCTAATATTTGATGACTTAAAATTCAAAAAAAAAATTTAATGTCTAAAAAATTATCAATCTATCAAATAAAACCTTGACCCATGTTCCGATAACAAACTCATGTTATAATAAGATTAGACTTGCAATTATTTTTTTTATATATTTGTTATTATACTTTTTAACTAAAATAAAATATATGAATTTTTATCATAAAAAAAATAAGTTGTATGCACTCTACATATTAGTTTATGACAAAAAGGATCTATATTTTTGGAATGACAAAAGTTAAAAAAAATTGTTTGATTAAATTTGTTTTGGAAATAATTTTAAAAATACTTATCAGTTGTTATTAATGAAGGGAGGAAGAAGTAAATTCCATCACGGAGCATTAAGCATGCTCTTGTAGATACTTTGATTATAGACCAAAAAATAAGGAAAAAAATTTAGGTCAAGTTTTTTACTTCTTTGTCATTAATTTCTATTAATTATATGTTGCATTTACATCCTCTTTCTTCTATGATTGGTCATATAAAAGGTGTTCTTCTACATTCTCTTTTTACTGTGATTGGTCATTTAAACACTTTTTGGCACGTGTCATATTTATATTGGAAAACTTGATGGCAAGGATATAAATAAGCACAAGCCTTGAATGGATTAGAGATCAATTAATTAGAATGATTACTAAAATTCAATACTAACATATTTTTCATTTTTTAGCTTTTAAAAACATTTTCTAAAAACAAATTAGCAAACACATTGTTTAATTCTTGTTGTTTTTAAAATTGATACTAGGTCAAACCCTCAAATTGGTCCTTTATGTTTGCACGAAGTTTCATATTGGTCCTTTATGTTTTAAAAAGTCCAAATTGGTCCTTTATGTTTGCAAGAAGTTCCAAATTGGTCCTTCCGTCCAAGTCCGTTTATTTTTTAAGTTAAGTGTTGACGTGGACACACTATCTCTCCTACGTGTCAATTGAAGCTGACGTGGCATGCCACGTCATCGCCACGTCACTGCCACGTCATCATCCAAGATCATATGTGATGACGTGGTGCTGACGTGGTAGTAGCACTGTCAAAACAGGCCGGCCCGGCCCGTGACGGGCCAGTGTTAAACGGGCTGGTCCGGGCCGGCCCGTTTATTTGGCGGGCTTGGGAAGTAATGCCCAAGCCCACCCGTAATGGCCCGCGGGCCAATTTTTTTTATTTTTTTTAAAATATAATTTTTTTAAAAATTAATTATAAAATTATATATTTACTTAAAAATTAGTAATTTTTTAATTTTATATTAATATTTTATTAATTTTAATTATTATATAAATTGTTTATATACATTATTAGAATAAAATTATTATTTAACACATAAAATTATCTAAAATATATATATTTATACATATTTTAAATAAATATATATTAATTTTTTATTTTATTTTTTTAATATTTTGGCGGGCCGGCCCGCGGGCTTAAACGGGCCAACCCGTTTAGACCCGTTTTTAAACGGGCTTATTTTTGCTTGCCCAAGCCCGCCCATTTAGCGGCCGGGCCGGGCTAGCCCGCAGGCTTCGGCCCGTTTTGACAGTGCTACGTGGCAGTGACGTGGTGCTGAGGTGGCATGCCACGTCAGCACTTAACTTAAAAAATTGACGGAAGTGGACGGAAGGACCAATTTGGAACTTCTTGCAAACATAAAGGATCAATTTGGACTTTTTGAAACATAAAGGACCAATATGAAACTTCGTGCAAACATAAAGGACCAATTTGGGATTTTGACATTGATACTATTGTCAAACGGCAAGGTAGAATCTTGCCTCTTTATGACTCGCTTGATAGTTATAAAGAATGAGAATGTGAATAGGAATGAGAATAAGGGCATGTTCATTGGGTAGAAATGAGAATAAGGGTATGTTCAGTAGTAAAAGTTTGATAATGGAAATGGAATGAGAATGTATTAAAAAGACCATTTTACCCCTTATATTAAAATAATAAAAAGAAAAGAAGGTTATAATCATGTCAAATCAAATGAGTATAATAGATATTTTGTATTTTTTTCCTTTTTTTTAATGTGGGTGGAAATAAAAAAGTGAAAAAGTAAGTGAGACCAGTGGGACGCACTTACTTTTTTTATTTCCATCCCTTTTTCCATCCACCAATTCCACTAAGTAAACACACCCTAAGGTGGCGTTTAGTATCTAGTGAATGTTTTAGCGGAAAGTGGAAGTGGAAAGTAGAAGTAAGTGATAAAAAGTACGTTTGGTATGCAGGAAAATGGAAGTGGAATGTAAAATTAATATTTTTTGGTAGGATGGGAAGAAGATAGGGAAATAGAAGATAAAAGTATAAAATACCTTTTTTGCCCTTACTTTTTTAAAAGCAACCAATTTTTTAAGGGCATTTTGGTTTTTAAACCAAACCTCACCTCACCTTCCCTCCACTTCCCTTTCAATTTTCATAGCAACAAGCTTTCCTCTCAACTAGGAAGCTCAACCTCACCTCTCCACTTCTCAAAGCATACCAAACATACTTCAACCTTAACTTCCCTCTCACATTCCCTTTATAAGTGATACCAAACATGGCCTAAAAATATTTAGACGACGTTTTGTAATAGGACATGTGAATGAAAATGAAAAATAAATGAAAGTGAATTAAAATAATTGTTTTATCCTTGTATTAAAATATTATTCCAAATTTCAAGGGTTTTCTAAACCCACAAAAATGTGAATGTTGGAAGCATGAGAGAATGGCATTCCACAAAACAAACGTTGAAATATTTCATTGGTCAAAACTCTAAATTCGTCCTTTATGTTTGCATAAAGTTTTAAATTGGTCCTTTATGTTTCAAAAAGTCTAAATTGATCCTTTATGTTTGCAAGAAGTTCCAAATTGATCCTTCCGTCCACTTCCGTCAATTTCTTAAGTTAAGCGCTGACGTGGCGTGATGACGTGTCCATCTAAGCTGACGTGTCATGCCACGTCATCACATATGATATTGGATGATGATGTGATGATGACATGGCATGACACGTTAGCAAAAAATGACACGTAGGAGAGAGAAAATATCCAACTAAGCAAGCCACGTCAGCACTTAACGGAATTGGATGGAAGGACCAATTTAGAACTTTTTGCAAACATAAAGGACCAATTTAGACTTTTTGAAACATAAAGCACCAATATGAAACTTCGTGCAAACATAAAGGACCAATTTGGGGTTTTGACCTATTTCATTTCATTCTTCTTTCCCTTATATTGTTCATATAAGGAACATATCCTAAGTTTTTTCTCTTGTAAATTAGAGAGGTAAATTAATTTTTAGTTCATAAATTATTGGAATAGACTATTCAATCCCTGAATTTTTGAAATAGACTATATAATTTTTAAATTTGTACTCCTATCAATTATTTCATCAGCACTTAAAATCACACCACGTAACGTTTCAGGAATTAAATAATTGACAAAAATATAAATTTAAAAATCAAATATTCTATTTTTTTAAATTTAAATTTAAATAATAATTTAACCAATAATTCAATACTACTAAAATTATAATACCAAAATACTGATTGAATAAGGAATGGGGTTAACGGCCGTTAATAGTGAAAAGAACCTCCAGATGAGATGTTGCCGTCAAAGGGTCCTCACATGAAAAGGAAAAAAAGGACTAAAATGGAAATAATTACAAAGATAAGGGCAGAGACGTAGAAATAATTCTTTTTCCTGCTTTTGTATAATATATATGTTTACTTTCTTTCAGCCTTCAAGGCTTCTCCTTCTCTTCATATATAGAGAGAGTCTTCGCTATTCTCACTCGTCTTCAACTTCTTCTTCTCCTTCTTCTTCTTCTTCTTCTTCTTCTTCTTCAACCCTTCACCCCCAAACCTAACCCTCTTCTTCTCTATTTTCCCTCTCTAGGGTTTCTCCTTCTCTCTATATACTCATTCGATACTATTTCGACCAATTGTTGTGACTTCTTCTTGCTTTCTTTGAGGACTCTGTGTGCGTGTGTAGTTGGTTCGCAATGGCCACCGCACCCGTCAAGTCTCAGCCTCTTCACAATTTCTCCCTCCCTTTCTTGAAATGGGGAGGCAAGAATCAGACCAACACTACCCATCGCTTCCGCCGTCCCGCCGTCTCCGGTGACTCCTCCTCCTCGCATGCTATTCTCGCCGATCACACCTCCGAGCTAGAGTCCGGAACCCGGCATCCCCGGGTCGGATCGAGAACCGCCAGGAACCGGTTTGGGTTTTCTATTGGGGAGAAACGACAAGACGAAGAAGAAGAAGAACCGGTTTCGGTGGGGAGAGGTAGATACTACAATGAAACCGATGATGAGGGTGGAGATAGGAAGCAGGAGGGCGAAGCTGCTGAAGAAGCGGTAGTACAGAAGCCATGGAATTTGAGGCCGAGGAAATCGATGTTCTCGAGCAGAGGTGCGGTGGAGATCGGAGTGGGAGGCTCTTCTTCTTCTTCGAGGAATGGAGAATTGCAGGAAACGGTTACGGCGGTTGCGCACGGCGAGAACCCTCCGCCGCAGCAGCCGAAATCGCTTCGCCTGAGGGGTTTCGCTGAGATGCAAAGTCTGGAAAGGAAGAAGGAGAAGAGGAAATTCTGGATCGCTTTGTCGAGGGAAGAGATTGAAGAGGATATATTCGTCATGACTGGGTCTAGGCCAGCTCGAAGGCCTAAGAAAAGGCCCAAGAATGTGCAGAAACAACTCGATGTACGACTTCTTCTTCTTCTTCTTTTGGTTATTAATTTTTTTAATTGTAATTGTACGTTTTTTAAACAAATAATATTCATTGTTCAATTTCAGAGTGTTTTTCCTGGCTTGTGGTTAGTGGGGGTCACGGCGGACGTTTATAGAGTGGCAGAAACTCCAGCGAAGGTTAGTGATTGATACTATTGCTATACTTCTTATATGATTCATTATAGTGATAATAGGCATGGGGTTTTCTGCTTGTTAAGTTTCTGATCTTACATCATGCCTCTGTGGCTATGTCTGTTTCTCTATGTTTTCGTGATGAGGATTTTCAATTGGGTTTCCTGGGCCCAAAACTTCTTTTTTTTTTTTTTACTTCGAATTTCGTCCCAAAACTAGTTATTTCTGCACCAATTTTCAATTTCGTGGAAAATGATTGCCTCCTCCGCACTACACATATAATATTAATACTTCTTCGTATTAATATTGACTCATCGTTCGAAACAAGGTTGCTTTGGTGCGTCTTGAAGATTAGAAGTGATGATGAGTGATTAAGGTAATATGTGCACTGTAGAAATTAGATCTTATGCTGCTCAGCATAGAAAAGCAAGGAGAGAGTGTGACACATAAGTGGGTCATACATGTGGATCCCATTATGTATAGGACCCACTTATGTGTTACTCTCCTTGCTTTTCTATGCTGGGCAGCATATGATCCATTCTCGTGTACTGTCATGTCATCATTTTTCATTAGTAACTTGGACGTCATTAGTAGTTGGGATGAAATCGAATTCATAATTTTTGAGACAAAATTATAGTTGAAAAAAAGTTTAGGGACGAAACTGAAAGTTGGTGTAAAATTTGAGGCATAAAAGATGTTTTTGACTACTATTATTTTATAAAAGTCATGTAATTTTCTTTTGATATATTGATGAAAAAACTGACAATTTGAATGATGATGGTCCTTTCTTTCTTTCTTTCAGAGGTAGAGAAGCTAAAGGGAATTGCAGGTCGCAAACAACCCAGTTTGTGGCCAAAGTAGATGGGATGGGACCTGGAATGGAGGTATAGATCCGCTGAATTTTGTAAAGAGCAAATGAGTTAGGAAATGGATGATATGTTGGAAAGGAAAAAAGAGACTAATTTTACGCCAATGTAGATTAGTAGGCTTACTTATCTCAAGTAGTGTTCCTGTGGTAGCCATAGAAGAAATATATTAAATGAATTCAATATTATTTTTAAGATCATTTTATTGGTGCTTTGCAAATTGGGATTTTCCTTCATTGATTGATTGATTGAATGAATTCTGATTCATTGGGGGCAGAGTAGCAAGTTAACTTGAAAACCCCCCCAATTTCATTACTGGAATTACTGTGAAGGCACTGCTTGCTTCATAGCTCCAGAAGAGCCTTTTGTCAAGAAATCCTAATATGATTGCATGCTTTCTTCCTTTTATATATATGTCTATTAATCTCTTCTTGCATTGGTAGTTGATAATCATATCCATCATTAACCTTGCATGAATCTTTCACTGCCTTCCTGTTCTTTCTAGCAAGGCACAAGATCAGTTTATACAACTTTTATACTCAGACGTATTAGTAAATTCTTGTTTTAGTTGCCCAAAGGTACCTTAGTCTTGTATAGAATCTTTCACTGAATTAATATTGTTTTGGGTTGTTTGACTTATGATTGGTGATTCCAATTGTTTCACTTAGTAAAAATCAGCATGAAAGTTAAATATCACCTTCTTGGTCCTGGTCACTCACCATCAATGCAATGCATGCATGCTTGTTCTGTGAGTAATTTACAAAGTTTCTGCATTTGGCCAAGATTTTTCTTTTGCTGGGTCATTGATTGAGTTTGAGTTTGGAGGTAGTGGATTTCCCATGGCTAGGACAATGACAAATTGTGAATATATGATGATGGTATGAGTGTACTTGATGAAAAATCAATGGGCTTCAGTTAAAGATATTTGGTTAAAAAATGTTGTGAGAGCGAATGGGATTGAATTATAGTGGAAGGAAAAGGATGCATGTGATGTCAGTTTGTCATTTGAGAAAGGAAGTTCAGTTGCGGAACTCTTTTCAGTGTTAAAATGTTGTGGGAAAGCATTTATTGTTTTGTTAACAGTTAATAATTCATTACTGGAATTTGCTAATAAGTGCTCTAAAGATACTAATTTAGTTAAAAATGCATTTAATGAGGTTAGGTAGTCAAAAAGTACAAAAAAACCAGAACTTGTATTAAATGAGTTTTTTTTTAAAGACATTAATAACTTTAACCTGTTACCTAATAAACATTTATAATTACATATTAAATGTTTTTTAAGATTTATTATTATTTTTTATTCATATTGATTTCTCTAATTTATTCTTTAGTTTTCATCCAAAAAAAATTATTCTTTATTTGATTTTATAAAAATAAAAGTAAGTATTTCATTTTTCACAAGATAATATTTTTTTATATGATAATTATATGTCATTTTGGATAGGGTTCAAGTATGGCTTGAAGATTACCCTCGAGGATATTTGTGGCTTTTTAATGTCTATTGTAATCCTTGTTACTTTGAAGGAAAATCTTACTCTCCATAAAAAATAAAAATAAAAAGTCTTGTTCAAAATAATGTACTTAAACTCAAAATTTTGAATGAATGAGATTGTTGGCCTTGAGCCTAGTGTTGTTAGACCTGGACCGGACTAGATGGCATGATCAGTTGGACTGGGAATTGGTCAAGTATCTAGCTTGAGTCTGACCAAAGACCAGAGTTTATGGTCGGACTAGGGTTGACCCGACTAGAACTGATCAAAATTGGACAACTCGAAAAAAAAAAAACTTGGGAACTGAATTGGTTTTATTTGGTTGACCCAGTCAAAAAGATTTTTGTTGTTTTTTTATGATTGAACCTACTATTTTGAGTTTTTTTTTAGAACTTTAGAGTTAGATTTGAATATATGTATTATGTATTTTATAATTTCAAATCTCCTATGATTATAGAACAACTAATATGATGCATAAAATATATAAATGTTTTAATTATTATTATTTCAGCTTACTTTTTTCATATATATTTAAATCATATAAATTATTCATTATATTTAAAAGTTATGAATAAAAAATATATTTTTCATAATATAAAATATATTATTGATAATTTGAAATTAATATTAGTAAATTATTATTTTTATATTTATGACATCATTCGATTCGACCACTGATTCAATCAATTGAACCGATTAGCTTGTAATCTGAAAGATTTTCTAATTCAATGATCAGTCCAATTTTTAAAATATATTGCTTAGGCATATTATTCAAAAACAAATTATTATAATCAAGTTATAAAACAAACGAAAATTAATACCATTTACATAAGAAAAAAAGTATTCTGTGATTTTTAAAAAATTATTATAATCATAGCTTTATTACATTTTGGAAAATGACTCTTTTTATTTAGTGTCTAAGTATAATTTAATTTAATATTGTATTTTTTTTTGTTTCTTACATGTATTCTCTTATTTGAGGTAATCATATTTGAGCTAGCTGAGATTCTATAACGGGAGTAGAGTTTTCCCAACATAAATTTTTTTCATACACAAGACTAACATCTTATCTCTTTTGTATTATTATTATTATTATTATTTGAAACAAGCATACATTGTATTATCGAGAATGCCAATTAGATCTATTTTTTAAATTTATATTAACTTTTTTAAAAAAAAATTAAGATTAAACAGATTTCATAACAGATCCAATAATTAAAAAATAATAAGCCAAAGCAAAGCTCATCATAATTTCAAAACATTACCCTTACAATTTAGTCAAAACTATCGTTTCAAAATTAAGGAACTTGGGGGAAACGTGTAAAGAATTATGCAATTAATGAGAAAGATAATTGAGATATAATATATTACATGACTAGTATATATTTATTTTAAACCTTACTTGGGGCAAGAAGGATTTCCCCCCCCCCCCCCCCCCCCCCAAGAAAAGAATGCAACATTTGCATAAATTTCTGTTCTTGCCAAGGGAGTAGGATAGGACTATTATGTTCCTAAATAATAAGAAAATAATTTTTATTCTTTTTCATTTCTAAATCAATAAATTTATTTTTAAAAATCTATCGCCACTACTTCTACTATTGTCATTGCATGCCACCACACAGTCAAGATTAATGCACTCCACCATTTAAGTATAAAGTCATAAATAACTAACATTTTAATTTTAAAAATTGATTAAGAGTAATTTTAAAAAAATCCATAATTTTCAATAATATTACGATTGAGATAAAAATATATTCCTAGAATTATCTTGAGCAAACCAAACAATTTTAAATTTTGAATGTTTCTAAGAATATAATTTCCATAAATCACATTCTCAAATGCTAAAAATTTTATCCTCATATATATACCAAAGGTTCCCTAGTTCTAATTAGAGGCATACTAAAACGAATGCCATTTTTTTTCTCAGAGATGAGGTTGACCATGTTTATTTGAACAAAAGTTATAGTTTTAGCAGTTCAAGGTTTTTTTAAAATATTGGTTTTTCAAACGGGTAGGGTTGAGTGGAAGGGACTCATTCATCATTAATTAATTAAGTGTCAGGAGTTCGATCCCTGTCTTGGGTATATGGAACAGCTTTAAATCTTTGGGCCAGCTGTCCCACCCTTCGAGGTGCCTACAATTCAGCGAGGAGATTAGTTACTGTACTCGACGGTGAATACCCTAGTCTAAACAAAAAAAAATATTAGTTTTGCACCTTCACCCACATATAATTGTTTATATCATAATAGCACAAGATATTTGTTACGGTCAAAATACATACATACATACATATATATATATATATATATATATATATATATATATATATATATATATATATATATATATATTTGAATTAGGTCAAAATACATATTATTGTTAATTGAACAAAAAAATTAGTTAGATGATTAAGTGTAGAAGCATTAACATTACAATGTCCCGCAGCCCCTAGACAAAGTCATCCTCGTGATGTATGCAACTAATCACTACTCTCAAATATTATTTTATTTTCTTGTCTCAAATCTTACAAATGAATAAAGTATTGACTTTGTCACAATAACTACCACAAAAACTCCATTTTAATTCTTAATATTTAGTCCCTCAAATTTAATTTGGTCACTCAAGTTTATAATTGGTACTAATTTGATTCTTAAGATTTACTCAGTTTCAATATAATCCCTATATTATTCAAGTATTAAAATTACACTATTACAATTTTTTTGTTTGTTTAGTATACATATTTATATTAGAATATGGGTGATTATTATAAGCAAAACACCTCTTTCATATTAAAGCTTTAAACTTCTATGATAAATTGTTTATATCATAATTTATTCTTAAAGCATTAAAATCTTCCTTTCATATTAAATAATATCAATGAACTTTTTTATTTAGTCTTAATATTAAAAAAAATTAGAGGTGGAGAGATGCAAATTTTGTTACCTAAATACATATATAAGCATGTTAACTAATAAATTATTTGTGTGAGTATTATATTAAGTGATTTAATTAACACTTAGAATAATAGAGGGATCAAATTGGTATCAATTTCAAACATGAGGGACTAAATTGAAATAGAGCAAATGTTAGGGACTAAAATGGTATCAATCGCAAATATGAGGGACCAAATTAAAAAATGCTAAATGTTAGGATCAAAATAAGATTTTTTGTCTTTACAGTAGGCAATCATTCAAAAAGGCCAATTTGCCAATAATTAGACCCTATTTCTACTTTTCTTCCACGTAGTCAAATTTGGGCTATATGATTATAAATTATCATAACCCAATTTTTTGTGGAGTAAAAATATCATTTTGGATTTTCATAGATGAAGATTTTTTTAATGGGTAAAATTGAAGTAAAATCATAGAATAAAGTGAAATTAGTTAGATGTTTGTTATGAAGTTTATCAAATCATAAGTTTTATTTAAACTTCATCTAGTTCAATGTAAAATGTGATATTCTATATTCTCTTTGAAAATGTCTAATTTAATCTTTAAAAGATACCTTTTTTATTTCAATTTGGTCCTCCTTTTAGTTCCTAAAACAAGCCACACATACACAAAATAAAAAATAAAAGAACCAAATGGGACAAAAAAATATCTTTTAAAAATTAAATTAAAACAATATGTATCTTTCATTGACCAAATTTATAATTCTCTCGTATACTTTTATTAGATGACAAAACCCCATATAACCAAGTGGCCCATTTTTTTAAAAAATAAATGAGACCACACTTTTTCACTCAGACTTGTTTGCAAATGTATTATATATATGCCATATGGGCCGGGCTTACATAAACTTAAACTGGACCTGGACATGGGCCTGATCCATATCATTCCTAATCCAAGATTGAAATGAAAATTATTTGCCCAAAGAGATGGAAATGATTAGGGCCTGAAATGTGAGATTGGATCTGAAATCAAAATTTCAGACCAAAAAAGAAAAGATGTCATGTCAAATTCCATTTAATTATATGATAAAGAGATGGAATAAAAATTAGTTGCCATGTGCTTATTTGTTTTCAAGGCATCATTCATAATATCTTCTATTAACAAATTAAAATAGTGACTAGGCCATCAATTTAAACAAGTATAATTATTATTATTATGATGAAGCATCTATATATATATATATATTTCACCTAAATTGGAAGCCCAATCATCCAAAATACCCTTATTTGTAGGATATAATATAATTAATTAATTAGCATGATTGAGTAAGCAATTATTAGAGGGTAAACAGAATCTTAATTTAGATAAACATCTATAATTATAATTATAATTATTATGCAAGTGGACCACGTTTTAGTTCCAACCCACATTTGGTTACTCAATCTGGAGAGTAGGGGACACACTTTCCACTCATATTCTTACATTCTTCTCTCTTTTTTTCTTTTGTAAATAAAAACTTAGATGAGGAGATCAAGAGATGACGCCTTAGTTCAGAGTCAGGGGTGACCCCTAAGTTTAGAGAATATTTATATGAGTTCTTATAGATAAATCTATCAAATGAGAGATCACCTGAAATCGAATCTAAGCTATACAATTGCCATGGACGAAAGGTGTAACAAAATGAACCAGCGCTCTTCTATCTTCTCTAACTATTTGTGGAAGTTGGATTTAGCCTTAGCGAATTTCTTACAATGTGGCGAATTAAGAAGTTTGAATTTTGGCTGAAAAAAATATATATTCACGTGTAATTCTCAACAATGATTTAAATAAGATTATCTTTAATAAAACAAATATGTAATATGTGGGAGAATTTTTGCATTATCATATAAATAACAGAGATAAACATATATTTACTTTAAGTAGTAAGCCTTATTTATATAATAGATACTATAAATACGTGATAAATACTTATTTTCTATTTATCTCATTCTTCCCATAACATTGAATATTATTATTTTTTTTCATATGAAAAAAAATATAACATCTCTCATGCTCAATTTGCCTACCAGTCATCATCCATTATTACACAGGTTTTTGCCAACCAATAAATAAATAATTAATTGACAGAAATTTGATAATATTAATTTTGAAAATTAATAAAAATCAAAATTTTTATTAATTTATTTTTTTTCTAACTAATTAAGAACACCCTTAATTATATATTAGTGGTGAAGGGCCTTCAACTCCAAAGTCCAATTTATTATTTAAAATGAATTGATCCGTGCTTTGGTATATAATTGTATTCCAAATTTCCAATGCTAGCTTCATCATTTAAACACCAATCAAATGATTGGGTTTTGTGCAAAACAACCAACGGTAATGATCATTTTAATCATTGCATGCACTATTATGTTTATGTGCCATATTATATATACTAGAGGCTTCACATGCCGTACGTGCATGTCAAAAAAATTTATTTTACAAAATATATTATAAATTACTATTATTATTAATTTTAAAATAATAAATTAAAAATTAAGAAATTATTTTTTTTGATAACTACCACGGTAAGTACCTTAAAAAAAACCTACCATTATTACTATTCTTATTTTTTTTTCTCATGGTTTTCTCACATCATTTTTTTTAATTAATGAAATGATTATTTTGGGAGACTATTGACGGAAAGGACCCAGAGTCATATTAATATAGATATATATATATATAATTTTATTTTTATCTAATATATACTCTTAGACATACATCATTTGTTTAACAATTTTCTTAATATACTTTTAAAGTCTTTTTTTATTAGTTGGTAGATAATTTATTATTTAAAGTCATCAGTACAAAACTTTACTGCAATGTTCATTCATGCCCCCAAATTTTTTTTGGTTCATGCCTACCCCCAAACTTTCAGTTTTGTTCATGCATACTCCCAAACTTTCAGTTTTACTCATGCCTGCCCTTTTTTCTAACACCGTTAACTTGCTTGACGGAATTTGCTGACGTGGATTATGAGTGTGTATTTTTTTTGCCACATCATTGTCCACCTCACTTTTAACTTTTTACTTTTATTAGAAAAATTAACCTAATCTAAATAAAAAATATATATTTTAGGATAAAAGTTTTTTTAAAAAAATTTGGATTAGGTTAATTTTTTTAAAATAAAAGTAAAAAGTTAAATATGAGATGTAAAATGAGGTGGACAATGAGGTGGCAAAAGAGATACACATTCATAGTTCACGTCAGCAAATTCCGTCAAGCAAGTTAACGGTGTTAGCAAAAAGGGCAGGCATGAACAAAATTAAAAGTTTGGGGATAGGCATGAACCAAAAAAAATTTGAGAGAAAAATGAATGAACATTGCAACAAAGTTTAAGGGCGGCAAAGATACTTTACCCTAAAATAATTTTATAAACTTTCTTAATAATTAAAAGGAATTCTTAACTATTATCTTTATTTACATTGGTAAAAAAAAAACTATTATCTTTATTTAGCAATATATAATATATATATATATTCCCGATAATTCCCCCCGTCATTTTCTTAAATTTAAATTCCCACACTCCATAATTGTTAAATTAGTATTACAAAAACATTAATTTATGCCTTCGGCCCTGGCCTAAATCTAGACCAATCTTTCATTGATTCATAAATTTATACGGTTAAGTTTTTAAGTTAATTTATTGTTTTTTTATAGGAAAGTTAATTTATTGTTAAACTAAAACATGCGTGTAAACTCATAATAAATTGAATCAATTCAGAAAGAAAAAAAATTTGGTGAATTTGTACTAGCTCTACTAATTAATTATTTATTAATTTAAATAAATTCTTACAAATTTATGAATATTAAATTAACGTGTCAAATTGATCATACATATTCATAAATTTATCTAAACTCTCAAAATTAACAACCTTATAATAATTCAAGAAGAAAAATTATTTTTTGGTCTCTAAATTATTGGACAATCTATTATTAGTCCTTGAATTTTTACCTTTGCAAACTATTTAGTCATTGAATAAAAATAGACTATTTGATCTCTAAATTTTTACTTTTGTCAACTATTTAGTTTTTATGACGTTAGCAGTTACTTAATCAAGTGACGTGGTCAATAAATGTTATCATATCATTGTTTACTTGCTACTTGTACTGCCATGTCATAGTATCTCATCATATTGAACAATACTTAAAAAAACAAAAAACAAATTAAAAATAGAAAATAAAACAGAGGGGTATTCTTTACATAGGGCTTCATATTTCAACCTGGTGTTCTGTTTTCTTCGAGATCCCACATCGGGAAACTTGGAGGATGAAGAGGAAGGAAAACAATATAAATTGACTTAGATTAAAACTGGTAAATCAAAGGTCATATATTTAATAATTTATTATTTTTTCCACTATTTCAAATCAAAACTTCATTTTCTATCTTCATCTTCTTCAGATGAGTTACACTGTAAAAGAAATAACTCTAATCAATCTCAACGTTATGAATGTTGTGGTAGGACTTCAACCTATTACAGGCGGCAAAGTAACTAGTGAAATGTTATAACATTTAACGGCCTGGTCATTCGGTTAGGTAATAACTAACATATAGGGATTAAATAGTTGACAAATGTGAAATTAATTCAGGGATAAAAAATAGTCTATTTCTAAAATTCAGAGACCAAGTAGTTGATTGAGGTGAAATTTCAGAGAGTAAATATATTTCAAAATTTAAAAACTAAATAGTAAGTTAATCAACAATTTAAGTATCATTACAAATGTTATTACAAAGATGGTACCATATTCCCTTAATTATCATCTCCTGGGTGCGACTCCTGGGAGATAGATATCGAACGTCATCCATTAAAAAGGTTACTTTCAGTATTGGACCTTGCAGTACTTAACAAATTAATCATCAAATCTACCGTGATAAATATTTCATTGGGTCATAGTCAGTTGGAGTAGTGGCATTAATTACGTTGTAATTTTGATATAAAGGTTGATAATGATATGCACACATACAGTACGTAGTGCACGTGTAAACCAACAGAAACATGCACCGAATAGTTTACTAAACGTGGCCACATAACGTGGGGCTACACTTCACATTAACTACTTATTTTACATATATATTATTTTTACGAATTATATTTGGCTTATCTAATTAATTTTGTTTTCATAATAATTATATGATTTGAGTTCAATTTTAAATAATTTTTCATTTAATAATTTACTTTTAAGTCTCATGTAAATTCTCTCGGATGATCGGGTCTATCCTAACTTTAGATTCAAATACTCTCGATTATATTACTGCAAATACTCAGAAATAATATAGTGCCATAAATGCAGAGACAAAAAGAAGGAGAAGAAAGAATTGAGTAATAATTTATTGAATAAATTACACTGCTTTTTCTTGAAATATGTTGAAATCACACTATTTTTCTCTCTAGTTTGTAAAATTACTCCCTTGAGAGATAAAAAATTATTACACTTTAATCTAAAACATCATTCTCTAATTTTAAAAAAGGTCTAAAAAATCAATATAATAAATATTAACGACTAATAAATATTCATGAAGATCCAAATTAAAACATCATTCATAATTTATTTTTCTCCTAATTTTTTTATTAGATTCTCTCTCTACACTTCCAACACTTCATCCACCTAAACCTTAAACATATGCACTTTAGAAGTTCCATATTCTATGTTCCATTACTAAGAATATCCAAATCGGCATTTCTTTATTCCTTCCTTCACCCCTTACACGAATGATACTCATTCTTTAAGACTATATATAAGAGATATTAAAATTACCCTCTTATTTTAATAAAGGTAGAAGGGAATGAGCAATGAAGGCTTTTAGCTAGGCATGAGTTGTCTATATAATAGGAAATTATAGACAAGTCTCTATCAAAAATCAAAATACAACAAACACTAAATTTATGAATTATTTAACTATCCATCTTAATTTTGTGGTGTGGAGGCATATTTATATATGTTTAAAAGATACCATTTTTAAACACATCATTTCATATCAAAAACTATGTCTATTTACTATTAATAGACATAATGAATATATATACATTTTCAAATTAAATATATAACGAGTTTTTTTTTTATAATGACCTGTCTTTTAATAGTTAAGAGATATAATTTGATAGATATACCTTTCTAAATTAAGGACTATGTTTTTTCGAAATTGGATCTGGTACAATTTGTTTATTTACAATTCCTTTAAAATATTATTTTGTGAAGTAATAATATTTTCTTTAATAGGACACACATTAGTAGAGACCCGCCATGAATAGATTAGAGACTAAATTGTTATCAATATTGACAAGTAGCCTTGTAAATAACTGACATGATATTTGTCAATACTAATAACAATTTGGTTTCTAATTCATTCATGGTGGATTATTGTTAATATTAATAATAATTTGATCCCTAATTTATTCATGGTACATGTTCTTCTTAGTGTGAATCCTATTAAAGATTATTATTATTTCACAAATGAATATTTTAAAAGAATTGCATAGTAATTACAGAAAAATAAACGAATTGCACCAAATTCAACTTCAGTCTTTTCATTATTAATAGACCGAATTTGAGACATATATATATATATATATATATATATATATATATATATATATTTACATTTAAAATATATATCTATTAATATAAATAATTATGTCTATTGATTAAATACTTCAACCACATAAAAAAATATTATAAACTACTTAACAAATAACATAAAAAAGTCATTTTGATTAAAATAGACAAAATTCCTAGAACTCAACTACTTGTAATAAAAATATATCATAATCTTGATAAGCATTATAAAGAACGTGTAATAGAATAAGTGGAATGATTTAAAAGTTTGACCGTTGACCAGATCTTGCAAAGACAAAGTAAGTAGCTTTGACCCATATTGCACGTGGGATAGACATTCACACGTGTGCTTTGCTGTCCAATGTCCATGGCCACCAAATAGGATCCACGTGGGTTGCACACAGCTCGAGGTTTCATCTTTTTATTATAAAGAGATTCTTCTCTATATATTTATGTTTTTTATATTAGAGAAGAGAATGAATCCTATGCTGTTAAATATAGAAAAGTAAGGAGAAAGAGTAATACATAAGTGAGTCTCACACGTGAGTCCCACTATGTGTGAGACCCACTTATGTGTCACTCGCTCTCCTTGCTTTTTTATGCTGGGCAACATATAATATAATCTCTTGAAAGATACTTTTTTGTTTGAATTTAGTCCTTTTTAATTTTTCTATTAGTTTAATAAACAATCAGTGACATGTGAACATGTGACATATTCATTCTCTGTATATTTTATCTCGCTGTGTCACATGTCCACATGTTACTGGCCGTTTATTAAATTGATGGAAAAATTAAAAAGAATCAAATTGGGACAAAAAATTATCTTTCAATAATTAATTAGACATTTATATCTTTCAAGGATTAAACTGAGAGAATCTTAAGGACCAACTTAATGATTTACTCTTTTTTATATTAATTGTGTGATGAAACAAATGTTAATAAAATACTTTTTCAATTAAAATTTACGGGTGTGGATTATTAAAATAAATATGTCAATGAATTTATATTATTACTTAATTTTATATGTATATTTATTTCTCTCTCAAAGTATATACTACGTACATAATATACATAATTAAAGTTGTCAAAATTTAAATTTTAAATAAATTCCTAAAAGAAGGTAAAGTTGTATCATAAAATTGTAAAATTTGGAATTTACCTATATATATAACTACTGTATCAAATTATATCATAAATTTTCATACTTAATTACATAAAAAATTAAACATCATCCCATATCCATAGTTTAAATAATTCATAGTTTAATAACGAAGTTTATTAAATTCATTTGATTCATTTCTACCACCACAATTATCACTACGTACCATCATCATCATTGGGTACTTCATTATATTCCTAATGTTATGTATGTAAACCAAAATACACACCACATGAAGTATTACCAAAAGAATGAGAAGGGAATGAGCCATGTGAAAGTTTGGGTCTTGACATTAGATTTTCAAGAAATGAGCAGTGTTTACTTTTAGTTTGGACGGGTTATGAATATATCTACCAAAATATGCCAATTTTTGTTTAAGAAAAAACTTCAAATGGACCTTTTTTTAGACTTTGGTAAAATCGTGAAATCGTTGATAAAATCAAGATTCTATCTAACTGATTCTACAGTGATTTTGCACCTAAATAATTTTGTATAAAATTTAACAAGATTTGAGTGTAAATTAAATCGTAAGATTTTAATATTTTTACGATTTAAATCTAAATTTTAACAATAATATATATATATATATATATATATATATATATATATATATATATTAACACACATGATATATATACACTATTGGATCATGAAATTGTATATTTTTCTAAAATAAGAGAGAGAAAAAGGGACCTCAAACTAATTATAGGTATCTACTATCTAGGAATCTGAATGAATTAAGAGTCAATTTTTTTATTAATATATTATTTCACAAATTTAAAAAAATACATACTCCATGATATACAAATTAAAAGATGATTCTCTTATAAGTAAGAGAGAAGTAAAAAAGAAATTGGTCCACAATTGATTTACGTGGATTCCTAATTAAAATTTGTTTCTACTTCACTTCTCAAACTTGCTTAATTTAACGTATATATCCATTATTGTAAGATACTAAAAAGATATGAGAATAAATTAAATTGATTATAGAAGAATGTAAATCTCTTAATAATGAGAGTTGAATCTAGTAAAATATATTAATCTCTCATAATATAATAAATTCAAGTTTAAACTATAATTAAGAAATGTCCTCACATTTAGTATTCGATACCGACTCGAACAATAATAACCTCTAATAGAAGATATTATTGAAAAATCTAAAAAAGAATGTAAATCACTTTTATTTAAAATTAAGTTTTAATGAAATTGGTAGGTGTATTTTATAGTACATGCCAAACATATTAATTGTCATTAATTTATAATTTTTCAAATCAATATATAAGGTCTTGATTAAATAAATATATGATTGATTGATAAAGTATTGAATAATACAAAATTTCTAAGCAATTTTTAATTTTAACCATTTTTAAAAATATACTTATTAACCGACTTTAAATTTTGTAGTAAATTACACTCTCATCGATCTCCTCTATTTTAAAATTTTACATGCATCTCTTTTCCTTGAATGTAATTTTTTTGACGACTATCATCGACAAATGTACTCGACCGTCGAAAATACTATCATTGATCACTTTTTTCAATAACTTATTTTGACGGCCAAAATTTAATTGTTTAAAAAAGATAACTTTTTTAAAGAATTAATGATGGCCGTCAAAATATGAGTTGTTACAAAAATACCAATGTTTTCTTGTAGTGTTTGAAAGATTACGAAACCTAACTATAATCATTATATATTGTTTTGGTATAACCTATCACTCCTTTTTTTTTTGGTACAAAGGAAAGCCACAGGGGCTAAGCAACAACCAAACTAGGGATCTGTAATCCATCAACATCATGTGCAAGATAGTTACTACAACTCGTAGGAGGTTCCATGAAAATTTGCCATTTCTCAAAACATGAGTGATCCATTTTAGCAAAATTGTCGGCGACACAATTTGCCTCACGGTGCACATTCATGAACCGAATATCACAGTCACGAGCCCAGAACTCCTTGATGGCGGACACCAGAGAAGCGTACGTGTGGGTGGGAATAACACCATGAGATATCAGGTTAATAGTATTCTGGGAATCCGTTTCAACATCAACTTTTCGAAAGGCATGAATCCAGAGCATTTGCATTCCTTCACTACAAGAAAATGCTAATTTAGCTACGGTAATTAGCTAGGAAAAATTTCCCTAGCTAATTAGCTACGGATTAGCTAGGGAAAAAAATCCCTAGCTAATTAGCTAGGAAAACAATCCCTAGCTAATTTGGTAAAAAAGTTTGGCGCAAAAAGGCGAAAAAAGTTAGCTAGGAATTTGCTACGGATTTCCCTAGCTAATCCCTAGTTAATTAGCTAGGGATTTGCTACGAATTTTCCTAGCTAATTAGCTAGGGAAAAAATCCCTAGCTAATTTATTATATTTGTATATATAAAACATTTTACATTATTAAATCAACAAGTGACAAATGACCTAGTTGTTGGTCTAAATGTTACCATCCATGATGTTCCGTCTTCGAGGCCTCTTAGAACCATTTTTCAAAAATATAAAGTGGTCGCCAGAGGTGGTCGTCGGCCGGCGGTGGAGGAGGTCACCGGTGGCCGTCGCCGGAGGAGGTTGCCGACGGCCGTCGCTGGAGGGGCCATCGGAGGCCGGTGGAGGAGGTTGCCGGCGACAATTTTTCGAAGGGGGTGAATTAGCTAGGGAATTACTACGGATTAGCTAAGGAATTTAGCTCAGGATTAGCTTCGGATTAGCTAGGGAATTTAGCTACGGATTTTTCCCTAGCTAATCCTGTTTTTTCTTGTAGTGCTTCAAGGATGCCGCGTAATTCCGCCCAAAGGATATCACAAGTACCCAAGGATTTGCTAAACCCCACAATAAAAGTCCCAGCGCTATCACGAATAACCCTTTTACACATAGCAGCCTGGAGAACCTCAATAACTAAACCATATCCGTATTACATTTTACACGTCCTCTATCAGAAAGAATCCACCTTGTCATACGAGTCACTCGTTGATGATGAGTATAAGTTTGATTCTTTTCACCCTCAACAACGTTAATGATGTCAAAAATAGAATACCAAACCTATCACTCCTTTGAAGATGAGAAGTATTGATAATGTGAGTTGACCGGGAGATTTTATTTATCATTCTTCTTAAAATTAATAATTGATTAAGAAAATTTTTAGTTGATTTTCTATAATTATATTGTTTTTTAAATTTAGATGTATACAATATTATATTCTCTAATCCATAAAAAATTATATTATATTCTCTTTCATTTTTTTAATTAATCAAAATTAATATGTTTTTTTGGTGGGTCAAATTTAGTATCTTTAAAAGTAATAATTATTGGGAAAATCCCATTATAAGATTATGATTGATAATGAAATAGTTGTTGGTCATTATGTAGATAAATAGTGGGATTGGTGGAACATGAAAGAGAAAATAAAGACGTGACTATAACTCTATAAGGGAGGTGTATGTGTTGTTTATGATGCAACTTATTGTATCATGTAATACAATTTTAATCAATAGGATTGTGACACTTGTTATTTTGTTGCATCATGCAATACAATTGAATCACATTAATGATTATAATTGTGTCACATAACCCATTACATGATACAACAAATTACATACTCACCCGCGTGATTGAAAGTTGTTGCCAATGCCACCCACTGCCCTTCTCCCACCACCAATCATTCAAGAACAGGAGGGGCAACACAATAATTAATTTGACTTTTCACTTTTTATAGTATAAATGAGTTATTTATTATTGACAGTAATAACTAATTTTTTTTGCCACAAATCTTTTATTTAAGGATAAACAATTAATTACGTAATACTTTTTATATTCAAAAATAAAATTCGAGCTCTCACCATTTGTTTACGGGATCAAATGAGGAACTAAGAAGCCACACTCATGTGATTACTATTTACTATTTTTTTTTGTTTATATGACCGAGATATCTATTAAAGTGAACTGATTATTAATTCTTTGAATATTGTAAAATTCATAATTGGGACGACTCTCTTAATAAATAACATTTTATTCTCATTTTTTTAAGAATGGAATTCATAATTAAAGTAATATGAAGCCCTTACCATTATTGCCGCGTAATGTTGGTACTATTCATAACTATATAAGACTAATATGTGTTTTATGATTGATTGATCAAATTTTTAGCTACTAAAAATTAGTAAGCAGTTGTATACACTTTTTATAAATTTCAAATAATTAATTGTTTTATCAATCATTAAAAAAATCTTTAACTAAGGGTGTGACACAGATGATAAAAAATTCGTATTTCCCTTAATTATTGTCACCCTGGTCCATAGTACCCGAAGGAAATGTTGTTAAAATCGCTATTTAAATCGTAGGATTTGATCCTACGATCTTGCAATACGTTTTCTTGTTCAATTTCACGTACGTAGGATTGAAATTATATGGGATTGTAGTGGGATTGCGATTTTGCAAGCAAGATCGTATGATCATAAGATCCCACCGATCCTACAAGGTCCATTTAAAAAAATTCAATTTAATTTCCCAAAAGACCTGAACCTATTTTTTTTTTGCAGTATTCCTATCCTAATTTCACTCATTAAGAATCATGGTTTCTTTCCTTCTCTAAACTACAACATCTCGTTCATTAAATTCTTTTAGCAAATCCACAACTTCCTCTCTGTAAATTGAAAGACTCTATCGTGCGACTCTTATCTCCCATTCGTTTCCTAAGTTGTTTATGTTTAGAACTTCAAAATTTTGTACAACATAGTACTTATTTTTATTAATTTATGGCTTGACTTAAGTAATTTTATGTGCCTATAATTTTTTTAAATATTTCTTTTTTAATATTGATAAGATCTTGCAATTCGATCTATTTTGTGTCTCTTTTGATTTTACGTAAGATCTCGATCTTAACAATCTTATTAAAAAGATTAATCATTAAACTCAAAAAAGATATATTAAAAATTTAATATTTTCATAGTACTATTTTTTTTATACAATCCAAAGCAACGAAGATAAGAGGGAGGTTCACGTGGAAATCACATGGAGGATGAAATGTGTACGGACCCATATAGTATGGATGATTATTGTTGTTGTACCTATAATTCCCGATCCAATTATTGCTTTTGTACATCTCAAACTTAAACCAAAATAAGTAAATGCTATAGATATTTTAATTTCACGAGAAGCTTGAAAAATCTATAATATAATTTTTTTCAAAAAAAAAATTATTACGATTCTATAAAATAAATTAGAATTATGATATTAGTAAATACCAAAACTATAATGGTGAAATTTTTTTTTATATATAAAAGGCAATAAACCTAGAAAATTCAAATTATAACAAGTGAACAAGGACATTTATAACAAATCGAATAATTTTATTATAATAATACTGATGAATAATTTATAAATAATATTACAATAAATAAAAAATAAGATGAATTTAAGATAAAAAAATATTTAAGACTTGTTTATATATAGTATGGAGAATGTGGTGGGAACAAAAATATGATTGTTTAGAATACATTTAGTAGTAGAAAATAGAAATGAGAATGAAATAAAAGTTGATAAAATAATTATTTTACTTTTATATTAAATATAAAAAAAGTAAAGACAAAAAGTAAATTATGTTTGGTACAAGAATTCGCATTCCTTTGCAAATTCACAATACCAAACAAGACCTTACAGCTCGTTTGGTACACAGGAAGAGCAGGGAAGTTGAGTTTTGTCACTATGGAAGCTTTGTTTAGTACCAGGTAAGTCATCTTCCATGGTGAGTTAGGTTCCATATTCGGAGGGAAGTTTGCTGCCTTGGTAGACTAGAGGGAAGTTGAATATGCTTCCATGGAAGTAAGTGTAAAAATACAATTATACCCTTATGGGATTGAGAGAGCTACATGACACATAAAAGTAACAAGGGCAAAAAAGGTATTTCATACTTTTATCTTCTATTTCCCTATCTTCTTCCCACCATACCAAACAAAATTACTTTTATATTCCACTTCCATTTCCTGCATACCAAACATACTTTTTACCACTTACTTTCACTTCCACTTCTATTTCCACTTCCACTTCCCACTAAAATACTCACCAGATATCAAACGCCACCTTAGAGTTCTTGTTATTACCAATAAATGCATTATTATTAGGAAAAAACTTAGGTTCATTTCCTTATGTCCATTACATCAAGTTCCACCAATCATGTATTATATTTACACTCTCTTTCTTATATGATTGGTCATATAAAAGGTGGTCTTCTATATTCTCTCTCTACTGTGATTGGTCATTTAAACACTTTTTGCCACTTGTCATATTTATATTGAAGAACTTGATGAAATGGACATAAGGAAATTGACCTAAGTTTTTTCCTTATTATTATTAGTATTATTATACTTCATGCATATTAAATTTGTTCTGATTTTTAAAGTTGTAAATATCATAGATTCATAATAATATGATGAGTGAGTTGAAGTTTTTTCGACAAATGTAATCCGATTTAATAATAATTTGAGACTAAACTTTCATACAAACGATTAAAACTAAAATAAATTTGGAAGAAGAAAACTATTATCCTAACTTATTTTTGTACTAAACCCCCGAAAAAGGAGATAAAACAAGAATAAGAAATAAACTACGAGATTGAAGATCGGGCAATCTATTTACCTATATTGATGAATGGTGATAAAGTGATAATATGATATGATGCAATGGTTTGATTCCAAGGATCTGTTTGGTGATTCTTTTAAAAAGTGTTTATTTTTAAATAATTTTTTTAAATAGAATCTAAGAATAAAGATAATCAAGGATATGATACTATAATTTCTGGATTCGAATTCGAACATGAGTGGATAATCTCATTATCATCAAACCCTTTGAATACTCGAACATGGATCGAGCCTAATAAAAATTCAATATAAAATTGTTTTAAATTATCAAATACATAATTATCAATATAAAATCTTAATAAATTTATCCTTATAAAATTATCAAATATAATAATTTATAAATTAGTGTTAAAGTTAAACTATTTATAGATGAAATTGAAGCAAATAACATAATTTATGTATATATTTGTTTCAATATAATTAGTTAAATATATGTATTTATAATATTAAAATTGTATTTAAATAATTTATATAGAGCGGGTCTGAGTGCAAGGTGGGTATCCCTATTATCGTCTCCAAACCCAAACCAAAACCTAGACCCCTTCCTCGTATAAGATCTGATCACATTCCCCTTCTCTTAGTCTCTCGGCCTAGCACGCAAGGCCTTTCCTGTAGACCTTTCAGGTGTGAAAGAATCTGGTTGCGTGAAAATGGATTCTTAAGCCTTGTTGAGCAAGCGTGGAGAGAAGTCAAATCCACATCCCCAGGTTTAGACATAATTAGAGAACGAGCCCTGGAATGGAATAAAAACCAGTTTGGAAATATTTTCAGAAGGAAAAAACAAATCATTAGAAGATTAGAGGGCATCGGTCGAGCTATGGCCCAAAATTCTAAACCCCACTTAATCCCTATTGAAAAGGAACTAGGACTAGAATTCCAAAAAATTCTTAACCTTGAAGAGGAATTATGGGCGTCAAAAGCTAGACTCGACTGGTTAAACCTTGGGGATTCCAATACTTCCTTTTTTTTCATGCTTCAGTAATCAAACGTAGAAGATCCAATAGGATCTCAGCTATCAAGGATAATGTAGGCAATTGGATAAATGACTTTCAAGGGGTCAAAGATCACATTGTGAACTACTTTACAAGCTGCTTCACCTCTGTCCCAGTTGAAACCTTCCCCACGGGTCTTAACTTAAACTCGGTTCCTCATTCAGCTCATACCAGTCTTGAAGCTACCCCCTCAAATGAAGAAATTAGGAGAGCCCTTTGGGACTTGAAACCTTTTAAGGCAGCTGGGATTGATGGTTTCCAACCTGGCTTCTTCCAAAAATGCTGGGGATTTCTAGGTGAAGACATTTGTAGAGAGGTCCAAATCGCTTTTGAAGCTGGCACAATTCCTGAAAGGTGGAATGATACCATGATCTGCCTAATTCCTAAGGGCCAGAATCCTTCAGAAATCAAAAGCTTCAGACCCATTAGCCTCTGTACCACCCTCTATAAAATTGTGTCAAAAATTGTGGTTAACCGACTAAAACCCCTTATCCCAAATCTTATTTCCTTTAATCAGGGAGCCTTTGTGTCGGGAAGGAAAGCTGGGGATAATGTAATAGTTGCCCAGGAGCTCGTCCATGTCCTTAAGAAGAAGGCAAAAAGTAGAAGAGGTTGGATGATGATTAAGCTGGACTTAGAAAAGGCTTATGATAAAATTAACTAGGGATTCCTGTTGAATACCATCCAGCAAGTTAACATGCCTAGGAAACTGGTAGACCTTATTAGTAGTAGCATATCCTCAGTTAATCACTGCATTTTAATTAATGGAGGCATCACTAACTGGATTCATGCTTCAAGAGGGATTAGACAGGGTGATCCTTTATCACCCTACCTCTTTATTCTCTGCATGGAGGTCTTGACTAATCTAATCTCAACCCAAGTCCAGAACAAGACATGGTCCCCGGTTAGGGTGAAAGGAGTCCCTATATCTCACTTGTTATTTGCTGACGATGTCCTCCTCTTTGCCCGCACAGATAAAAAGTCAATCATGGCCATTAAAAATGTCTTGCAACAGTTCCTTGGTTGCTCGGGCCTATCTGTTAATCTGGAAAAGTCTTCGGTCTGGTTCTCTCCCCGTACCCCTGAGGAAGATAAAGCCTCTGTGGCTCACTCTTTGGGATTTGCTTCAGTCCAAAAATCGGGGAAGTACCTAGGGGTCCCTCTGGGATTGAGCAGACGTCCAAGTGACTTTCAACCCATGATAGACAAGGTCATGGACAAGATTGAAAGCTGGAAAAGCAAACATTTATCCAAAGCTGGGAAAGTCACTCTTATAAATTCTGTCTGTTCGCCTTTAATCTCATACTATATGCAATCCTCATACTTCCCTACAAAAGTCTGCAAATCTATTGATAAAATGCTGCGTGATTTCTTTTGGAGCAGTGGGGGGCAGAACAAGAAGCTGCATCTTATTAGCTGGGACAAAATTTGTATGAGCAAAAGTAAGGGTGGTCTTGGCATAGCTAAATGTAAAGAAAGGAACTTAGCCTTCTTAGCCAAATTATGTTGGCGAATGGAACAGGAGACGAATAATTTATGGGTCAAAATCACGGCCCATTATCTCACCAACAACTCGGGTGCGTCCTCGAACCTGGGCAAAGGTTTGAGAATTGGAAGCCAACTGCTTAAGGTAGGATTGAAGAAAAATGTCATATCAGGTCTTGATACCTCATTCTGGTTTGATGACTGGACTTCATTAGGACCCTTAAGAGACCGTATCTCAGGCCCCCTTAACAGAGATGAGGCACATTTAACTGTTCATGATCTCTCTGAGGCCATAGGAGTATGGAAGTGGGAGGATATATCCTTTGACATCCCCATGCAAATTCAGCGAAGCATATCCTCGGTGGCATGCAATATTGAAAGTAATATTTCAGATACA
Organism: Senna tora; assembly: GCA_014851425.1. Classification (NCBI taxonomy): domain Eukaryota; kingdom Viridiplantae; phylum Streptophyta; class Magnoliopsida; order Fabales; family Fabaceae; genus Senna; species Senna tora. Next base: position 17,672,012 of record CM026270.1, on the reverse strand, counting down.
AACTCTTGGAAATTCTCCTCTACGGGTCATTTTGAGTTAAGAAGTGCGTATGCTCTAGCTTGTGACAACAGACACCAACTGCATGCAATTGATACTCTCGGGAATTTTAAGTGGATCTGGAAGTTGCGCTGCCCTCCAAAAATTCAAATCTTTATTTGGCAACTTGCCCTTAATGTTCTACCCTGCAGAGAAACCCTTTTTTCTCGGGGTTTCCAAATTCAAGTAAATTGTCCTGTGTGTAATAGTGACAGTGAAAACCTCACGCACTTGCTGTCTCAATGCAGTGAGGCTACGAAGGTTTGGGATGTAATCCGTATATTGCCTTCCAACACTTCTGAGCACACCAACATCTGTGATTGGGTCCTCTCCAACGCTCTTAAAGACACGGTGACTAGACTGGGTGTCACTCACGGTGTCTACTTTATTTTCGGTGTTTGGGAGATTTGGTTGGCAAGAAATGCTCTTGTCTTCGAAAACACTGCTTTTGATCCTGTAGTTATAGGGAAAAAAGCTGTTTCAAAAGCAGTTGAATTTTCTCACCTAACAGGAAAAATCCATACAGTGCCTTTTAGAAAAGAACTCGCGGTGTCTTGGACTCCACCACCGGAGGGTTGGTGGAAGTTAAATACTGATGGTACTTGCCAAGGCTCCCCCAAACTTATCGCAGGTGGCGGCCTCATCCGTGACTCAAACAATAACTGGGTCCATGGTTTCACAAACTTCATTGGGGAAGGAAATAGTCTCCAGGCCGAATTATGGGCTATATTTGAGGGCCTTAAATTAGCTAATTCCCTTCGATGTCAGAAATTAATTGTTGAAACTGATTCTTTGGCAGCTGTGAACCTGATTTGCAATAATGTTTGTGATAACTTACATCATCTTAGTTCCTTGATTCATAACTGCAGAGCTATCCTTTCGGCTTTCTCTGAAGCGGAAATTCGTCATATCCACCGTGAAGGCAACGCCTGTGCTGATCTCTTGGCTAAGAAAGCTTTACTGGATCAAAGACCTTTAATGTATTTTGTTTCTATGCCTATTTATCTTTCAACTTGTTTTATGGCGGACATGTCTGGAACCGTCTTCAGTAGGTTTGTTAGGGGTTATAGACCCCCGTAGTTGCTTTGCCTTCTGGCTTTCCTGTTGGACCTTGCTGCTTCTTATTTAATATATGCTTTAGCTCTCTTCTACGAAAAAAAAAGAGCACCATTTTGTGTATAATAAATTAAATTGAAAAGTACTTTTATCAGTAGCTTATAAACAATTTAATTTGAGTTTGTAAATTTGAATATATAATTATTTTTTACTGTATTAAATAGATAAATGAGTATAAATATTTTTATTATTAATTTTTAAACAAATAAATATAAAATTTCAATTACTTTAATAATTTAATAAAATATTAGTAATCACATTAATATTTACAAATACTTCATACTTTTCCAAAATAATTCATACATATGAGTAGTTTTTTCCTAGGCATAAGAATGAGGATAAAATGAGAAATGCAAAATTTTAATAATGGTAATTTTGTCATAAAACATAAATTTTAATTTTTACTTTTAGTTAGAAATAGAATATTCAACTATCTTCACTTTTATTATAACTTAAACACACTTCTCAAAAATTGGTCAATCACATCAAAAATAAATTTTTTTAAAAAAATAAGTACTATTGACTTTAAAAACAGAGTTGTCAAATAGGCCAAATAAAGCTAACTTTTAAAGATAGGTTTCTCAAGTTATTGAGTCTCAACAATTTCATAATTAGCGTGGTGTTAGAGTCTGTGTTCCCTTAACTATTGTCTCTTGAGTTCAATTTTTGGAAGGATGGGAATAGGGCGCTGTCCATTGGGAGGGTCGTCATCCGTATCACAGTACCCGAGAGATTAGTCATCTGGTCCGCTCTGACGAAAAAAAAAGACCCAATATTAAAAGAACTAATAGTTATGTGAAGTTACTTAAGGCTATGTTTGGTTCAAAATTTTTATGGAATTGGAATTGAATTAGAATTGGAATTGGAATTGAATTATTTGAATTAAAAAAGTGTGTTTGGTATGAAAAGATGGAATTGGAATTGAATTATTTGAATTGAAAAAGTGTGTTTGGTATGAAAAAGATGGAATTGAAAGTTTATAAAAGAATGTGAGATAAAAAGACTAATTTACTCCTTAATAAATATTAAATAATTTTTTTAATTTTATTTTTTAATATTCATTATAAAAAATAAAAAACAGTAAAGAGAGAGAGAAAGAAAGTAGGGACAAAAATGTCTTTTAAACCCAATTCTACAAAATTTATCTCAATTCCTCAAAAATACCTACAATTCAATTCCAGAAAATTTACACACCCAATTCTAAAAAACCAATTCCACGTAATTCAATTCCAATTCCACATAATTCAACCAAACTAAATAATTCCTAGAATATTGTGCAATTTCATGTGAAATCCAATTCCACGTCCAACCAAATTAAACAAAACCCACTTTATGGAATTGAGAATTTGATTCCATGGAATTGAGTCAATTCTTTGGATTTCAATTCCAACTCCACATGGACAAATCAAACTGAAAAATTTCTCGTATTCCGTATAATTTTACTTTGGATTCCAATTCTACGTCGAACCAAACGCAGCCTAAGTGTTTACTATAAAGTTCTCCAATAAAAATAAGATAAAAATTACCACCTAGCTAATGGTGGTGAGAAGTGAGATGTACAAGAGGGAGAAAGAGGATTGATTGTTGGTTGGGAGTAAGTGATATAATGATTGAGGAGTAGTTTTGTCGGGTAGTGAGGATATTACATGACATGATCCTTTATTTGGGGGAACACGTGGGGCCTCTCCCACGCACACCTGGGGACACTCTTAATCATCCTCCGACATCTTGTCTCTCACGCCTCCCCACATCCCTTTCTTCCTTCTCTTCTCTTCATTAGTAATAACTAATAAGTTAAGGTTTTGCTAAAAGTGTAATTACTTATTAGAATTTTTTTGTTAAATTATTCTTTTCGTCTTCAACGTTTGTACGAAATTTAATATTGGTCCTCAACGTTTGAAAAAGTTATTTTAAATCCTCAACGTTTTTTAGGTCAAAATTGGTCCTCTGGCGTAACATTTGTCTGGTTTTACCATTAAATGCTCACGTGGAAGGCTTATGTGGTACACCTTCTCTCCTACGTGTTATATTTAAATGACATGGCTCCCTCTCTTATTCCAATTCAGCAAAACAACGCCGTTTTGCTGAGTTGGAGTGAGAGAGAAGTGATGCAAAACGGTGTCATTTTGCTGAATTGGAGTGAGAGATGGTGTCATATCATCCAAATATGACACATAAGAGAGAGGATGTGCCACATAAACTTTCACGTCAGCATTTAACAAAAAAACCAGATGGAGTTATGCTGGAGAATCAATTTTGACAAAAAAAAAAGGTTGAGGACCTAAAATAACTTTTTGAAACATTGATGACCAATATTAAACTTGGTGTAAACGTTGAAAACCAAAAGAGTAATTCGGCCAACCTTTTTTAAAATTTTTTATTAACTAACGAGAAGTTGTTAAAATATGTTCCGATTAATTTTTCAACAATTTAAAAAAAAATAATTCTCTATCTACCTATCAAAATAATCCTTAACAGTTATTCAAAGTCTCGCGCTCCCACGCTCTGTGATCCATCGGAACGTATGGTAGTGGAAGGCAGGATCTTTAACGGTGAGAGCTACGCGTTAGGAGAGAGAGTGGATTTTAAGTTAGAAACAAGAAGAAATTAGAGCTTAATTTTGTTTTGGAAGGGCAAAAATTATATTTTGCTCATTCATATTTTTTTCAATTTCAATATAGTCCATCCGTCATCCAAATTTTAAAATATGTAACAAAATGTTAACAACGATTGACATAAACAATTAAATATTAATATATAGTACATGACTACATGTTTATTGTTGGTTTACATTTAGGTGATTTACATGTGGAGTGTGCATTTTTCTACTGCCAAGTTTCTTATTGTTTTATAAAATTAAAACTTTACCATTAGACCATGTTTGGTAATTTATTATGTAATCTAACGTTCTCTCAAATATATTTTTTACCAAATATATCTTATTTTTTTACTTACTTTTTTTCATTATCACTTTTAATATAAGGGTAAAATGCTCATTTTATCCGCTTTTATTTCATTTACATCACATCACTTTGTTCTCATTTCCTCAAACATTTTCATTCTCATTACCATTACATCAAACGTTAATCAACCAAACGTGCCCTTAAGCTATGATTGGTAGCAAGAATTGCCAAGGTAATGTTGAAGGTAATACAACATTTCCTCCAACATTCTGCATACTAAACAAACCTTACATTTTGTAATATATGACGAAATTATGTTTTTGCCCTTAATTTTTTATCCACTTTTATTCTATTCCCACTTGTAATGTAAGGGTAAAATAATTATTTTGTCCACTTTTATTCCATTCACATCACATCAGATTGATATAATATTTCTATTCCCTCAAACATTTCTATTTTCATCCAATTCTTTCCAACATTCCACGAACCAAACATATCCTTATTGTTTAATTATCCATATTTGCATTTATTAAATATTTAAATACTTTGACAATAAAGAGATTAAATTAATATATACCAATTATAAATACTAAAGGACCAAATTAAGATTGAGTAAATTTTAAACACTATACTGGTACTTAATAAGTGCAAATTGAACTTGAACAAGACTAAATTAGTAAAAATACAAAACTTTGAGATGAAAAGAGAGTTTTAGTGGTTTTAGAAGGAGAGTAGGCAACCAAGCTTGGTTGGTCTAGTGGTTAGCTCACTAGGTCGTTTAAGCAAGTGTTGGGGGTTCAAATCCCACCTTGTGTATGCAGCAACCAATTGGCCAGCGACAAACCCTTAAATGGAGCTCAGATTCGCGGAAGATTAGTCCTTGACCTGTCGGGCTGGGGATATCTTAGGAAACCAAAAGAAGGAGAGTAGGCAAATGATTGTGATGAGGAAGGTGTCGACGCGTGGAGGGACAAGATGACACCTGGGACTTTGTGGAGTGGGTCCCAGGTGTGAGGAGTGATTAATGGGGTGGGGGGTGTAAGAGCACGTGTATTGGAGCGAAGCAAGGCATGTTGGTCCACGTGAGCTGGAGAGGATGGGTATTTCACTTCCCACGCTGCTCACGTGAATTCCACTCTCCCTTGTCCCCCTCTTCAGCACAATCCCGTCTAGGTTCTAACCTCCCATCACGCATCCTCATTGCAATACCCAATACCCACTTTTTTTCATCACTATTATCTTTACAACTAAAAATTTAGATGTGGTGTAGTATTTGGTGAGTGTTTCAGTGAGGAGTGAAAAAGGAAATGAAAGATTTTATTATGTGCGTTTGGTACGTAAAAAAAAAAAATAGAAATAGGAATTAAAATTGTTTGGTATGATATAATAATGAGATAGGGAAGTGGACGTTAAAAAAATACAAAAAGACTATTTTATCCTTCAAACATGTAGCAGGAAAGGTTTAGGCTCACCTTCCCTGTCAAATTCTATACCAAACGGGCTATTATCTAGATCATTGGAAGATTACAACAATTGCTAACAAGCACTAGTATAGTTGGTTAATGTTTGAATTCTTATCTCATAAGGGCGATAGTTCAAATTTTATTATTGATGTGAGGGTTTTAGTGATGAGTAATATGTAAATCCTCTCATAAATTCTCAAAGAAATTAAAATTTTTTTTAATGCTGATAGGATATCGGTGCTTACCCCTACTTAAACATTTAATTATAAAAAAAATTATGACAATTATTACCTCGTTAATTTTTGAGTTATTAGATGTTAATGAAATAGATGATATAGTGTTGTTCGTTAATTGTTTTTTTATATATTAAATAAATTCGATTATCTAATGAATGTTATATTTTTCAGTTATAGAAATTGTCTGAAATTTATATTAACAAAAATCTTAAGATAAATTCAATAATTAAATAATAGTGAGTCAAAATTTTAAGGGCACGTTTGGTTATTTGCGAAAATTGACATAATATTTTTTGTAATCTAACATTTTTTTACCAAATATATTTTATTTTACAATGTGATGAAATTATATTTTTGCCCTTATTTTTTTACTCACTTTTAATACAAGAGTAAAATAATCATTTTATCCACTTTTATTCCATTCTATTAACGTCACTTTCACATTACTATTGTCATTCCCTCTAATATTTTCATCTATATTACATTTCAATTACATCTAACATTCACACAACCAAATGTGCAGTAGCTCTGAAATATTACCCTTTTATGCGCGGCTCGTGAAGTCGTGATTAGGGGTGTTCGGCGGGCGGTTTAAGCGATTTTTGGTGAAAATTTAGTGCACCTATCGGTTTAAGTTGATAGAGTCAAACCAAACCAAACCAAACCATAAACGAGCGGTTTTGAGCGGTTCGATTTGGCGGTTTAGGATTTTTATGTCATCAAACTTACATATTTAAATTTATTAATAAAAAATATAATTTTATTCAATATAAATAATAAAAAAGTATAGTAATATTTCATTTACTTACAATATACAATCAACTTAGTTCTAAAATTAAATTTTTAGATTGACTAAATTTAATTTAATCTTCTAAAAACAAATTTTAAATTTTATTATTTAAAAATTTTAACATAATATGTACATATATATACATGTATGTGTATGCGGTTTGGTTCGATTTTTCAACATACAAAACTGAACCAAACCAAACATTGATCGGTTTTGTTCGGTTTGTGTTGGTTCGGTTTGGTTTGGTTCAAGTGCGGCAGTTTTGTTCGGTTCTGAACACCCTTACTAGTCGTGAGAGTGGCACAATGAACAGTAAAGCAGAGATAAAAGTAGGGAGTAATTATTGAGAAGATACATATGTGTGGTGTGATAATTGAGAAGGGTGTAAAATTGAGGTGAGGCATTGATGTATGCCATTATTATATATTGTAGATGCGAGGTGGGCCAGGGGGCTTGCATGCTGAAAGATTTCCTGCGATTTCTAACTAGACAACCATATCCTCTCCATTCTCCAAACAAATTTTGTGCATATTATTATTTCTCACTAATATTGGAGACATGTTATTATTGTTATGCCACCATTCTTCTCAATTTCATAATTGCATTGCATCCTATAATAGTCACACAATGGAGTGCCAACTAGCGTAGGAACTCAAGTGAGAGAGAGAGAGAGAGAATGGGGCTCACATGATTACTTCATACTTCATATATATTGCTTTAATTTTCACTTCAAAGTACTGAATTATTACACTTTCCAATTTGATAGATGTCAAAATTACACTCCCATAAAATATTAGTTTTTTCAGAATTTTAAATGAAATAACTTTATTATTTTTAATTTAAAATATATTATTGAATAAATTAGATTTTTAAAAAAATAGTTAATAATATTATTATGAATATTTTAGTCCAAATAAATAAAAATGTAAATTTTTTCTCAATTTTTTATTTAAGTTTTTAAATATTAATTACCAAATTTTTTCTAAATAATTTTCTGCTGTACGAAAACTAAAATAAATAGCAATAGAGATATTTTATCAACTTTTAAAAGAATCACTTGAGTGTGACCAATAATTGCTTTCTTGGTCCTTTAACCTTAACCAATAAAAAGTATTATATAATTAGCCCGTTTATTTTTGAGTAAATAATTTTAAAATTTAATTATTATTAGAGGCAAAATATTACTTAGCCTATGAATTGTTGGTCAAACTACTATTTAGTCCTCGAATTTATTAAAAATACTATTTAGTCCCCAAAATGTTTAACTATGTCAACTATTTAGTTTCCTAATTTGACAAAATATTATATAGTCTCCGAATCTGTAACTATGTCAACTATTTAGTCCCTAAGTTTGGCAAAAATACTATTTAATCATCGAATTTGCAACTCTATCAACTATTTAGTCTCCTGACTGTTACCCGTTATAGTTGATAGAGTTGCAAATTCGGTGATTAAATAGTATTTTACCAAGTTTTGAGATTAAATAGTTGATATAGTTACAAATTCGGAGACTAAATGGTATTTTGTCAAATTCAGGGACTAAATAGTTGACATAATTAAACATTTTGAGAATTAAATAGTATCTTTGATAAATTTAAAGACTAAATAATAATTTGACTAATAATTTAAAAACTAAATAATATTTAACCTCCTATTATTATTAATGATAGATACTTTGATTTAGAACCAACTATACAATATTTTTTTGGATTCCTTTTTGTGGTTTTAGCTACAGTACAAAAAGAGTGTGAAAATAAGAGGAAAGGAAAGAAAAAGATGGAGGTAGAGCACTAAGCAAATGGTCAAAGGCAAAAAGGTAAACATGTGGGATTTGAAAGAGAGAGAGAGAGAGAGAGAGGACAGACAAAGCAGAGTTGTATTATTTTGGGGGCAAAAGCCATGATTGAGATAATTGGGTGTCATGATTGAAATTACAACTCCACCCCTCCCTCTCCCTCTCCCTCTCCCCAACACTTCACTCATTCTTAGGTCACGTTTGGTTTGGTATCCTGTGAGTATTTTAGTGGGAAGTGGAAGTGAAAATGAAAGTGAAAGTGGAATGAGAAGTAAGTGATAAAAAGTATGTTTGGTATGCAGAGAAATGGAAGTGGAATATAAAAGTAATTTTGTTTAGTATGGTGGAAAAAAGATAGAGAAATAGAAGACAAAAGTATGAAATACCTTTTTTGCTCTTACTTTTTTAAAAGCCACAAAATTTTGAAGGACATTTTGATCTTTAAACCTAACCTCACCTCATCTCACCACAACTTCCATCTCCTCACCCATGGCACCTACCTCCTCTCCTATGATGAAGCTTGGCTCACCATGGAAGAAACTTCACCATGTAACAAACAAAATGGTGAGAACACTTACCTATCCTAACTTCCATCCTAGCCTTGCTTTCTATATATAACTCCTCCACCCACCCCCCTCCTTCCTCCAAATCATCCACAGCACAACACAATAACCTCACTCTGTTGTATAATTCATCATTCACTATATACTCCTCTCTTCAATAATATGATGTTTGGAAAGGAAGATTTTGGTTTGAATCTAAGCTTGAGCTTCCCTCACAATAATAATCTCGTCAAACCCTCTTCAGGTACGTGCGTACTTCATCTATTTTTCTCAGATCTGGATTTCTTCATCAGTAGATCGTAGATCCATCTAACTACTGTACGGTATTGGTTGTGATCTTATGAAATTGCAGATCAATGCTCTGAAGCGTGCGGAGTCGGTGAGACTCGGCCGTTCCTCCTGCAAGGGATCATCGACGTGAATCGATTGCCATCGGAGGCCGATTGCGAAGAGGAGGCGGGGGTTTCGTCTCCGAACAGCACGATCTCCAGCGTGATCAGCGGTAAGCGAAATAGCGAGAGAGATCATAGCGGCGATGAGCACGATATGGACAGAGCTTGCTCCTCTCGAGGATTGATCAGCGACGAAGAAGATAACGAAACTTCCAGGAAGAAGCTTAGGCTCTCCAAAGATCAGTCCGCTGTTCTCGAAGAAAGCTTCAAGGAGCACAATACCCTCAATCCCGTAAGTATACCTAGCGATCAATATCAATCGCCTTTTCCTGTCCTGTACGTACGTGTTTGCTTGCCGAGAAAATCTTCAATACCTAACTTCTTGATTTTCCCGAGAACCAAACAGGCTGGAACCGAAAATAAATTAATTAATTATAATTTTATTTCGCAGAAGCAAAAATTGGCGCTCGCAAAACAGCTGGGACTACGGCCAAGACAAGTGGAGGTGTGGTTCCAGAATAGAAGGGCAAGGTTAGTTTATTTACGAGTAAATTAATATTTTGATCCAAAAATTATAATTTATTGTAATTTAATCCTTAAAAATTATCCAATTTAATGGAAATAAGATGTGAATTATTATTTTAGAGTGAAGATATTTGTGGAACTGATGAAATGAATTTCTCACTATTTTCAGGACGAAGCTGAAGCAAACGGAGGTAGACTGTGAGTTCTTGAAAAGATGCTGCGAGAATCTAACGGAGGAGAATAGGCGGTTGCAGAAGGAGGTTCAGGAGCTGAGAGCACTGAAACTTTCCCCACAGTTCTACATGCAAATGACTCCGCCCACTACTCTCACCATGTGCCCTTCCTGCGAGAGGCTCGCGGATCGGCCCATACCCATAGGCCCATGGGCCGCACCGCCTCCCATTTCGGCCCTCCACCACCACCACCACCATCATCATCATCCTATTCCTAGATCTTAGAAGGGTATTCTGGTCATTCTGTGATGGAAGTGCTGTGTAAGATATGGTGGGTCTGTTGATTATTTTATACCAATTTGACCCATTATGAAGTGAAGAAGACTATGAGATGTTGTGTAACCTCTGATGATGAAATCAATATATATATATATATATAACTTAAGAGTATATAAAATTCATTTGTATGAAATTTAATCTTGGTTTACACATATTAATTAATCCAAAGATGCCTTTATTAATGTCAACTAAAAAAAGTTCATTCATGTTCTAGCTATATGACTTTTAATTAGTGATAATTAATGAGTTTATTTGAGGTATGTTCAGTAGTACGATAGTATTAAACTTTAGTACATTCTTTCAATCAGTTGATCTTTATTAATATTAATAAATAGTAATACATGATTGGAATAATGTATTAAAATTCAATAGTACCATAGTATTGAACTTTTATCTCGTGACTGTATAAAGTGACTTATCCAATTAGAATAATTTGACCGAAACAACTAATTAATTTTGCCTTTGGTGACTCAACTATCTCTCTAAAGTCTTAACCCCTATTAGCTAATGAAGAGACTTTTTCTCTTACACTCACACTTATAATTAAATAGACTAATTAATAACCATGACTTCCACTTCTCCTTCATTCACTTTATTGAATTTCCTTGAACGTGGATGTATATATAGCTAGAAGTCCACCAGTAAATTTAAAACACATCATCATCACCAAGAAGAGCATCTAGTAGTAATGTGTAAAAGGTTAAATTAATACAGGAGTCCTCACAGTTTATTTAATTTTCGATCAAGTCCCCGTAGTTTTAATATTTGTAATTAAATCCCAATACTTATCTATCATTTGTAATTAAATCATTATCGTTAAACTCCTTTTCGATTGACATTAATTAATTTTCTGTTTAGATGGATCAAACAAATAGAATGACTTACACAATCAATATTCCATCACTGCAAAGAAATTAGTATGTGATTAGGATAATAATGGTGGAACCTAATCATGGATCTTCAACCACATAAGCAATAATGACTCTAAGCTCCAAATTATAATAACAGATAAGTATAATGACCCAATTGCGAAATTTAAAAATTATAAGGACCTTAATGAAAACTGAAGTAAATTAAAATGGATTAAGTTTACCGATTTTGTCTAAGAACTCTATTATTATTTTCTTGAAAAAGTAAAAGTTGCATTGTTTTCTCACCCTCGTATTTTTGACTTCTTCTGAATTGTTTGCTTTATTATATTTGTTATATGTTTCGAGATAGATCACAAAGTACTACAATCTTTTTCTCCAAAAACAAACATTGCCAAGCAAGGGCAGTTATGTATTAAATTATATTATTGAAATAAATACATTGACCCCCATACAAACTTTTTTTTTTCTGTATTTGTAAATTACATATATAAATAAATAAAGAAATAGAATATGCATGTGGGGTGTTGTAACATTTGTGGATGGATGTAGCAAGATGAATTTAGAGATGGGACTTGTTTGGAGGCATAATTGAAAGTGAAAGTGAAGGGTAGGGAATTAGGTGCCATAAAGAAGCAGATAAATTGTTCATCTCCAGCTAGCTTGTCTCTGCTCCATCTGGCTTCCACCATTTGTTATATATGTTGTGCAATCAATGAAATGGAGCATTTGCAATATTAATTAAATGATTTGTCCCAAACAAGGCCTTACACTTTCCTTATCAATCTCAATATATATATATATATATATATCTATACATACATATATATATATATATCGCCATGCAACCATGCATATATTGCTTCGAAATTAAAGCTTTGTCTCAAATTATTTGCTCATGATTTCTACAACTCTTTAGCTCTTGTGTTTTCATTCACACCACATCTTGAAATGTTAGTTCTAGCTAGGAGTATTGGAAATTAGATAATCTTTTAATTCGTTATTTGTCATTTGTCAATATTAATAATAATTTGGTCCTTAGTCTATTCAATGTGGGTCCCTGTTAATATTGACAAATGACATTTATTGGAGATACAAACTACAAAGTCCCACATATGATAGGGTGAGATACTCTTTAAGTAGCATGGTTATTCTTTTTAACTGCTAACTTTTGAGAAAGTGTTCTCCAAGTCATTTGAGTTTTAACATGATATCAGGCACAATAGTCTCGTGGTCCATGATAATCCGAAATCAAGGATGTTAAAAATATGTACTAATTAAAAATTCAACACTCACCTTTTTGTGGTATATATGAGTGAGAAATTGTCTCGTATATATATATATATATACACAAGCTATTAAAATGGAAGATAAAGCCAATAACACCCCTCCATTATACAGGTCTCACTGTCTTCCTGTAGAATATAAAGTTTTGAAAAAAAATTAACTTCACCAAATAAATTTATTTGTTACATGATCAAGATTTCGTAAATGAAAGAAAAATTGAAAAGTCTTCAAAATCCTAAAACACCTCTTTTGTATTTCGTATAGGCATGTTTCGGCCCATGAAACTTGGTCCAATCCTAATGTTGAATGGCCCATTATATAAGTTAAAGTGAAGTTTGGGCAATCATTCAATAATCAACGAAAACTTTTGAATATTTAAAAAAGGTTTGACAAAAAAAAATTATTAAAAAAATATTTTGTTTAAGGATTCATTTCAACTTTGAAAGATTTTAAAAAATTATTCTTTTTGACTTTTCAAAAAGTTTAAGACAATACATTCTCTCTCAATCAATGAAAAAAAATCTTAAACAATACCCTAAAGCATTTGTTAGATAAAGCATTTGTTAGATAAATCCTTGAAAAAAAATATAGCACTCATGAGATAAACCCTAAAGCATTTGTTAGATAAATCCTGGTCTCCAAAAACATTTGATAGTGTTTAATTTTTACTCATAATTAAAAGCACTAAACTTAGGTAAGGTTCCTTATATCTTTGTTATAAGATTCATCAATACAAGGTGACACGTGACAAAAAGTTTAAGCATAACCAATTATGATGGAGAGAGAATTTAGAAGACCACCTTTTATGTGACCAATCATAAAAGAGAGAGTGTGTAAATAAAACATATGATTGGAAGAAATGGGAAGAATATAAGAAACCCTATCTAAATTTTTTCCTAATTAAAAGCATAACAAAGACAACACGTACTTGGGATTTAGTATTCATGATATCTTGAATTTATGTGCTGAGTTTAATTCTTATTCTTTTGTTTGGGTTAATAGGGAATCCAATAAGGTAGCCCATATTTTAGCTCATGATCATGTTAATTTTACTAGTGATGACTCAAGCACTCAAGTTTGACTTAAAGATTATCCTAGTCTTATCTGTAATGCTCTAAGGAGTAACATTTCGCATTAATGAAATTTTAAAGTATTTTTCATAAAAAAAAATTCACAATATATGTTACAACTTACATGGATACGAGTATGAATATAAGTACGGGTATAAATTAAATATGAATATGGATACATTCAATTATTAAAAAAAAATTACCGGTGCAACAATATATACTAATTAATTTTTAAAAAAATTATATGATATTAATGTATATATTTACTTTTATTATAATTGTCTAATTTATAAGACTATAAATTATAATTAAAAAATAGATATATTAAGAATTTTTTTCAATAAGTACTAAAATAATCTTTTTAAAAAAAAAATATTATATCATATATATTTTAAAATATTCAAAAGTATCACGGTGACTTGAGTTTTAAAAGTACTCATGCTTCCACGTAGGAAACTAAGGATCAGATCTTCCATAAAAAAATATAATCAAATTTAATGTATGATAATATTTTAAACATGATTATCTCCAAACTCCCATACATACAAAATACAAGAGTAGGAAAAGCAGTAAAAATCATAAATCTTTATGTACACCACCACTCTCACTAAAAATTTCAACCAGAAGGATTCTTGATCTTCTTCAAGATATTAACTTTTAATATTATAATTACCTTGAAGAGTTCCTGGTGATTCGTATGGCACTCCTCTTGATTGAATCAATCCTCTGAAGTCTAATTTGCTCTCTGAATTTGGCTATGAACTCATCAGCCTTCTTATCCACATCACCACCACCATTTCCATTTCCACTTCTTGATCTTTCTTCTTCTTCTTCTTCTTCTCCATCATCATCATCCTCATCCTCATCGTCCTCAGATTCCTCCATTAATGAATCACCCTTCGTGAAGCTTCTATTCAAGATAATTCCCTTATCAAAGGAGGCTCCTTGATGAACAAAAGAAGTACCAGTCCTAGGTTTCATGGAGATTGATTTGAACAACATCGGATTTGGTGGGGGTGGTGGTGGAGGAGGAGGATAAGGTTTCTTAATCTTCAAACTCTTCTTCTTCTTCTTCTTCTCCATCACATCCTCTGCATTCTTGGCTACTGATTCAGATCCAGAAAAAGACATAGAATTTGACCCATATGAATCTAAAGTTTGAGACTTTACAAGAGATCGAGGCTCTAGAAGAACCTTACTATTAGATTCAGATCGCCATGGAATAGGAGAAGGAAGCGCAAGGTTGTCTTCTTCAGAACAGAGGAATCTTCTAGAAACAGAGGAATCATCATCATTAGCACATGATTTCAAACTCCGAACAGGCAAAAGCAGAGGCTTTTCATCACAGGTTCTTCTAGAACTCTCTAGAACTTTCTGATATTGGTGACCACTACTCCAAGTTTGGATCTTGGTTTCATCCCATGATGGGGTTGGATGATCAGAATCATCATCATCATCATCATCGTCATCTTCGAAAACCGATGAAGAAACATGAAGGAATCTAGAAAGGTAGGATTGTGCAGTGTCGAATTTGTTTTCTTTGTGTGTTCCATCGTCGTTTCGACGGCTAAAGAGGCCGTAAGAAATGGCAATTCCGGCGAAAAGAAGATGAAGAAGCTCCCAATTTCTTGTGAGGATCGTTTGGTGGATGAATTGAGGAGGTTGTGAAGGAAAGAGAGGAAGAATGAGCAAGAAAATGGCAATTGTGATGGATTTGGGGAGAAAATTGTAATAAAACTTACTTGGCTCTTCTTGGATTATTGTTGTTGTTGCACCCGCCATTGAAGAAGAAGAAGAAGAAGAAGAAGGGAAAAGCACAAAAAGAAGAAAACAAGTTTGAAGATTTTGCCTTGTTGCTTTGGTCTCTTTGCTTTTTATGCACTTATTAGTTTCATGGAATGCTTGGTCTCTAGGCTAAATAGGATTAGGATGACATGAACTATATATGATTCTAGATGTGTAAGAAAACAAAAATGATTCTTCTTTATATTATCTTATTGCTTAAGTTAAGTCAATTCATTTACCTTTTTTTTTGGTTCAAAATAATTAATATTTAAAAATCTATTAGGCTATGATAGTGTGATTAATTTGATTCAACTGAATGAGGTCGCATAAAGGAAGTAAAACTCTTCCCTAAATAAATTTATTCTTTCACAACACTCAAAATTTAAAATTTTGTTTAGAGGAAATAGATCAGGTACTTGGATAAATGTTATGTCAATACAAAAGAAGATAACTTTAATGACAATTATAAATTGTTTTTAGTGTCAAATGACAGTTATGACTTAGAACACGTTTGGTATGGTTTGGACTAGGAAAGGGAAAGTGAGATGAAATGTATACAGAGATTGTATCAAAAATATTTTAATATCAATTATGACATAAAACTAACAAATAATGTCATTTATCATAACATTACTTATAAATTAACATATGACATTAATTAATGGATGCTAAACTTTTCTTTAGTGTGCATTTCATTTAAATATATAAAAGTAGTAAGAGTAGCTTACTATTAGAGCCGACTCTTAGCTTTTGATTTAAACCAAATCATAAGAAAAAGTGAAAGAGGGAGACAAAGGAAGGAGTGGCATAAGTTTTGGCGTTGTGAGTGGAAGTAATGCTACACAACATCTTTCTTGTATTCTTCGAATCCTACATTTTTTGTCGCACTAGATTCTCTTAAAAGTTAGGCACTCATCTAACTTGAAATATAAAATTTCAGTATTATGATATTTTTAAATTTCGATACATTTATCTAATCATATAGTGTTATTTATTAATATTAATAAAAATTTATGTTAAATAGATTAATAACCTAGGAATATATTAAAGTTTAGTATTACTATACTATTCAATATTTTTTCTTCAATATGCACATAAATAAATCATTAATTTTTTTATACTAATCCGTAGTCAAATTTCCAAGCTAAATTGCTCCCTCCGAAAATTATCGCCGGTGAACTCCTCCACCGGCCTCCAATAACCCCCTCCGGCGACCACTTTATATTTTTGAAAAGTGGTCCTAGGAGGACTCGAAGACGAAACATCATGCATGGTAACATTTAGACCAACCACTAGGCCATTTATCACTTTTTGATTTATTAATGTAAAACATTTTATATATATACATATAATAAATTAGCTAGGGATTTTTTCCCTAGCTAATCCGTAGCCAATTAGTTAGGGAAATCCGTAGCTAACTGGCTAAGAATTTTTTCCCTAGCTAATTAGTTAGGAAAATTCGTAGCTAACTGATAGCACCCAAAATCAACCTAATTTTAGAGTACTAAATAGTATAAATAATAATGCAATATATATAATTGTACTTTAAAAAGGTTGAATATCTTGATAGAAGGAATAAAACTGAAAATGTAATAAACTGCCCATAAATGCTCTATTTACTATATTGGATATGTGCGTTTGATGTTTGTTAAGTGTTGCAGGCTTAACAGGGATCAATGGGGAGATGTATTCCAAAAGCAAGGACCGGAACGAAAGTAATAGAAATCAAATTGAAGAAGAAAGGAAGTAGAGACTAAACTGAAAAGTGAATAAAGAAAGATAGGGGCCGAAACATAATTTTTACTAGGGGTCAAAGTACAATTTTTGCCAAAGAAGAAAATGTAATTCTCGCTTCAAATTGACGCGGAAAGTTCAAATGCTAAATTGGAGATGGCGTCGGGAACAATGTTTGAAAACCCGGACCGGTCATTAACCCAGTCAAGAATTCGGGTCACTGGGTCACTGGTTCAACCGCTGGGTCACTAAAAAACCGGTTAGCCCGGTCAAATTTTTAAAAAATTTTAAAATATATATACATATGCATACATTAACCAAATAAATATGAAAAACACATAATAAGTTATTATAATTCAAATTCAAAGCTGAAATTGAATATAACAAGTCTAAAATATAAAAATAATAACACATAATAAGTCTTAAACACTTAAGTTTTGAAAAATGAAATTTTAATAAAAAATTAACACATCAATTAAGTCGTAACTCAAACCACTCTAACACTTTAAACAATACAAAAGCTTGCCAATTTAGTTGATTAAAAAAAATAAAATATTAATACTATAAAAAATCCTATATTTTTCAATTTTTTTTCAAAAAAAAAAGAATCGGGTCATGGGTCACCGGGTCATCGGGTTTGCCTAAAACCCGCCGGGTCAACCCGGGTCAATCCGGGCCGTTGCCGGGTCAGTTGTGAAACGGTCCATATGGACCACCCGGACCGGCTTGGTGCCCGGGTCAACCCGGCCGGGTCGATCCGGGTTTTCAAACTATGGTCGGGAAGTCAATTGGGATTGGGATTTGACTATTTAAGTTTCAGATTTTAAATCAATTAGGAAATAATATTATTATATAAAAAATAATATTATCTTTAGATAAATAATATTTCCTATTTGAATTTAACTAGGAAAATATATTATTCTATCTAGATATATATTATTATATAATAAGGAGTGGAGATACTTTCTAATTAGTTTGAATTTAAATATTAAATCTTAAACTAATAGTTATCTCCATCCTATTCCTAATTGAATTGGAAGCCTTGTAGCAATATAAATAAGCATCTCATAAGGTTGGAGAAGGCATCGAGATAGAGAGGAAAGTAATTCATATTTCAGAGATAATTCAGGCTAGGTTACGAAAGAGGCAAGAGAGGAAACACCTATAGTTCGTGATTCTAGCGGATCAGAGCAAGGAGAAAGAGGATTTGATTACCGGAGACGGAGTTCTTGATCTCTTTTCTTCTTCTTCTGTGTATTTTCTGGTTTTTATGGATTCTTTGGTTGTGTTGAACATGAACATGTTGGGCTAAACTCTCCAATCTTAGGATTGTAGTGCCCTAACATGTAGATTTAGTAATTTTGTCTACCTTAGTGTTTTGATTCGATTTTAATGAAGTTTATTCAAGTTGTTTGATAAATTCTATGTGCTTGGCCATCACTTAGGGTTACTTGGAGGGTTTGGGTATCCTTGAGAGAGGAACCCTAACTTAGTCCTAAGCTTGAGTATTGCTAGTTCTAGGTTGAATACATGATTATTCCCTGGTTTCGTTTGAAGGATAGAGATATACCTGAAAACCTAGCAAAGTTGAATTAGTTAGGCTTAAAGCTGTTATTGAAATTGTTTGCCCATAGATGCATGAGGTAGTCAACTAAATAATTAGGGATTATATAGGATCGGAAGACCATATAACGACTGTAGAAACTAAAGACTAACTTTGTGACTTCGAATCGGTATAGTTAAAGGTAGCAATTGGATTAAATTAAAGTGTTAGTGGTAGCTACAATCCTAGGAACTCTCCGTTAATTGATTACTTGAATTTTATTTGTCATTCGCTACACTTACTTTTCATACTCTTAATTCTAGTTTATATTCGTACAAAACATATCAATATTCTATTTGTTTGACTTAAGCGAGTGCTACGGTATTGGTGCTTAATTTACGCATTCAGTTGTAGTTCCTTGGACGATATCTGGTTTACAACCACTTTATTACTTGTTGACGGTGTACACTTGCACCGGTTATTAAAATCCACAAGAAGTTTTTGGCGCCGTTGCCGGGGAACTATTAACTTAAACTTAAATTGACATTTGTATTACGTATAGACTTAAGATCAAATATTTTCTCTTAGTACTTGACTCACCGTTACTTAATCTCCTATTAAGCTATGTCCACCACAGATACGCAAGGCGAGGTAGACAGAGAGAAGACGGTGGTTAATCGAGAGGACCGGTGACGTAGTACAGTATAACACAGTTCGGCTGCTTGTTGGGAGGCAACCCAACGATATTTAAAGAACGATGCTTCCTTCAAATTACAGGTAAGTATTCCATTCTTTGAAACCTAAAGAATTTTGTTTAAAAGTTCTGCACCTCGATAATTTTTTTTTCTTTTTTTAAAATTTTCATTCAATAATTTTATTTCTCTTTTTGAAAATTTGACTTTATGAATTACTAAACCCTATGACACAATATATTTCTTTATTTAATCAATATTTTATATTTTCTTCTACTTTTGATTGCTACCGTCTTAAAATTTCTTGTCCTTGAAGCATTGAGGACAATGCATATTTTAAGTGTGGGGGGGGGGGGGGAATCACTACGTGTAGAAACTATAAAAATTCAGGGTCCTGCTAATTATTTTGTTCCAAAAAAAAATTTAAGATATTTTTCAAAAATCAATGAATCCTACTTAGATTTTTAAGCAATTGGACTTAGGGAATCTAGAATTAGAGAATTCTTGACCCAGCATGATTTTTAGGGCGTTAACCTAATTAAGAAATTTTTATACACTATGCAAGATATTCTTGTTTGCTTGAGCGAGTTAACACATGCCTGAGAGAGTCGGAAAGATTATTGAAAGACCAATTTGTGTAACCTAACCTTGTTGGAAGGATTGAGCCCAAACACTGATTTTCATGTTCATATCTGTGAGTGTATTAAATGCTTAACCTGTTTTCTTCTAGAACTTACAGTTGGTCTTAATCAAGGCTGTACTAGTACACAAGGACCTGGTACGATAGAGGCAGTTCTTTCTGTAACCCTATGCCTAAACAGTAACCCAAACAGATTTATCCATAGCCACCCTTTTTAAGCCTAAATAGGCAAGTACTATAAGCAAAGGAAAGAACAAAGATATTGCTAATCATTATAAATTATGACTCTCTCAGGCATGTGTTAACCCGCTCAAGCAAACAAGAATATCTTGCATAGTGTATAAAAATTTCTTAATTAGGTTAACGCCCTAAAAATCATGCTGGGTCAAGAATTCTCTAATTCTAGATTCCCTAAATCCAATTGCTTAAAAATCTAAGTAGGATTCATTGATTTTTGAAAAATATTTTAAATTTTTTTTTCGGAACAGGATAATTAGTAGGACCCTGAATTTTTATAGTTTCTACACGTAGTGATTTCCCCCTCCCCCCCACACACTTAAAATATGCATTGTCCTCAATGCTTCAAGGACAAGAAATTTTAAGACGGAAAGGCACTTAGCAATCAAAAGTAGAAGAAATATAAAATATTGATTAAATAAATAAAGATATTGTGTCATAGGGTTTAGTAATTCATAAAGTCAAAGTTTCAAAAAGAGAAATAAAATTACTGAATGGAAAATTTTAAAAAAAGAAAAAAAATTATCGAGGTGCAGAACTTTTAAACAAAATTCTTTAGGTTTCAAAGAATGGAATACTTACCTGGAATTTGGAGGAAGCATCGTTCTTTAAATACCGTTGGGTTGTCTCCCAACAAGCGCTAAATTTATAGTCTTAAGCCAGACTGTGTTATACTGTACTACGTCACGGGTCCTCTCGATTAACCACCGTCTTCTCTCTGTCTACCTCGCCTTGCATATCTGTGGTGGACATAGCTTAATAGGAGATTAAGTAACGGTGAGTCAAGTACTAAGAGAAAATATTTGATCTTAAGTCTATACGTAATACTAATGTCAATTTAAGTTTCAGTTAATAGTTCCCCGGCAACGGCGCCAAAAACTTATTGTGGATTTTAATAACCGGTGCAAGTGTACACCGTCAACAAGTAATAAATTGGTTGTAAACCAGATATCGTCTAAGGAACTACAACTGAATGCGTAAATTGAGCACCAATACCGTAGCACTCGCTTAAGTCAAACAAATAGAATATTGATATGTTTTGTACGAATATAAACTAGAATTAAGAGTATGAAAAGTAAGTGTAGCGAATGACAAATAAAATTCAAGTAATCAATTAACGGAGAGTTCCTATGATTGTAGCTACCACTAACACTTCAATTTAATCCAATTGTTACCTTTAACTATACCGATTCGAAGTCACAAAGTTAGTCTTTAGTTTCTACAGTCGTTATATGGTCTTCCGATCCTATATAATCCCTAATTATTTAGTTGACTACCTCATACATCTATGGGCAAACAATTTCAATAACAGCTTTAAGCCTAACTAATTCAACTTTGCTAGGTTTTCAGGTATATCTCTATCCTTCAAACGAAACCAGAGAATAATAATGTATTCAACCTAGAACTAGCAATACTCAAGCTTAGGACTAAGTTAGGGTTCCTCTCCCAAGGATACCCAAACCCTCCAAGTAACCCTAAGTGATGACCAAGCACATAGAATTCATCAAACAACTTGAATAAACTTCATTAAAATCGAATCAAAACACTAAGGTAGACAAAATTACTAAATCTACATGTTATGGCACTACAATCCTAAGATTGGAGAGTTTAGCCCAACATGTTCATGTTCAACACAACCAAAGAATCCATAAAAACTAGAAAATACAAAGAAGAAGAAGAAAAGAGATGAAGAACTCCGTCTCCGGTAATCAAATCCGCCTTCTCCTTGCTCTGATTCGCTAGAATCACGAACTCTAGGTGTTTCCTCTCTTGCCTCTTTCGTAACCTAGCCTGAATTATCTCTGAAATATGAATTACTTTCCTCTCTATCTCGATGCCTTCTCCAACCTTATGAGATGTTTATTTATATTGCTCCAAGGCTTCCAATTCAATTAGGAATAGGATAGAGATAACTATTAGTTTAAGATTTAATATTTAAATTCAAACTAATTAAAAAGTATCTCCACTCCTTATTATATAATAATATATATCTAGATAGAATAATATATTTTCCTACTTAAATTCAAATAGGAAATATTATTTATCTAAAGGTAATATTATTTTTTATATAATTATATTATTTCCTAATTGATTTAAAATCTGAAGCTTGAATAGTCCAATTCCAATCCCAATTGACTTCCCAACGCCATCTCCAATTTAGCATTTGAACTTTCCTGGCGTCAATTTGAAGCGAGAATTACATTTTCTTCTTTGGAAAAATTGTACTTTGACCCCTAGTAAAAGTTATGTTTTGGCCCCTATCTTTCTTTATTCACTTTTCAGTTTAGTCCCTACTTCCTTTCTTCTTCAATTTGGTTTCTATTACTTTCGTTCCGGTGCTTGCTTTTGGAATACATCTCCCCATTGATCCCTGTTAAGCCTGCAGCACTTAACAAACATCAAACGCACCTATCCAATATAGTAAATAGAGCATTTATGGGCAGTTTATTACATTTTCAATTTTATTCCTTCTATCAAGATATTCAACCTTTTTAAAGTACAATTATATATATTTCATTATTATTTATACTATTTAGTACTCTAAAATTAGGTTGATTTTGGGTGCTATCACTAACTTTTTCGCCTTTTCACGCCAAACTTTTTTACCAAATTAGCTAGGGATTTTTATCCATAGCTAATCCGTAGCTAATTAGCTAGGGAAATTTTCCCTAGCTAATTAATTTCCGTAACTAAATCAGCATTTTTTTGTAGTGTTTGTCCAACATACATACATGCATGCAATGGGATAAAAGTTCAATGGTACCGGCCGTACCACTGAACTTCAGTGCATCCCTCCAATTATGTAGTGCCATTTGTTAATATTAATAAAAAGTCATATTAATTAGGGTCCACCTTGAATGGTTTAGGGACCAACTGATTGGAGAGATGTACTGAAGTTCAGTACTATTGTACCACTGAACATCTACTCCATGCAGTGAAGTGTGTATTTAATTAATGTAATAATTATCACTTTTCTTTTTTATCAGTAAATATTATAGTATGACACAGAAACAAAAAGTTAAATAGAATCTTTGTACTTCTTAGATAAGGATGTACAAGTAGCTAATAACTACTGCCTTTTTGGGTATCAATATATATATATATATATATATATATATATATATATATATATATATTATAGCATAAATTAATAATTAATGATTATTATCTGATAGAATCATAGAGATTAATTTAAAGAAAGAAAAGGACGGCTTTCTTCTTACTAGCGAAGAAAAGAATAATTAAGCCATGCATATTGTTATCGTTGTTGTAGTAGTTGTAGGGAGTGAGGGGGAGCAAATTCATGATGAAATTAAAGTGAAGAAAATTTTGTTTATACTATTAATTTCATTGGTTTTTCACATGTATTATCTATTAGGCCTTGTTTGGTTAATTACAAGAATGTTAGAGAGAATAAGAATGGGGATATTGGAGGGGATAAGAATGGAAAAAACTTAGGTTCATTTCATCCAATTCCCCAATATAATTATGACACGTGGCAAAAAGTGTTTAAATGACCAATCACAGCAGAGAGAGAATATAGAAGATCACCTTTTATATGACCAATCATAGAAGAAAGAGAGTGTAAATACAATATATGATTGGTGGAATTAGATGAAATGGACATAAAGAAATGGACCTAAGTTTTTTCCAATAGGGATGTGATGTGACTGTGATGTGAATGGAATAAAAGTGGATAAAATAATTATATTACCCTTATATTAAAAGTGATAATGAAATAAAAGTGGACAAAAAAAGTAAGGATAAAAATATAATGTCATCATATTATAAAAAATAAGATATGTTTAGTATAATCGAAGACTGTTAAAGAAAAAGTTGGATTATTGCAAAAATTACACCCTTAAAACAACAAACCAAACGAGGCTTTAAAGAAGAACTAGTACATCATATATAACATAATGAAATTGAGTTTAAATTCTCAGAAGTGCCTATATTTAATTATTATCTCACTGCTTTGAATAAAATTGCCCCAATAAAATAAATGCTTATGAAAAAAAAATCTATTAGAGACAATTGTCGAACACTAAATTCAACCTCTATTACTAATTGTCTATGCTATTTTTTCTTTAGTTAATTTTAAGAGAAATATTTTCTTGTGTTAATTGTAAGAAATTATAATCTCAAGAAAAATAGTTTTAAAAATAGAACTTAAATTATTAAAAATACTAGATATCTTTTTAAAGAATAATAATGAATCCTTGATTATTTTGTGGCTGCTTTTGGTCTTGTTTCCTTTAAAAGATTGAGGAGGATCGGAGGTGTGATTGTGTGAAATACATTGGGAAGGGAGTACATATCCAGCTAAGAATGAATCTGATTCAAAGCAACTAGCTTAATGAATATGTTCAGAAGTTGGGAATATGGGCTTACCCTCTCATGAAGAAAACTATTTAATTATAGACTAAATCATCAAATTATCTCTAATTTAGTCTCTAAAAAAATACAAATACCTAATTTAGTAATTTAGTCATTGAAAGATAATTTTTTATTTCAATTTAGTCCTTTCTAGTTTTTTCTTCAGTTTAATAAACGGCTAGTGACATGTGGACAAGTGACATATACTTTCTCTGTGTATTTTATCTTGTCATGTCACATGTCCACATGTTACTAGCCGTTTACTAAACTAACAAAAAAATTAAAAAAGACCAAATTGGGATAAAAAATATATTTTTTAGAGACTAAATTGGACATTTGCATTGTTCAGGGACTAAATTGGAACAATCTTAATCTTTTAGGGACCAACTTAATGATTTACTCTTAATTAGAGTATATTAACAATTAATTAATTTGATCCAAATATAGTTTTTTTAGATATTAAATTAATTATATTTATATATAAATTATTAATTCGTGTAGATAGAGTATATTTGGATTGAGTGGCTTAAGTCCACTGTACAAACAAGACTCAATAAGATAAAATGATCACATTACCTCAAATTCAAAGTAGAAGTATATATTGTTTTTTTAAAAAAAGTAGAACTATATATAAAATTAACTCTTATTTATTTTAGTTAAAATCCTAATATCTTATCTAGCTAGTAAGGTTAAAATTTTCTTATAAAAAAAAGTAAGGTTAAATTTTAGAATACAACCTAGATTTAATGGAAATAGTAATTCAGAAGCGTACTTTGATCCATGAGTTTAGATCTTTAAAATTTTTTCTCTCTCTATTATTATTATTATTATTATTATCTTTTGTTTGTATTTCACTATTTCACAAATTTTTGCATTGTAAAATCCAAATCCCATGAAGCTAGCAATAGTCCAATCCACTTTTTAATGGATCGGATCTACATTAAAATATATAAATTGTATTGTTTAAGTCGTAGGATGAGACTATTCCAATGTGAATACGAATTTTAATTTTTATTTGACAATTTAAATCATGCATTTTATACAATTGTACTTTACATAATCCAAAATCATTTTCAATTATGATTGATGTTGCTTATCTTGGATTCCTATATTTATTTTGTAGAATTTTCTGATAAGTACACTAATGGAGGCAGGTTTATGATCCATCATGAAAAAGAAATAAAATAATTAATTAGAATCCCAAGTTGTGTTGGGCACAGAATATAGCACAATACTTTATAATAATGCCCTTCTGATGTTCACCAATTGCTGCTTCCTTTACAAGTATATGTGTGTGTATATATATATATATATATGATTTTTATTAATGATAAAGTATCATTGTTATCTCTAATATTTAATTTAAATCTTCAGTTAAATATGCCATCGACATTTAATTGTGATCAATTATGCTCAAAATATTTTAATTTTCAGGAAATTTTAAATTTTTTACAAATACATTTAAAATTGATAACAGTTGTAATTTAAGTGACGTAATATGTGATACAAAAATATTTTTGTCACATTATACTTTCTTCCATCTTTCATGTCATCGTGAAACACTATCATTTTATTTGAAAATCTATACTGAGCATTCAAACCATATAAATAAAATATAAATTATTACACAAATAATTTTATACTTTTTATATAAGATTTTATGATCAAATAAAATACTTCTTGACATTGTTCACCATATATTGTGGTTCAGAAATTTATTGTGATCAAACTATAATTTATTTACTAAACGTCTATAAATTTAGGCAGTTCTGCCTAATTATTTTAACAAATTCCCCCAAGTTATAATACTTTCACTTTGAGTAGAGAATAAGGACAAAAACTAATGAAAAAGGAAAAAAAAAAAAAAAAAAAAGAAAAACATTACTTGAAATCTTGTCTTTATTTCATTTTTTTATTGTTTCAATTTTAAATGAGATCTTCTCAAAAGGAATTTGAGTAAAAAATGTTAAAAGAAAAAAAAAAATTTGTTTATAGCTAAAGAAGAGTTTCATGTAACCAAGTTTGGTTGGTCTAGTGGTTAGTTCACTAGGTCGCTTAAGCAAGTGTTGGGGGTTCGAATCCTACCTTGTGTATGTAGCAACTAATTGGCCAGCGATAAACCCTTAAATGGAGCTCATATCCGCGGAGGATTAGACCAAGTGGGGCTGGGGATACTTTGGGAAAAAAAAAATGAGTTTCATGCAATGCAAACTGGCTGCCCCATCCTTCCTCTGTTTTTTTTTTGGCCTGAGCCCCATCCTTCCTCTTACTTTACTGCATTAATCTATTTTCTGCCGAAAATTTAGTTGACAATTAAAAAAAAAAAACCCAAATTATTCTTTTGGTTCTCAACGTTTGTACGAAGTTTATTAGTCCTTATCGTTTCAAAAAGTTATTTTAGGTCCTCAACGTTTTTTTTTTTGTTAAAATTAATCCTCTAACGTAACATCATTCTGGTTTTGTCATTAAATGATGACGTGGAAGGCTTAAGTGGCACACTCTCTCTCCTACATGTCGTATTTAAAAGACATGGCACCCTCTCTCACTCAAACTCAGCAAAACGACATTATTTTGATTCATTTAAATGTTCTATTTTGGTTATTTAAATGAATTTTGGAGTGAGAGAGTGTGTCATGTCATTTAAATATGACACATAGGAGAGATGGTGTACTATATAAGCTTTCCATGTCAGTATTTAATGGCAAAACCAAATGGATGTTACGCTAGATGACTAATTTTGACAAAAAAAAACGTTGGGGACCTAAAATAAATTTTTGAAACGTTGATGACCAATGTTAAACTTTGTGCAAACGTTGAGGACCAAAAGAATAATTTGACTAAAAAAAACTATGATATCATTTTTTTAATAAACTATATAATTAATTTTAAACTTTTCTCTTTTTTTTTTATAATAATAATAACAATTAATAAAGACATGAGTCATATTCATTATATATATTATATTATTATATATTTTAAAAATTAAAAGAACGTTGGTAAATGATTGAATTATACATCTTGGTAATAATATCTCTGAATTGTCATCCACGTGGCATTTCCTGGCGATAAACCCTTAAATGGAGCTCATATCCGCGGAGGATTAGACCAAGTGGGGCTGGGGATACTTTGGGAAAAAAAAAATGAGTTTCATGCAATGCAAACTGGCTGCCCCATCCTTCCTCTGTTTTTTTTTTGGCCTGAGCCCCATCCTTCCTCTTACTTTACTGCATTAATCTATTTTCTGCCGAAAATTTAGTTGACAATTAAAAAAAAAAAACCCAAATTATTCTTTTGGTTCTCAACGTTTGTACGAAGTTTATTAGTCCTTATCGTTTCAAAAAGTTATTTTAGGTCCTCAACGTTTTTTTTTTTGTTAAAATTAATCCTCTAACGTAACATCATTCTGGTTTTGTCATTAAATGATGACGTGGAAGGCTTAAGTGGCACACTCTCTCTCCTACATGTCGTATTTAAAAGACATGGCACCCTCTCTCACTCAAACTCAGCAAAACGACATTATTTTGATTCATTTAAATGTTCTATTTTGGTTATTTAAATGAATTTTGGAGTGAGAGAGTGTGTCATGTCATTTAAATATGACACATAGGAGAGATGGTGTACTATATAAGCTTTCCATGTCAGTATTTAATGGCAAAACCAAATGGATGTTACGCTAGATGACTAATTTTGACAAAAAAAAACGTTGGGGACCTAAAATAAATTTTTGAAACGTTGATGACCAATGTTAAACTTTGTGCAAACGTTGAGGACCAAAAGAATAATTTGACTAAAAAAAACTATGATATCATTTTTTTAATAAACTATATAATTAATTTTAAACTTTTCTCTTTTTTTTTTATAATAATAATAACAATTAATAAAGACATGAGTCATATTCATTATATATATTATATTATTATATATTTTAAAAATTAAAAGAACGTTGGTAAATGATTGAATTATACATCTTGGTAATAATATCTCTGAATTGTCATCCACGTGGCATTTCCTGGATGACTTTCACGTCCATTCCTCACCATATGGTCATTGGAATCTCCTTTCTCCTCATTCTGTTCGCATTCTCTCTTCGTTCGTTCGTTCATCCCTCTCTCGTATCGTAGCATTCGATTCACATTCTCTTTCCGTTTCAGAGTTTGTTGAGCGAAAGGTGGATGCAAAAAGGAAGCGCACTATAACTCAGGCGATTCCCTCCTCTTTCAACCAAATCCAGTGTTTAGGGATTCCAATTTCATTTCTCTCCTTCGATTCGAATCAGATTTAACATTCGTTCATTACTATTTCTTTTCTCGCCGTTTCTACCGATCCATCTCTTTGCTATTATGGTTTTCTTATCTCGCCGTAATTTTGCGTCCTATTTTTCCGGATCGAACGAATTTCCCCTCATTCTTTGTTGGAATTATTGTAGATTTTTATAATCTTTCCCTTGCGGATTTGGGGTTGTTGGTTATAGAATCATGCGAATTCGAGGCATGTGAAAGTGTAGATTTTTTTTTCGCGGGTGGATAATTGTGTTGTGTGTATAATAGATTTAAGATTTCTGCACTTGTTTTTCTGATTTGGAAGAGAGTTATTATGTATATAGAAGAATTGAAGGGAGGA
This sequence comes from Senna tora, assembly GCA_014851425.1. NCBI lineage: Eukaryota > Viridiplantae > Streptophyta > Magnoliopsida > Fabales > Fabaceae > Senna > Senna tora. Next base: position 17,642,827 of record CM026270.1, on the reverse strand, counting down.
GTGGTGGAAGGTGGAGAGGAAGAAAAATCAATTTTAGTTGTCTCCGATGCCAAAAGGGTTCTGGTTGGAGCAGGGGCTCGTGCTCTCTTCTACCCCACTCTGCTTTACAATGTCATTAGGAATAAGTTTCAGACTGAGTTTCGGTGGTGGGATCAAGTAGACGAGGTAAATTTTTGTGTTATCTGTTATCCTCCTTAATCATGCATGGATTAGATTGATTTCTCTTGATCTTACCCTCATGGATGTCACAATCTGATTTTCCGACTGCTGTTGTCACCTGAATTAATCTACATTAGAAACCGAAATTTATCTACTTGATTGCAGCCTCATAGGAAAACTCTGCCTATGATAAGTTTTGGCTTTCATAGCCAGTCCCAAGCCCCTTGTTGAATCTTCAAGAATATGGATCAATAACATAGAAAAACCCGTTGGTCCATATAGCCAATTTCACCTGGTGGGAAAAGACTTCGATTGTTTGTTGTTGTTGTTGATTGCATCTTCATATGAAATTGCCAATTGGTCTTTTGTTTTTTCAGAAACCAGGATTCTCCTATATTCTGATGCACTTAAATTTTCAGTTCATATTATTAGGTGCTGTTCCATTCCCTATTGATGTTCCCCGCTTAAAGGAGCTTGGTGTTCGTGGAGTCATCACATTGAATGAATCATATGAGACTTTGGTCCCAACCACACTATATCATGTAAGTGGCAATATTGTTTTTTCTTCTGTATGTTATGCATCTGTATATTTTAATTTAGGGGCTTGTGTTATATACAAGATTTAGAAAACATCTTTAATATCCCCTTGAGTTTGTTTTTGCTGTTGTTTCTAGGTGATGCTTACTTCTATGTTGATAAAAAATGTATGCTTTTGATTGTTCAATTACAATAGGAACTGTAATGGGTGGGGTTTTATTTTATGTCTCTGAATGATAAGTAATTGTTAAAGATAATTATTTTGATGCATTTTGAATTACCCTTATCCGCTTACCTTGTTCTCTCTTTCTCCTTTTGCTTTGGGAAAAATATTTTGCTTAGGATAAGCTTGGGTGAAGTAAGTTCATGAGTTCCTGCATTTCATAGACAGCGCGGAAGTTTTATTTGGCAATGAGTTTGTTGTTGCCACTTTTGCCTTTTCTGACGTCAATTTTTTTTCAACAGGCTCATGAAATTGACCATCTGGTTATTCCTACTAGAGATTATTGCTTTGCACCATCATTACGCGACATATGCCGGGCTGTGGACTTCATACATGGTGAGTATTTTAGAAAAATCAGTAGACTATATTGATATATAGCTCTATAGCCTCTCATAAGATGGGAACTTTATTAATATATAGCTCTATATTCCTGAATCCTGATCCTCCTGCACCGTATCTTTCCCCTTCACCCTCTTCCCCCCCCCCCCCAAAAAAAACACTATTTTAAGAACTATCAATTTAGATTATCTATAAAAAAAGTAATATTTAGATTATTTTGGAATCATGGTTTGATTTTTTCCCCCTGTTCTGTAATTGGGTTCTTGTGATGAAGAAAATGCATTGTCTGGGCGGACTACATATGTCCACTGCAAAGCTGGGCGTGGTCGCAGCACAACTATTGTCATTTGTTACTTGGTTGGTACCACGCCTTTAAAATGAGAGTTTTTTTTAAAAAAAAAAAAAGAAACAAGAATTGTTGTTTACAATTTCTGACATCTTCAACCTTCATCTTTTTAGGTGCATCACAAGATGATGACGCCTGATGCTGCATACGATTATATAAAGTCAATTCGACCAAGGGTTCTTTTAGCTTCCTCTCAGTGGCAAGTAAGCATGGAATTTAGTCTGTCTATTTGGATTATGGTTACTATTATTTATCTGAGTGCACTTTGTTATTAGGATAATCTTGTCTCATCTTTGATTAGACTCTTACCCAAATCTAAAAGTTGAAATACCATCCAGTTTACTTGAAATTAAGTCTGTTTTTCTAACCTGAAGTAATATTGTAAATTGTATAGGAAATGATCATAGAAATGTCTATTTGTCATTATTAATCTTTTCTGCTGCAATATCAGGCTGTTCAGGAATACTACCACCTTATGGTGAAGAGGGCTATATCCTATGCTCCCACAGCCAATTTATTAGTGAAAGCATCAGCTACAAAAGACCTTGTAACATTTGATGATGCTTCTGTAGTTATGGTAACACAGTCAGATCTTGAAGGATACAACCCAAGTATTCAATCAGCTGCTGTGGCGAGTGAGTTATGGGCAGATCTAAGTGTCGTTTACCATGTTCGCGTTGCTGGGCAGGCAGCATTGGCTGGAATATCATGGCTTAGGCTACGATATCTGTCGCAACCGAAGATTCCTACAACCAAAATGAGCAGGGAGAAGAGTTGTTCAGTCAGAACTGATCACTTGGGAGGCATTAGTGTTGATATCCATGTGTACTGAAAAATCCTTCTAAGTTTGATGTGCTTTAAATATTCTGCCCAACAATAATTCATGTAAATGTTAATCAGGGTTGAATATGAAACTGGTTTTGTCCCTCTTGTATTCAGTTTCTTGCTGTCCTGAGTCGAAATGATGGGGGTCATGTGGGTCAATCTTTGTTCTCGAGTGCAAATTTGCTTTACGATTTAGGGCTTGGTGTAGAGAGTTTGAGCTAAAGCTCGAGTTCTACATAATATTGTCCCAAGATCCATTACAAAATCGGAAAAAGAGAGACCCTTACGCAAGAAATCTGTGGGTTGGATTGATGATTAAAGATGGATTAGTGTATCAAAGACATGCCATTTTAATAACATAAGTGGCCTGATGGTTTTTTCCTTGGTCCTTTAACGTGAGAGTTCGTATCTTACTTTTGGGTATGGAAGTTTACTTTTGAGTGAAGGCCTTGCAAAGAAGAGATTAGTCATTACACTCAAAGGATGAATGGATACTCTAATTAAAAAAAAAGGCTATGCCATTTTTGAACTAAGACTCAGCTTTAGGCTTGCCATTTTTTGATAGCAGATTTACACAAAGTCTTAAAATAAATCATAGTAGGAGTTCCTTATGATGGCCATTTTTCCTGATTGTAGTAATACATTTACATAAAACGTAGCTTCAACTTTCAATACAACAAAAAATAAATACGATCCATATAATGGATCAAATTACGTTAATGTAGTTTCAATGGATCGCAAATTTCCACGTACTATACATTATCTTTTGCAGTAGCTTTTAGCCATCAAAGTGTTGGTTCTGTAAGGCCAAGCAGATCAGCAACGAAAGCCATGACAGATGAAAACCACCAATATGAGGAGGAAGTTCCATTGACTCCTTGGGTGGCTGAAGACTCCTCCAACTTCAACAGAGGCCTAATTCTGTGAGTGATTCTGTGTAGCCTGGAGATTCTGGCCTTAACCATAATGGTGCCATCCTTTGACGACCATGACAAGGACGACGGTGTCGGTTCCTTCAAAAAGGGCACCACATGCTTCTTCATATCCTCCCTGGAGATTCCCAGATGCCCTCCGGGGACTTGAACAAAATGGACCCTTCCACTTTCATCCAACTTTCTTAAACCTATCCAATCTTCAATGTATAGTTTTGTCTGCAAAACACGTTAAGACAATAAAATGGTATTTGCATCAGCATTTATCACTCTTTCATATTACAAATATCTGAATCTGAAACTTTATGTATGTCCTTACCTTTTGGGGAGGTAGAACTGGACTGAAGGAGCCATCTGGGTAATATCCAAACCACGAAGTTTCCTTTGGTATTATTACAGTGTCATGCTCAAACTGTTCATGTATCATTCACATGTCAGCTTCTAAATGTATCGAAGGAGAGGATGTTTAGTAAAACGGGAATACTAAAAAATCGGTACTCCATTCATTATTTGCCATTAGTCAAAATTTGGTCCTAAATCCATTTTGAGTGAGTCTTTATTCGTGTAGATCCCTATTAATATTGACAAATGGCATTGAATGAATGGAGATATATAAATTCAGTACTCCCGTAATACTAAACTTTTATTTGTATCCAAGAGATTAGTAACTACTCAAACTTAAGGATCTGTTTGGATGAAGAATAGATGGAACTGAAATCGGATGTCAAATTCTAATTTTTCATTTTTCCTTGCTTTAAATTTAAATTTCCATCCAACAGTTCTTTTCCTTCCAATCACATCCATTCTCTTTAATCTAAAAAAGTTAGATTTAAGACCTAAATCCAAGGAAATGTCAAAATTAAAATTTCTTTTACTTCTTTTTCCTCTCCTTCCTTTCTCCTTAATCCAACATTTTTCTTTTCCTTCTAAGACAACCAACTTACCATGATAAGCACTAAATTCTGCAAGCTACTGAATCTTTCCTTGTAAGTGGAATTTCTTTTATCTGGAAGTTCATTGTTAAGCACAGGAAGAAACCTACATTTCTCCAAATAATCCGGTATAGCCTGAAATAAAAATTATAATAATCATATCAAGGAATTGGAGCTAATTCCCCATCAAACAGCCAAGTAGCTCTCCAGGTCACAGACATAATTCATAACATAAACAAGACTCACATTTGGTAATTTAAGAAAACCACTAGGAGCCAAGTGTTCCTGCAATTTAGAGTCGACGCTTGTCAGATACAACAAAATTTAAACCAAATTAGTGCCATGATGATGAATGAGTGAACAAATTTATAAACTTCAGAAGACTAATATATTTCTAAGGAGTAAAACAGCAATATTGTACAAGTAAAGTTAAGTACTTGAATATAATCACTGTAAATCTCTGACTTGATGAGGCTGTCTGCAATGATGCAAAAGATACCTGACTAGAGAAACGAAACAAAATTTGACAATGTCAGAGTGAGGCATTAGAACAACTACAAACAAAGCCTTTTCTCTCTAAGTGGGATCGGCTATATGGATCAAACAACGCCAAGGTGTTCTATGTCAAAGTGAAGCGTTGGCAAAAGAAAATTTGAAGGTTGCATTTAATATGGAGATTTTTCAAGTTTCCTAGGAAACTAAGAATAACAAGATATAAAGTTTTCTAATAAAGTTTCATGGGAATCTTAGTTTTCCACAAAATTTCGGCAACTTAATCCCAATTACACCCATGGGATTTTAACTTTCCCATCTTATATTGTTCTAATAGTTATTTCAAACAAACTTTTTTATTGATTGTTAGGGTATTTAATTCCAGGGATTGAATTGCCTGGACCCAATAATAATTCCTTGTGGTAAATTTAAAATCTTTACATTAAATGATTCTGATTATTCACACAGATATTACAATGACGTAGTAAAGATGGAAAGGCCAAAAGGATACTCACACCACATAAAGGAACTGAAGCAGTACCAGCATGGGGCCCTGCTAAAGAGATGAAATTTTTGACCTGTTCCAAATTCCAATGACAAAAGGAAGAAATTTTCATACCTAAGTTGACAAATATAGGGATTATGGAACAAAAAGCAATTAGGGGGTAAAAATTGCACGGTTACAATTAGAATTAGCGAAATAAGAAGAAAGAAAATTAGTATTATCTGCAGAACATGTGAACGACATCCATTTCTGATGCCAGTAAAAGAAACTGGTTTCTCACATCATAATGAGGAAAAAAAAGAAAGATAAAACTAGATAGTTGAAAGTTGAGACACAGAAAAGCTACGCAATAATAATAATAATAATATTAAAATAACTATATAATTTAAACTTGACACAGACCATTTCATCATTGAAATTTGAGAGGTTCTTAATATCCTCAGCTTGGTTCTACTATTATATCCAAGGTTTCTTTTTTCAAAAAAGATGAAAATGAATAGTTCTCCTGTAGAATTTTCATTTCATCAGCGTTTTTCATAAATTTAGCCTCAATTAATCTTTCATGGACACAAATATTTTCAAGCATATTATATAGCTATGTATATGCATAACTAACAATGGAATAAGCAGTAACATATATCAAGTAATCGGTTGAAAATTTTGAAAAACAATAAGAAAACAGCACATATGAACATTATAGGCTCTTACAGGGGGTGCTCCGTCGCAAAATTCCACAACACCTCGACCAATTAAATTACCCTGTTGAGCCAAAAAAGTAATCCAATAATGAAAACAATAAGATTAAGGTTAAATCATTGGTGAGAAATTAACATGATATGAATTCAGTACTCAGACTACTGATGACTTAATATTCAAAGGGAGGTCATTGATGAAGCTGAATGGTGACTGAATTCTAAACTTCAGTAGAAGAGAGTTTATATTTGGAAGAGTTTAGTCAAATTATGACCAATATGTCAGATGTTGTCAACTACCCAAGAAAACCTATACAACATAATCTTAATTACCAGAAAGTCAGAAACAAACAGAAATTAGCCAACAAATTTTTTCTGCTATTTTAATGCATCTAGATTATGCGCTGTATTAATTGGAGGCCTTAGAAAAAGGTTAGAGGCTTATTCATAGAGCACAAATTGGAATTCATTATGACATTCCAATTTCAGAAGGATAACATTAAGGACATGTTTTGATTGTGGAGCAAGGTGACGTGATTCTGCTGTGAAAAGGAAAAAGAAAAGTACAATAAGAGAATCTCAATCCTCATACATCACCTGGGAGAGCCCAACAATGTTGTATCCCTCACTCAATTCTTTCATTTCCTTCACCTGAAGATGGTGAGAACACAGTATATTCATAAGGCACGATTAACTCCAGAAGCCAAATACGAAAAATTACCATACTAGTCCAGCAATCTTTATCACCTTTTTGCAAACAATATCTGTCTGCACAAACGTGAAACAATTCAAATTACAAACAGTCAATACAATCAGAATTCAAATTTAGCAGTTCCTCTTCGTTCTGATCTAATAATACCTGTTCCTGAAGAGGCTTAAACCAAGAATCCCATGCTCCATTACCTATTTCTCTGGACCAATGAGACAGCCTCATTAGGAAACTAATAAAATACAATCTGCCCATTCTATAAGTACAAAATTGTAAAAAAGTGAATTATCGCACGAGCATACATGCAATATCCTTCAGCACCAGAATATTTGGTTAGTAGCTCAGTGAATTCTTTAACTCCACGGTTGGAGCACTGATCTCCAATGCCTACAGTTCAAATCATTGTTACATTAGTTTAATATCACCAAGTATGTGAACTATAAAAGAATACAAGTCTGACAGAAAGTTCAAAACAGGAAAATTACACAAGGTATCTGGATATCTTCAAAAATAAAATCCATAAAAAAATTTAAGCACTTAATGCAATTACAAGCTCTTACACTTCATACAGCAAGAAAGATTTAGTAAATCAAGGAAAATTTACAGGACTCACTTTATATCATGCTCCAAATGGAAACCATTGGACTAAATTATGTGAAACAAGAAGCTTGATTATTGAATCAAACTGCTGAAACAGAAACAAGGTGTTGCCAAATTGTCATCTACCCAATAATATACTTCAATTGATGTGTATGAATTTAGTTTCCATTTCTAGTGAAATGAACAAGAAAAATACAATATAGATGGCAGAAGCTTAAGTAAAACCCTGTGAGAGCTTAGCCATAATAAGTAATAATAACCAACTGGTAAGTTACAAATAAAGTTAGGACTAGACTTACGCGCGTTCTCCAATCAAAATAAAGCACGTGGACAAAATTTTAAAAAAGAACCAATCACGGGAGAGTTGTAAAAATCATAGACGTGAGTTTCTGATTGTAAGAAAATTTTATTATTACTTCTTAGTTCTTATAAGCTATATCCCTGAAGTAATCAACCACAAATCTTGAACAAAAAACGGAAACATCAATAATAATAATAACAAAAACAGGTAGTCGCACCACTAATTGAACTAAATCACCAGATTACAGTCTAAACTACAAGAACTGAGTATGCGAGAGCGAGACAGTTTATTATCAAGGCAGAGGAGGCACCTTCAGACACTTCAACACAGTTACTACACGAAGAACTTGAATTATATAAGCCGAAATAAAACATACAAGAAATCCCCAATTAGATTGAAAATAAAAGGGAGAAGGAATCCAATAGGTTGCGGAATAAGAATGAGGAAGGGAAGAATTAAGAAGAAATTACCGTGGAGAACTATGAAGGGAATCGAATGCGAATCTGGGATTGTGATGAAGAAGATGAGGAGGATGAAGATGAAGGACGATGGAAGAAGAGGCATCATCACTTGGTAGTTGGAGAGTGTCTGTATCTCCACACGAGCTTCCTAAGAAAATATTGTTATGTAACTAAAAGTCTAAAACCCTTCATATATATATATATATATATATTTGATGGATTTGCCATTGGCGAAAAGAACAAAGGATTCCTTAACATTTCAAAAACCCTCTTTTTTATTTTTTACCTCAATGAACACAAATCAAATTAAAATACTTGTATTGGTACAATTGCTCTTTTAAAATCATATGATTTTACTATTTTACATTCTCAAATATTATTAAATCTTGTACAAAATTATTTTGATGCAAGATCGTGGTAGAATCGGTGAAATATGATAAAATTTTATAAAATCTCAATTTTACCGGCAGTTCCACGATTTCACCGCAGCCCAAAAAAAGGTTCATTTAGAGTTTTTTTATTTTAAAATTGGTATGTTTGTGTAGATATCCATAACTTGTCCCAACTCAAAGAAAACCTACCTATTCTCTAAAAATCTAATGTCCAGATCTGGATTCCCCTACCCCACATAACTCATTCTCATCCCATTCTTTCTAGGTTTTAATGTTGATGATGTCTGAATTGGTAGTACTTCAAATGATGTATGTGTTTGAGTTTAACATAACATTAGGAATGAAGTACCAAGTGGTAATGATGGTGGTAGTAATTGTGGTGGTGAAAATGAATTAAACAAATTTGATGAACCTAGTTGAAAATGTAGTTTAATTTCTTTGATTTAATTGAGATAAAAAAATTTATTTGATTTAATTATGTGTCTATAAATTATTCAACTATTAATTATGTATTGAACTATGGATATTGAATGATATATATATATACTTATACTATATAAAAAGAAGTTAAGTCAGTACTACAATTTCAGCCCCTACTCAATTTCTTTTTTTTTAATATCCAATTTTTCATCCACTACTCTATGTACAAATAACTACCTCATTATATTTTCAACTACTACCCAATCTTTATAAAATAACTACTTTCTATTTTTCAGCCACTCCACAATCTCTATAAAAAAACTCCTCCATTTATATTAATATTTTTTATTTAAAAATTGCCTAACAATTTAATTAATATATATATATATATAAGAGAAAAAAATATTTATTTTAATTTAAAACTATACTAAATCATTTAATATTTTAATAATTTTAAATTTAATTTATGAGTTTGATAAGTCAGTATTACAATTTCAGTCACTACTCAATTTCTTTTTTTTAATACCCAATTTTTCATCCACTACTCTATCTACAAATAACTACCTCATTATATTTTTCAACTACTACCCAATCTTTATAAAATAACTACTTTCTATTTTTCAGTCACTACACAATCTCTATAAAAAACTCCTCCATTTATATTAATATTTTTTATTTAAAAATTACCTCACGATTTAATTAATATATATATAAGAGAAAAAATATATTTATTTTAATTTTAAAATTATACTAAATCATTTAATATTTTAATAATTTTAAATTTAATTTATAAGTTTGATAATTTTAATAAAGTTTATTTTCAATAGTTAGAATAGTATATTAAATTAGTTTATAAAACAATTTGTTTTCAAAATTTTAAATAAGTTTTAAATTTATATAATTGTTTAGAATTGATTTTTAAACTATTATAGAAATAATAATTTTTAATATTAAATAATTTCATTTTAATCAAATGAATTTATTACCACTAAAATTATTTAGGATCTAATTTTATTTTACTAATCTTATTAATTTAACTATATTTTACCTTTTTATATAATTTTTTATTATCTGTGCATAGCACGGGAATAATGCTAGTATATTTAATTTGTTTTATGTAACTAATATATAATAGTTAGGTGTGTGTGTATATCGATAAATTTATATGATTTTGTCATAAGTAATCTCTTACCATTTTACAATACGAGTTTACTTTCCCTTTCACAATTTTACATAAAACCTAAATTTTGACAACATTAATTATAACAACGAGGGTGGAATTTACTAGATTAGACTAGTCCATCACATAGGTGCGTGAAAATATTTTATGTATGAAAATTTTTTTGTAAGGAGAACTCTGCACCAATATAAGATCTCAATTACTTGAACCAAATTAGTTAGAGTTCAATGGGATATTCAGTAGTATGGTAACATCGAACTTCAGTACAACCTTCTAATCAGTTTAGTCCCTAATCCATTTAAGGTGGGTCCTTATTAATGTGAACTTTTATTAATATTAACAAATGACACTAGATGATTAGAGAGATGCATCGAAGTTTGGACATAAGATGTTTGGACAAAAAATTAAAATATGTGTAGTTTATATTTTTTAACAAATCGGGTTAGGCTTGGTTGGGCCAAACTAACTTCTTTTATTATTTTTTAATATTTTTACAATAATTAATTATATAGTTTTTATCTTAATTCAAATTGTATTAATTATTTTTATTTAATTTATCTAATTATTTTATTTCATATTTTTCAATAAATTTTTTTATTTTTAAATTTAAATGAAGATAAATAATATATTATAAAAAATTTTACAATAGTGCAATTATCTAATTATTTTTTGGGGAAAAAAATAAAAACAAGCTAATTCAACTCAAGCTGGAGCTCTAGTAGGATTATATTGGTCTACAAAAATTATATTTCATATTAAAAATTGATCAGTGTATTCAAGCCTTAATAAAAATAGTAAAGTTTATATTTTGAGTAAACTTTTTTTTGGCCAGATATTTTAAGTAAATTACATTTCTTGTTAAAGAGATACTAAAATTACAGTTTCCTCTCATCTGTTTGAAAACATATACTCCTCTCCCTTTCTAATATTAAAAAACTTACAATTCACTTTTTTAAACTAGAACACTCATCTAATAGCATTATTAATTTTTTTAAATAATTATAACTTATTATAAAAAATAGTTTAAAAATTATTTATTATTATTTTGAGTTAAAAATAATTATTTATTTCTTAAGTTTTTAAAAATAATGTTTTATATGAGTCAAATACATATTTAATTATATAAATAATAAACATAAGGTTATTTTGATCAAAATAAATAAAATTGTAAATTTTTTTATTTCAGAGAGAAAAGGAATTTTTCAAAATGTATAAGAGGAGAGTGTAATTAACTGATACATTTTTTTTACACAATATTTTATCTCAATTAAACTACAATTTGAGAAATTTTCCTTATATTTGGAGATTGATTAGATTATATATATATGATTGCTTTAGCTTCTACGCATCTATTTGTCTTCTCTTCTAAATTAGTCTTTTTATTGAACAAGTCTGTTTCCTATTATATTTAGATCTATATTTCTATTTCGTGTGTGGACGAATCAATATCATTTAATTGGAAATTTTTTGAAAATATATTGTTTTCTATTCTTTTTTTTCCTCTTATTTTCGCTTTCATTTTCTAAATGTGCTATAAATAAAATGTGCAAAAAAAAAAGAATAATAAATAATTTAGGATTTATGTAAAGCAAAGAAGAAAGCATTGATTAATGAAAAACATAAAAAATAAAATAAATAGAATCATTGACAAAATTAAAATACATGGCGTACAGCTTAAGGGAAGATGACCCTTTTCTGTTCAAAAGAAAGGACAAGAACAAGTTATGGCAAAAGATTCTCCTAACAAAGCCATGTATTGTATTCCATCTTTTGTTTGTATTAACGTATTTTATTTGTTTGGTTTTAGACCTACAATTTTTTTTATATAAAATAGAACTACAAGATTTAACAAAATAAAATAGAAACAAAGGATAGAAATAGAAGTATCGGTATTTTCAGTTTCCATTTCTCATTTATACATTTATGAAAATTGAAGTTTTTTTTCTTCATAAAGTATCTTCTTATTAAAGACAATCCTACTCGAAGTGTTGTTTAACATTAAATGTGGTTAATTCTCCCAAAAGAGTCAAACCCAAATTCTTTACGTTGTAAAAAATTAATTCCTTCAACTAGATCCAACCTCAGATTAACAAAGAAACTAAAAGATATTCATATAAGGACTAAAAATCCTCACATATAACTCATAAATTCATGTTCTCAATTTGGTCCTTTATAGATGTCCATTTATTAACTCTGCTTATGCTTGCATAGCCCATCCTAAGTTCGGATAAAAGACGAGAGTTGTGTTAGATAGTTGATAGATAGCCTAAAACTTTGTCGAATATTTATGAGTGATAAAAAAGTACCACTTAAGCTTAAGGGAAAAATTTATCGCATAGCTATAAGACTTACTTTACTGTATGGTAATGTTGGGCTATAAAAAGTCAACATGAGCATAAATTCAACGTGGCAGAAATGAGAATGATGCGTTGGATGATTGGTCACACTAGAATTGATAGGATTAGGAATGAATGCATAAGATGGTTTGATCTTGTAAAAAGAAGGCCATTAGACATTCGTGTACGTAGAGTTGACCAGATGAAAGATAACCCAATTACTAGAGGTAGGGATTGTGACATGTGGGTAGGATGACTTGAGATGCAATACAAATTTCCACGTGTCACAATCATATTAGCCGAAATTGCATTGCATGCATGCAACAAGTTGCATGATAGACCAACCCATATAAATGTGTAAAGACACAACATGTTGGCGTCGCTTGATTCATATAGCCAACCCCATCTACTGAGAAAAGGCTTTGATTGTTGTTGTATAGATGTCCATTTATTGATCAATTTGGTACCTCACAAATTTGCCTTCTCATTTTAATCCCTCATAAAACACATAATTGTCAATTTGATTCCTCACAAAACAAACCATCATCAATTTGGTCCCTGTTTGGTTGTCATTTAAATAATTAATGAATCCGATGAGGTAGGTAGACTGTTTGATGCTGATTAAGTAATATTTAAAGTCTACTAAAATAATCTCGATACTCATTTACATGGCAACCAAATAAAGGGACCAAATTGATAAAAAAATTTATTTTTAGGGGCCAAATTGTTAATAATTTATTTTGTGAGAGACTAAATTGAGAATGCGAATGTGATGGACCAAACTGACAAAATGGGCATGTCACATGTGCAATGCAAGGGACCAAATTGAAAACACAAACATGAGAGGGAGGGATCGAATTGAAAAAAATAACATCTATGCAAGACTAAAATAAAGTTTTAGTCTTTGTACAAGAGATACTGTTAAGGCTTGAGAGGTACACATAATGAAAAGGATTAAGACATATCAAACTACTAATTCAATTTTCCTTAAAAGGGTATAGAAAATTGTGTGAAAAATCAAAGCTTCTTTCTAGTTTCTACATTGCTAATAAGTCCTTGAGGCTATGACACAGTGTGTATTACTATTACAAACAAAATTTGTATCTTAAAGTTTGTGAATTAATGGTGTAATGTGTTAGAATTCTGGGAAGCTCTGTAATAATTGATCTTCTTTCTGATGGAATTTCATGTTTGACCACTTCACTATTATGCTTCCTATCCCAAACACACACAAGCCAATAATGCTCACAACTGCACAAATAATTCAAACAATCATATATAGTTAGATCAAATCAATGATGAAATCCAAGCATTTAAATTATTGTTAAGACAAAAATTCTATTTTAGTCCCTCAAGTTTAACAATTCTCTCAATTTAATCCACCTCATGTTTGCTTGTTCTCAATTTGATCTCCCACGTTTGAAATTAATATATCAATTTAGTCCATTCAAGTAGTACAAACCGTCAAAATACTTAATGGAAACTTTGACGGTTTGTACATGGATGGACTAAATCGATATGAGTTTCAAATATAGAGACTAAATTGAGAAAAGTGCTAAATTTGAGAAATCAAAACATAGGTTTTGAATTATTTTTCTTAATTTAATTTTTTTAAGATATTTTCCTTAATTTTCTCAAATTGGTCAATCTCATGTTTGCTCGTTCTCAATTTAATCTTTTTGCGTGGAAATCGTCAAAATACTTGATGAAAACGTTGACAATTTGTACACAAATGGACTAAATTGATGTTAGTTTCAAATGTAGGGACCAAATTGAGAAAATTTTTAAACTTGAGGAATCAAAACAGGGGTCTTGAATTATTTTTCTAACAAATTAATTTTTAAAATATTCTTTGTTTTTTTTTTCTAGATTTAATCTAATTAAAATATGAGATGAAGCAAAATGGACCTAATAAACTTCTGTCCAGTATCTTAAAATCTCAAACACCTAAAATATTTGACTTTGACATATACAAACAATCAGTATCAATGCCTTATTTGAGTCACACGCAATAAATAAATAATATATTATTATATTCAAATTAAATATTTTATAAATAAAATTCTCAGTACACTTCCAAAAAAAATAATAAAAGAAATTGAATTTACCTGTATAACGTACTGTGTGGGACTTTCTTGCATTAGTTTCTTGAGAACGAAGCTCCTCCCAATCCCATGTAAATCCAAGACCAAGAGAATTATCTGAGAGATAAGGGCTATATTCGAAGGGAATAGCAACGGTTTTAACCGCCACACAAGAAACCGTCGCCAAAGACGGGGAAGAAGAAGGCTCAACAGTATACACATGGTGATTGGAGCCACTGAGACAAGGGACCTCCAAGAAAGGAGGAGGAAGGGCATTGGAGCAATTAAGGAAAGTGTAGTTCTTGAGAACATAGTAGAATCGAAAGGGGGTGAGGGAGAGATCGAGATTGAGAAACACATGGTGGAGGCAATTTCTGGGGTCAGAAAGATCCAATCTTTTGGTGTCGTAGGAGATGGATTTGACCACCAATTCAGAATCCACATGATCATCATAAGATGGGAAGTGGATAGTGGTGAGGTTGTTATTGCAGAATAGGCCAAAACCAGAGGATGATGGTAATGGTACCACCTCGTACTGATGATGGGGTTGTTTGAGTTTTTGTGGGGTTTTGATGTGGAAAGGATGGTGGATTTCAGGGCCGCCATTGCTGCAACTTGAAGAAGCAGGGGAGGAAGAAGAAGAAGAAGAAGTTTGGGAGATGGTGGAAACCCAGAAGAGGATGAAGATGAAGGAGAAGAAGGATGGAGATGGAGACATTGTTTGAGAATACAGAAAGATGGATGAAGATGAGGAGACTTATATTGGGAATTAGAATTTGTAAAGTCAGAGTCTTGTTTGTTGTTGTTCAAAGTTAAATGTTGGGTTAGAAATTTTTGTTTTTTTATTGTGGAAGAAACATGTGTATAGCCGCCTTATTTTTTATTTTTTATTAATAAAGCATAATATTATATTAAAGAACATAAAGTTAGAGACTTTGGGTGGGCCTAATTAAGATTTAAGATTCTTTTTCTCAAATTTACCATGTGTAGTCGCCTAATTAAGATTTAAGAATCTTGGTTTCTTGGAGGCTTCAACTAACTTTGGCACATAGAGTTAAACTTTTGGGTGGACCTTAATATAATTTGGATCAAGTAAAGTGCACTTCATATGAAGTGTAAAATGTGAACCGTCAGATAACACAGATCTTAATGTTCATTTAACAGTTCAAATCTTGCACTTCAAGCACTTTTTGCAAAATGCACTTAGTGTATTCATGTCCGACCTTAATAAGGGTTTACCTAACAAGTGCTCTAGAGAGAAAGTCAATAAGAATAATTTTTAGGCTTTTTTATTGGTTGAAATGTATCTTTAAACATTGCCGTAAGAGTAATTGTTAGCAAAACCCATACAATAATAATCACATGGTAAATTGAAGAAAAAAACTCAACACCAAATAAATCTACATATTATATTTTGATTAAAGAATGTGATAGAAAAAATATATACATTTTAGACTCAAAAAGTGTATTATAACAGAGAGACTAACAAGTTGAGTTGATTGTCTGGCATAATCCTACATAAATTACAAAGTATATTAATATTTTTTTTAAAAAAAAAAACCCTAAGTTGTAGTATTAACTATTTCTTAGGGAACAAAAAGCAAGTTTTTCCGCTTTATAACTTGTGGATAAGAAATGGTTTATATAAGGTATAAAATCTACAAATATGTGCAAATTGTTAAATCAATAATATACTCATAATTATAGATTTTGCTTTTGAGGCTCATAAATTTGAATATTATATTTTGATTAAAAGAATGTGATAGAAAAAACCTGTTATAAAAGCTAAAAAGGATAGAGAAGAAGATGCTAAGGAATTGGTGATGAAGGGAACAACATGGAAGTCTAAGCTCAAAGATTGACCAAAGAGTCCAAGAAGGTGCCTCTTTGCCTACGTTGCTTGTCCCTTTCCTATTTATTTATTTATTTATGTCTTATTGACTTGATTTGGGAGTCATCCTTATTGGCTTAATTGGGATTATTCTAGCAGAGGTTGACTATTATAATACATCCCAAACAGATCATAATAATCTTTATGCTAAATGGAAAATTAAAAGGTATAATGTATATAGTTTATACTTATTTTACTATAAAAATTAACATGAAATCTCCTCAAACTTTGTTATTTGTGCAAAAAGCCTTATTCCATCCAAAACCTTAACAAAGAACAAAGCTATCAAATTATTGAGTTTTTTTTATAAGACCTAAAGTTTAAAGATTTTTTTTTCGTACACAAAATTCAAAAGATTTTTTTGCACAGAACCTAAAGTTTAAGGGAATTTAATGCATTTTGGTATGAATTAATTTTGTTGACATGTCACTATTCTCTTAGAGTTTTGGACAGAAAAATCAATGAATGAATTTTTTTTTCACAAATTACTAAATTTACGGGAGTTTTATGTCACATATAACTTATAATTTATGGAGGTTTTATACATTTTAGTCAAATTATTTTCTTTTAAAAAAAGAGATAAAGATAAAGAAATCCTCCCTTTAATAAATGAACTTTTCCCAATGAAATCAATGACATTTGATGAAGAGGGTTGTGTTAAGGAAGCTGCCAGCACAAAAGCAAAGGAATCCAAGTATCCAACTTTGAGTATCACTTTAACTAATCCATGTTAGACCACATCCCAACAGAAAGCATAATTTCAGAAGAAGAAAAAAAGACATGATGGGCTTGGGAATTTACTATTTAGGACTTATGAGGTAGTTTTAACATGTTTTGCACTTCATACTAACCACAAAAGAGATTCACTCTTAATAAATAGATTAACAATAATTATATCTCCACATTTTTTGCTGGGACTTTAATAGTATCTATAAGAAACTATTGTCACTGTAAAGCAAGCCTTTTGCATCTCAGATATAACAGTTGAGTTGAGAAACTTGTTACACAGGGAAAGCTAATTAAGATCTTAGATATGATACAAACAAAGAGAACAAAGAAAGAATAATAATCACAACAGAAACTAATAAAACTCATAGGATCTCACGAGCTAGACGAACCGGTTTTTCCTTTAGGAATGCCATGTCACCATTCGGTACAGTTAGCAGATGGTGATTTGAGTCCTCCTCTTCACTCTCTATTGATGCTGACAACCCAGATTCTGATCCTTCATCATCTGCAATGCCAGATATTTCCATAGGTTTGATTAATATCAAGGAAAACAAATTAAAGGTAAGGTTCCATTATATTAAGGTCCAAAGGAATATGAATAAATTAGAAAGCCACTAGGTTCGGTTCAATGGTAAGGAATTTAAGTAGATAGTGAGAGTTCTTAGATTCAAGCTTCTCCTAGTTATGTACCAAAAAGGATTTTATTTTCTAAAATCTCCAAATTTCAAACTACAGATCTATGTCAAACGGGCATGCTTCTTTTGTCATGTGATTTTCATAAATGAGCTAGAAAGTCTCATTTTTCACAAGGGAAGAAACAAAGCTCATTCCAACTTAGTGTTTTCATTGCAGAGGACTTGTTACTTTTATTTTTTTTCTTCATTTTTTACTCATTAAGCATTAAGATGCACAATATATATATATATATATATATATATATATATATATATATATGTATGTATGTATGTATGTATGTACTTAAAAGGAAAAAAAAAACATGGTGGAGAAATCAGAAGCAATGTGCTCTTCCATAACAGATGTATTTTTTCAGCCAGTAAAACTGGATTCTTAAGAAAATTGTAGAATAAGTATGTCTGCATTTCTTACCGGGATATGTTAAGCGTTCAGGAAGATGTCTAACTGCAGCAACCTGAAGGCTTTCTGGCAGAAGACAATTGCAGAAAGAACCTGAAACTTTAATTACGTATGATCAGATGACAAAAACAGTAGCATCTAGGATCACCAGATTCATAAAAGGTGAAAAACAGAACCAAATGTAAGCAACTCATGAATGGCTATTGCATATGGATGAAACTTTGCAGTATACAAACAGACAAAAAGTTCCTCACCTACACGAGCCATCCGATTCACCCAAGCAGGGATAGGCTTTCCAGTTAGCTGTTGGCAGACATCATCTGTAAAATGATTGCAATTCTTGGCAATGAGATGGTAAGTGTCACCATGATATTTAGCAGAAAGGCGCTCCATGAAAGAACGAAATTCTGATTGTGACATATCAGTGCTGCCTAACAACACTGATCGTCTGAAGATGAAGCCAGGGCAGCTTCTAGGTTCAACCTCAAACACTCCACTAGAGGGGTACTCATGTGCTCCGAAGCCATATTCCATACCATGCACTGTTCATGAAAACAAAGTCATATCATATATTTGTGAAAATTGGTACTAAAAGTTAAAAACTACAAACCAGTGCGTTTAAGCTCCTTGTCAATAATTTGTTCAAGGTAGATAGTTCGAATCTATATTGTAGCTTAGGGTATTCCATAGTTGTTACATTAAAGTATTATACTACGAAAGAAAACTTATCTAGAGGCAAATAAATTGGCTAAAAATGAATATTCCCTTTGTTACTTTGAGAATCAAGAACAAATGGTTATCCAAGTTTCACTTATTGACCATGTAATAAGATAAACGTCACTGACATTGACAATGTTTGATGCCCCTTTGATCAAATCTTTGCTGACACTACTAAAGCTCAATGCAGGCAAATCTAATTCTTATTCACAAACTTGTACTTTGATAAGAACACCAGTACATAGATGAAAATTTTAAATAAAACAAAATCAAACTTTTCCATTGAATGCTAGCACTAGTTATTTATTCTTAAGATACCATATCAGTCACAAATTCATGATTGAACCATATTTAAGAACATATAAGTAATCCCAAGATTTGCAAAATCAACATCACATCATCAGAATGAAAGATTCCATATCCAGAGTATCATGAAAACGCCATACCTTCAATACCAGAGTGAAAGATTCCAATTCCAAACAGGTAAAGATAATTATTTATAGGCGTAAGATCATAGACATTGAGATACACCATAGCACGACTCTTTTTCTCACTATTTTGCTCCCTTTCCGAGCTAGAGCTAGAGCTCGAGCTCAAGGGGAACAACCGCATTGTATAAAACTTGTTCACTTCCTTCTCCACAATTCTCCAACTATATTCCCCGGAATCACGCGCCCATAATCATCTTCCCGAAGCAGAAAAACCTGTTATAGCATCAAAAAAAGCACAAAGATCGGCATATAACAGATAACACCATAAAAGTAGAAACAAAATCTATAGACAGAAGGAGAAGCTCGAAATAGTTATTTGGCGAAGTAAAGCAAGTGAAACCGAAGCAAGTAAGAAAGGAAGAAAGATCAAGCGAGGTTCAACAATTCCGAGACTGGATCGATTGGAAATGAGTAGCGCAGAATCAAGATGGAGTCTGAGATGGAAAGAGAGGGGGAAATTAAGCAGGATCGATTCTCGAAGAAGAAGCCCTAGAAACCCAAAATGAGAGAGAGGGTGTGGGATCGTTCATTCATCAAGCATTGAACTAGGAAATTGGGCAAAAGGGATTGAATTGAAATTAAGAAGAGAAAAGGGGTTCGGAAAGTTGAAATTTTGAGGATTAAAAAGAAATTAAAATTTTGGAAAAGCAAATGGAAGGAAAGGTGGCCTTACCCAGAAGCTAAATCAGAGGCTGCGTGTGTGAGAGAGAGAGCAAGTTTGGAGCATTCGCCGCCATTTCCTGACAAGGTACCTAAATTTTGGGGAGGAGGGAGACATTATTACAATTATTATTTTTATTTTCAAAATGTAAATAATAGTTTAAAATCTCATTCAAATTTTAAATTTAAGGTTGTTTTTATTGAATGATATAAAATTGAATAACTTAAATTTAATAAAAAATTAATAATAATAATAATAATAATTTTTAATATCTAAAAATTTTATGAGAAACCTTAATTAGTCCTTAGTAAAACTCTTTTTAATGTAGTATGTCTTTCTTTTTAATATTTCTTTCTAAAATTCTAATATCTTTATCCAAAAAAAAATTATTTATAATTGTCACTTTTGATTTTTATATAATTAATTTAGGATAAAGATAATTATTATCACTTTCTCTATATTTTGTTTAATTTTTTAACGGTATTTTTTATTGGAAGTAATCATGTTCGAGTTAATTAAAGTTCTATAACAGAGTAGAGTTCTTTCACCAGAGATTTTTTCATATATAAGACTCAAATATAAAATCTTACTTAAAAAGAATAAAACATCTACCACTCTAATCAACCTTGCTCACTTTCCCTATACTTAAACTTAACTATCAATGTGAAGTTTTACGTGGAAAAGCTTCCTCCCTTGTGAGTCTGACAATAGGTCGAATTAGTGTGTTTACTTATATACCATTTATTTTTTTTTTAACTGGATAGTCCAAAAAAAAATATCTTACTCAGAAATTTTAATATCTAACTCCATCATACAAATTTGTGAACTATTTAAAAGTGTTTAAAACATACATAATTAATGATAAGGGCAAAAAAAAACACGAGGTAAATTTGACTATTAATTATAAAGATGTAGAGATTTTGACTTCCACGTTGACAAGTCACAAGAAGAATAACAATCATTGGTTAGAGTTTAATTAATGATAAGGGCAAAAAAAAAAGAGTTTAATTAATGATAAAATCTTGTTATAGTTTTTTTTTTTTTTTGCCTTTTCGGTGTATGAGACTTTGTTCTCACTTATTCAGACTCGATTTGTGTTGCGCACCTGACTATAATAAGAAAGTATCTTAACGAAAATAGTTATATTTACGAGGTTTTAAACTCGAGATATTTTTTAAACAGTACCAAATTACTTACCACATGAACCAAATCCTCGTTTGTAATTGTAAAAGTATTATATAATAAGAAAATGAGGTACAAATGTGTTTGGTAAGAATGTAAATGAGGGGATGAGAAGTATTATTGCGAATCTCAAAAATTTCGAATGTTTGGTATACTTTGCAGACAATCAACTGTTCACATGTTGACTTTTGTATTGACTCTTCATTAAGATGAAATGTTCAAAAATGCCCTCCTAATTATTCTCTCTTTACTTTTTCACCTACTAAGAAATACTTTAATTATAAAGTAAGGGCATTTTAATATTTTTCAATACTTTACTTTAACAACTTTACGTTACATTTTTACATACCAAGCACAATTTTTATTTTTACTTTACTTTACATCTTTTCCCTTCTAATTCATACATTTCTACCAAACATAGAATGTTTTACGTAATTTGGTTTTTTATGTTAAATTAAGTTTAATTAATATAACATTTGGTCCCTATAATTTGATCATAGTTCATAGACTCATAGTTGTAAGTTAGTCCTTCTCCCTAATCCCTATACTGGTAAGCAAGGGCAGGATGGTGGAAATTATGCAAATAGAAAGGATGCTCATGTAAACCAATAGAGAATGCATCCAAGCCCTATTGCCATGTTTGATAGAGAGTGATAATAGAGAGAAATTCTTCGGTATGGATCTTTTGCTAAACAAAATTTTTTATATGAACTCTTATTTATAACTTACCATAAAATGAACCTTTTTATAAGTTTGCAGGTGTTTCGATTGAAAAAGCTACTGAAATTTTTTTAAAAAAGTGTGTCAGGGGGTTTCGGCCACTAGCTGGCCAAACTTAACACACACACCTTTTCAGGCGAAACACTTACAAACCTATAAAAGATCCATTTAATGGTAAGTTATAAATAGGGATCCATATGAGGAAGTTTGTTTAGCAAAAAGTTCATACTGAAGAATTTCCCGAGTATAGATGAGGTGAGATGTAATTTTGATATATTTGATAGGTGGTGAGATAAGTGGAAAAGGGAAGAAACTTCCTTCATGAGAAGTAAGTAAGGTTGTTTGTGTGTGAGGAGGGAAGTTGTGGTGAGGTGATGTTTAAAGACCAAAATGCCCTTAAAAAATTTGTGGCTTTTAAAAAAGTAAGGGCAAAAAAGGTATTTCATACTTTTATCTTCTATTTCCTCATCTTCTTCCCACCATACCAAACAATATTACTTTTACATTCCACTTTCATTTTCCTGCATACCAAACATACTTTTTATCACTTACTTTCACTTTTACTTCCCACTAAAATACTCACCGGATACCAAACGCTGCCTATGACATAAGTGAGCCCCTGCCACCTAATATTGTTGTATTTTTCTGGATGGTAGCATTTTAAATTTTATAGAATTTTAAACGGAGAAAATTTGAATGACTAAAATTTAAATTTTTGGCATTTAAAGTATATTGTTTGGATAGAATAGTAATTTAAAATTTTGTACTTAATTTATCAAATTTTGATTTTAACTCTCAAATATTAAATTATTTATACCATAGTCATTGGACTCGGACCGGTCATTCACCCGGTGAAAGGCTCGGGTCATTGGGTCATTGGTCCAACCGTCGGGTCACTGGTTCAACCGGTTGGCCCAGTAAAATGTGTGTGTGTATATATATATATATATATATATATATATATATATATATATATATATTTATATATAGTAATGCATAAGTTCATACTTGAAATTTTTTAAAAAAACAACCATCGTATTTTATGATTAGTCGAATCTATTCAAGCAACCAAATACATTCATACTTGAGATTATAACAAAACTAAATAGCCACACTTTACATTAATACATAGAAATTAAACCAGACAATTATCATAATTTATAAATAATTTTTTGTCTTTAGTTGATTAAAAGGGATACCAAAAGTATTAACTAATGATCTATGGTCTTCAACTAGTGGTCTATCGGCTTCAATGTCATTCTACTCTTTTTCCTCGTCCTCATCATCAACTAGTTTATCCAAATTTAGTTATGTAATAAATAAATAATATTAAGATTACGCTAAATACATATTGTTGTATCTTTTGAATTAAGAATTCTAACTTGGAAAATTTATTATTAATTAAAAGGATCATAAAATAGGTATTACATTCACATTGCAATAATACAGTTGATACAAATATCTCAGTATCCCAATATACTTGGGTCTCCAAAATTCTACAATTTATTTAAGCGGCACATTGATCAGTTTGTGAGTATCAGCATCCCTAATAACACTATTTTCTCTGTCCAAATCCCTGTTAATAAGGCTCCCATAAATCTCTTTGTGTTTACCATATAATACATGAATTGACCCTAAACTTAAACGACTGTATTTGAGGCAAAAAAAAGCTTTTTTTAAAATAAAATAAAAATTGCACCAAGTCCTAGATTGTATCGAGTCTCAATGACTCGCCTGGGTCAAACCGAGCCAATATAATTCCGGTATTTTAAAGTGATCCAGACCAGTTTTGACTTCGAGTCGATCCGGGTTTCAATACTATGATTTATACAAGGTTATCGTTTTAAATTACTTTACGATGATGTGTATTGTATATGCAGAGTGACTCTTTATTTTTTTTGATAAGTTAGAGTGACTTTTAGCCAATGAGTTTTATGAATAAATTGTGAAAATCAATCTAATTAAGTGGAATTATGAATTACACATAAACTTATCAATTTAAATTACCACGCATTTTAAATTTCTTAAGGATTTTTATCCAAATAACAATTTTTGTTATAAAGTATTTAAAATACACATTATGACTAAAATGCATCAAGACTCACTGAATTTTGGGTCATGAGCACATATACATTATAAGTTTCAAAATCTTATAGATAGACCCCCTAAACTTTCAATTTATGGCACCTAGCACCCTTCTGTTCACATTCAACCGTTATTTATCATATAAGCACATTTTGTAAGGATAATTTAATCATTTTATTTTTTAGCGGCTCCAAATTGAATGACTAAAATTGCTAAAATAACATTATAATGATTAAAATACCCTTACAAAATGTGTTTAAATAGTAGATAACGGATAAAATATCCTCACAAAATGTGTTTACATGGCATATAACAACTACAATACCCTTACAAAATGTGTTTACGTAGCAAATAATGGCTGAATACGGATAGAAGTCTGAAAGAAGGGTGCTAGGTGCTCCAAATTAAAAGTACAGGGGGTCTGTCTAGAAGATTTTAAAATTTAATAAGTGTATATGCCTATGACTCAAAACTTAAGAGTCTCAGTGCATTTTAACCAAATTTTATCTTATCCATACACACTATTTTTTGGGGTTTCCTTTTTTTTTTGGCCAGATTTTGGGCTTTCCAAAGAATACTCTTTTTTTGCCAGCATACTAATTTCATTATTTCTAATTGTGTATGTAGAAATTAAAGTACAACTAACGATCATTCTTTTTGTTTTCACAATTTCATTATTTTCCAAACGCTATCATTGGAATCCTTTCGTATTACGACTAATTCGAACTCGATCCGTATCGTGTATTTAGTTATTATGGGAGAATCTCTCAACAGAGATAACTCTATTCACATGATCTCGAACTTGAGATTTTGTTTAAGTAGTATCAAACTATTTATCACTTGGATTAACCATTTGACAAGTATGATAATAAATCAAATTGATTATTACTTCAGGTAATTTTGTTCTCTACTATATGATTTTTTTTATAATTAGCAATGTTTTAAAAATCATATCAATTATTAAATCACTTGGGGCATTTATTCATGATTTATTCATTCTACAGTAGTTTAACCGGGATCGAACCCTTTGAAATTATTTCTTTATTTATAATAAAAGATTAGTATATATATATATATATAATATTAACCTGCCGAATTTTGCTAGGACTCATGTATTGGAGATAAAATGATATACTCATGTAGTGATCACGGAAGAAGAGATTGTCACAAATTTGAATTCAGATTGGTTAAAATGATTTTATATGAAGTGTACTTCAATTAATAATTTGAATCATTAATCAATTAAGATACAATTTTATTGTAGTTAATCAATAATTTGAATCATCGAATAAAACATCACATAAAGATAAAATATATTTTACTTGATCTAAATTGAAGCAGGGAGTTGCTGAGGTTGAAATTGTATTCAAATTATGATATTTGTTGGGAAGGGAAAAATGAAATGGGAGATGGGGGAAAAAAAAGGAAGGAGAAGAGTGTGCATTTGAAATCGTGAAAGACTTCTTAAAAACCTGAAAAAGTAGGTATTGGGAAGATGAAATAATAAATAAATGAAAAATACAAATATAGATAAAAAATATATAAATGAAATTGAAGTGAATAGATAGAAATTAAAAAATGGTGTGTTTGTTTAGTAGAATATTATAGTTTTGGAGGGAATGGGAATAGGAATAAGTATAGGAATGTTAGAGAGAATGAGACTGTGATGTGACGTGATACGAATGAAATAAAAATAGATAAAATGATCATTTGACATTTATATATTAAAAGTGAGAATGGAATAAAGGAGGATAAAAAAGTAAGAGTAAAAATATAATTTTATCAGATTGCAAAAAGTAATATTTGTTTGATATGCAACATGTTCAAAAAAATATTAGATTACCTCCAACATCACTTCGTAAATTATTGCAAACAAACACACTCAAAAAGAAATAGAAAAAAGATAATAACATAAACCTTTTACCGGTTCAATATTATCTAAAGCAGAACGGATCCTATGCTGGGAGGAGGCACTGAGGTTCGTTGCTTGACTACCAAAACGACGTCGTGTCACTAACTTATAGGCGTATCCACAGTGCCTTTTGCTCAGATGTTGAATTGACAAAAAAAAAACTTAGTGACACAACGTAGTTTTGGCAGCCAAGCAAAGAATCTCAGCACATCATAGGATCCATTCTCGTTTTCTAAAGCCTATAAGTTATTTCTTTTTTATATTTTCTCTTTCAACAATCATATCTTCCATCTCTATCTCACTAACTCTTCTTCTTCCATCCTCTCTTTCTCTTCCTCTTATACACATAATCATATATTATTTTTTTCTTGTTTTGCTTCCTCTTCCTTTATTTTCTTCTTCTTCCTCCTCTCTCCTTTCTTCTTTTCACATTTTGCTATTTTCTTAAAAAAAAAATTCTGAACTGCCAAAACTACTCATACTGTTATTTTTTACCAGTTTGGCCGATTCTCATAGCAATTAATTCTCAAGTTATTTCGGACTGAACTATTTTATTTCCTTTTGAAGAAAGGGAATATATAAAAAAGCAATAAATATCATCCGAGTTTTTAGATTTCCGAACTTATTAAAAAACTCAATAATTGAACTCATTCTTTCCATGAATTATATATCTGCAAAAGTCATTAACTCATTATAATACATTTGCTTAACAATAATAATGAAGAAAATATAAGAAATAAAATAACAACCGATAAAATTAAAATTAAAAGATAAATTTTTTCTGTCAGAAAAAATATAAAAGATGAATATGTATTTACTTATTTGAATGTTATATATATATATATATAACTAACAAATATTATAATTAAGAATTTGTTTATGCCCTCATATTGAGCCCAGAATAGTTCATTTAATTGAAAGGTATAAATTGAAACCACTGAACGTGTGTTTCTTTTGGAATATAATTTAAAGTTTTTGCTAATTTGTGCTAAGATTTATTTTTGCTAATGCTAATTTAAAAATTCTCTTCAATTAATAAGAGCTTATAAAATTATTCTTGTTGATTTTTTATCAACTTCAACACAATAAATTTTTTCTCAATCAATCAGAGAAAATCTTAACAAATGTCTTATGACACTTTTAAAAAAATCCCTTATAAAATTACTTTTGTTAACTTTTCATCGATAAATTTCTCTCTTAAATTGATCATTCAAATGTTGGAAAGGAGAGTTTGGTTTAGGTGCACCCACTTCACAGAGTGAAGTCCCTAACTTTCTAGCAGCTCCAGCCTTGACAAAAACATCTACTTATTGAGTGGTTGTGACACAAAAAAAAAAAAACTGTCAGAAACCATTCCATAGGCATAGAGCAAAAATGCTACTAAACACAAACAATGTCTCTCATCTTTTCTCTTATTTTCAACAACTTCACTTCCACCACCACATCCATATATCTCCCAACTGCTCCAAAAAAATTCCTTCCTATATAAACTCCAAAACTTGCATTCCATAGCATCTCATCCAATTCAAAATTCCTCTCACATTAATTCAAATCTCCAACAACAACACACAAGATGTCTCTTGGATCATTAGCATCAATACTACTTGTTCTTCTTGCTGCAAATTTGGCAGCAATGCCTAACATCATAGCAGCAGTTGATCCTATTTCAGCCACAGGAAAAGAACCCATCATTGAGTTATACATGCATGACATCCTCGGAGGAAGTAACCCCACGGCCCGTCCGGTGACCGGCTTGCTCGGAAACATATACAGCGGCCAAGTGCCATTCGCAACCCCAGTAGGATTCAAGACTCCAGACGGAGCCATTCCCATCCCCAATGCCAATGGAGCCATTCCCACAGTCAATGGAGTCACTGGAATCCCACTAGGAACGGGCTTGTCCGGTATTACTTTTGCAGGTAATAACAACAGCAATCACAGCCAACATGTTCTGTCTTTACACATTTCTATTTGGTCAACTCTACATACAGGAGCCTCTAACGAACTTCTTTGTACATGACATTTTGCAGGTGATAACAACAACAATAACAACCAGAATAGTGCTCAATTGCAATTAGGTCCTGATGGGTTAGGACTAGGATTTGGCACAATCACTGTGATCGATGATGTTTTGACCATCCAACCTGAGTTGGGGTCACAGACAATTGGGAAAGCTCAGGGAGTGTATGTGGCAAGTTCAGCAGATGGGAGTAGACAGATGATGGTGTTCACAGCAATGTTTGAAGGAGGGGAATATGGTGATAGCTTGAACTTCTATGGTGTGTACAAGATAGGGAGCACTATGTCACATTTGTCTGTGATAGGAGGAACTGGGAAGTTCAAGAATGCAAGGGGTTTTGCTGAGGTGAGAGCTCTTATTCCACCAGGGCAGATTGCCACTGATGGGGCAGAGACACTCCTCAGGATCACTATTCATTTGAACTACTAGAAGTGACCGGAAATTGGATCTGGCGTAATTCGTTTCCCTGCTAGTTTAAAGATGGAAATGATGAGCTTGGTATTTGTATTAGTGCTTGTTTGATTGTACAATGTATTTGAAATCTTACATGTAATCCCAAAAATTGTGATGAGGTGTGCTATTCAGATTTGATCACTTTTGGTACTTCAAGTCTTGGTGGTATTCTTCTTATTCAATTTTCCTGCAAATATAGTTTGGGTGGTTTTTACCTATCAAGCAGAACTAAGGTATGTTTGGTAAGAAAACTAAATAGTAGAATCGTGATTTTTTACGATTCTTGAAAAAAATTTACATTATATTTTATATATACCAAACACATTTTTTATCATATTTTTTCTCTCTCTTAATTTTTCTCTCTATCTCTCTCCTCACTTTTCTCTACAGTACTTTCTTTACAGTATTTTACATCCATGTATCTATACCAAGCGTACCCTTAAAAGTAAACTAGAAAATACTAATGAACATATATACTTCTTGCTTTTGCCTTCTTTCTAACACAAAAAAAGTTTTCACTTTTCAGTGAGCAGTACAAGTGATTATTATTCACATACTATTTAAGGCCTCGCAGGCCAACCTTTAATGACCCATTTTCATGTTAAAAAATGGGGATTATATATTTATATATATTTTGATTAACTGAAATTAATCATAATTGCAACTAATAGGTTTTAAATACAGGCAAATATGGATAAAGCTGATATTGCTGCATCTAAGGGCACGTTTGCTTGCTAGAAAGAGAGAGAAAGGGAGAGGGAAAGGGAATGGGAATAGGTTTGATGTGTTTGTAGTAAAAATTTGGGATGGAAATAGAATGGGAATGTATTAAAATTACCACTTTTTTGGTTTATCAAGGTATCCCCCAGCCCGACAGGCCAAGGACTAATCCTCCGCGGCCTCTTATATTAAAATAATAAAAAATAAAGAAAGTTATGATTATGTCAAATCAAAGGGTATAATAGACATTTTGTATTTTTTTTCTTTTTTTTAAAAAAAATAGGAGGGAGACCACTGGGCCCCACCCACTTTTTGGTTTGCTTTCCAGACTTAAATCTGGAAAGCGAACATCATCTAAATTCTAACACATGGAGTTTATCAACAGCTACAAAGGCAGTAATGAGGGCAGACATAGAATGTTATTGATTCGGGTTAGACACTTTAATTCTTCCTAACTTAAACCAATCTAATTAACCCGCTCTCATTTAACCCGGCATTGAGCCAATAACTTTTAGTTTGCAATCAAATTTTCCTTTTATCCTAATTACGACTAAATAATTAAAGACTACTTATATGGCCTCTAATACTGACTCTGATGTTAAGTCATATTTTTAGTTACAGTTATTATTATGATACTACAAAGTGAAAGGCATTACCATGGCTAAATTGACGAAACACTATGGGCGTGTTCGGTACCCTTGAAATTAGGGTGGAAAGATTGAAGGAAAAAAACATGTGAGTTCCACATATTATCCACTTTTTTATTTTCATCTTGAAAAGTGTGTATAATTAAAAAAAATACAAAATATCTATTATAAAAAATTTGATACAAAAAAATTGAAAAAAAATATTGAATTACCTTCAATATTTCCTTGCGTTTTCCACATAATTCTAAGAAGTCAGAAGTGGTTTCTTTTTTCTTTTTTTTATTAATACATGCACATTTGAATTTTGAAGTTATTTTTGGGCTTCTAAATTATATTAATAATTTAATATTATTGTTCACCTTTGGGGGGGCAAAGTGCAAACATCTACAAAGGATCAGAACTTGGGCCTAATTAGGCTTCAAACAAAGAAAATATTGGACCCAAACTGTGACACCCTTGATTCTATTCAACCTTGAATTTATAATGAAAAGAATTCATAATCTTAAATCCTTTGTGTTTTTTTGGCCAAAAAAAAAATCCTTTGTGTTTGACCCCAACAATATAGAATTATTATTTTGTAACAAATTTTCATTTTAAAAATAGTATAACAATTTTTTAGTTCCTATTTTTAAAAATTTTGTATCCTTCAAAGATTATGCTTTTGAATTAAATATTTTAAAGATTTTCTATAACTTTAGTTTTTTCAAAATAACATTAATTTTAACAAATTTTACAAAGTCTCCATAAAAAAACAATTTTTACAAAGTCAGTGACTCAGTGGAATTATCGAAATAACTTGATTTTGGGGAAAAAAAAGTACCATTTAGACAAATGGTAACATTAAGTTAATCACTAAATGGCTCTATATTTTAAGGAATAGATTAATTAATTTATGATAAAAAAAATCTCATAATTTATCAACGACTTTGTGAATAAAGTCCATAAGGTCAATCCGATAATGTGAAATTGACCTCCAAATACAATTAAGTTGTGAATTTAATTGCCTCTTACGACTCCTATCTTGGAATTCCATATACAATTTTATAAAAATAATACGAAGTGTATGACTTAATTAAAGAAATTTGTACACATCCAAATTTCTTATGTTGCAAAAATGACATCACTTGCTCGAATCTACTCTTAATTAATTTTGTTGTGCCATTGCAATGTCATTACTTATTATTATTTTTTAAAAAAAGAACGATAATAAAGGAAGGTACTCCCAAGTATTACTGGGCAGGGCTCCAGTAACATGTTGAGGAGACCAACAGAGGCCCAACCTTAAGGATTACTACGAGCCTAAACCGCAAGCAATTTTACCCAGTTGCAACTATTCAACTAGTCCTTGGGTGCTAGAGGATCTCCCTAGGGAGGGATGCTCACCAAAGCAGAATTTTTGATGGCTTCTGGGGAATTCGAATCCTTACCCATGGGTGAGGCAAGAACTTTCCTTCAAATTCTTGACCATTTGTGTTAGTTCACTTTCGCAAATCTTCTATACGAAAATAATATTAAAAGACTAACATAGGCTGTTTTTTTGTCAATGAATTTGATAAGAAAAACTTGCATATTGAATCATTACAAAAAATCTAAGTATTTTTAATAATTTTTATTTTGACGATTACTATTAATTATTAAAAAAATATTTTTTTTAATAATTAAATGTTGATCGTTAAAATAAATATTTTTTAACAATTAAATTTTGACCATCAAATAAAATTGTCAAAAAAAGTCAAGTCAATGAAAAATAGTATCATTAGTATCATTGACTTTACACATTTTGAAGGAAGCAAAGTGACAAAACCACCCTTATATATAGGAGAGTAGATCTTTTATATTTATTTTTTGGTTTCCCAAGGTATCCCCCAGCCCGACAGGCCAAGGACTAATCCTCCGTGGATCTGAGCTCTATTTAAGGGTTTGCCGCTGGCCAATTGGTTGCTACATACACAAGATGTGATTCGAACCCCCAACACTTGCTTAAGCGACCTAGTGAGCTAACCACTAGACCAACCAAACTTAGTTTAGATCTTCTATATTTAGATGATAGAATTAGTAGATGGATTTTTAATCCTTTAATTTTTGGATAATTAAAATTTGTGAAAGTTAGAACAAAATATTCCAAATTTGTTTTCTCCATATTGGGGAAAAAAAAGAAAAAGGAATGTGTAAAAATTATAATAAAATGAACGTAACCTCCTAAACTATATACGAAGGGTGTCTATAAAAATCTTCTTAAAATTTATAATATGAGATTGAATACCATTAACTTTTCAAGGTGTCCATAAATATTAACTTTTCCACCCACTTTTAAATAGATTTAAATCACGTCAAACTATTAGACTGCGCTTGAATTTTTTCTCCATAATAAAATTTTGATCGTCGAGATTAAGTATTATTCTTTTTTTAACAATTAAATTTTAATTATAAAAATAATTTGTTGAAAAAAATCAACAATTGTCGATACTTGTAAAAAATATTTTTGACAATAAATTTGTCGACAATGATCATCGAAAAAATACCGTTGAGAAAAGTGTTGTCGGCAATTATTGATCGACGAAAATACTATTATCATAATTTTTAAATAACTTATTTCGACAGCTAAAATTTAATAGTGAGAGTCGAATGTCGCAGAGTAAGAGTCGAACGTCACAGAGTTTAAAGGATAGATCTGAAGCATTAGAATAGGTAATTCAAAGATGTATTATTTTTTAACCAACCAAATTTATATTTGTATGGGTCAAATTTTGACCCAACCCATTTATTAATTTATTAGATTGGGTTAAATTAGTAGATTTGGATTAAAATTGTCACCCCTTTAAAATTGGTTATAAATCTATAATTCTATATAGTTCAAATGGGTTAACATTTTGAATGCTAATATTTTGGTTGCTTACCTCATGTTTATAGAACTGCTTCGACTAATCTAAATTCGATCCACATCGATCGCGTATTTAGTTATGATAAGAGAATCTTTCAATGAGAATAATTATATTCACAAAATCTTAAATTCAAAATCTTTATTTAATTTAAATATTAAACTAGTTACCATTCAGACTAAAGCGACGTTTGGATTGAATTGAATGCTGGTTTGATTTAGCAATATGATGAAGCAGCTCAATTATGAAGCTTGTAGAGAAGTCAACGAGGGAGATAATAACATTAAATTCTTGATTTTGAAGTTTGAAAATGTCGCTGTTGCCTGAAACCCTAAAGTGAAGCCAAAAGCCATAACTTTTGACCCATCATTCATTAATATTCATCACTCTCTTGGGCCACTTTAGTAAATTTTAGCTAAAATGCACGTACATTCTTGAATTTTAGGTCAGGGGTACATATATTTTTTGAGTTTTAAAACGTTGTACATAGATCCATTGAGTTTTTAATTTGGGACAGAGACACCCCTTCTGTTAGGGTCTCGTGAAAATTAGGCGTTAAGTGCCACGTCAGGAAGCATGTGTGAAGGGTGTCTCTGCCCTAAAGAAAAAACTCATGGGGTATATGTGCCTCTAAAGTGAAAACTCAGAGGGTGTATGTGCCCCTAAAGTGAAAACTCAAGGGGTTTGAAAATATTAATTTGCCTTCACACATGTTTGCTGACGTGACAATTAATGCCTAATTTTTACGGAACCCTAACAAAAGGGGTGTCTCTGCCCCAAAGTGACAACACATGGGGTATATGTGTAACATTTTAAAACTCAGGGGGTGTATCTGCATTTTAGTCTAAATTTTGAGAGTAATATTTGGGAGTCATAGTGGCTTAAGATTTATTATTATTTGTCTTAAGATATGTATCATTTGAATTTTATTTTTAAAAAAATTAGGGATGTCTCTGCCCCAAAGTGACAACACAGGGGGTATATGTGTAACATTTTAAAACTCAGGGGGTGTATCTGCATTTTAGTCTAAATTTTGAGAGTAATATTTGGGAGTCATAGTGGCTTAAGATTTATTATTATTTGTCTTAAGATATGTATCATTTGAATTTTATTTTTAAAAAAATTAGTTTAACAAAAATTTTAAAATTGATATAATGACTAAAAAGTAATGGGTCAAAGCTCTCAAATTCTCAATATAATTACCTTAATTTTTTTAAGTAATTTCTTTTTTTTCTCTTCATAATTTATTCTATAACTTGAAATATTATGGTGCGTTTGGTATGCAGAAAGAGAATGGGAGAGAGACTGAAAATGAGTTTATTGTGTTTGATAATAAAATTTGAGAAAGAAAATGAATTAAAATTATCACTTTTTCTCTTATATTAAAATATTAAAAAAATGTTATGCTTGTGTCAAATTAAATGGTATAATGGACATTTCACACTTCATTTTTCCTTTTAAGATTAAGTACCAATCTCAAAAAAATATAATAAATCCTCCAAAAGTAGGGTCCACTACTTCAAAGATAGGCTCACTCATTTTTTCCTTTACACAAAACTCTTATGAAACATAACCTTACATGATACCATTATATATAAAAAAAAAAGGAATGTTATAAAATAAATTTGAAACATATATTATATTGTAAAGTGTCTTGTTGATCATATTTAATATGATATTTGTATCTTATTGAGTGCCTAAAATGAAGGTGGATAAATAAGATTAGGGGTGGCTTTTGGCTAATATTCTGAATCATGAAGAGATGCATGCATGGTATAAAGTGAAAAGTCAAAGCCATGTGTGTTCCCACTTTGAATATTTTAAACAATGCTGACGTCACCTTACACATCACATCAACTTATTGCTCAACAAGAAACTACTAAACTAATCATCTAAGTTAATTTTTTATATTTTTTATAAAATTAAGAGACATAGAGAAAAAAAAAATTCTTATAATTTTTCTTTTTCTCTATTTTTTTAATAATTTCACAAAAAATATAAAAAAATATTTTAGAGGATTGACTTTCCATATCAATATGTAATTATGATTATAGATAGAATTTAAATAAGCTAAGGTAATGCAGTGAAGAATTATGGTATGCTTGGCAACATTTGTCAACAGTAAATTATATGTAATTTTATGATTCTCAAAAAAAAATTTATCATATATTTTTATATATTAAACACACTATTTTATTATATTTTTTTCTTCCTTTTAATTTTTCTCTCTATCTATTTCCTTACTTTTTCTACAATACTTTCATTTACTTTAGACTAATTCACTCTACATTATTTTATTCTACAATACTTTATATCCATGTATTTATATCAAGCGTACCCTCAGTGTGTGTGTTTTTTTATAGGTGAGAGTTAGTGTGTTTTGATTCATTAGTATTTTGTTATTGAATTTGTCTTAAAATTTGTGTTATAATTTAGATATTGACAAATAAAAACTAATTAATTTACATATTTACACTCTGTTACATATTATTTTAAAAATTAATTATTTTTGGAAGTCTACCAAATAATTTATTGATATATATATAAAATAAAAACAATAGCTTTAAATTATTATATTATAAAATATAATAATTATCTTTAATCTAACCTATGATTATAAACTAAAAAAAAATTATATACACAACATGTATGTGGAGCCTATCAATAATTTAAAATAATTAGCTGACATCAATTTAATTAAAAAATAATTAATCAATATTACGTAAATACAAAATTAAATGACCTCCAATACCTGTCAATATGGGCATCATCTTGATTACTTATGCAACTAACCAAAGAAAAAGACACAACTATTTATGAGTATTTTTAAGAAAGTTAGATTTAAAGTAATCTCCACCACCGAGTTGTGACACAGATATTAAAAAGAAATGTGTTCTTTTAATCATCATTTTTTAAGTATAATTTTTGAAAAGATAAGAATAGAGAATATATCATTCGTTGGGTGGATCGCCTACAACAAAGAGACTGACAATAATATCCGAAGGATTAGTCTGATGGATATTCTAATCGAAATTAAAAATATAATGTGTTGGACAAAATATAAATTATTGCTTTAATTAGGTGATGCTGATCTCACATAACGACCCTCATTATTTAACTTTTATTTCTTAATTAGACTTGGGGACCCAATGGAAAAAAGACAATAAATATATAAGGATATGATTTATGTTTGTACGTAATATAATGATAATCAGTAATCATAGATTAAATTATGTGTTTTTCAGCCAACAAAAGTTGTCTTTACTTGTCACCATACAGTTTGGATCTTCCTCTTTTAAATACCTACAATATAATATGGTCGATGATTAATTTTTAAAATAAATTATATGCCAAAAGATTTAGCCATAGATTATGATTATCTTAATTAGATGAGGCATTATTATATGCAAGTTTTTAATTAGTAACAAATATGTGTGAAGAAATATAATTGGACCTTTTGAGCTTACATTATCAAAAGTCATTTGACAATTTTAACTCTATCAATAAATTACAAAGATGGATACATTTGATAATAAACAAAAATATTATAGATAAAATTGACAATAGGCAAAAATATTACAAAAAAAAATTGATAACACTAGTTAATTATATTTACATAGTTAATATTAGTTGTCACCTTATACATATTGTTAATTATTTAAACGAAGTTAAAGTGTAAATAATATTACATGTAAATTGAAAATTTTAAAGTACAATTAATAGCAAGTATAATTTACAAAACTGAGAGAGATTTATAATTTTTTTTAAATTACTTTTTTCCTTCTTTTATGTAAGAGGGCCGATAGTTAGGTTGAGGGCTTTTATCATAAAATGACAAATTTTGGTGTGTTTGGTATACACTCCAATAAAGAGAAGGCAAGGGAAAAAATATTGGATCCCGAGAAATTATATTGTTTAATCTACTTTAAAATATTGTTATTTTTTTACTTTTTTTTTAAATTTGGCAAATGTAAAAAATGACTCTCTCAATTATTTTTTCTCTTTACTATTTCACCTACCAAAAAAACACTTCAATTATAAAGTAAAGATATTTTAATCTTTTTAATACTCTATTTTACAAATTTTATATCACATTTTTACATACCGAACACATTTTTTTACATCTCTTTACTTTATATTACTCAACTTTACATCAATTTTATTTCAATTTGTGCATTTATATCAAACATTGCCAAAGTATCTTTTATAATTTTATTAGATAACTGAGTGAAAAAAAAATTAGGTGGGGGTAAGCACCCGTATTCTATTAGGGTCAAGGAATACTTCTCAACTTCTTTAAGAATTTATAGAAGAAAGATTTACATTTCACGTCCTCACATCAATTATAGGGTTTGAACCTTCACCTCGTGCCACTCTTCATTGACAACTCAGTCTCAGTATTTACTACAAAATAACATTTTATTGTTTAAATTACTTTTTAACAACAACGATGAGGGCCCAATTTTCATCGTCGTTGAAAAACGACCTGGACCCCTTGAGTTTTGGATCATTGACACATACACTTCATGAGTTTCAAAATCTTATAAATAGATTCCCTAAACTTTCAATTTCAGTCATTATTTACTACTTCAGTACATTTTATAGGAATAATTTAATCATTTTAAATTTTAATAGCTTCAAATTAAATGAAGAAAATGATTGAAATAGCATTATAATGATTAAAATGCCAGCAGGGTGGTGTTAATAGGGTGGTTAGATGGGTGAAGGCAGATGTCGACGGGTCTAGTTGTAACTTGTAAGGATGCTAGCAATAGTGGTGCTTGTTGTGGTGGGGTGCTGCTTGATGATGAGGGTCACTTTTTATTTTTGGATTTGTTAAGGGTGTGTTCACTTATTTGAATTGGATAATGAAAAAAGGGATAAAAATAAAAAAGTAAGTGAGTCTTATTGAGCTCCATTTATTTTTTTACTTTTTTATTTTCATTAATTTTAAAAAAAAATACAAAATATCTATTATATCCTTTGATTTGATATGATTTAACATAATTATAATATATTTTTTTGTCATTTTAATATAAGGGGTAAAATGGTCATTTTAATACATTCTCATTTTATTTTCATTATCAAACTTATACTACTAAACACATCAAATGCATTCTATTTCGTTTCTAACTAATGAAGGTGCCCTAAAAATCTTGGCAGTTGCTCTTCTTTGCATGCTGAAATTTGGAAACAGCTTGGCAACATGGCTTCCTTCAGGAGGGTGGTGGTTGAGATGGATTCGTTGGTGGTTCAAATCTTTTACCGTCAAATTTTCGTTTCGTTTGAAAGCGTTTTTGGAGTAAAATTTTAGGTACATAGACACAAAAAATAGAACAAATAAATCAAATAATCTTCATTCTCATGGAAATATTACATTGTACATTAGTACTCAATATTTCATTTTATTTTTCATACAACCATAAGTTGTGAATAACCCATCGACGGGTGAGGAGATAACGGTGACAACGGCGGGACTGTGAAAATGTCCTTTATATCATTATCCCAGAACCCGGTCCAACTAGACGGCGTTAACGGAATATCCCTTATACTTCTTACGTCATATTCCGTCGTCGTTTTCTCCTTCTTCATCACTGGTTTTACTTCTACCTCCGCCTCCGCCTCATCCTCCCGCCGGCGTTTTCTCTCCTCCGCGCCGGAGGTTCCTGCTTCCAGCGGGAAATTGAGTATGGCTTTGGCGCCGCGGAGCTTAAACGCGGCTCGATCGTAGGCTTTGGCGGCTTCGATAGCGGTATCGAACGTTCCGAGCCAAACCCTAGATCCACGCTTGTTCGGGTCACGGATCTCGGCCGCGAACTTGCCCCACGGCCTCTGACGGACTCCTCGGTAGTGTTTCTTCTCTTCGACGTTCGATTCACTCTGCACCGGCTTCTCCGGAGCTTCCTGCCGTTGATCGAGGTTTCCGAACTGGATCCACTCGGTCTTCTTCGGAAGCGAGATTTGCAACGACGGTTTCCGATTCGATGATTGCGCCTTCCTAGGTTGGAACTCGAAGAAGCCAGGGCTAGGAATTGAAGTTGATTCTGCTTCGGTTCTGGGCGTTGTGAGGTCAATCACTTGGTTCTTGG
This sequence comes from Senna tora, assembly GCA_014851425.1. Lineage (NCBI taxonomy): Eukaryota > Viridiplantae > Streptophyta > Magnoliopsida > Fabales > Fabaceae > Senna > Senna tora. The sequence continues at coordinate 17,604,071 of CM026270.1, read as the reverse complement.
ACTCAGATTCGAATAGATCCATCGAATTGACGGGGAATTCGAAGGGTTCAGTGAAGTAATCGGAGACGGCGATGGAAGATTCAGAACTTGACGATTGCGAAGGGAGAGATCCAGATTCAGATTCAGAGGTAGAATTTGCTTCACCGAACCAGATTTGTTGTGTTGCATCGTTCTCTGGGTTGAAAGTGCCCACTGGGGATAGTAGATCGCCTAGAAGATGCAGTTTGATGCGATTGAGGGCTGAAATTTCGAGCTGGTTCGCCATGAGTATGACTCTTTCTTAGTGAATTCGAAGTGTTTCACGAAATCGATTTTATTTATGGAGATGAAGAAGGAATTTCTGAAGATGGGATTTATATGTTTGAGAGTTGAGTGAATCGGAGAGAGTGGAAAAAGGATATATATAGAGACTTTGAAGACGAACGTTTCAAGGGAGGTGCTACGATGGAAGGAGGAAGCATCGTCTTTCCTTCTCAATCATTCCTGGGTTTTGTTCTGCTGCGGGGAGGATTACCGGAGTAAACTTGTTCGACCTTTTTCCGCCGTTCGATTGGGATCGAGTTAGAGACTAATGCAGCATCGACGACGTGGATTTAAGGTAAATCTTTCACTCTTCGCTTTTTAATTTTTGGGAGGGACCCAATAAGTATTGACTATCGTTGCCTTTTCCGTTGTCATTTTTTTGGATAAATTTTTGTCGTCTAGCTCCCTTTCCAAGAGTCTTCCTATTTCTCTTCCTAGCTTATATGCAGAGGGAAGCTTTTTAGGAAGAAATTACTTTTTTCTTAAGCTTTTTTTTTTAAAAAAAAATGTTTATTTTTTAGTTCGGAGAATAAATTTGAAAATAGAGTTTTTTTTTTTCTCTCAAATGCATATACAACCCCATGTATTTTGGGTGTGGGACACGATAACCCTTTTAAAATATTGCACATACACTCTCTTGAGTTTTTACTTTGGGGCAGAGACACTTATTCTGTTAAGGTTTCGTAAAAATTAGGCGTTAAGTGTCACGTCAGCAAGTATGTGTGAGGGGTGTCTCTTCCCCTAAAGCAATGTTGTAAGAATCGAACCGAACAAAGACTCGGACAAATATTCGGTTCATGGCCTGATCGGTTTAATCGGTCGAACCAGATGACGCAATAAATAATAAATAATAAATATTCTTAATATATAAAATGATATCACTCAAATTTTAGGTTTCAATATACATAATTTTGAAGTTTTAAATTACATAACTTCTCAAAGTTTTAATTTTCAAGACTTGTCAAACTCTGAAAGAACTTAATCAAACCAAATATGAATTTCTTGATAATCATGACTTTTAAATTTCAATTTTCAAGGCTTTTTTAATTTTAATTTTAAAGATTTCTTTGATTTTTTTTATGTTATTTTTTATTTTTATTTTTTTTAAAAAAATAAAATTGAATCGGTTGGACGGTCCAACCCGGTTGAACCCCGGCTAAATCCGGTCCAACTAGAAAAATAATTTTTTTTGTCTAACCGACTCGCCTTTGTATTTGGTTGGCGGTTGGACCGGTCGAACCGTTCGGTCCGGTCCAATTCTTACAACATTGCCATAAAGTGAAAACTCAAGGGGTATGAAAATATTAAATTGCTCTCACACATGTTTGTTGACGTGTCATTTAACGCCTAATTTTCATGGAACCCTAACAGAAGGGGTGTCTCTGCCCCAAAATGAAAATTTAGGGGATCTATGTACAACGTTTTAAAACTCAAGGGATGCATGTGCCCAATCCAAAATTTAAAAAGTGTATGTGTATTTTAACTTTTTTTTCGAGTGGACGCTAGGTAAAATATAATTTTTTTTAAAAAAATATTCTTATAAAATGTTATAATTTTTCTTGAATAGAGTTAAAAATTTACTTTTGAAATTTTAAAAGCATGGTAAAAGACGTCCACAGAAATAACAAAAATTGGGTGTGGATGATGAGGCTAACATGTACTTCTTTTTTTATTAAGAATAAAAAAAATTAAAATTAGCTATAATATTAAGGCCTCGTTTGATTATTAGAAATAAAACTGTATTTTTTAGTGTAAGTCAATATTTTTTTTAATATTCTTTTTATTAAGTATATTTTATTTTTTGTAATGAGATAAAATTATGTTTTTATTTTTATTTTATTACTTATTTTTATTCCATTCACATTACATTCGCATTCGCTCCAACGTTTCCATTCGCATTCGCATTCGCTTTCACGTTCCTATTCTTATTTCTATTCCTTTCAATATTCTTCATACCAATAGGAATTTCGTACCAAACGGGCCTAAGTGTAGAGTAAATTTATACAAGTTATTTGAGTAAGTCAGTAACAATAATTTTTTTAGAAAATTTTGACCAAATCATTTTTTAAACTCCAATAAAAATTCTTATAAAATAAAGTCATATATATATTTAATAGAAGAAAACGGTGGAGGTTAAAATGTTGACTATATCTCTTCATTAATTGATGATTGATATCTTCTTGGAAATAGTCGGGTTAAATGAGGAAGACACGTCCTGAATATTTCATATTTGATTAAATAACACAATAACTTCCATGCTTATGATTGAATTTCTTTATTCCTTAGAAGATTTTAAAGAAAATTTCAGCTCAAACGTGAGATTTACAAGTAAAAAATTGCAGACAATTTTATTTCATTTTATTTTGAGGCATATAAGACTTCAATCTATTAAATTACAATACTTTCGTGTGATTCTGTGTGAGGATGGATTTTCTTTGTGATCGAAAGGAGTGATAAGAAAAGAAGAAGATTATATTTAATTGATTGAAAATGTCAAAATTAAATTCCTTTTTTCTTTCTCTATGCCCTCACTTCAATTATATTATACATAAGTGTCAAGGAACAAAATCTTTTTGAATAAGTGAAAGGATATGAAATTGTCAATGCTTGTACATTATTATTGATAGGGTCTTGCATTTTAGCCCAAATTATTCTTTTGGTCCTCAACGTTTGCACAAAGTTTAATATTGGTCCTCAACGTTTCAAAAAATTATTTTAGGTCCTCAACGTTTTTTTTTGTCAAAATTGGTCCTCTGGCGTAACATCCGTATGATTTTGTCATTAAATGCTGACGTGGAAGGCTTATGTGGTACACCCTCTCTCCTATGTGTCATATTTAAATGACATGGCACCCTCTCTCACTCCAAAATTCATTTAAATGACTAAAACAAAACATTTAAATGAATCAAAACGATGTCTTTTTGCTGAGTTTGAGTGAAAGAGGGTGCCATGTCATTTAAATACGACATCTATGAGAGAGGGTGTGCCACATAAGCCTTCCACGTCAGTATTTAATGGCAAAAACAGACAGATGTTACGCTAGATGGCCAATTTTAACAAAAAAAAACGTTGAGGACCTAAAATAACTTTTTGAAACGTTGAGGACCAATATTAAACTTCGTACAAATGTTGAGGACCAAAAGAGTAATTTGACCTTGATTTTAATAGACACTGAGGTTTTTTCTCATTTTTTTGGTTTCCCATAAGTATCCTCTTAGTGGAGGTAATTCTCTTCAAACTAGTTGAGACCCCATAACTGAGGTAGAGCTCTTCTAACAAAAATTTTTTCATACGCAAGTCTCGAACTCGAGACCTTGCTTGATAAGTTTTTTCTCATTAAATGAAGTTTTTAGACATTAATTTTACAATTTTTGAGTGATTATATATTCTTTCAATCCATAAGATTTAAGAAGAAGTCTTAAAGCTACTCGTTAACAAAACTCTTATTGATACTCGAGATTTATTTACATCCACCTCCTTCAACTTTCAACCACCTCATATTTTATAAAAATACAATAGTAGTATCGGACCACTGGAGGTTGAGGTTTGAGGGAATCTTGTTATGGTTTATTTGTTATTGAAATCACCTTTCAACAGAAAGTTAGTGATAGAAATCTATTTAGCCTGCGGTCCGACATGGATGTGCTTGAACATCAATAAAAAACCCCATTTACAAACGGACCAGTTCAAATCAGTCCGTTTAAAAAGAAGCCCATAACAAGATGGTGTAGACCGGCCCTTTTAACAGTGCTAATTTAATTTCATAGCAAATATCAAATTGATCTTTTGAGTTGAGACATGATACATGAAAGCCTCCCTGTACATTGGAGGATGGCTTTTAGATTTTTACAAGAAAAGCAGCGACAGTTTGAAATTCTAATTCTTGATATTGTCGTGAAAAATAATAATCATCAGGCTTCTATTTTGGAGTGAACATTAGGTACATGAATCTAATTAATCAATGCACAAAATGATTTTACAGGTAGAAGAAAATGACCCAGTCATATAATAATGTTAAATATGTCTGAGAATGAAGAGAATTCTTCTCTTGCCTGCTCCTGATGTGATTGTAGTAGTATGTCCCTACATTGACAATTTCCAGAAGCTTTACTTCAAAAAATAATAATAATAATAATAACTGTCTGGATCTGGAATGAGGTATTGCTTTTCTTTAATGTTTTCAACCACTGGTTTATATCTCTAAACTTTTATCCTTCCTCTTCTTTTTGGGAAATTCACGCTGGAAAAACTGATGGGATAAGAAAAAAAACATTCTTGGATCCGTTAAAATGTATTTTGCATAAAGCATATGAAGTGTAGGATTTGGGCCATTAGATAAAAATTGATATTCATATTTATACTGTAATATTTTCATCTGTCAATTTAGACCGTGCATTTTATGTACTTACATTTTAAAGAATCTGAATCCAAGAAAAAACACCAAGGAGAGAGGATTGTTGCAGACAAGTTATTTATGATTCTTAAAACATGTTCCCCTTCCTTCTCTTTCCTCTATGATGGAATGACTTTTTTTAAAATCTTTTTATAGATATAGATGATGGTCCCTTCGTTGGGAAAAACCAATATAAAATATATTGGCTTGCTTAATTCATGTAACTAATCCAACATAGTAGAAAAAAAAATCACCAAGCACGTAGATCAACTAGTAAAATATTGTTCTAACTTAACCAAAGATTTTAGCTTTGAATCTTGGAAATGCACCTGTGTTAAAATTGGTTGAGAGAGCTTTAGTGTCCTTGTGGTCTTTCCCGATCGAATTTGATTAGTCTTTGCCTAAATCGTTAAACAGATAGACAGAGAGTACCCATGATTCTTACCAAAAAAAGAAGAAGAAGAAGAGAACGTATCTTCTTAAGTTCGCATTTCGTATAGTGTGAAGTGCGCAAATTTTGCATAAGCTAACTACATTTAGTTAACATGAACAACCAGTGCATTTTAGTACTTCAGAGTTCATAGGACCCATTCTCGAAAATTGGGATTTAAATCCAATATAGTATAAGTGTATGGAGTGTACGATTCCAAACTGTCAGATAAAAACCGATATTTGTGTTTTTACTGTAACAGTCTCATCCGATGACTCAAAATGCGCAATTTATGTTGCACTTTAGCAGATCCAGATCCGAAAAACTGTGGGCTGTGGCATGTTTGCAGTACAAATTATCAGACAAGGTCCCCTTCCTGATTCTGATTTGCCATTTGCTCCGAAAGTGTCATGTAAATGATCTCATCCTTTCATCTGTCATAGAATTTCATCTTTTCAGGTTGAGTTCTACAATAACCACAACACAAACCATGTGCAGAAGAAATGGGAAAAATGCATCTCAAATCCTCAATTTAGCAGCTTCATGTTGTCTCCTGTATTGTAGTTGTCGCTTCAGGGACTTCAAATCTTGATCTGTTTTGTGGAACTGTAGTTGTTACTTGCTCCCTCTTTGGAAAATGGAAACTGCACAATATTTGGAGGGAAATTTTGTCTCAGCTCTATACAAACAATAGTCCAATATTACTCAGTATTTTCTCTATTGGTCAAAACCCCAAATTGGTCCTTTATGTTTGCACCAAGTTTCATATTGGTCCTTTATATTTCAAAAAGTCTAAATTGGTCCTTTATGTTTGCAAGAAGTTCCAAATTGGTCCTTCCGTCCATTTCCATCCAGTTTTGCCGTTAACCTGTGACGTGTCCGGATGATGGGTCGCCTTCTCTCTCCTACGTGTACTGTTTAGCTGACGTGGCATTAGTTAACCTAAAATTAGGGACTAAAATGAAACAAAATAATTTTTCATGAGACAAAAATATAATTTCTACACTTTTCATCTTCTCCATCTTCCTTGCTGCTACTGCTCATCCATCCATGGCTTCTTCAATCATCCTTCATCTGCATCCTCTCCAACCTCTCGAAATCTGAAATCTCCCTCAGCTTCTCCACCTCGCGCTTGAGTTGGGCTTCTCTAGCGACCAAAAGCCTCTCCACATCGTCAAATTGTTTTGTGCGAATTGCGAATCGCAGCTGGAAAATCAGGTCCGGTATGCGCAAGGTCATCGGAGTAGTGTCGACGTCGTTGACGTCGCTGGAATCGCTCGCCGGCGCCGACGAAGGTTCCGTTTTCGGGTTGACGTTCATCTTCGGACGGAGTGAATGAGAGGGAAACAGAGAGACGGATATAGAAACTTGGAAGCCATGGTTGAAGCTCTGGAGAGTTTGAAAGATGGGGTTTTGGAGGGAGCAGAGAGTATTGAAGAAGCCATGGATGGATTGAAGAAGCCATGGATGGCAGTAGCAGCAAGGAAGAAGGAGAAGATGGAAAAGTAGAGAAATTACATTTTTGTCTCATGAAAAATTATTTTGTTTCATTTTAGTCCCTAATTTTAGGTTAACTAATGCCACATCAGCTAAGCAGTACATGTAGGAGAGAGAGTGTGACACCTCAGCATGACACGTCATCACTTAACAGCAAAACTAGACGGAATTGGACGGAAGGACCAATTTGGAACTTCTTGCAAACATAAAGGACCAATTTAGACTTTTTGAAACATAAAGGACCAATATAGAACTTGGGTGAAACATAAAGGACCAATTTGGGGTTTTGAGCTTCTCTATTTGGGTGAAACATAATGGAAACTGCACAATATTTGGAGGGAAATTTTGTCTCAGCTCTATACAAACAATAGTCCAATATTACTCAGTATTTTCTCTATTTGTTACTTATTATTTGTCAGTATTAATAAAAATTTAGACTCTAATCCATTTAGGGAAAATTCCTACTTTGTGTGGCTCTCTATCCGTATCTTAACAAATGACAAGTAATGAAATGACGAATTCCTAGACTTTTATCTGCTATGTAGTTTTACATAGGTATCTTTTTATTAGAGAACAATTATATTCGAACTAACTAAGGTTTAATAATGAGGATAAAGCTCTTCTAACATAGGTTTTTTTCATATAAAAAAAATTCAAATCTAAGATTTTACTTAAGAAAAATAGAATACCCACTACTTCAACCAACTAGTTAGAGTTATACAAACCTTTAAAGGAGGAAAAAATGAAAGATTTCGAAATGATGATGATGACGACCAGGCTGTAAGCCTTGTTTAAATTGGAGATTAAATACCAATATAAATGTAGCAAAAATTGTTAGCTCCTTTAAGGATAAAGTTCAATAGTATCGTATCAGTGAATTTCAGTGCATCCTTTTAATTATGTAGTGTCATTTTTTAATATTAATAAATAAAAGAGGCAAAATACTATTTAGTCCCTGAATTGTTGGTCAAACTACTATTTAGTCCCCGAATTTATCAAAAATACTATTTAGTCCCCAAAATTTGTAACTATGTCAACTATTTAGTTCCCGAATTTGACAAAAATACTATTTAATCCCCGAGTTTGTAATTATGTCAACTATTTAGTCCCCAAACTTGGCAAAAATACTATTTAATCCTCGAATTTACAACTCTGTCAACTATTTAGTCTCCTGACTGTTACCCATTAGAGTTGACGGAGTTGTAAATTGGGGGATTAAATAGTATTTTTGCCAAGTTTGGGGACTAAATAGTTGACATAGTTACAAATTCGGGGACTAAATAGTATTTTTATCAAATTTGGGGACTGAATAGTTGACATAGCTACAAATTTCGGGGACTAAATAGTAGTTTGACCAACAATTCAGGGACTAAATAGTATTTTGCCTCTTAATAAAAATTCACATTAATTAGGACTCATCTTGAATGGATTAGGGGCTAACTGATTGGAGGGATGTACTGAAGTTCAGTATTACAGTACTACTAAACATCTACTCCTCCTTTAAATTTGACATTGATTATTTGCCTGGTGTGTAGCTAAAATAATATTTATGATTGATAATTTTATAGTAAGCACCTAAGTAACTTTACCTTAATTTTTTTCATTTATGAATTGAGTCATACAATTCAGGACTCTAGTCCATCATAATGAAAGAAAGAAATAAATCAGTCTCATTACATAGATGAAGTGGATACTATTTTAGGGCAGATTAGTTTGGATTTACTAAAATTGATACGGTTTGGGTTAATTAATTAAGGTTAATGAAAATAAATCAGTCAATTCAAATCCACCCACACCATCCACATGTAATTCGTTGGTGGGTCAAATAATATTTTTTCTTGTTGATTAATAAAAAAATTATTTATATTTATTGAATTACAATTACCAACAAATTTAAGCAAAAAATAAAATAAAATTGTTTTAACGTAAACGATAAAATTAGGCGTACAATGCTTGAACGTTACTCACTGTTCTATTTAAATTTTTCTTCCTTTATCTTTTATTTTACTCATTGTTCTAGCATTGTGAGCATTACTCTGTTTTAAACTTTCAGCACTATTCTGTTCTATAATTCTTTTAGTGTTACTATGATTTCAACTAAGACAAAATTAAACATATGAAATTAGAATTTAAGAAAGTGAATTAAAATTAAAATTTTGAATTTCATTAAAAAAAATGAAATTTGAATATATATATATAAAGTAAAAAATAAAAATTCGGATGGACTGGCGATTTGGGTTGGCCCAAAAGGGTTTGAAACACAAAATCCATTAATCAAACTAATCTTAGGGCACACTTGATATAAATGCACAGATATAAAGTACTATAAAGAAAGTACTGTAGAATAAATGAAAGTAATGTAGAGAAATGTGAGGAGAAAGATAGAGAGAAAAATTAGGATAGAAAAAGTGTGTTTGGTATGTATAAAATATAATGTAACTTTTTTTGAGAATCGTGAGATTACATGTAATACGCTGTTTGGTAAGATTTGGGTTGAATTTTTTAACCTAAACCAATCCATCAACCTAATCCAAACCAGTCAATATAGCATATTAGTTTGGGTTTTTCAGGTTAGTGGGTTTATCCAAACTGTTGATTAGCCCAACTCATTTTCAATTTCTGCTCATCAAACTCAAATCAGTTACATAATTAATGACTTAATGTGTTCTAGCTAACACAATAATGTTGGATAAATTAAAAAATGGACTTAATCCGTTGAAATGCATTTTGCAAGAAGTGCAGAATTTAAACCGTTAAATGAGTATTGAGATATGGGTCTGTATTGTAACACTCTCATCAAACAAGTCACATCCTGCACTTCATAAACTTTCACTTTAGTGGATCCAAATTAAAAAAAAATGCTTATAGCCTTAAAATCATGTCGTTTTTATTTGATATAATCTTTACCGAATAGGAATCCAAAGGATGGATCTAAATCAAATTACTAAATAACAATGAAAAAACAAGATGATACAACTTACAAGTAGAAGTCACGTTGATAAAAGATATAATGATTAGTGAAAAATTAAAATGTTAAAAAATTAAGAGGGATGTCGATTTAAAATTAATTTTTGGACGAAATCATTGGCATCTGAAAGTCCTCTAAATTTTAAATAATTTGATTTGAGTTAATTGATGAAGTTCATGAGAGTAAATTTCTCCCAATAAGTATTTTCCTTATCAACAATTTTTTTAAAAATAGATATATACTATTCTCTTTCTTTCTTTGTTTACAAAAAAAGATGTTTTGATAAAAAAATGAAAGTGAAAGTGAAAAATGAAAATAAATTAGAAGGAAATGAAATAGTATATAAAAATGTCTGTTTGATATGTATGGTAATAGAATTAGATTATAAGAGTATTTTTGTTTGGAAAGATGTAATTAAAATAGAGAAATAGAGGATAAAATTATGAAAAATCAATTTTGCCCTTATATATATATATATATATATATATATATATATATAAGGGTAAAATAGACGTTCTTCTTCTCTATCTCATTTCTATCTTTCTTCTTCTCTATCCCCTCTAACAAGGAACCCATCTTCTCTTATATGGCATTTGGTAGGAGATAAGTGTTTTGGTAGGAAGGAGAAGTGGAAGTAAGTGAAAAAAAAAAACTAAAAAAGTGTGTTTGGTATGTAGGGAAAGGGAACTGAAAGTAAAAAAACAAAGTTATTTGATATGATGAGAAGAAGATAAGAAAGTAAGAAAGTGGAAGATAAAATTGTAAATAGACATTTTTGCCCTTGTGTCACATGACACTATCAAATTTCGAAAGACAAAATAATCTTATTCAGCTCTACTTCCCTTTCCCTGTCCAGCTTCCTTCTCACTTCACATGGAAGGATTGTTCCCTTTAGTCAGGGAAGATTTCATCCTCTTCCCTTTACCTATCTCTTATCAAACACACTTCGGACATGCTTCCTTCTCTCTTTCCTTATTCTTTGTGCATACCAAACGGGCTCTTATATCAAAATATTATTAATAAACAAAACTTAATTTTTTTACCTTTATATTAAAATTAGAGGCAAAATAAACTTTTCATACAAAATAATTTTGGAGGATTTGTCCAAACCGATAATCCTTCAAACCTTGATATCACAAAACTTCAAAATTAACAAAAGCTTAAGATTTAACAGGGGCCTTTATATTACCAAACATGGGAATGTTTTTCAAATCCTCTAAAGATTCATTCCTCTGAACAATGAACCAAACATGACTTATATGTATTCTTTTTATCAATCCTAGGGGCAATTCATCACAAATTAACAGGGGCAAATATGACCTTTAAGGACAGTGTTTTCCAATTCATACTGATTTCCTTTATATATGTACAATCCAATCCTCCTCTGTATATTCCCCTTTTATTTGATAATTTTGTAAATATGCAGAGTATAAGAATAATATAGAATTCTATCCATAAAATCAGCTATATATTTAATTTCCTCCAAAAAGAAAAGTAAATAAAAACTTTGTAATTCATTGAAGTAACAGCTTTAAGACTGTCCACTCCCACCAACCAAAAAAGACAACAAAAGAGAACATAGAAAAGTAAATCCACTGATCCAAGAAAAAATGATACACATACATCACAAGTAGCTTTAATTGAAATAACTTTCCAGCCTGGGGAAAAAAAAAACAAAGTTCATTTTACTTTTACCTTTCAAGTTTCAATCATGCATTGTGATAAAAACAAAAAAACCAACGTTTCGGGTCCTGTCATTTTCGCTCTAACGTATTTTCGTTGTCAATTGTACCCTCAAAGTTTTATGTTTCTTCCAATGTCAGGCTTTTGGCTAACACCGTCAATTTTTGAACGATTTTTGATGACGTGACATCCTATGTGACCAATAATTCTGATTAGATTTAATTTTTTCCACATCAGCAGTCAATAGTACTGAGTTTTTGGGGTCCATTTTACTGATGTAATGAGTATTTTGGTGTACTAAATTTACTCATGTACTGAGTTTTTGCAGTCCATTGTACCCCTAAATTATATTGTTGATGTGAAAAAATGAAATCCAGTTAAAACTATTGGCCATATAGGATGTTACATCATAAAAAACCGTCCAAAAATTGACGGATGTTAGCCAAAAGCCTGATATTAGGAGAAACACAAAACATTAAAGGTACTATTGACGGCTGATGTGGAAAGTGACAAAATCCAAACATTGAGGCAGGAAATGTACTTTTGCCCAAAAAATTTTTTTTCAATCATGCATGAACATATATATATATATATACACATACACCTAACCTATCTCATTCATTATAAATCCTTTCATGTACACACCTGCAATTGGATTTAATTGAAAGCTGTTTGTGTGTTCTTCATATTAATGGCAGTCTTTAAGTTAGGTGTTTGATCTTTCTTCTTCTTCTTCTTCCTTCTTCTCCCATTCCTGCACATATTTAAAAAAAAAAAAATCAATCAGATTTTGAATAGCTGAAAATTTTGAACGCCTACTTGAGAATAAAAGGGCATAATTGTAATTAAAATATCTAATATAATATTGCAAGTTGTATATAATAATATCTTGTCATTTTCAAGTTGTTCAGCTGTTGTATATATATTTATTAATTTATATAGGATAGCATTAAATGATAAATTGATAAACAAAGAAATGCAGATGAATGAGTGGGCCAAATTCAAGATTTGGAATTTTATAGTTCAAGAGTTAATTATGATTTTGGTCCCAAAAAATTTAATTTGTCTCAGTTTAGTCCTTTTGAAGACATCAAATTTAATCCTTAAAAAATTTCACTTATTCTAATGTAGTCCCTAAATAATGTAAATGCTAAATTTAATCTCTAAAAGAAATATCTTTTCTCACAATTTCGTCCTGATGTTTAACTTTTTTTATGGACAAAATTGTGTTACAAGGTATCTATAACTTTCAGGAGCCAAATGTATTATTTTTATAATTTAAAAACTAAATTGACATAAATAAAATTTTTTAAAAACTATATTTAATATTTTTATAATTTAAAGATTAAATTGAATTTGATGTATTTTTTTATGAATTAAAAGAATAATTTACTCTAATTTATATTTATTGCCGTCTTTCTTAAGTGCTAATTACTTGTCAATATAATATTCTATTATATATATATATATATATATATATATCGTTTATTTTTATTATAAAAAATATCAGCATCGTCCACTAGATTGGAGGATATTTGAAGCCGCAAATATGGTAGATATGTGAAATATCTTATAGAAGCTATATTTTTTTTCTTTTCTTTTCTTTTCTTTTCCTCAATGCTTTTAGACTTTTTTTATAATTTACAAAGAGACTTAAACTTGAATTTGAAATGCTAACATTGAATGTGTTTATTTATGAGTGGAAACACGTGGTTTTGCTCAATCATTTAGCATATTCAAATCAATCAGAGTTATATATATTAATAAAAAATTAACAACTTGATAATTGATTTAGACTTATTATATTGAAAAGAATTTCAACTTGTTTGAATTAAAAGACTTACGTAACTGTATGGGCAGAGATAAGGCCAAACTGTTCAGTTAGAATTTTTCATTACTTTAATAGAATTTCAATATAGACAAATTTCTATTTTAGTCCCTAAGGTTTAGCACCTTTCTCAATTTGGTCCCTAATGTTTGCTTAGCCTCAATTCAGTCCATCACGTTTGCGATTGAAACCAATTTAGTCTCTAACGCTTGATTAATTTCAATTTAGTCTTTCACATTTGCAATTAGTAACCAATTTCATTCCTCTATTATCTAAGCGCATGTTCGGTAACGGGAAAGCACAATGATATGGAAACCAGGCCCCACCTACTTTTACTTTTTTTTTTCTTTTGACGTATTTTTTTTTAAAAAAATACAAAATATCAATTATACCCTTTGATTTGACACAATCCTAACTTTTTTTTTTTAATGTAAGGGGTAAAATGGTAATTTTAATACATTTCCATTCCAAAATTTACTACCAAACACATCAAACCTATTCCCATTCCCTTTCCCTCTCCCTTTCTCCCAAAAAAACGTACCCTAAGTAATAGTGTCAAAACGGGCCGGCCCGTGACGGGCCGGCATTAAACAGGCCAGGGCGGGCTGGCCCGTTTACTTGGCGGGCTTGGGAAGTGATGTCCAAGCCCGCCCGTAATGGCCGGTGGGCTAAACGGGCTAATCCGCGGGCCACTTTTAATATTTTTTTAAAAAATAATTATAAAATTTTATATTTATTTAAAAATTAGTATTTTTATTTTAAATTAATATTTTATTAATTTTAATTATTATTTAAACTATTTATACACATTATTAGAATAAAATTATTATTTAACACATAAAATAGCATAAAACATATATATATATATACATATTTTAAACAAATAAATATATATTAATTTTTTTCTTTTTTTTTTTAAATTTTTTAACGGGCCGGCCCGCGGGCTTAAACGGGCTAACCCGTTTATTTAAGCCCGTTTAAAAACGGGCCTATTTTTCAATGCCCAAGCCCTCCCATTTAGCGGGCGGGCCGGGCTAGCCCGCGGGCTCTAGCCCGTTTTGACGGTACTAACCCTAAGTATATATTATAATTACTTAAAAGAATTGAGGGGTAAAGAAGGAAATGTGAGGGACTAAATTCATACCAATCGCAAACGTGATGGACCAAACTGAGACTAAGTAAATGTTAGGGACCAAATTAGTACCAATTGTAAACATGAGGGACCAAATTGAAACTGACCAAACCTTAGGGACCAAATTGAAAAAATACTAAATGTTAAGGACCAAAATAAGACTTTTGTCATTGCATTATCTCTATTATTATAATATAATATTTAAACTCAAATCAAACCCATAAAAAAAAACTAATTCTGACTATCTAACATTACATGTATTCATTGCATTAGAGAGTAAAAGTTGAATTTGGTAATAGTTATATGATGCATGCTTAGAATAGAAGCAAGAAGGTTACAAGAACCATCCCATTTAAGCTCGTGTCTTAATTAATTAACTAATTTTTCTTCTTCTAATTCTTCTTACTTTTCTACTTAATTATATATATTATTAATTTTCAAAAATTCAACTTTGAAAGTTGATTAATTAGGTTAATCATGAAGAATAATAAGCACTCTATAATCTATATACTACTACTGTATATATAATGTTGTTGGTGATGCGCACGTGTAGGTATTTGGCACGTAGCGAGTTATTAATAGAAAGGCAATTGCTAATAATAGAAAGGATAGAATCATTCAAGTCAAAGGTCAAAGGTTAGTAATTCCATTCTTGTGGTCAATGGTCAACTTTTTGTTATATCTTATAACTCCTCCCACGTACGTGTGTGCCTCTATTATTTTTAATAAAAAATTTATCAAGAAGTTCATATTTTAATAAATTAATTAATTAATTAATTAAATCGTTTTATTTACAACATTTACTTCATTGAATGTTTATTAAGTGATGAATAAGTACAATCTTATAGCCCGTTGAATCCTGATAGAATAGGAGTAAAAATGAAAATGGTATTATCACATTTAATATGGTATAATAAGAAATAAGATTATTAGGTAAAAAATAAGAATATAATGATCAATTTTTTTTTTAATTAAACCTTGACGGTGGCACGGTTGTGGCAGATAGTGGAGGTATGAGTGATTATAGTGGCGGTGAAAAAGAAGAGGGACACTTTTGTAATTTCATGTAATAAGCGAGGGTAAAATAATCATTATATTGCACAACTTCTTCCAAAACCTTGTAACCAAACATGACTTTCCCATTTCTCTAACCCAAACCCATTACCACCCTTTTAAATCTTGAAACAAACATGGCCCTAGTTCCTCACCTACAAAGGGATGATTCATTGTGGGTGGAAAAAAATCATCTGGACGAATTTTTAATAATTAAGTTACTTCTCAATGCAAAGAAGTAAGGGTAAGATAATAATAATAAATGATCTTGTACTCAAAATATTTAATTATATGATAATTAACTCAGTGTGTGTGTGTATATATATATATATATAACTTTCACCTAGGTGTCTAGGTACCCTTGTTAAGAGAACAAAGTCCACGTAGTTCGAATAGGAAATGTCCATAGAAGCCGTTAGTCAGGAGTGTTACCTGTAGTCGCCGTGTGCGACTAGAACATGTTTGTTGCTCCGGGCGGGTGAGCCACTTGTTGGAGGTATACTGTTGAGTAAGGGGTGAGAGAACACGGGTCTATGAATGGTGCTTTAGAGCTAAAGAATGAGTGTATTTTGAGAAAATAAGTGAGCTTTGTTTTATGTCGATTAGACTTCTCTTGAATCCCCTAAGTGAGGGGTATTGATTATACTAGTTGTAGGGAGGAGCGTGGTCGGTCCACGTTCTCATGAATAGTGCTCAACCCGTCTTTCCAACTTCTCCACGTCTTTATTACGAGAGAGTCTGGGAGAACCACGGTGAAGGCCACGTATGAGACCATCGAGCGATGCTATGTGTCTATGATTCGTAGTCTGGTTAAGCTTCTAGAAGTCTAGTACTACATGTTCATATGAGAGAATATTATGGAGTTATAATATATATATATATATATATATATATATATATATATATATATATATATATATATATATATAATAGTGGTGTTTGAGTTACGCTCATGTGTGATGAGGATGTCTCGCTAAGTCATAAGTAAGTATAACAGTTTGTACGAAAAATTTTAATAGTGATCAACGTATGGTAATGATTGAATGAAAGTAGTGAGTGACCAATTAGATTAAGTAATGCACCCAGTTCAGTAGGTACGCAGACTCGATCGGCTAAATATAAAGTCATACTTAATTATCCATATATAAATTGATTGTATAAGCACTTTTTTAATTCCCTCAAGGATTGTATAGGCAATTGGCATATGTTATATGTACGTACTATTTTTTGAATGCTATTGTCTCAAAAATATTTTAGATGAAATAGGATAGGATTTTTTTTTGTCAAATTAAAATTATCAATATCTTGTAGGCTCTGATATAATGTAATATAATTTCATTTAAGTTAGTAATTGATATTTTAGAAGGTAAGACATTTTCAGCAACACTTTTCATATATATACAATTTGAAAAACATCACTTAAAAAAAATTAGATACTTATCATTCCAATTAATTGCCCTTTTGATTATGGAAAAAGATCGTTCAGTCACATAGTTTACATAAATTCTTAACTCCAATTTTAATTTGGTTCGCGTAATGATTTGGGAGGAGCCTCCTCGTGAAGTTTCGTTCAGTCTGTTTGCGGATGCCATATCTATCTCCTTCCTTAGGGAATAGTTTGCTTGTTCTGTCTTTGCTCTCATTTTGTCACCAAAAAATAAAGACAACTAATGACGAGTGATTGAGTATTACTATTAGATTGTTAATTATAACGCAAGTTAATTAATAATGAAGTTAATTTGTGACACTTATAACTAGAGATTAGGCAGCTACTCTCACTCTATGTTATACATTTGTGAATGGGCTCCTCTTCTTAGACTCAAGCTCTCAAAATTGGTAGAGGAATCAATTACTTATTTTTTTTTAGAGGAGAGGAAAGAGCTCTAACTTTGAGAAAATTATAATTTTGGTTCTTAAAAAATTGTAATTTGTCCTACTATTGTCCCTAAAAAATAAAAATATTGAGTTTACTTAAATATAATTTATTTCAATTTAATATCTCAAAATGTCTATTAATTATATATGCGAGTCACAATTAATTTTAAAAAATAATTATAGATGAGGTAGGAGGAATATTGATGACACTACAACAAAACACAAATTTACTCATGAAAAATATTCTGTGGGAAAATGAAAAAAAAAATTTCTTGAAAATTAGCCATGAAATAAATTTTGTGGCTAATCCGTGGCTAAATCCGTGGGTAATTGATTAGAATTAGTCATGGACTTACAATCCGTGGCTAATATCCGTGGGTAAGTGATCAATTAGCCACGGATTTTCATGAATAGTGGTATGTGAGTGTAGGAGGAGAAATGAGGTTTTATACCTGAAGCTTAGAAAGTAGAATGCTAATTTATCTTGTTGGGGTGAAATAGACGCTTAGCGTGTGTTGGGATAGATGTCAATAGGACAAACAATGTTAGATAAGCATTGTGTTGCTGCTTGTCTATGAATATTGATAAATGGTTAATTGAAAGAGGGATTGAATTTAGTCAATAATAAACCTTTAATTATGAGGAAACATTATTACATTTATTAGATATCTTATTATAATATTACAAGAAAAAGAATGAGAGAAATTAATTAAAGGTAATAAGTAATTGACTTTGTGTAATTTCAAAAAGTTTGACAGCAAGAAAACAGGAGTTTAATTAATATAAATACTTTAATTTGCTAGTAGCTAGTGGCCTATAAATGCCTTCCACTCCCACTCCAACATGATTCCAACACATCCCAGCAAAATGACACAAGTAATTAAGTTGTTAATTAGGAATAAAAGTTCAATGGTACCATACTATTGAAAATCAGTACATCTCTCTAATTATGTAGAGCCATTTGATAATATTAATATAAATTTACATTAATAAAGACTCACCTTGAATGATTTAGAAACCAACTGATTGGAGGGATGCACTGAAATTCATTACTACCGTATTATTGAACATCTACTTGTTAATTAGATGATAGATGTTTTAGTTAGTCATTCACCGAATCAATTTTGTATATATTAATATATAATTAATACTATTAATTACTACTTAGATCCATCCTTTTCCTAGTGGTCATTCATCACTTCTCCAAAATAATAGTAAGACAAAAGGTATGGGATTTTTTTCGTTAGTTTCTCGCTCAAACTTTAAAGTTTTATCTCGATTAATTTAGATTTAATCTATATCGTACACTTAATTATAATAATTAGTAAAAAAAATTTTAACAAAAATAATTGGATTGACAAGATCTGAAATTTAACTCATTACTTAAACAATTAACAAATTACTTATCACTTAAACTAATCTCGATTATTTGGCATTTGTAATTGAGTGATGAGCAAGAGAGTGACCTTCCTAGAAGCCGACATCCCCTCTCTCTCTCTCTCTAAAGCTAAAGTTAGTGTGAGAATGCAAATGGGAGAGAGGTGGGGCCCTCTGATTCCATGTAAAGTCCATTTCTTGAATGTACCAAAATGAATTAAAATTTCTTAAAAGAAAATGAAAGCAATGAGAGAAAAACAATGTTATTGACTGACTTTTACAAAGAAACTTATCCAAAATGCAACCCCCACCTGTGGATGCATATGTCCAGGATCAGTGTATCCACATTGCCTCCTCATGTCTCTTTCTCTCTTTTCCTCGCCCCACTCCCAACCATTCCTCGTCATAATTTCTTGTCCTTTCTCTATTTCTTCCAAGCTTGAAAAATTGTTGGATAATCCTTAATTACCACAAAGGAAATTAAGAGTAAACCTGCTTTTTAATCTTCAACTCAGATGTTTTTTCTTTTCTTGGGGGTCTATGGTTGGGTATTTACAGAGCTAAAAATTTTAAGTATTGCAGAGTCTATTATTAGAAATAGCTTTTCTAATGAATGGCATTTCATCGAAATACAATTTATACCACATAATATTAGTATTTTGAAATCCAATTTAATTTCTGAGAGATCATGGTAATTAATTATTTGGACCTTAGTTAATAGAGCAAGTGACATAGTTTGTTAAATGATAATGTGTTGTTGTTGAGCGTGGTGCTGCCCCAACATAAATTCATCTCATATGTCAAATCTAACAAAACATCTAGCTTATGTTTGGTTGTACAGGAAATTGTTTTAGTATTAAAAGGAAAGTAGAAGTGGAAGTGGAATTAATGAGAGGAAAGTGGAATGAGATTTTAAAAAAGTGTGTTTAGTATATAGAGAAATTGAATTAAGGTAAAATTGATATCTCTTATTCAATACATAAAAGGTAAAAAATAACTTTCGTAAACTTAGTAATAAAGACAAAATGGTCATTTTTATTTTTTGTTAATGACAAAATTGACATTTTATAAATACTTCTCTACCCAATACACAACTTCTCTCTCCTTCTACAAATAAATAATCTTTCTCCTAAATAGGTAATCAAACTTCCTTTGCGATAAATTTTCCTTACAATCAAATATGCTCAAAATAAATAACCAAACTTTCCTATTGTAATTTTTTATGAAAAAAAAAAGTTCTCTTTTAAAAATTGAATAATTAAGTTAATAATCTTTAAAAATTATACGAAATAGATAATATTGATTGAAAAAAATATCCAATGCTAAAAAACTCGGCGATTATGCGTAGCGTAGGCAAGCGTGACACACAGTGTGACAAAACAAAAATGAGACAAAGACAAAGCAAGTTGTGTGCGCAGTTGTAATAGGTGTGACGTCACGGTTCCACTATTTTATTTATTTATTAATTTCCACAAAATCCAACAAATTCTAAAAGAGCACGTGATGAATACTTATCCCAATTCCCACAAGCCACTCCCATTTGTGCACACATTATTAGAACCTTCGGAGAAGCAAGCTCGCATTCACATAACCACATAACCACATAACCACATACCCACATTTCTTTTTCTACAAAACAATTCTAAAATGTTTTTAACAAATAAAATTAAAATAAAAAAAATCTAATCTTGCTTTTTAAAATTTTTCTCACTTCAAGTTCATGAACCTCACAAGTTTCTTCCTCTATATATACCCTCCAATTCTTTCCTTCCAACTTCGAATATTCAATCTCTCTTCTCTCTCACAAATCCTTCTTTCCTATTCTCTCTTTTAGTCTCTTTCTTTCTTTTATTTATCGACGGAAGTGAAATTACTCACCGGAGGAGGGGAATCTCACGGCGAGGAAATGTACGGACAGGCCAATTACGAGTCGGATTTAGCCTTGTTGGAGTCGATTCGACGCCACTTGCTCGGAGAATCCGAGACCCGGTTACCTGCTCCGGGTTCGGCTCCGGTTTACACTCGGAGCTCCAGTTTCAGCAGTTTGTACCCGTGCTTGAGCGATAACTGGGGGGAATTGCCGCTCAAGGAAGACGATTCTGAAGACATGGTGGTTTATGGCTTCCTCCGGGACGCGGTTAACGTCGGGTGGGTCCCGTCGCTGGATGCTGCGGGTTCGCCCGAGAGCATCTCGTCGGGTTTCGCCGCGACTGTGAAATCGGAGCCCGATTTGGCGCCGGCGCAGGACTCTCCGGCGGAGGCGATCAAGCAGGAGGCGGCGCCCGCGGCGCCGCCGGCGAAGGGGAAGCATTACAGGGGAGTGAGACAGCGGCCGTGGGGGAAATTCGCGGCGGAGATTCGGGATCCGGCGAAGAACGGGGCTAGGGTTTGGCTCGGAACGTTCGAGACGGCGGAGGACGCGGCGTTGGCGTACGATCGGGCGGCGTACAGAATGAGAGGTTCGCGGGCTCTGCTGAACTTCCCGTTGAGGGTGAATTCGGGCGAACCCGACCCGGTGAGGGTGACGTCGAAGAGGTCCTCGCCGGAGCCGTCGTCCTCCTCGTTGGAGAGCGGGGCGTCGCCGAAGCGGAGGAAGAAGGTGGTGGGGCCCAACGGAAAGGGGACAGTGCAAGTGGAGTTGAAAACGGGGCAAGTGGGGAGCCAAGTGGAAACGCCGTGCTTACGTGGCGGACAGCTATTGGTTAGCTAATGCGTAATGCTGACGTGGTATGCAATGTGAATCTGAAAAAAAAAAATCTGAAAATCCCAAATTGCCCTTCTGTAATTATCTGAGGAATTCCGTGTGCCACTCACCCTCTGGCACTTCACAAATTTTGGAGACTGTTTAGCCAAAAAAAGGAAGAAAAAAGGAAAAAGACAAAAAGAAGGGGCTGGAAAATAAATAAGTGAGAAATTTGGGGGGGTTTCTTTGATTTTGGATTTTGTGAATACAAAATTTGTTAATTGTTTGTTCAACATCAACATTGTGATAATTAACTAGTGGAGAATTTGAACTTTGCTTTTGGAACCTAACTCCAATTCCTCTTTGTACCTCCAAGAAAAGCAAAATGGTGTGAAATTGAAGCTATGACTTTTATAATTAAGGAATGTGATTTTGATATGTCAATGAACAAAAATAAAATCCCCCTTGTGCGAGTTAATTTAAACATCAATATCTAAGAAAAGCATATATAGGTTAATTTTGACCTTTTTACATCGGATAAGTGTGAATATATACTTGGTGTTCATATTGTTGAAAAAATAAAAAGGAAATGTTTACATATTCGGACTTGTAATTAGTTCATATGATACGTCCTTATCAATCGAGGTAACCTTTTTAATTGATTTGTCTAAGAGTCGTTATCAGTACTTATCACGTCTTATTTAAATAACAGTTTCTGTACAGATCGTTGTGTTTATGTGACATCCAACCCAAATATGAAACATTAAATTAAAGACAAATTTAATTTACTCATACTAAGTAAATGGTAACAATAATTAGGTTAGTCATATTAGGACATTAAATTAACATGAATAATATATTTTAACAAAATTTAAGATAATACTAACAAAAACTTAGTTAAATATAGTGACCAGATTAATTAAAATGATCTTTTAAATTACATAAAATATATTAAAATTTGGATAGAACTATTTGACAAAAAAATTAACTTTGTCTATACTAAGTTTGTCGTTACAAAAATATTGGAGGGAATGTGAATGAGAATATTAGAGGGATGTGACTCTAATAAAATTAGGTAAAAAAATGTGGACAAAAACATAATTTCATCATATGACAAAAAGTAAAAGTATGTTTGGTATGAAAAATGTCAGAAAAAATATTGAATTACCGTCAAGATTCGCACAATCGAACGGGACCTAAAATACAAGTGAAGGGGTAAAACTTACTATTTATCCCTTTAAGGTTCCAATTCTGTCCCATATTTTTGTTTTTTTTAAATAATTGATGCATGTAATTTCTTCTTCTTTTCAAATGATCAGTCATATTTAATTTGAAGCTCAAATAAAATTACTCCAATAAAAAAGCTTAGATAAAATTAAAATACTTAATTACTATACTTGATAAAATTAAAAATTACTCTAATAAATACTAATTAGCTAATAAAATATAATTAATTAAATGATTGTACATTTTAGTCTCCTATCAACTTCTACTAAGTACTAACTCATCTATACTTGAGGAAAAGTAATTTTGCATGAATTCTTATATAATGTTGTTATTATTGATATATACATACGAGGTTTGCTTAGGAGAAGAAATTACATTAATTAGCAAATATATATAATTGACAAAATTATAAACTAAATAGACAAAATTAAAACCTAGCTATACAAAGTCAAGAGAGAAGGTTTTGATAATATTTAAAAAAAAAAGAGACTATATATACAATTTGGTCCTGAAAAATAAGTCCACCAATAGTTTTGTTACCCTACTTAATTAGTCCTTAAAAAGATGAGTCTACTGTATTAGTTAGTTTCCCTGTCAGATACTGTTAAAAGCCGTTAACCTAAGTACTAACATGGACCTCCTTTTGTTTTTTTATTATTTGTAATTCTTTTCGAATTCCTTATAAATAATACAGAATCTACTTGAACAATTTGAACTTGACCCGATTTTAGGTGTTGTCCGTTTTTAATAATAGGCTCATCTTTTAAAAACTAAATTGAGTATCTGAAATCTTTTAAGCACCAAACTATCGGTAGACCTATTTTGCATGACTAAATTGTATATATAGTAAAAAAAAAAAGTATATTATATGTACTTGTTACTTCCATTCTTTCACTTGTTTGTGATTTCACTAAACAAAAAACACTATCATGATTTGTTTATTTTCTTGATAGTTATTTTTATATGCTGTTCAGATGGACATATATATATATATATGGTGACCACACTCCTGAACAAAATTACTTGTTGAAATTTGGAATTATAATAGATTATAATTAAGGAGTAGCTAGGTAGGTGAGTACAAAACCTGTTGAAATTTTGAATCATAATACAATGTTTTGAATAAAAATAATGAAAATTCTATGACTGAAGAATCAGTGGGCGTCCTTGATTTGATTTTCTAATTAATAATTATTGTGCAAGTGGTAACATATAAAAAATAAGCATATGAGATACAATTATTCTAGGTACTTCTAGTATTATAATTACTTATAAAGTTTTAGTTCTTTCTCTATTTATTATTAGTCTTTGTCTAAAATAAATTTAAGTAATTAATCTTTGTTAATTTAGGGTTTAAAGAATAAGATGAGGGTTTAAAATTTAGAAATTAGAGCTTTAAGATTTTGGAATTTAAGATTTAAGACATGTTTGATTGGCAGTTTTGTCAACGTAATCGTAGACGTAATTCTTTTACATCATTTCAACCAAATACACTCTACTTTATATAATGTGATGAAATTATATTTTTGCCCTTACTTTTTTATCCACTTTATTCCATTTTCACTTTTAATATAAGGGTAAATGGTCATTTTACCCACTTTTATTCCATTCATATCATATCATATCACATCACTTACATATTACTTTTTTCATTTCCTTCTGTAATCTCATTACATCCTCCACCCCACTAACCAAACACACCCTTAAAGTTTAATGTTTATTAAAATGCATGTTATAGTAGAGTTTAGACTATTTAATTATTGTTTAGTTAGAATTTGAAATTTAGGATTTAGTTTGCATGTCTCAACAATAATAGTTTGAATTTAATTTTTTTTTCTCCGAAATCTCTAGTATTTACAATAATTTATTTATGCATAAGATTTAATTTTGAGGTCTTGTTTAAAGAAAATGATATACTTATATATAATTCCAACTATAATTTGGTAGTTTGAATTTAATTTAGACAAATAACTAATAATAAACGGAAGCTGAGTGAAGACTAAAAATTCAGTATTATCGTAAAGGTTTATTTAACAAGTGCTTTAGGGGTTCTTGTTAAGTTTTTTTTTTCATTAGTTGAAGAGAATGTATTGTCTTGAACTTGTTAAGAACTCAATAGAAATAATTTTTTAAACTCTCTAATTGGTTAAAATAAATCCTTATACAATGTCCTAAGCTACTTGTTAGCAAAATTCTTGTTGTAATATTAAAAAATAATTAGAGTTTATTGTTTGGATTTAATAATTAGGTTAATAATTGAAAATAATTCCATGATATGATTTTCTTGTTAGTTAGGTTACATGAAATCTCTTTTATTAGTTTAAAAATATAATACGGACAAAATTACATTTGTAATTTTATATATTTTGTTCATACATGGACGTATGGTGACCACACTCCTGTTTGAATTTTTGGTTTTTGATGAGAGTATTTAAAAGAATATGCTTAGTCATTAACTGTTTGAATATTATAAATTTTATTATTAGGGACTACTTCTCATTAAATAATACTTTGTTTTTATTTTTATGGTATGAAATTTTGGAAAGCTATTAAGTATTAAAAAAAAGGTAAACGTTACGTCCAAGAAATTTTTTTCATTTGATTATGTAATAATTGTGTAAGATAGGATGCATATATATGATAAAATAAGTATATGAGCACGAGCTCATATGTAAAAGTAATTAATTTAATTCCAGTTGGTTTAAATTAATTAATCTCTTAGTGGAACTTAGATAACTATGATAACGAGGAGTAGATATACTATAGTACTGAACTTCAGTATATTTCTCTAATCAATTGGTTCCTAAATCATTCAAGGTCAGTCTTTATTAATGTAAATTTCTATTAATATTAATAAATGACTTTACATAATTAAAAAATATACTAAACTTCAGTAATACAGTACTACTGAACTTTTATCTAAAAATAAGAATGTCTATCTATCTTTCTTCGGAGTTACTTCTCCCTTATCCCTTTGATTCTGCCTCCTTTGACTCTTCTACTCTCTTGTCTTATTGTGATTAAATGAGAATCATCAAAGCCATGAAGGTGACATCAAAACTTGGTCATTAATTAATGAGTATTTTTTTTTAATTTTGAATAAATTTATACTTATTTAAAAATTATCATTTTTTGGTATAACTTATTTTATGTTGATAAAATTAAATTTTTTATATGATATATATATTTTAAAAATAAAAATATTAACTCCTACTCTTTTTCATTTTTTTTACATTCTATATTCATATTTGGAAGCAAGGTAGATGTTTTACCGGGATATTAAAAATAAAAAATATTGTACGTTACAAAAATAATTAGTTCTGTCGAAAATAAAATCAATTATATTTTTGAAATGGGTCGATAGCTAAAAATAAGATGAGAGAGCTCTCGAAAGGAAATTGAGGGATCCAAAAGACTATTTAGGATCATAATCTAAGTAATTCGCTTGGTGTGGCACTGTATTGGAGGAGAGTAAAACAGTAAGAATGAATCAGAAATCCTTTTAATATGTGTATTAGGGATCCTTATATAATAAGTTTTAGAGTCTTTTGCAAGTAAAATCTCTTTCCTTGAGTGTGATTATACTTTACACAAAGCGGTTAATACACTATTGATACGATATGGCTATATTGACCGAGAGATCTCCATCGACACGACCGGGGGATGCCCATCGGCACGACTGAGCTCACTACAACAAAACACAAATTTACCCACGGAAAATATTCCGTGGGTAATTCGTGACAAAATGAAAACAAAAAACAAAATTTTCTTTCTTAAAAAAATTCCGTGGCTAATTTCAAGACATTACCCACGGACTTACAATCCGTGGCTAATATCCGTGGGTAAATGGTCAATTTACCCACGATTGTAAGTCCGTGGCTAAATCCGTGGGTAAGTGGTCAATTAGCCACGGATTTTCAATCCGTGGGTAAATGGTTTATAATATTAATTTTAATTTTCAATTGAAAAAAAATTATATTTCTCTCTTCTAAAATAATGCATAATATTACTATTGTTCAAAGATTATAATTTATTAGAATCTTAATTTATTATGATTTAATTTTATTAAAAGTAACAAAATTATTCTTTTTAAAAAAATTATATTAATCATATTTATGTAAAACATTTTATACATTTGCTGAAGTATATAATAAAACTAATGGATTTAACATAAGTTAAATTGCATGTAATTTTAAAATTAAATTTTTAATACAAGTGAAAAACTAATTCTTTATATTATATGATTTTAGGGACTAAAATAACAAAAAAAATCTCTAATCCATATGTTAGATGTATATTTATAAAATATTTTACATTAACTTAACAAAAGATGACAAATGGTTGGTTAAGGTGATCACAACCATGCATCATTTCCCAAGTTCGAATCCTTCCAAGATCATTTTATAAAAAATATAAGGAGGAGGTTGCTGATGGGCGGAGGAGAGGTCGCCGGAGGCCGGCCGGTGGTGGAGGCTGTCGGCGATGGGTACCCACAGAATTTTACCGTGGGGAATTACCCACGGACAATTTCTGTGGCTATTCCGTGGGTAATTCCCCACGAGATACTTCCGTGGCTATTTTTCCCCACAGAATCATCCTTGGGAAATTCGTGGGTAATTCCCCACGGAATCTAAATTCGGTGGGGAAAATTTTACCCGCCAATTTTACCAACGGAATGAGTTCGTGGGTAATTCCGTGGGTAAATTGGTTTACCCACGGAATTTCCTTAATTTACCCACGGATTTGTCTGTGGGTAAATCTGATTTTTGTTGTAGTGGCTGTCGGCACGACCGAGCTGGGTCGGTCTGCCATAGCTGTCAACATCAAATACCGTTACGAGTAGGCCAGCCTCTCGTCCTGAAATGACCAAACTATCCTCGACAGATGCCTATAAATACTCAAGACCTACCCTAGGTACAACTATTGAATCTATCCTATTATCACCTATACATTCTCTGTTGGTCTGACTTGGGCGTCGGAGTCCAATCTGGGGGCCATCCCCGCCTTAGATTATCTTGCAGGTACCCAGAGCGATCAAGAGGTGTTTGGAGATTCATCAACTATAACAATAAGATGTCGATTAAAGTATGACTTTATGTAATATACATAAAATGTCAAATCGTAAAAAATAATTAAATCATTACAATAAAAAAGATGAAATATAATCTAATTGATAAAATAGGGATATATAGTTTTGGCATGGAAGGAGACATAAAGGGGACATATACAAGTCTATTATTATTTTATAGTCCTTCCACTTTCCCAATTGCCTATTGCTTTCTCACAAAATAAATGCTTCACAAACAAATCTATGTACCGTACGGTATTTATAAAACTACCAAACACAAAACCACCCATAGACATAAATATATATATACAAAGCTTATATATATAGATATACATGTTGTGAATATGACACATTTTTCTATCCATCAAATAAATACGGATTAGGTTCATTAACCAAAGATAAGTCAACTTGATTTATTAGGTGGCGTTTGGTAACCGGTGAGTGTTTTAGTGAAAAGTGGAAGTAGGTGATCACAAGTATGTTTGGTATGCAGGGAAATGAAAGTGGAATGTAAAAGTAATATTGTTTGGTATGGTGGGAAGAAGATAGAGAAATAGAAGATAAAAGTATGAAATACCTTTCTTGTCCTTACTTTTTAAAAGTCACAAATTTTTTAAGGGCATTTTGGTCTTTAAACCTCATCTCATCTCACCTTTCCTCAACTTCCCTCCCCATCATGAGGGAAGGAAGCTTCCCTCTATATAGGGAACCTCAACCTTACCTGTGGTGAAGACATACCAAACATGCTTAAGCTTAAGCTCACCTCACCTTCTCTGGTAATAAGGGATATCAAACGTGCTCTTAATTTTACTTAAATTTATTCTTATGTAATTTAAATTCTCACAATTCAATTTATTTTTGTTAGCATGGATTACATTGATAATATAGTTAAGATGATACATAATTAGCACTTTGTTAATTAGAAAATAATATTTTCTATTAACTGAATATATTTTGGGAAACTTTGATATGAAGTGCTTATTTTTAAATTCTAATTTTTCTCTTAATATATTTTAATTTGTATTATACACTTTATATATTTACACTTTAACAGATTCAAATTTGTGCCCCAGAACCTTAACGACTCTGCATGCAAGACCTTCGCAGCAATCTCACATCTCTGACTTTCAAACTTTGACCTTGACTCTTGGCCCCTACTTCTTTCATGAATTTTTTTTCAACCATTCTTAAAGCACAAGCATTTTATTCCCCCTTACAAATATTATTTTTTGAAAGATATTGTTGACCATTGCTTGTACGGCACTTAGTTAAAAAAATCTAATAAAAATAATTTTAAATATCTAAAAAATTTATCAACCAATTATAACTTAATCTATGTTAATAAGAGTACTACTAGTTAATTAAACTATATATTATTTATATAATAATAATCCAACCAGAAAATATGGAAGAACTACCGTTTCATTAATATCATGTTTCTTCAATGATTCAAATGCAGTAGGAAAAATATATGAATTTTTTTAATGTGTTATTCTTTAAGATTTTATTTTAGGAAAAAACTTAGGTCCATTTCCTTATGTCCATTTCATCCAATTTTTTAATATAATTATGACACGTGGTAAAAAGTGTTTAAATGACCAATCACAGTAGAGAGAGAATATAGAAGACCACCTTTTATATGACCAATCATAGAAGAAAGATAGTGTAAATACAATATATGATTGGTGGAATTGGATGAAATGGACATAAGAAAATGGACCTAAGTTTTTTCCTTTATTTTATTGGTTGAGAGAATTCAATCGCTTGAACGAGTAGATGTTCAGTGGTATGGTAGTACTGAACTTCAGTACACCCCTTCAATCAATTGATGTCTAATCTATTCACCTTCAACTTGGCTAGAAGAGGCAACTAAAGATTGAACTAAAATATATCAAAAGAAAAAGGGTTTTATTAATTTAAGATATTGATTAAAATTTTATCTGATGCATACATAACAAAAATGGATCTTCTCTATTTAAGGAAAAAGAGAGGTATATTTAGAAAGAGAGATAAAAATATGATTAGATCTTATATCAAGTAAGCCTATTTATTTATTTTTTCTCTCGTACTAAATGCACATTTCTTTTTAAATGAAGATGATCTATTCTCACTGGACAGAAGATTTGAAATTTATAAAAAATAAAAAAAAAAGGTTGAATATAGAAAACTTAATCAAAAGACAACATTTTAATTAATATTTTTTTTTGTCTAGACCAGGGTATTTACCGTCAAGTACAAAGACTAATCTCCTCGCTGAATTGTAGACACCTCGAATGGTGGGACAGCTGGCCAAAGGATTTAAAGATGAGTCCTTGATTAAGGATGAATGAGTCTCTTCCACTCAACCACACCCCTTACTTTTTTAATTAATATTCTAAACACACTAGCTATATATATATATATATATGTAAAGTCAAAGCTCTATTCCTTTTGCCGGCTGTGTGGATTTAGTTAATTGTGTGATTGACTACTTTTTCAAGAGATTCTATTCATCAAGCCAAGTTAGCTTTGCTAGACCGCAACACTAAACAAAATTTTAAAATAATGAACTCAACTGTTTTTTCATGAGATTCTTTTCATCAAACACCAATATTGAGGTCTTTTAATTCCATCTGATTATATCCACAAAATACTGCAACTGCCAATGACTGACAAATGTCATAACATCATAGTCTAATTATGATTATCTAACAAACAAAAGAAAAAAAAGGGTTTGATTATGATGGCTTCTAGTAACATGAAAATGCAAGATGCTAGATCACCTATTTTAAAAATATTCACAAGTGAATTTTGAGTATAAAAAGCATCAAAGATGGGTGAGCATTATTAGGAAAAGAGATGCTTCTAAAATACAGCTATATGTGAAACCAAATAACAGATTCAAAAGAATAATGCTCTTAAGACACAAATATTTACACTCAAAGAAGCTCCCGAGAAACAGGATGAAGTGAACTAAAGTAAACATCATTCTTGCTCGGTCTATATATATCAAGAAGAACATGATACTTAAATAAAGAATAAATCAGGAAGAGGATGAAATGTAGTAACTAATACACCATTCTTCCTCGCTCTATAGCAGAAAGAATAGGAGATTTATGTTAAAAAGAAGAAGAAGAAGAAAAAGAAATCAAAGTGCTAAAGATGGAAATCACCTAGTTCATCACCTCAGGGTTGGCTTCAAGAGGAAGCCACATTTTACTAGAAAACGCAGCCATTGATTCAAACTGTGAAAGATTTTCAGTTTTTAGATTGTTTCGTAACGAAGAAGAAATGGGAGGATGATGGGCGAAATTGTATACTATAAAGTTCTAACGTGGGGAACTTAGCGGGCTTCAGTCCACACCCGAGACAAGCTCATAATTTCAAGAATCAAATGGGACAAGAGAAACTAGGCCCATATAGCAGGTTAATGCTTTTGTTCTCCTTTGGCTTATTTTTCGCTTCTCTATGGAGATTGAAGAAAGACTGAAAGAGGAAGATTTTTGAATTTATTTTCTAGTTGTTGTAACCATGGTTGTCAAACTCTAAATTTGAAGTACAATCGTGAGAGATAAATAAATTTGTATCGTGAAATCGTATAGTAACACCGATCATAGAATTATGAAATTGGATCCCCTACAATTCCTATCCTATAATTTTCATGCAATTCATTAATTTAAGGCCATTTACTTAATCTAATGGTTATCAATTTAAGGTCGTTTACTTAATCTAATAGTTGTCAATTGAGGACAAGTTGATACAAATCATAGAGGTGAGCCCATTAAGCCCAACAAAAAATACGAGAAGGTGTCCATTTGCATCATTTTGGGAACCGGACTAGCAAGAGAATTGACAGTTGGAGAATATAAGTGTGGCCACTTGGTAGCTTTAGGGATCATGTTGAATATTGAGAAGGATTTCTCTTGGAGCATGCTTCTTGCTCAAAAGGAAGCTATCGACTTGTGCTTTATTCATAGTTGTGATTCATTCATAGTCACTGATCTTTTTTTTTGCCATTTTTATATTTCTTCTCTGTTTGTGATTTTTTTTATTGTATCACAAGTCTATGCATAAAAAACATAGTATCCCAATCTTAAAATTCTTAATAATGAATATTATACCCTGCTTCCATCTCATACACAATTTAAGATGTAATATCACATATTAACGAATTATAAGAGCAAAATTATAAATTATTTTTTAGAATGAAAAAAACATAAAAAAAATGAGATATCTATACATGTGTGTGTATATATATATAAGTGTTTTCATCAATCTAAAATCTCAACAAGTTGCATCTTAAAAACATGTCAAATGGCACTCTAGAGGTTTAAAGAGTGATGCCATAACAATTTAACAAGTGATGCTCTAAAATTTTTTATTATATTTTTCAAAATATAAATGTTTGACAAATGAAACTTCATATTAAAAATTAAAATGAATCCAATCTTAAAAAAATTAAAAATTATAGTATATTCTTCTCCTAATTTCATTTAAATTTTAAAAAATAATAACTACAAATAATTATTGAGTGTTTTCTCTAAAAAGTTATACACCAAATTAAACTATAAATAATTTCTATTTATCTGCAACTACAAATAATTAATTGTCTATTCTAAAAAATTATGTATTAAATTATTAATCCGAACTCGACCCACGTCGCGCACTTTATTATGGTTGCAGATAATTCAATACAAAATTAATAATTCAATAAGTCATAGACAAACCATTAAACCAAAAAAAAATTAAATTATATTTTTAACTAAGATAATCAAATGATCTTTTTACATAACTATCGTTTGATCTATTTTCATCATCACAATAACCACCATGTATCATTATCAACACTTGATACTTCACTTCTAATGTTATGTAAACCCAAAGTTGAACTCGAACATTATCAACATTAACACAGATTTTTTTTGAGTTGGGTCGAATTATTGATATCCACATAAACATGTCAAAAAACCTTCAAACAAGTCAATTTTTTAGATTATGGTAAAATCTTGAAATTGCTGGGTAAAATCGAAATTTCATGCGATTTTATCCAATTTTACCCATTCCACCGATTTTCCGGCGATTTTGCACCAAAACAATTTTGTACATGATTTAACAAGATTTAAAGGTTTAAAAATTGTAAGATTTTAAGATTTAAATCTAGATTTTAACAACCTCGAATACCGGTTATATCATGGGTCTGAATTCATGCAATAAACCTTCATAGTTCATACCAAATAATATAAACCATTCTTGTTTTCTCTTTTTCACCATCATTAGCCTTACACTCGTTCATGTTTTGTCACCTTCTGAATCCAAACATGAGCACAGAACACCTGCTTTCAAGTTTTTTTTTTTTAATAATCCAAGTCCAACCATTGGTGAAAGTAAAAGGTCCACCGAATTGTGTTCCTATGTGAAGATCAGAAGTTGCAGCAAAATAAATAATGATGGTTTTAATGACCAGTATACTTTGGTTTTCGCTTCTCAGCAAATGCAGCTAAACCTTCCAGTCGATCTTTAGTGTTCAAAACCTCATCATAGCATTCTTCTTCTAAAGCCAAAGCTGAAGTCATATCACTCTCTATTCCTTCATCAATAGCTCTCTTTGCCATCCTTATTGCAACAGGTCCCTGTTAAGAGTTTAGCGTTATTGAATAATCAACATCATGATATCTAAAGATGAATCTGTTATTAGCTAAATAGGGGTATGTTTGGTAAAGAAACCAAACAGTAAAA
The DNA here is from genome assembly GCA_014851425.1 of Senna tora. Lineage (NCBI taxonomy): Eukaryota > Viridiplantae > Streptophyta > Magnoliopsida > Fabales > Fabaceae > Senna > Senna tora. Next base: position 17,570,839 of record CM026270.1, on the reverse strand, counting down.
TCATGGTGTTTTACGATTCTCAAAAAAACTTTACATAATATTTTATACATACCAAACACATTTTTTATCATACTTTTTCTCTCTCCTAATTTTTCTCTCTATCTCTCTCCTCACTTTTCTCTACAGTACTTTACGGACCGTGCATTTATACAAGCGTACCCTAGGAATTGCTCAGTCAAGCATTACAGAGGTCTTGTTAAACGTCAATGTGAGAACTAGGAACAATAAAAAGGGTCAGTCTGAGTCTCCGAGATGAACTTATACTGGATTACAAGACCCATAGGGTTAGCTCTCATCTTAAGGAGCTCTTTTTAGTCTTAGCAAGCAAAAGTTTAAGGATCAAAGAAAAGCCATGTATAAGATAGCAACATATTTATCAGTCGACTTCTGCACAACCTCAGTTGCTACTCAACTTTTTTATCGGTCAACTTCTTTGACAGAAGAAAATGAAAAAAAAAATTCAGAACATGAGTCGGAACAACCAGAAAAAGTTCTGGTCCCTGCAATTTTAAATGCTGTGAATTATTATATAATTAAAAGCACAAAAAGGTTTTCCTGGGAGATACCTTCTGACTTATATCCTCAGCAACTGCAAGTGCCTTTGAATAAGCTTCACCAGCAGGAACACAGTAATTAACAAGACCTGCGGAAAAGTAAGCTTCTGCAGTTGTGTATCATTGATCCTAGGAGAAAACTTGTATCAATTCCATGCTTTCTTGTGCACAGGAGTTGAAAATTTTTTTTAGCAATTTCTTAGTTTCAAAAGGTTGCACAACAATGGTGGCCTTTCTTTTAGCTTTCCCCTTTCCTATAGTTCAATGGATGATGGCTCTACTTCTAAATCCTAATAACTTAGTAAAGGTAACTCTTTCCGGAGAACCTACCGTCTAACTATTTACCAATGAACAGTATGCAATAAGCTTATATCTCATAATAAAAGGTCCATATTTGATAATTTTGATGACAACTTTACCAATGAGAGAATGAAATGAACTAAGTGACTAATTTACATACCCATAGACAGTGCATCTTTCCCATTAATTTTTCGACCAGTAAATATAATATCCTTTGCTGTTGCTCTTCCAACCAATCTAGGTAGTCGTTGTGTCCCACCTGCCCTGAGCAAACCAGGATTCCATTAGACACAATCTATTTCCAAACATCCAAACTCCGTTCACGGCAACGTTGAATATAGGATTTCCTAAATTTAGTCCAATTGAGATTAAGCTCACACAAGGATTTAGAGCTATGAAGCACAGACACTGACACGGACACGAGGACACACCGAATTTTTAAAATTATAGGACACGACACGGCATATATATATATATATATATATATATATATATATATATATATTGTAATTCCAATGAATTTGAAGAATAATATAATTTTAGAAAGAATGATGGAATGTGAAGGAAGAAGTGAGTTGAAGAAAAAGAAGAGAGTTGAATAAGATGAAAGAGTGGATGAAAAGAGAAAGGTCGAATACACATACAAGAGAGAAGAGAAAATGAGTATAGGAGATGAAACACACGTTTTCTTTTAGCAAATGAGAGGGAAATGTCAAGACTCTAAAAATGATGAACCTCGCACATTTTACCTCTTTTTTTTAGAAAAGAAAAATTATTTTGTCGTGTCCAAGACGTGTCGGAGTTGTGTCCGACGCGTGTCCGAGCCGAGAAAAATTATTTTTAAATTGGACACGTACGGACGCGTGTCAGACACGTGAAGTCAGTGTGTCGGTGTCGTGTCGGACACGCTTAGACTTTGGAGTGTCCATGCTTCATATAGAGCTTCAATTCAAATCCTGAGGTAGAAACATGAGGTTTGAAGATGACAAATGAAATAGCTAGGCAGCACTTGTATTTACTGCTCATAAAGAGCTGTTACTGCATTACTTATAGCAGGCAGTGGCATCAAGGGTAACTTGAAGTTGTGGTCTCCAGCATATTGTGCTAATTATGTTAATTAAAAAAAAGATTGAGATCACTGATCCTTGATTTAGTTTTTCCTACGTATTTAAGACTGTATTCTTCAGTATCTAAATTGCAACCATGTCTTTATCCATTATTAGATGGTAGGACTGATGAAACACTTAATTACAACAGGGAATGTTAAGGATACTATAATTCAATCAGATTTAGCATAAACAGCATACCCTGGGATTATAGCAAGTCCTGTCTCTGGCAAACTCATGAGAGCATCTTCTCCTATGCCCCAAAAGAGAAACAATCAAAGTCTAGTACTTGTATGAGATATATCACACTTCAAGCATCCATAAAGAGTCAATGCATCAAACTATTACACATTTCACTACCACATATTCGAATATCACATGCCAGAGCCATTTCAAGTCCACCGCCAAATGCTACACCTTCAATAACGGCAATAGTCGGTACACAAAGTGCCTGAATAAAGATTCAGTAAATTTGTGTACTGTTAGTTTCCAGGAGTTCTGTCAACAACAAAGACAAAACAGAGATTCTATGAACGGAATAATAGAATACAACAAGAGCAATCATCACGACAGAGACCACCTATAAGAAGTTTCCATTAAAAAGGAAAAACAACTAAAAGGAAATCACTCACAAAATGGATGGTAAAAACTAAAAATGTTAGAGCTTAAAGTTGGAGCTGATAAAGAATGCAAACAAGAAAGGAGCCAGAAATTGGAAAATCCATGCCCCAAGCTTGCCTTTATCTGCCATATATCCATGATACAAAGTTGAAAACTGCATTACTATTAGAACAAAATAATTGAATGATATGAACTAACCTCTATAAATGAGAATGTAGAGCGAAGAGAATTCACAAAAGTCTTAACCTCCGATGGATTCATTGTCCGTCGCTCCTGTGATTCAGTAATCAGTAAAACATAAAACTCTTGAACACACATTGCTCTGCTGTAGTGAATATATAACATAAAACTCTAACCAAGCTTGCAAAGGCATTTTTAAATGAAGTTCAAGTTCAACTATTATGCTTTGGAAAGCATAGTTTTACCTTTAAATCAGCCCCAGCACAAAACACCCCAGGAACTGAACTACAAATCATAGCAACCTTTGCAGAAGAGTCCCCATTAATCAATTCCAACGCATGCCTTAGGCCATGCAGCATATCTTTCCCTATAGCATTTTTAGCCCTAGGCCTATCCAAGCTAACTTGGAAAATCCCTGCACCAAAACAATTAAACCCTTTCAAACTAAATTCCAAATTCAAATCAAACCCTTCAAACTAAACAACTCACACAGAAGAGATTCTGGAGAAGAACCTTACCGGAATCGGAGTCAGCGAGTTTCTGAAGCTTGACGACTTCGGAAGCGGAAGACTCCATAATGAGAGTCCGACGGATCAGAAGCTGATGCTGCTGCCATGGAATGGAATCGCGTGGAAGAATTTGGTGAGAAAGTGTAATGAAGTTGAGGAATGGTTGGTTGGGGAGGAGATAGGGTTTGGAACTACTGAAGCAGAAGCGACTCAGAGAATTTGTGAAAACCCTCCTGAAAGCACACATTTTGAATTTGTTTTTCTAAAAGTGATTAAGATTATTACAGCATATAGGAGTTGTACAGACAGGAGATTGAATTAACTTTCTATTTTGCTTCTTCGGTGTTCATATCTGAGGAATGGATATTGCAGTTTAGTTAGCTCCATAATTTGATGGAAGCTGACTTGAGATGAGAGAGAGACATCTCATATCATATGCAGGCGAAACGCAGCGTTTCAGTGACCTCTCCGTCAGCTTAGCGACCAAGAGTACGGATAGGGATGACAATGGATAGAGTAGGAGGAGGATACTCCAATCCCCGACTCCGACGCCGGTACTCAGTTTTTATCCGTTTTCGGTCGGGTATAAAATGTGAGACTCATCCCTGGACCTATTGAATACTTAAATCCCTGAATTCGAAAAATTTATTACTTTTTTCTATAAATCATAAATTTAATTATTTTCAAATTTTTTTAAAAAAACTTCAAACCCACAACACAAATATTGAATATACAATCATAAATTTAACTATTTCCAATATTTTTAAAAAAAACTTCAAACACACAATTAGTACTGTCAAAACGGGCCGGAGCCCGCGGGCTAACCCGGCCCGCCCGCTAAATGGACGGGCTTGGGCAAGCAAAAATAGACCCGTTTAAGCCTGCGGGCCGGCCCGCCAAAATATTAAAAATAAAATAAAATAAAAAATTAATATATATTTGTTTAAAATATGTATAAATATAGATATTTTAGATAATTTTATGTGTTAAATAATAATTTTATTCTAATAATGTATATAAATAATTTATATAATAATTAAAATTAATAAAATATTAATTTAAAATTAAAAAATTACTAATTTTTAAGTAAATATATAATTTTATAATTAATTTTTAAAAAAATATATTTCAAAAAAATAAAAAAATTGGCCCGCGGGCCATTACGGGCGGGCTTGGGCATTACTTCCCAAGCCCGCCAAATAAACGGGCCGGACCGGCCCGTTTTGACAGTGCTACACACAATATATATATATATATATATATATATATATATATATATATATATATAATATAAAAAGTATTTATATATAAAATATTTTTATATATATTATATCACTGGGTCCGGGTTCGGGTCTGGGTCTGGGGCCGGGGCCGGGGTGAATACCCCCTTACCCATCCCCGGACCCAAACTCAGACCCATTTTTTCAATATCCAAATTCGAACCCAATGAATAATTTTATCGGATACCCGTTGGGTCCGGATAAGATTATCATCAGGAGAATAGATTCCCTTCAATATTCAATATTACGGAAGTTATTAGTTGGTTCCTTATTTGTTGCTTCTTTCTTAAGGCATCTTTTTTGTAAGCTTTGTACACATTGCAATATATGTAATATTATGATTTTTGAAAAAAAATTTATATTATATTTTATACATATCGAACATACTTTTTATCATATTTTTTCTCTTCTCATTTTTTTACGGTACTTTCTTTATTTTATAGTATTTTACTCTACAGAACTTTACATTCTTTCACTTTACATTCTTGCATTCGTATCAAGCGTGCCCTTAGGTGGCGTTTGGTATCCGGTGAGTGTTTTAGTGGGAAGTAGAAGTGGAAGTGGAAAAGGAAGTGTAAGTGCAAGATTTTATGTATGTTTGGTATGTAGGGAAATGAAAATGGAAATAGAAATTAAAATTGTTTGCTATGATATGAATGAGATAGAGAAGTGGAAGTTAAATGTGTAAATGTCATTTTTGCCCTTACTTTAATTATCTATCAAGTAAATAAACACTTTTTACAAGAGTACTTTGGTCCATAAAAGTTGCTTCTTAGCAACTTTTCCAACTTCCTTTCCTCCACATATGGCACCTTGCTTCCCTCAAAAGAGAGAAGCATCTCACCTCTCAAACTCACCTCACCTCACTACCTACCAAACAATCACAAACTTCACCTCACCAATACTCAACTCATACCAAACAAGCTATTAGCCTACGTTATAGTCTTCGAATAGTTGATTAAATTATTATTTAATCCCTAAATTAAAAAAAAACTATTTAATCTCCGAATTTACAACTCTATCAACTATTTAGTATAACTGAGTGACATAGGTCACATAGCCGTTAATTACTAGCATGGCTGAACTCCTCGCTCCTCCGCCTGCGTTGTCGAGAACTGAGTCGACGTCAATCTTTGCTTGACGTGCAGCTATGACGGTCACATTATGCCTCATCCTCACGACAAAATCCTCTCTTACGTCGTTAGCGACACCCGCATCGTCATCATTAAAGGCCACGTCACTTGGTTATTTAGCAGGTAACGTCTAGTGGACTAAATTGTTGACATAGTTACAAATTTGGGAGATTAAATAGTATTTTTTTTTTTATAAATTCGAGGACTAAATAATAGTTTGATCAATAATTCAGGGACTAAAAAGTAATTTGCCTTGTTATTTTTCATCTAAGCTAAATTTTTATTAATAAATTTTTTTATTAATATTAACAAATAATACTATATAATTAAATTAATGTATCGAAGTCCAATAATACTGTAATTCAAAACTTTTATCCCTCTCATAAATTGATATAAGGTTCACCCACTATTTTTATCTTTTTGAAAATATATCAAATACATATCTCTCAAGAATTATACGAGACAAAAGAATTTTGTGACATAGTTGTTTTTGTTTGAAAATTTTAGGTGGCCTCATAGTCCGATCGATATATGTTTTGGAAAAAAATTAATGAAAAATAGAAAAAGAATTAAATGAGAAAGAAATAGGATATGATATAATAAAAGTTAGTTTGGTATGGAAAAAAAATAGATTATAAGATTTATTTTATTTAATACAATGGAATGAAACCTCCAACCTATCATTTCTTCATGCGAAATTTGTTGATTTTGGGGGCCAAAATATAAGCAAACAGATGCAATTTTCAAGTAAGTTCTGCTTTCTTTAATTTTAAAAGAGTTTCTGCTTTCCTGATAGTAAGAAGCAATTCTTTAATTTTAAAACAGGAGCTAAGAGTTGAAGCTTTTAACCAAAAGCAAAATTCAAACCTTAGCAACCTGTGTGGCTAATGAATTTAGTTTGAGCATAGGAATGAAAATGAAAAAGAGAATAATATGAGTACGTTTAATATAAAATAAAATTAAGAATGAGACTTAGATAAAAAGATAATTATACTCTTTATCAACTTACGCGGTTGTCGTCGGAAATTACCTCGCAGTCACGGAGAATTGCCTCGGACGATCATGCCCACATCGTCTGTCTTGGTCGGGTATGTGATGTTATGAAGAGAGAAGACAATAGTTCAGTACGTTTTTTATGATGTATGGGCATTCAATGAAGAGCAAAAATGTCTAAATTTTATCAATCCCTCAGAGTGAACAAATTTCCGCTGCTGGAGGCTGTAATTGTCAATGTTGTTAGGTTCAGCCATGACTTTGAAATGACCATGTGCTTAAATTGTTAACATTGAAAAAAATTGACTAAATCCGATAGCATGAACAACCAACAGTAGAGGACCTACAGAACTAGAAGGATCCACTTCCGTTTACACATCTACACCTCACTGCTACACCTCCCAACCTGTACAATACTACTTTAATTGGGTGGAAAACACCGCCTGACGGGTGGTGGAAACTCAATACTGATCGGTCTTGCCAAAGGAGATCCAAAACGGATTTCTAGTGGTGGCATTATAAGGGATTGTAACGGCAATTGGATCCATGGTTTCTGTAAGTTTATATGTGCTGGGAACAGTAGTATTATGGCGGAACTTTGGGCTATTCTAGATGACCTGAATCTTGCTAAACATCTCCATTGCACTAAGATTATTGTCGAAACAGATTCGCTAGCTGCTGTTCAATTGATTCATAATTTTAATTGCGGTAACTTGCATCACCTTAGTACTCTGGTTTGTATTTGCAGAGCTATCCTTTCGAGTTTCTCTGAAGCGCATGTGGTACATGTCCACGGGGAAGGCAACAGATGTGCTGATCTTATGTTTGAACCATTCTCCTCTGATTTATTTTGATAGTATGCCTTCCTTTTGGTCCAATCAATTATTGGCTGATCTTGTTGGCATAAGATATAGTAGAAATGTTAGGAGGGAGATACTTAACTGATGCTGTCTCTGTGTTTATTTAAACATGCATCTTTGAGATACAGCTTTCTGATTCTTTCATTATTAAGATAATTTTCTTTTGAATTATTTAAATATGATATAAATTATTTTTGTTGTTGTTCTCTGTGAATTTTCATAACAAGTGGATAAGCCATTATTTACTTCAAGAAAATAGAAAGCCGTAGATGGAGACAACACATAATTATTAGGAGGGCCCAATTTCAATTATATATATATATTTAACAAATTGATACAATATATGTAGTTCAAAGGTAGTTAAAAAAATGATTAATTAAAAAATTATGATAGGAAATACAGAATAAAGAAGCAGCAATCAAGCAAGAGGGAGGAGGGTGAAGGGCCTGGAAGTTTGCTTCTAGTCCTCAATTTTTGCCAGCATCAGATCCCTCATTTCTGAAACTATCTAAAATTATACTACAGTTGTTCATCGTGGAAGCATCAAGAAGGCCGTGATTCCAAAGTTTAATCATGAATAACCTCCAACACCTGCACCCAATCATATCTAACTCATTCACAATTCCCATAAAAGATTAAACAAATGCTCAAGCACTTCAAGTTCTTGATCAGAGGTCACAACGTGATTGTGGCAAAGGCTAAACTGATATTAAACAATTATTATACAGAATAGATAATAAAACCTGGGAATAAGGAAGAGAACATTTATATCTTGTTGGTCCATTCTCAAAATGACTAAGAAAAAAGCAAATTTACAAGATTTCCAAGCAAAAATGCTGCCCTTTTTAGCACATTGTATTCTCAAGTTTCAAGTGTTCACATCTTCACATAATAACTACATGTTTACAAAGGCCAGGCATATCTAGCAGTAGTATACATTTAATTTATGAATTTTCAATCTGGAAACCATTGCTTCCTTGCTGCCAAAGACAGTCTATCAAGTTTTTATCTTATTGTTCATTTAACATTATTCTTTTATTAGGTATACCCATGAAGTAAAGGAAATATTAATGGAGTCGAGGAAGAGGAGAAAATGAAGTACCAAAACAAAGTGGAAGATGAGATCAGCTCCTTTCCATGAAGTTTGGAAAAGGCCTCACAGGCCCAGGGAACATGACCATCAGCCAGCACACTGCCACAGTGAAAAAAACATGAAACCATTAATTTCACTTTACATGCAAGATCCAACAAGCAAACGAGTTTACTAATGAGAAGAAAAGAAACAAAAATGAAAATAAAACGTAGAAGCTTAATATGAGCAGCGTTAACCACCTTTGCTTCCTCACAAAAGAGTTCCAGAGATGCATGAGCTGCTTTTCGTCTTTGGAAACATCAACAAAATCATCAAGCATCTGCAACATAGACACTTTGATTTTAGGTTTTGATGACTAATCTGTAGGAATTCATTGGATAATAGAATGCCCAAAGAGAAAAGCTGCACAAAATCTTGAGGAGAACTTGGTTATGAAGGACACAAATAAATTGATCTGCAGACTTGCATAAAAATTAAAAACTAAAAAGCATGATGGCATAACTCCAGCAAATTTTAGTTAGGTCATTCTCATTGAAAGTCTAAGTGCAATACAAACATAATTTAGTTCATTCTACAGAACGTTCCTTTAAGTAATATGTTTTGATGCCGTATCAAAAATTTCAATTTGATACAAGAAATGAAGAAATTTGAAATACTTTTCATCTTACCCTTCGATCTTCAAGATCTGCAATGTCATCATCAACTTCATCTTCACTATCCCGATCTGATAACACTTGTTCTAGCGCCATAGGCTTCAATACCATACAAGGCAGAGCAAGAGAGGGAAATGAGAAACAAATCAAATGAACTATCCTGTACACGTCATTGACAAATAGAATATACAAATGGAACTATCACTTATTTTTATTCAAAAAGGCTGCCACATTGTTTAAAGCCAGAAGATGTGTTTCAAATACAAGGCATCCAAGTATTTGACTAGAAATGTAGAATTCAATTAGAAATAGTACAAAGGGCCCATTCGGCCAAGCTTCCAAAACCTGTTTATTATGTAATGACTTCTTCTCAAATGGAATTTTAGGACAAGTTGTGACAAAGAAGCATTTTATTTTTGACCAATTTAGTTGTAAAACATTTTTATCAGTATTTGAGAAGCAGTTTGTGTTTGCTAATTTGTATGAAAAAAAGTTCTTAGATTGTCAAATTACCAAAAAAAGGCAATATAGATTTACTTTTCTCTTAATGTTATTTAAATAGATAAATATTTTAAAATATATAAATACTCTATACTCTAATTCATATGTCTAAAAGTAATATATATAATTATTCCCAAAAAGAAGAAACATAATTCATGAACAAGAAGTTTGAATTTGTGAAGGGTTTGGCTAAAGAAAAAAGTTAATTAAGAGTAATATGGTAAATAAGAAATTTCGGTAGCGGTATTTTTGTCTTAAAATATTTAATTTTTTACTTTTGCGTAGGGGTAGAAGCAAAAACTAAACTGCTTTTGCTACTACTTAGAACTTAGAAGTATTTATTTTTTCTGGCCAAACAAGCTCTAAATGGAAGTATGCAACATACAATAAGTATATCATATTCTAGTAATCCTATCTGGTCAAACATAAAATATACATCACAAAGCAAGTTAGTAAGTCTACTCCACCAAGCTGGAAAATCAAATCTCATTCCAAAGTAAACTAATTAGCCAAAGGAGAGGGGACAGGGGAGGGCACACAAAGAAAATTCTCAAAGAGATCTAAGAAAAAACTAGTCACCTGAACTCTGTGAGAGTGAAAGAACTGTCTTTTCTGCAGCAGCATACGGCTGGAGAAACAAAAGTTTCATCAAAAAGTAAATCAGCATGCTCAGATTAGGGTATTTTTTAACAAGGAAGGATGACAAGATTAATTGCTAGGAACAATTTATTTCAAGCCAATCATATAGAGACAATCTTCGGATTTATCTGATGACCAATGCTAATGGTAACACATAAAATGTATAGGCATGCTCAGAGAAACGTTAATTGCAAAAGACAAATGTAGCAGACAGTTTTTTGTTATAATTTATGACATGAGAATAAAAACAAAATACTTTCTTTCTAACTAGATTATAGATGACTAAATAAAACTATGCTGACTAAGGGTATGTTTGGTGTAAAATCCAAACAGTAAAATCGTGATGTTTCACGATTCCCAAAAAAACTTTACATCATATTTTATACATACCAAACACACTTTTTATCATACTTTTTCTCTTTCCTAATTTTTCTCTCTATCTCTCTCCTCACTTTTCTCTACAGTACTTTCTTTTATTCTATAGTACTTTACTCTACAGTACTTTCTTTACAGTACTTTACATCCGTGCATTTATACCAAGCGTACCCTAAAGAATAAACCAGCAAGGACATTTGGATTTCCTGAGAGAACAGGCTTCAGTCACCAAAAGACATCAATAATTATATAATAAAGAGAATATTTGCAACATGTGATAAAGAGTTACGAGGAAACTAGTTTATTGCATTTCAGATGAACAGCAACTGAAAAAGTTTGAGATGAAGACTGGGTTCAAGTCTTTTTAAAAACTAAAGTTCATAATTCAGTAACTGAATTAGAAGTATGATAAACAAAGGAAGCAGGCTATAGGTTTTATGAGAATACTTTCTTGAGTCTGATCGATCCATGCTCAGCTTCCTTGTCTTAGCAGGCAAAGCTGAATCACATCTAGATACTGATTTATTACATTCAGGGTCCCTAGAAGATTGGGGCATGGCAATTGGAACACCTGGAATGTTAAAACTGGATGCAACATGTTCCAAGTAATCCGTTCCACCAGGATAATGAGGACCAAATTTGCCTCCATCATGTCTTCCATTCTGCAAATCCTTCTGACTAGGAGATATCTTGGACAAGTCATCACCTTTGCAGGACAAGGTATCTACACAGCACTAAAATTTCAGTCAACCCCGAAAAAGATTTTTGGATAAAACATTATAAGAATATCACTTTTAATTCATAAATTATATAAATAACTGTCCTCCTATACGCTGCAGCAGAACATTTCCATTGATCAATTTGCACCCCTTTATAGAGGAGGGCAATTAATTATTGTGTTCTGCTACTATCATCTATCGTAGTCTGTTAGGGGGTACCAACACATGTTTTATCTGCATTTGACGCATCTTTGTTAGAAGGAAAGACACACGTAGTTGTCAAGGTAAAGAGAACCCAACCCAGGCCAATATGATATTGTAGCTGGGAATATATGGACTGCTGAATATCAAGGTTGTGCACTATAAGCTATGCAGGATGCTGGTATCACATCCCACAGTCAAAAGCTCTCTACTTGTGTAACAAATAGAATGTATGAAATTTCTGTTCTCACATAAAAATTTAATCTCTCTTAGCAGGCCAGAGAATTGGAGTGCAAACGAGCCTACTTTCAACTACTCATGACCAGATTCATTTTTATTACTCGGAAGATTGCAACTACTCATGACTAGTAGATATCATGATAATCAATAGTCTCAGCAACCAAATACAATCATTACCATCATGCTTCTCCAGACAACCATTCTGTATGCCTTCTGAAGTCAACATGGGTGAGTCCAGCTCCAGGAACTGTACACTGGAACGCTTCTCATTTTGAACAGAGTCCTTGTGTATACGACGTCGAGGTCTTGCACTGTAAGTTGTTAATTCAATATTTCAAAGTCAATAATCTCACTCAAAATTATAAATTGGCCAGTGAGAAGTAACCGCTTTGTATATAGATACACAACCAACCAGAAGAAGAAGGTTTGAGATTGTGGATTTATTCCGTCAGTGACATTCTGCAAACAGAGACATATCAACAATACATAAAGGATAGTTAGAACCAAGGTTATCAAATCGTGAATCGCTAAGCTAAATTTTGAATTGTGAATCATGAATAGTAAATCGTAAACGAACACGACGAAAATTAGCTTGGGATATTTCATATTAATGACTTATAGTAGATAATGTTACTGTTAGGCTTAGTTTTTTTCCCCCTACGCAAATTGAATTTCCTGATCCTATTCAGAATTTCAAATAATCAAATTCAGTTGAATTTCCTAATCCTAAAGATATTGATTGATTTTCCTATCCTAATCCTATTTAAATTGATTTTCTTAATCTTAATCCTATATTCCAATTCAAATGAATCAATTAAAATCTTTTACTTTTACATCCACAGTTCATGCTTCACGCAGCAACAGTACTATGTAATATGCTTTAGAAAACAAAATTTATTATTAAGTGAAACACACCGTTTCAATACGTAATAACCCATGACCCATGGATGTCTTCCTCCTGGGTCACGGGTGAAAAGGAAAATTACCGTTACAGACGCACAAAAAACAGACGCGACAACGCAGTGACACGAATCGACGGAACCGTGCGATTCTCACTTTCCGCCGCGATTCACACGGGTCTGTCGATTCCAACAACGATTCCGGGCAACTTCCAATAACGCTTCTGTACTGTATCGATTTGCTTCTGAATCGAAGCGTTTCATGCGATTTGAATCGAGGATCGGACGATACTAACAACTATAGTTAGAACTTAGAACATAATCCACACTTTTCAATTGAAAAGTAGGGATTTAATCTTATAGGCTGTCAAACTGTGATTCCCAGCACTAAATCTGAGCAAGGACTAAATGTTCACTGAATTCAAGTCAAGGCAAATGCCTGAAAAATTTAAGACAAATCCGATTATACACATGGAAATATATCCTCCAAGCTAAATGTGCAGCCTTATCCCAATGTCCACACTCCACAGGAACACCATTAGGTAATGGTTCATTGGTTTGGTTCCCCAAAAATTAAAATGGTGATTAGACAAACACAACATGCATGATGCTTCCAATCATAGTATTGTATTAGATGCTATTATTCAGGTCAGGTCATTCACTTCACTGTGCTCTAGCTGTAGAAAAGCAAACCCCAGAAGATTGTTCATCAAGTATGGGGTCCATGTTAACATTCACAAAATCACAATCAGTACAAGAGATGGAAACCAAGAAACCTCAATAGATGCAATCAGCGTATGCTAAGGTATCAAACAACACTGTTCTAGGCTATCACTACAGAAACCAGATTCTAGTGGATCAACATTTCAAGGGTCGGTTCATCAGGGAGATAAGCCCCCTGTCACTTTGCTTGACAAAGAAACAAGTTATCAAAGGGCTAGACCCAATTAGTTGCCTTTAATTGACATAAAATTGTGCAGTCTAAACAACTCACAAACACTAAGGAAAACAACAATCTCCCATACTTCCAAATTAAAAAAATCTAACCTCTGATTTCAATATATCTATCTTTACAGAGACATTCACTGCCTGATAGTCTTCAGTCACCTACAAAATAAAGCTAGAATAGTTTAAAATCTATCCAGAATGAATCAATGAGTAAAAATTGACTTAACAGTTCAAAGAGACCAAACCCAAAACTCAAAGTTGAATAGATCATGTGATGAAGAAAGATGAAATCGCAAACCCTGCACAGGAAAGTATTGTTAGTTTGTTCTGCTAGAGTCCAGCTCAAATTATGAGAGTAACTTTGTCGCAGAGTAGGACCAAGATGAAAGGAAATAAGGAATTATTATAAAATAAAACCAATTAACACCCAAATTATTATTGTTAGTTGTTCGAAAATCAATATACATACCACAACTAAGAAAGCATATTTTCAAATTGTGAATTGTAGATCGTATCGAATCGTAAAATTTAGTAACTAATTGAAAATGAAAAATATTTATTTAATTAATGACATAGGAAAAAAATCTGAAATATAAAAGGCGACGCATATATGTTCTTAATAAGTATTAAATACTCAAGATAGTAAATTTAATGTTTCAAACCCAAGAGTCAAGATTAGTATTAAAGCCACAAGTTAAAGATAAACTCATTAGTCATAAATTTGTAAGTACCTAATTTTTGAAATGAACCCTAAGTAATATTCTTCATTGTTTTCTTTATAAGCGGTATAGACAACACTTAACAACAATACAACACCAGCACACCAACTCCTAGTTCCAGCCCAGTAAAAATAATGTCTAACTAGTAAAAAAAATATGAACAAAGATAAAATTTAAAGGCACAATTCATTAGGTTTTGGAGATCTCCAGTATTTTTCACATTTCTGTATCAAACAATCATGCATTTCTATTTCCGCCCCGTTAGCTCAAATGTCAAATCATACTGAATAGCTGATTCAAGACTAGTTTCAATTCAGCCATTGGCTCATATCATTGGCTTTGTGAATCCTACCATTTTGATAACTATTTGGGTATGTGAAGTTTTACACACTCAAATCAAAGAATAAATACATACCAATACTGAAATTAAATATTTTTCCATAAGAGGCAGGTGTTTCAGTCATTTCAAAAACAAAATAAAAGAAATTCACATGAACATTATTACCATTATTAAAGTTTTCCCTTCCATCAACTTTTAGGAAAACAAAAGTGATAACATCCTCCTTAATTATCTTCAAAACTATGAATGGAACAAGTAATACGGGAACACAGCTCACAGTATATAATATATACCTTAAAGCTCGCACATTGAATCAAGCAAAATGGACAAGAAAAGTCCTCAGTCACTGCATTTGAAAAGAGATGGAAAATAAATCAATATTGTCAAGATTTTATTCCTTTAAATGATAGGTGAATTCAATTCTTAGGAAAATTTTAAGCCATATGCAACTGCAACAACATTAGAGCCAGTAATAAGTTTGATTGCTTCAGAAAAAATACTCATTGTAGGCAATGGTAAATGCAACATTAAACCTAGTAAAAGAAAACAAATTATACCTTCAGTCTTTCGAATCATGTTGTAACAGTCCCTATAATTGAAGATTACAATTCCAGCTTTCAATCTAGAAAACAGCAAAGAAGGAAACAGAACATTTCATAAACCAGATAAGGAAAGATAGGCCACGATCTACAAGAAGTCCTTTCATTAACAAGCATCTATAGAAGAGTAGTCTTCTCTATTAACCCATCACCCGCATAAAAGTTGTTTAGAGTTGAAATAGAAGGACTAGATACCTTCTTTTACGCCTTGCTCGTATTTTGTAGCGCAAAGATCTCCGAAGAAATGAAGGCTGTCAGGAAGATTTGCTATTCAGAAAAAAAAAAAAAAAACCAAAAAACAAATATGGATATTTCTTGAAGATAAACTGCAGCATCAACATAAATACCAAGAGCAATGTGCCTAGGAATGGTATCCAGAGATAAGTAAATAGATAAATTAGAGCTCTAATACTGAAGAGTAAAGACCACATTCACATGTCTAAGTAGCAGGGTAATCAACCAACCATATCTCGTTTTAGAAATTACATACAAAGCAAGCTTATCAGCTCACTGCAATGTGCAAGCCTTAAAGTTGTTAACTTGGGCGCATAAATTTAAGTCTTCAAGAAACGCATTACTAGCTTTCAGCCCTCAATAGTCAATACGAGACATTCTGACTAATTATGTCGACTAAATTTAGCATCCCATCTGTCCCAAGTCCCAACTCAACATATATACTGCAAATAAAACGCACTATATTACATTATGAAGAGCACGGCGGTAGAGAATATTGTACAGTTCAACAGGTTTGCAATAAATGAGAAGACTCTCATCAGCGGCAGTGTCTTCTTCCGCAGAATGATGTACAGGAGAATTTTGACGGCACATATTGTCTTTCCCTCGGAAGAATTAAACCTGCAGAAGCTAATATATGTTGCCATAAGAAAAACCGAACCTCAACAGTCAACACTTTCTAAATTCCCACACACACTCATATATATACAGATGTTTTGGTCAATCATCAAAGGCCACATTCATTACTTCCACTAACAATTCAAAAACTTATGAATTAGTCCGAAAATTGATTCTAAATTTAAGATCAAGCCGATTGATTGTTCTAGAATCAAATATAATTCAACAAAAGAGGAAAGAAAGAAACTGAATTGGGAAGAAACTTACGGGCTTTAATGAAGAGACAAACCGTCGTTGAGAAACGGTTGACGTGGTGGTGGTTGTCGTCGATGTGTGGGGATCTAGGTGAGAGAGATGGGAGCACCGAGACGACGTAGTTGCAGTGGCCTACCACCTAGCCAGAGCCTAGAGGCTAGAGGCCTATGGCTGATGAGACCACGCAAATCCAGTCCAGAAGAAAAGGACAAAACTCTCTCTGGGCTTCAGTTTTGGGCCATGTAATTCGAAGCCCGATATTTGTTTGAGTGCGGCCCATTTATTTTTGGGTTATTACTTACTTTGCTTGTCTTGTAACTTTCAAATTGAGCTCTCCCTTTTCAGCAAAATAAAGAAGTCCAAGTACTCATTTGATTAATAGAATCTTTGTGGGAATGAGAATAGGAATGTAAATATGATGTGATGTGAATGAAATAAAAAGTGGATAAAATGATTATTTTACCCTTATTTAAAAGTGAGAATGGAATAAGAGTGAGTAAAATTAAAGTAAGGACAAAAATATAATTTCATCACATTATAAAAAGTAAGGCATGTTTGGTAGGTAGAATATTTGGAATTACAAGATTGATTACAGCCTCAACCTCACAAACCAAACAGGACCTTTTCTTCAAAGAGAGACTAAATTGTTCATACAATAACAATAGTTAAAAGGCCAAATTACTCTTTTGGTCGTCAACGTTTGCACAAAGTTTAATATTGGTTATCAATGTTTTAAAAAGTTATTTAAGTCCTTAACATTTTTTTTTTCTTGTCAAAATTGGTCCTCTAGCGTAACATCTGTCTGGTTTTGCCATTAAATGCTGACGTGGAAGGCTTATGTGGCACACTCTCTCTTCTACGTATCATATTTAAATGACATGACACCCTCTCTCACTCAAACTCAACAAAACGATGCTGTTTTGATTCATTTAAATGTTCTGCTTTGATCATTTAAATGCCATGTCCTTTAATAAGATAAATTAAATATATAAATATAATAGGCAAGAAAAAGCAAAAAAAAATGTAAAATGCATTGACAAATTGTAATATACAAGATATTTTTTAATATTACATTTAATACTTTTATGATTCAAGAACTAAACCTAAATTGAAACAAGTCGAATTTTTCATATACCAAAGCAGTAATTCAATTATTTTTTTAATTAGCTTTTATCTTTGTTCGTTAATGACTTTTTTACATCTTTTTATAAATAGTTGATGATTTCAAATATATGACCGTAGAAAATGAAACTTGGTTTGATCAATCAAAGTAGACATTTCAGTTCACAATATTGTAATACTTTCATAAATATATATTGATATTGGGAGGATCTAAGTGCAAAGTCAACCCACGTTAATCCCATATAACTACCAACTCAAACAATATGTATATCTCCCGGCCCCCATATATACAATTTTTTGTTTCTCAAGGTATCTTCCAATCCGACAGGAGAACTAATCTTTCGTGGATCTGAGCTCTATTTAAGGGTTTGTCGCTGGTCAATTAGTTGCTGCATACACAAGGTGAAATTCGAACCTCAACACTTATTTAAGCGACCTAATGAGCTAACCACTAGACCAATTAAGTTTGATTTCTCATATATATATATATATATATATATATATATATATATATATACAATACCCCAATAAAGAAAACATACATAAAATATATAGCACTCTATTATTTAATTTCTAAGTCATTTAATTTTATTAATTTATTGGTTGTCAAATACATATATTCAAAATAACAAACTATAAAAGTACTTGTCAAGATAATTTCCCAAAGTCGTAGTTTATGGCTAACTTGTTCTAACTATAATGAGATCAAAATGTCAAACCTGTTTGAAACAACGCATCTCATGAGACTCAACATTTATATTTTTTTTAATATTTGGCATTAAAAAAAAAATTATTGCATAGTTTGTATCAGTAACCGTGTATGATATATATGATGACAGAAGCGTGACAGAAACCAAAATATGGTTGGATATTGCAATATACAAGTCTATGGCTAAATTTTTGGTAGAAAAGAATGATTTTTAAGGTAGGTGTCAGCAGGGTATAATGGTAATTTAGGGTAGGTGTCAGCAGGGCAGGCGATATCAGATGAGCATGCGTCACCTAAGAATGTTGGCAGATGGCCGACCGGACAGGAGTTGGGCTCGGTCGTCGGTCGGTAATTATGGGCAGTTAGAAGCAATTAGTATTATAATATCAGTGGTCCACCCAAGTCATGTGTGTCAACAAAGTTGGGACACAAGGCTTCTTAGAAGTGAATCAAGTGATGTCTAACTCTCGGTTAATGTTATTTCAGAAGTACCTTATCAGATACACATAAAAGAATAAAAAATGAAACAAATTATTATATTTTATATGTTAAAATTGAAAAGTAAAACAAGTTTATGTCTAAAATATTCTTACTATCAAGGTACGTAGTGACGGCTAATTACAAGTTTTTATCCACAAACATGTAATTCCATAAAATTGTCCAAATTCAATTCAAAAGAGAGAATAATACACATTTCACCATTTGAAATAAATTGCAATTTTATTGGCCAATGTAATTAACCGCACGAAACACTAGAATCCTGACTCAATTTTAATTCTATCAGAGATTTCTTCGCTCCAAACATAGTTTATATATATAAAATATTATATATAGTATGTCATATATATGATAATTAATAATTTTGACAAAAAATATTTGTAGAACTTTTTTTGAAGTCTAACACTATGACATTGAAGATAAACTATAAGGAGAATAGTATGATTAAAAATAACTTGTTTATATAATTGGGTCAAAGTTTAGATGTAAAAGAAACAATAAGTAATATGATTGGTCAACCTATGGTACCTAATTAAGCAAGCAAGAGAAGCAAATTAATTAAATAATATATAAAAATTATTTGAAATTTGGGAGTAATATCGTACTACTCGGTTTCGTGGACGATGAACGAGTAAGTAGTTAAATAGGGGGAATATTCAACAACGGAATTTGAAAAACATATTTATATATTTTTTAACAATTAAATAACTGAGACAAACTGCATATTTTAAAAATTAGATTCGGTGTAATTAGTTTTCGTGCAATTACTTTAAAATGCGTATTTTTACTTCATTCGTGAAGTAATTTTAGGGACCTACACTAATAAGGATTTACCATGAATGGATTAGGGATCAAATTTTTATCAATATTGACAAATATCATCACTAAATAGCTTTGTGAGACTATTTATCAATATTAATAATAATTTAGTCCATAATCCATTTAAGACGTTGATATTTGTCAATATTAATCAAAATTTGGTCCATAATCTATTCATGGTAAGTTATTAGTGTGAGTCTTTAAAAATAAAGTAAAAAAGTGTATTTTAAATTAATTGTACAGTAATTACATAAAAGCTAATTGCATCGAATTCAATTTTCAATTTTTGTTGGATCAATTCAAGCAAATGTGAAAGGAAAACAAGGACATAGCTCTACATGTACATAATTCATAAATCATAATTATAATAAAATAATTAATAAAATTTCTTGACCAAATTGAACTGTTTATTCGTGGTTGAAATAAGGTGGATTCAATATCTGGGGGGACCAAGACCAATGTTCACATAAATTCATGCTTTCCGAGTATGTAAAGTCCCAAAAAGTTTATAGTAAAAGAAGCACACAAAGTCAATAATAGCTAAAAAAATGGTCGCAACTTTTGAGACATAAATTAAAAGCAAAAAGTATTTTTTACTTTAGTCTCTATCAATTTCGCTCTTAATATTTTTTTTTTGTCAATTGTATCTGTAATATTTTATTTTTTTACCAATGTTATCATTTTCACTAACACTGTTAAATATTTAACGATTTTTGCTGACGTGGCATCACACGTTTGTGTCACTGTCAAATTAACCCCTAACATTTCTGCAATATTATCAAATTAACCCCTAATGTGTGTCACTGTCTTTTTTACAGGGGTTACTTCCAGCATTGGATGAGCTCCTCACGGGAGTTAGCCAAAGATTTTGCGTGCATCACTTAGCTTGTACAACTATTTCATAAAGAAATTTCCCGATATATAGCTGAAAAACTTGATGTGGAATGCAGCGAAGGCCACTTACCTACAGGAATGAGAAAGAGCAATGTTAGATATTTATAAGGTTAATTAATGAAGCTACATACCAACAACTGATACAGATTTCCCCAATGTTTTGGACAAAGTCAGCATTCACTCTAGGACCTAAGAGTGACCAACTCCTAAACAACATGTGCAAGACATTCAACTCCAATACTGGAAGTAACCCCTATAAAAAAGACAGTGACACACACGGTAAAGGTTAATTTAACAGTGATACAAACGTGTGATGCCACGTCAGCAAAAAATCGTTAAATATTTGACGATATTAGTGAAAAGGGTAACATTGATAGAAAAATAAAATATCAAAGATACAATTGACAAAAAAAAATATTAAGGACAAAATTTACCAAGACACCAAAAGTTAGGAATAGAAAAAGTAGAGAATACCTTTTTCCTAAATTTAAAAATGAATTAAAGTGAAGGCAGATAGAGAGAGGGGGTGGGGAGGTTTTCTCATTTATTGTTATTCTTTGTTGGGAAGAATAAACTTTCCCCATTTCCCACTTATACTATTATTTTGAGAAGAAACCTACATTTTTTTTACATAAAAATTAGTAATTTAACCATTTAGTTTTAAAAAGATTATAAATTATAATATATTTTTTTATCTTTAAAATAGTATGTCAATTAACTCATTAGTCTTTGAATTATTAATTATTAACCAAGTATATGACTTGGCTCGTTATTAAATAATAACATGGTGTTATTATAAGTGATTTATAGACGTCAAATATACTTGTTTATATGGAATAAATGACGTCTCATAAACCTATGTGTGTTGCTTCAATGAGTGCCAAATTCTCAAGTGAGGCTAATATGACATTTTTTTCACATAAACAAGCATGTTTGATATCTAATAAAACACTGAATGACATCGTATTGTCATTTAACGAACTACATCTAATAGTGTCATGTCTAATAATAAATAGTTGTTTTGTTAATTAACAGCTAACAACTATTTTTTTATCAATAACAATTCAAATATTAACAAGTTGACTTTCATGGTAAAAAAGTATATTATGATAATTTTAGAAATTAAATTGCTAGATTGTACCGGCTAATATTTAATTCTAGGGATAAAAAACTAAGTAATTTTATTATTTTTATAAAATTTTATTTGTATTTCAAATCACTACAAGAGTGAAGAGACTATCCCTGGATCCCCAAATCCATGTGATAAATGCCAAACTCGGAGAGTTTATAAACAATGACGTTATTGGATAACACAGAAAGATAATATAATTATACTTATTATAATGTTATGTGTGATAGTACTAGAGACAAATATTTGAGATAATACTTCCTATTAATTAATTACATCACGCAAAAAATGATGTGATTTTATAAACACAAAAAAATATTATATTATATCACAACACAAAGTTGAGTGGAATGATTTTTTAAAGAACTTGTTGATTGAATATTAGAATAAAATTGTAAAAAATAAAATAACTTATTATCATGCATTTAAGTTTATTTGAAATTAACTTTAAGAGTCTATATAATAATTTGTTGTTTTCTATTATATTTTAAAAATAATATATATATTTTTGTACGTGCCAAAACTCTAATAATATAGATAAATATATATAGCTCCACGGGATTAATGTAACTTCACTAATTAGTGGATTACTTAAAATAAAATAAAATAAAATAGATATAAAATTAAAATAAAATCTATGACAATTCACATGTCCACATATAATAATAATATTATTACGTGTCCAATGCGTGTGTCTGCAATTTTAGTTCAGCGAAGTAAGGCTTAAGGCTAGCGAGTTGAACTTGAGCATAATCAAAATTATATTAATATTAAACTCTTCCTCGTGCCATTAACTATACTTTAATTATTTTACTGAGTTGAAGGTGGAATTACGATGCATATTTGAATTGAGTGAAGTGTAAGTGTATAAAATGTATAATTTATATCGTCAGATAAAAATTAAAATTCATATATGCACTACATACATTCATCTAACGGCTTACATTGTGCACTTTAATTTATCGGATCTACACGTCAAACGAGCGATTATAAGATATTGAAACTTGTAATATCATGACTATTTTTTTTTTTATCTTGTACCAAACACTTCCTAATTAAAGAACCAGTGATTAGGTTCCCTTTAATAATACCTTGATGAAAAGAAGAAGAAGTGGAATTATAGGATTGTTAGGAGATGAATATTCAGTATTATTACAGTAATATTAAAATTCAGTATATTTTTTTAATTATTTATTTTTAATTTATTTAAAGTAAGTCTTTATTAATTAGTGTGAATCTTTATTAATATTAAAAAATAACATAAAATGATTAAAGACTAATAGATATACTAAAATTTAATATTATTGTAATAGTAAATTTTTATCCAATTGGTTGAATATGGTGACGCGCTATGAATAAAATTAAGATTTGCTAAAACAAATTAAATTAATTAAAGTCATTAGTAAACTTCATTAATTAATTAATTAAATAATTAAGCTGTCTACATATTTTCAGTATTAAGAGACACAACACACGCGTGACTCAGTGCATGTCTCCTCACACCACTCACCGCTAAATGGAAGGGACGCACAGTACAACCATGGACACTCACATTAAGGGGCATTTTGGTCATAGGAAAAAAAAATGCCGTGATGTAATTCAATAATTTTTCTAACATTTTTTTATTAAATATATTTTATTTTTTGTAATGTGATAAAATAATATTTTTATTCTTACTTTTTATTCACTTTTATTTCATTCTTACTTTTAATATAAGAGTAAAATAGTCATTTTATTCACTTTTAATATTTCCTTCCACTAACCAAACATACACTAAGGCTGCGTTTGGTTCAAAAAAATTGTGGAATTGGAATTGGAATTGGATTATAATTGAAATTGGAATTGGTGAGATGGAATTGGAATTGAATTATTTGAATTGAAAAATGTGTTTGGTATGAAAAGATGGAATTGAAAGTTTGTAAAAAAATGTGAGGTAAGAAGACTTATTTGCCCCTCAAAAAATATTAAATAATTATTTTTCTTTTAGTTTTATTTTTTTAGTATATAATTATTTTTTTATATTTATTATAAAAAATTTTAATTATTTATATTCATTAAAAGTAATTATAAAAAATATTAATAAATAATTATAATAAAAACAGTAATAAAAAAAAACATAGCCTGAGTGAGAGTGAGAGACGTGAGGGAGAGAGAGAAGAAAAAACAGGGGCAAAATTGTCATTTCATCCCAATTCTACAAAACTTATCCCAATTCTATCTAAAAAATAAAGAATTCAATTCCACATTTTTTACACATTCACCAATTCCACATAATCCAATTCCAATTCTACATTTACCCAACCAAACTAAATAATTCATTGAAATATGTGCAATTCCATATATAATTCAATTCTACACCCAACCAAACATAGCCTAAGGGTACGTTTGCTTAGTAGAAAGGGAAAGGGAAAGGGAGAGGGAGATGGAAAGGGAATGGATTTGATGTGTTTGGTAGTAAAAATTTGGAATGGAAATGGAAATAATAAAAAAAGAAGAATGTTAGGATTGTGTCAAATCAAAAGGTATAATAGATATTTTTTATTTTTCCTTTCCTAGCTTCTTTCTTTGAAGCAAACATGGCCTAAGTATTGCTCATAGCTATGTGAAAAAATAATTAAATATTAATTAAAAAATACACAATAATGTGTTTAATATTTTCAATTCATTTTATTAATTTCCAAAAACTATGAATCACAAATATATAATCTTGTAAACTTTTAAATCTAGGATTTAAAATTTCAAATATTTTAAAACTAAATATATCATAATAAAAAACTTGATAAATCATTAAATAAAATATCGATTCATACTGATTCATTAAAGGAAAAAGGAATCTTACTAATTAATGCGTTTTAGATCTTGATTAAGAAAACATTTAATTTATGATAGAATATATAATTTAAGAGGCCACTAATTTGAGAGGGGGGGCATTGCATTAGTTGGGTTTCATAAATGCGATGTGCAAGAAATTAAAGAAACAAATGTGACAAAAACGATAGGGTTCACGTTATTTTAACTATCATTTTTTTTAGTTAGATTTTAAAACAATGAGAATGAAATGTTATAATGTTAGACAGTGACCTAATAAATAATAAAATTGATTAATTAGTCACCAAATTTGTGCCCATTATTAATACAACAAATACTGAAATATAAGCAATACTATAAGGTCACTATTCCAAATGCCAATAATAAGGATAAACTACCTTTGCTACTCCAAATTTTATTATAATGTTTATTTTTGTCTCCAAACTTTCTTTTAGTTCATGCCTAGTTATTTACCCCCGAACTTTTAATTTTGTTCATGCCTGTCTTTTTTGCTAACACCGTTAACTTACTTGATAGAATTTGCTGATATGGACGATGAATATGTATTTCTTTTGCCACGTCATTGTCCATCTCATATTTAACTTTTTTACTCTTATTAAAAAAATTAACCTAATCCAAATATAAAAAATTAACCTAATCCAAATAAATAAAAATTTGAGAACAAGAATAAACATTACAACAAAATTTAAAGGGCAACAAGAATATTTTACCCCAATAATAAAGTTGCTAAGTGGTGAGAGTGGGGAGATTCCACACCCATCCATTAAATAATATTGTTTTGGTTGGTTAAAATTTAGCACATTTTTGTAGTGTCATAGTGGGGCAACCAGCACCTCCTTAGTGGAAAAATTGCACTTAATATTTAATTATTTCTTTTTTATCATATTGGGATATATAGTGATCAATGGTATAATTATCACTGCGCCTATACTTAATTGTCTTCTAAAACTTCATCATTAATTGCTGAATTTTAAACATTTCTTTAATTAGGAATTTGGGAGAATGATTGAGAGGTAGGATTAATTAAAGGTACTTATTGTTTAATTTAAATGAGTAAAAGTTAAAAAGAATTGGATGGGTTACTCATCTATTTTTATTAAGAAGTTCATATAATATTATAAATATAATCTGTTATTTTTGTTACAGTTTAATTAGCCCTTTCTCTTCCCATTAATAAGTAAAATGATATATAATTTGTTAGAATAATTCCAATTCAAACATTTATAACAGCTTTAAATTTTTGGATAAAATGTTTTATCCTTTGAGGTGCTTATCATTTAGTGAGG
Source organism: Senna tora (assembly GCA_014851425.1). Lineage (NCBI taxonomy): Eukaryota > Viridiplantae > Streptophyta > Magnoliopsida > Fabales > Fabaceae > Senna > Senna tora. Next base: position 17,544,984 of record CM026270.1, on the reverse strand, counting down.
AGATTAATCACTCTACTCGACTGTAATTACCTTGATATTTAAAAATAAAACTAAAGAATAGATCTCGAGGAACACAACCTAATATCATACTAGATATTAATTGATATGTATTAATTAATAATATAAACTTAAGCAAAACTTGATGTTAAGGTTAATTAAACTATCCATGCCTTTCACCATTCAATAGTTTAATTAGTTTTTTCTTAATATAAAATTCAAATTTCCCTGATATCAATATTTTAAGAGTTTGTGATGGTGTTATTTTAATTTCTCCAAAAATATTAAATTCCCTTTGGTCTTGATTCTGTGCACTATTTTTTGACACATATAATCACTATGAAATTGACTTGTATGTATGTATGAGCATGAATATGAAAATGAAAATAAAAATAAAAATAAAAATGAAAATGAAAATGAATTGGAGCAAATATACTAGCACTATCTAGACTCTGCTTGATTTGTAGAATCTATATGAGAAAATGAGAATGAATTGAAAATAAGATTAAGTAAGGTTTGAAAAGTCAATTTTTGTTATCTATTTTAAATAATTTTACTCTTTATTTAAAACTTATTAATATTTAAAAGGAATGGCAAAATTAACTTCAAAATTGTGATTCTTACTCCCTCACCCTCAATGTAATTGAACCAAATGGAGAACTATCAGTATCCTCCAACATAGAGAACAAACGTGATAAATTTTTAAATTACGTCTCTTCTTCTCTGTTTTGAAAACCTATACTTATCTCTCTCGAAATATTGAAAACCTATAATTTAATCTTTTTTTACTAAAATATTCTTAATAGTATTATTAACTCTTTAAAAATATTATAATATATTATAAAAATATTTCTTTTCAAATTATCATTTCACTATTATTTATTTTGAGTTAAAAATAATTATTTTATTTCACTTTAATTTTTAAAATTAATTTCTTATATTATTCAAATACATATTTAACTATATAAATAATAGACATAAAATATATATTTTGAATAAAATAGATGACATTGTAAGTTTTTTAATCTATCAAAAGAGGAAATTAAGTATAGATTTTAAAAATAGATAAGAGAAAAATATAATTTAAAGATTTATTACGGGAGACAGAAAGTGTAATTTACTCGATGATCTAAGTATAGGTCACACACACATATTATTATTATTTATATGAGATTGAGAATTTAGATTCCTAGAACCGGTCTTAATATGTTTCAAAAAACAATTGTGTATATGATGAGTATTTTGTGCTTCTTTAATCATCGTCTTCTGTATTTATTTTTTGAAAACATGAGAATAAAAAGGATTGTTCAAGAATATAAAAGTGAAGATTGTAATTGGTAATGCAATGTGCTTTGAGTGTGATGCTTGTGTGAACATGGCCACTTGTGGATGCAAACAAATAAGAAAGAGTCAAATAAGAATGAAAGAAAGAAGAAAAGAGAAATTAATGGAATGGAGAATCCACGCCTACATATATATCATAGTTGATCAACGGTCACGGCAACCGGCGGCATTTTCACAGTCAAACCCTTATTGCTTTTAGTTTTGGACAACCACAAAACACAACTCACAACATAAAAAGCAGCCATTAATCAATCTAAGGGCTGTGATTGAGTGGAAGGGACTCATCCATTTTTAATCAAGTGTCAGGGATTCGATTCCTGCATTGGGTATAGACAGGGGTGTACACGGGTTGGGTTCGGCCGAGTTTTGGGTAGACCCGGGTCGGGACGGGTCCGCCGAGACATTCGGGTCTTTTTTAAAAAAAAATTTGACTTTGAGTCATGAGAAATTGAAGATGAACATAGGAAACAGAGAGTAAGCATAGAAAATGGAGAGTGAACTTAGAAAATAAAGAGTAATTAATACATGTTGACATTTTGAATAGATATTTAAAATTTTAAATTGATTTATTACCTAGTTTTTAAGAATAGATTAATAAGATATTAAATAATAGATATGATGTCTTATTTTCAGCTATCAATTTTAATCTTTTTTACATATAAAAATACTTAAATAACAAAAAAATTTTAAAAAAAATAATAAATGAGCCTACCCCGGGTCGGGCCGGGTTTTGGGCAGCCCGACCCGATGACCAGGTTGACCCGAATTTGACTGGGTCGGGTCGGGTTGGCCAAGTCACGGGCCAACCTGTACACTCCTAGGTATGGAGCAGCTTTAAATTCTTGGGTCAGCTGTTCCACCCTTCGAAGTGCATAGAATTCAGCGAGGGAATTAATCATTGTGCTCGACAGTTAATACCCTAGTCTAGACAAAAAAAAAGCAGCCATTAATTGAAAAAAAAAACATAAAAGCAGCCTCTAGCTACTTAATTACACTTTATTACGAGAAAACAAAATTTAAATCAAAGCATCATCCTTTCTTTTATTCAATTTTAAGGCCACCAGCCTTAATTCCCGGAAAAACAAATTGAAGACCAAAGATTAAGTTAGTTATTTGTCCTTCCAGTCATCTAGATGTCAATGTTATTGAACCAATGTTTTTAAAACAGGATCGGTCATTGAACCGGTCGAGGCACTGGTTCACGGTTCAATGGTCGAACCGTGGTTAAATCGTGGTTGAACCAGTAGCATTTAAAATATATATTTTTAATTAAATATACTAAAATATAATAAAAAAATTATATACTTCATAATTATATGTTTCCATCTCGATCTAAACATGATAAGAAATAGAACAAGTTGCAAATTACTACAATATCATATTAAACTCTTCAAATAAGTTCAAGGATCAACATATTGAAGTCTCAAATCTTATCACAAACCAAACAATAAATACTGAAATAGAACAATCCTTACAACTACAAGTCACAACAAATTTTCAATAAATATTAAATCATAAACAACACAAATTTTTTTTTTTAAAAAAAGAAAAACCGGTCGAACCGTCTAAACCACCGGTTCTTGACCGGTTTGACCGGTTCTTGACCGGTTTTATACCTGGCCGGTTCATTGGTTATTCCGGACCGGACTGGCAGCCGGTTTTCCGGTTCAACCGGCCGGTCCGGTCCGATTTTCAAAACAATGTATTGAACAATTACCTGTTCTACTAATTAACGCTCTTATGCATTCATTCACTAATTGCCAAACATCCATCTGTCTTGAGGAGATGTTCAGTGGTACGGTAGTATTAAACTTCAGTATATCTCTCCAATCAATTGATTTCTAAACCATTCAAGGTGGGGTCCTTATTAATGTGAATTTCTATTAATATTAATAAATGACTTTATATGATTAAATGGCTGTACCGGAATTTCGGTACCACTGAACTTTTATCCCATTTATCTTATAGCTAGTGTCCGACTCTAAATGACCATTTTATACTTATTTATATGATTTGATTTAACCTGTCACTCCTCTAACAAATATGACAAACCAAATTTTTGCGAATATCCATCCTTATTATGTTTTTCTAGAAACTTTTTTAGAGATTGATTTAATTGTCAGAGGTTATGTTAGTTCGTTGCACATATTCACTCGGACAAAACCCCATAGGCCTATACAATGAAAGAGTTACATATCATAAATATGGGTAAAAGTTTAGTATTATAATACTATTGAATTTTGGTACATCTCATTTAATTATGTAGTGTCATATGTTAATATTAATTAACAAAAATTCATATTAATAAGAACCCAGTTTGAATGGATTAGAGACCAACTGATTGGAGGGATATAATGAAGTTCAGTACTATCGTACTACTGAACATTCATGTTCAATACTTACAAAAGAAAAAAAAAAAGTTAGAATGAACTAGCTAGAACATACTATTTTGATAACATCATAATGCATCATATGATAATTAGTTTTCGTGTGCATGAATATATGTTAAGCTACTGATAGGAAGGTACATGTCAGGTACCTTAAGACAGATCATTAATGTTATCCAACAATATTACTAGAGATCGATTTTGTGTTTGCCTAAGCCACAAGGACACATATATTTGAGAGTTTGACTCTTGAATCGCTCAACTTTTATATGTTCAAAGTTCAAACTTCTTTCTTACTATACCAAAACTTCTAATTTTAAGGCCTCATTATATCTGAAATAGCCAACAACATATTATTGCATGCTTGAGCTAGATCTTGAAAATCTTTCAAACCGGAATTTTTGGAGCAATATTTAATTATACAATAATACTAATCAAATTCCATTTAATATAATAATACTAATCAAAATTCCATTTATGGTTCCCATTCAAATATCTAATTGGAGGAAAACCACTTTTACCAGATTCCTTTCTGAGATTTGGTCCCACTACTTGGGAGGAAAACTAATCTTCATATTAATTTTGACTTTATAACATTCCCACTATTTTGTCCTCGTAATTATATAGAGTGGGTGTATGATACAATTTATTGCATGCATGTAATATAATTTCAATAATAAAATTGAGACATATGGGTAGGTAGGATGACTTGAGATACAAAGCAATTTCAGCCATCAATAGTACCAATTGTGCCACATACCCATTATATGATGTAACAAATTGTATTCACTCAATTATATAATGATATATTAAATTTATAAAAAAAATTTAATTAGCATTAAATCATAAATTAATTATCTAAATTGATAAAAAAATATTATAGTAAAGATTTTAAAATTATTATTTTATGTTTTTAATTGATTAATATATCAATTTAAATAAATTGATTTGTGAGATTATTATACACTTGAAGTTTGTTCCAAGAAGGAGAATAAATTTGATAGCGGGTAGCGATAAAAGTTAACTGTGTTACGTTTGAGGATCAAAATCGATAAAAAAAAACTTTGAGGACTAATATTAAACTTTTGAAACATTAAGGATCAACATTAAATTTTGTACAAGTATTGAAGACCAAAATAATACTTTAACCTTATTATATATATAATTTAAAAATCCAAACATAATTTACTGTAGTGTAACAACCAGGTTGTTACTAACCCGGCCTCATAGACGAGACCACACACGAAGTTGACAACTTTTTGATTCTCTAAAAGGTCAAACAGCATATTTCCAACGAAATGCTTTTCAGCCTCCACGTATTTAGACTATGCAAAGTAGTAGATGAATTGAACTTTTATCCTATGCATAGAATCAGAAAATGTATAAGATAGATTGAATCGAAGATTGTAAGATCATATTATTTTTATAAAAGAAATAAAATACATATAATAATATAAATTGTCTTTAAAAGTATAAATTTATTCAAAGATAATTCTACTCTTATAAAATATGTTGAGATATATTAAGTAATTTATATTAAAACAATTCTTTTTATTAATAACATTTGAATTTTTTCCTTAAAAATAATAAGTTTTTAATATAAGATTATAGGATCTAAAATATGTAAGATCAGTGATAAAAGTTCGATGGTACCGTATCATAAACTTCAGTGCATCCTTAATAGTGTCATTTGTTAATATTAATAAAAATTCACATTAATTAAGGCTCACCTTGAATGATTTAGGGACCAACTAATTAGAAAAATGTACTGAAATTTAGTACTATCATACCACTGAATATTTACTCTAAGATCAGAATCAATTTTTATGAATAAAATTGTAAGATTTTACTTATTAAATTGAGATCCTAACTATATCTTTCTTGAGGGACAAAAGCGTCAATTCATGCCACACCGAGTAACGCTATTTCGCACTATTCCGCAGACTTTCTTAGAACGAGACTTCCCTCTGTGTCCCCATCAATCCAAAGCACATCTACATTTAATCATTTATTAATCCAACCACGAGAAAGAGTCCTACTGTACCATTTTTACTCATTTGCCTTGCCCCTCCACTCCTCTTCTCTCTTTCAACCACACTACCCCATCCATCCTAGATTCGTAATTACAACCAACTTGAATGGCAAATTCACAGACTCCCTTGTTTAAATACGCGCCTTCATCCATTCCTCACAATACTTTCAAGCATTCGCAAATTGACGCTGTCTTCTCCTTCACCTACTCATCTTCATCCTCTTCTCAGAAGCAATCTTCATCGGATCTTCAAGATGTTGCAGGTGAGCTCCGTCATGGCAGTGCACAACAATCTCCACATGTTTCCGGCGAGACGCATGAGTTTCCGATGCCAATCCTCTCCTCTGAATCCTGCATCTACGAAACTACCACCATCTAATTCTTCTTCTTCTTCGCAATCGAAGACTCTGAATCTCGTCACTTCCACAGAGGCCACTCGCTTACATCTCTCCAATCTCGATAAGCTTCTCCAGACTACCACTAGTACTCAGCTCAACCAACAAGATCTACAACAACAACAACCGCAAACAGAGACTATTCGCAAGGAATCGATCAGTGAGAAGAAATCGAAGAACGACATAATCGAAGGCCTCAGTTTGGCCAGGCTATGGCCGGAGATGAAAGCCACAGAGGAGATGTCTCCGAGGCATCTCAACCGTCTACAGCGTCTCCTATCGAAGACGGCGGAATATTCGCCTCGGAATGTTCTCGGGAGCAGGTGGATGGAGTATCACGGAAGCAACGATTGGAAAGGGCTCCTGGATCCGCTCGACGAGAATCTCCGGCGTGAGGTCGTCCGGTACGGCGAGTTCGTTCAGGCCGCCTACCACTCGTTTCACTCGAATCCGGCCATGTCCGCGGAGGAGCCGCCTCTGCCGCGACGCGTCGTTTCGCCGGATAGGTCCTATAAAGTCACCAAGAGCCTCTACGCCACGTCGTCGGTCGGGTTGCCTAAATGGGTCGACGACGTGGCTCCGGATCTCGGATGGATGACCCAACGCTCAAGCTGGATCGGATACGTCGCCGTGTGCGACGATCGGAGAGAGATCGCGAGGATGGGACGGAGGGATATTGTAATCTCTCTCCGCGGAACTGCCACATGCCTCGAATGGGCCGAGAACATGAGGGCCCAGTTAACCGATATGCCCACCACCACGGACTCAACATCGGCCCATGGGAAGCCCAAAGTAGAGTGCGGGTTCTTGAGCCTGTACAAGACACGTGGTGCTCACGTGCCGAGCCTGGCCGAATCCGTTATAGAAGAAGTGAAACGGTTAATGGAAGTGTACAAGGGGGAGACCCTAAGCATCACAGTGACAGGTCACAGCCTCGGTGCCGCGCTGGCATTACTCGTGGCTGATGAGATTAGCACGTGCGGTGCCGACGTGCCACCCGTGGCAGTAATATCCTTCGGCGGGCCTCGTGTGGGCAACAAGGCCTTCGCGGCCCGTTTAGCGGCCCAAAATGTGAAAGTACTCCGAGTCGTGAACTCTCAAGACGTGATCACAAGGGTTCCGGGAATGTTCGTGAGCGAGGAGGTAGAACAAAAGCTAAAATCCTCCAAAGTGGGAGGAATGATGGAGAAGATCGGGTTAGGATACACACACGTGGGAGTCGAGCTACGTGTCAACACGAAGATGTCACCGTATCTAAAACCGGATGCTGACATGGCATGCTGTCATGACCTAGAGGCGTACTTACACTTGGTGGATGGGTATTTGGCGTCTAATTGTCCATTCAGAGCAAATGCAAAGAGGAGTCTAGCGAGATTAATGAAAGATCAAACTGCGAATGTAAAGAAGTTGTATACAAGTAAGGCTAAGGCCTTGGATGTAAATCTTAGTAGACAAGGATCTTTCTCTATGTCTAGTTGTTTGCCAAGTCCATCATCATGATGAACGGAAACTAAATCTAAATGTGAATATACAAATTTGCATACTTGTTCTTGTGTTATTGGTACTTTTAGTTCTATTGTCATTTACACTTCACTCTCATACAAATTACATAAACAACTTTAAAGAAAAACTTTAAAAGATTATTGGATCTCTCACAATGTTAAGCAAACTTGATGTTTTATATAAAAATTAATGAATCTCTTACGAAGAAGAGTGGGATATTTATTTAGTAGGAACTATACAGCTAAATGGTGGCCATAATATAATCTTGAATTTTGTAAGTATTAAGTCAGACAAAAATAACTTAATCAAAATTGTTAGTTTACTCTCAAAACTCCAGAGATCTTTTGTTGAAACTAACACCAAATTATTCTTAGTCTATATAGTTTACGCCTTATCTTGAGAAGAATTCTCGATAAAAAAAAAAGAGAGGAACTTATCTCACAAGTAGACTGATCATGAGTTTAAGTAACTTATAAGATTATTCAACTCCAAACTTCTCATGGGTTTGTAAAGATTAAGTCATCTAAAATTAACAGATCAAAGTTATCAGTTATTAACCACAAGACTTAGCACAATTGGTATTTAGTTGAGTTTCGTAAGTATCTCTAGTCAGGGATTCGATAATTGGTTCTGTATATAGACTATCAACAGTGAATATTAGGGGTGTGCAAAACCGATCCAAACCGAACCAACCGATCCGATCCAAACCAAACCGACCAAAACCGATCAAAACCGATTACATAATCGGATGGATTGGTTTATTTTTTTACAACCGATTTGGTTCGGTTCGGTTGATGAATAAGGTCCAATCCCAACCGAACCGAACCAAACCAACCGATTATATTTTTTAAATAATATTAAAAATATTTTATGATGTTGATTTTTATGATTTTATGATGTTGGATTGTAATTTTAAGTTTGTAATGTTGGAATATTGTACTAATAACTTTAGTTTGTTGATTTTCATAGTTAGGAATAGCTATTTTTATTTTCTAAGGTTTAAATTGAAGAGAAAAAAATAGTAATTTTTTTTTTTTAATTTTGTCAAAAAATCGATCAAACCGAACCGAACCAAACCGACTATAATCGGTTTGGTTCGGTTCGGTTTTTGTCCAAGGAACGGATTGGATGACATTTTTAGTCATTGGATTGGATTGGTTCGGTTATCTAAATCGTCCAAACCGAACCAATCCGCCGGTTTGCTCACCCCTAGTGAATATATCCTAAATTAAAAAAAAACGAAAGAGAGAGTTGTCAGTTAATTATTCTCAGAACTCCAGATAATTCTCCTTTCCTTAAAACTAACGCAAAATTTTAATGTACATAGCTTATGCCTTATCAATTTTCAAAAACATCAAAGGAACTTATCTCACAAGGCTTGGCAGATGTGATAAAGTTATGTCAAATTCTACTCTCAAACTGAAAACGATTACTTTGGAATTGATCTTAATACCGTCAATGAAGATGAATTTAAGAATTAATCAAGTAAGTTGTCGTTAAGGTATGTTTGGATTGGGGATTAAGGAAAAGAAGAGAAGGGAAGGGGAGACTTTCAAGATATCTTTCTCTTGTTTGGGAAGATAAAAATTGGAGGAGAAGATAATGGAAGATCAAGCCTTAGACATCCGTTATCCTTCTCCTTCACAAATTCAAGATACTCCAAATTGGGATATTTTGGAGGAGGTATCAACACCCAAACAAGAGGAGAACATATGGAAGGTTAACCTTCCCTTCTCCTCTCTTCTCCTCTAATCTCTCCCCTTCCCTTCCCCTCTTAATTCCCAAACAAACCCTAAGTTAACAAGACAAACTAGTTTGATTTGTTTTTTTATCAATAATTTAAATAATTTTTTAAATTTTATCAATAATACCCTTAATGTCCAAACAAACCCTTACTGTCATTTCTATTCCCAAATTTTTTAAATAATTTTGATCTTCCATCAGTACCTTTGTAATTATTTTTGTATAAAGAGACATATGAAGTGTTAGCAATGTAGGAGGACTCACATATTAATATTGTTTGTATATAATGGACTATTGAATATCTAATATAATTAACTTATTTAATTATTGATTTTCTTAAGAATATTTTATTGGACTAATTGTATGTATTTTGTGGAGTTTGGGTCTAATAAGTAGAAACCAAACAACCTAACTTTGTTGATTGACCAAGGTAGTTATGGCTAAAAATTTAGTAGGGTTGTGGTTTCTTAAGATGAGATAATTATTTTGTGAGTGACTATAAATTCACACTAAAGAGTCACTTTTGCATCTATCTGTCAAAAGAAAAACTGACTACTATCTCATACCTTGAAAGAAACCACCCTTCTTAGAGTTCAAGAACAATGGATCAAGATATGTCTTTACTTGTTATGATTAATTCTTGGGATTAAATCTTTGACAAAATCTATGAATTTATAATATTTATCCTTCTGAATCCAATTTATAGAATTCTTTAGGTATATAAATTCTTTTTTGTTTAAATCCTGATTTTGTTATTGTTGTAAATTCTATAAAGAAGTTCCAAAATCTTTTTTTTCTTTTATCCTCTCTTTCTATCTCTCTTTTAGAAGCAATTTAATAACGTTTACTTCTGTTTTATTTTCTTTTGAAGAGACATCTCTCAACGGATTCCCACCTAAAGATTTTTGAAGTTGACAATTTTCAGAAAGTGTAGCTTCTGATGGAATTTGCAAAACGGTTGTAGTATATATATGACAATTGACAAGTAAAATTGACCAAAAAAAGTAATTCCAACTTACATATATTCTCCTATTTTATTATATTCAAATGAATTTCTCATGGTGACAACCTTGCAGACGAAATTATATACCTGCTTAAAATTTCAATTGAATAATTCAAAATGTGACTCGTTGTGAATTGTTTAATATTATTCTTTTAATAAAGAATAATATTAAAAGGAAAGGGAATGAGAATGTGAATGAGTTTACTGTATTCGGTAGTAAAATTTGAGAATGAGAATAGGAATGAAAATGGATTAAAATTACCACTTTACCCCTTATATTAAAATATTAAAAAGTAAAAAAAATTATGATTGTGTCAAAGCAAAGGGTATAATAGACATTTTATATATTTTTCTTTTTTTATATTTTTCACCTCTGTCAATAATTATTTAGTCTTTAAGACGTTAATTATTATCTAATCGAGTGACGTAAATGTTAAATAATGACATGTCACTATTTATTTGTCACTTGCACTCCTATGTTACATTGTCACATCATTTTAGGAGGAAAATTAAAAAAAAAATACAAATTGAACAAAAATGTCTTTTTCAAATTGAGGTTAATTAAATACAAAATTGACGTGACAATATGATATACCAGTATATGTGACAAGTTGACGGTGAAATAATGTCAGTATTTATCGACTACATCATCCGGTTATATAACGGCTAACAATGACTAAATAGTTGACAGAGATAAAAATTCAAAAACTAAATAGTTGATATTGATGAAAATTCAAGAACTAAATAGTCTATTTGATTATTTTTATTATTCAAGGACTAAATTGAAAGTTGACTAATAATTTAAGGACCAAAAGTAAGGGTACATTTGGTATAAATACACGGATGTAAAATACTGTAGAATAAAGAAAAGTACTGTAAAGAAAAGTAAAAAGAGAAATAAAAAAAAAATGATAAAAAAGATATTTAATATCTATAAAGTATAATATAAATTTTGTTTGAAAATTGTGAAATACCGTGATTTTACTCTAGGAGGATTTTTTTCTTCTTAAATCGTCAAAATGAGGTCATTACTGTACATTTGTGTGCTGGATTGCAATATTGCACCCCCAATTCCATAATACATAAACTTGTGCTATGTAAACAAGAAAAGAAACCAACACCAACCACTCCAACTACTTAGGGTTGATGATATATATGTTGAACATTATAAAAAGGTAATGAATGGAAGGAAGGAAGGAAAGTTGAAACTGACTCAGTCTCCATTTTTAAGTTTTCTTATCTTATATGCTTTTCTTTGAAAGGTTATGGATAGTAGTACATCTTCTCTCCCTCCCTTTCCAAACACGCGTTTATTGTTGATCCTCACTTCTCAATTCCCTGCATTCACTGCAATTACGTACGAGTTAGATCCAGTGACGAAGCATTAAGACACTCACAACAAAATCAAATAAGACGCCGATGGCATGTTGGGAGTTGGGACCCCATCTAAAAGAAATTTGTATGGGCCTAAGTAATCATTGGGTACGAAGAGATCTCTCTAAAAAGATATACTTATTAAATAAGATTTTAAATAATTTCAGAGGATTTAAATCCTTGGTTGTAAACTTTATGGGATTTTTATGGGATTATCATTTAGTTTCGTATATCTTTAAGGAATAAATTTCAAATGAGAAAATTTTTTTGTTTGCAATCTTGGTTTCATTTATAAATCTCAGGTTTGAACATATGTAAATTAGTCCTTGTATAATGTATTGTTGTTCGCTTATTATTATTATTATTATTATTATTTTTAAATACATTAAGGCTTTGTTCTTTAACAAGAAATGGCTATGGAAATGAGCAAGGAATGGGTGGGGTCCACTGGATCTCACCTATTTTTTATTTTTTCATTTCCATCAACTTTATTAAAAAAGTAAAAAGAAAATACAAAATGTCTATTATACCTTTTGATTTGACACAATCATAACTTTCTTTTCTTTTTATTATTTTAATATAAGGAGTAAAGTGATAATTTTAATACATTTTCAATCTATTTACATTCTCAAACTTTTACTAACAAATACAGAAAATATATTCCGTAAAGTCATAACTTTCATTTTCATTTCTGCGTAAAGAACTTGTCCCACCAAAGAGTTCAACTTAACAATAAATACTTAGTTTGAATGATTCTTTGTCTCCATTGTTAGCTACTAATACATTAAGGTGGTGACTAGCTTGTAATCACGTTACGAAGCAATTGATCATTAATCCATATCATATCATAAATTAATCACACTAGTAGTTACTAGTTAGCAAGTCTTTTCTTTTTCTTTTTCAAATGTGACTAATTATTCCCAAAGCACATCGATGTATGTTAAAAGCACAAACACATTTGATAGCTAAAATGATCTATGTATGTTAGTTATGAAACTGATTATTTGGATTGCACAAACTCCTGCAACGGGATAAAAGTACAAGAGAAAGAAAGCACAAAGGAAGCTGTTGGATTATGTAAAGAATAAGGTAAATACTGCCACTCACCCAATATTCCTAAATCTGTACAAATGTATTTTAAAATCAAATACATTGAAAAGAATGGAAGTTTTAACAACGTGTGCTGAACCACAAGAAGAAGCAAATCTTGATGAACAAATCTTCATATGATGAAAGCATTATGTGAAAAGAACTAGCTAGTTTTTCATGCCAGGGAGGCACGTGTAAACCTTCAGACCACGAAATACTTCCTCTCTAATTATTAATTTGAGCAGCAACCAGATTTCTGATTCACTGGCTGTCCCCGGATCTGCACTGTTGGGGGCCTCGCATTGTTCATTGGTTGGCTTGCCATTCTGTGCAAAAGAAAAGAAAATAACCAAGGACAATGAGGTCAATCAATTGTATAGGGACCAAATTGAGAAGACTGTCTTCTGAGAGGGACTAAAATGATATTTTACTCATTGTCTAGGGAAATCTTTTCACAGTACCTATAAGTCTATAACCCTATTGGGGATTTTTTTTTTTTGGGGGGGGGGGGGAAGTCATAACCCAAACAAAAAAAAACTTCGTCTCATCATAAAAATACATTACCTGTTTTTTATTTCAGCAGCCATGGCCATGAAAGCCTGCTCCACATTGGTGGCACTTTTAGCACTAGTTTCCATGAAGGGGATCCCAATTTCATCTGCAAATGCCTGAAATGATAAAACAGCAAGTTCAAACATCAGGACAGACTAATGGGGAGATACAACAGATGGGATTATTTTCCATCTGGCTAGACCATATGAATTTAGCATCACCTTTGCCGTCTCATAGGACACGACTTTATTTGCTGTGAGATCGCACTTATTTCCAACTAGAAGTTTGTTAACATTTTCACTGGCATAACGGTCTATTTCATTCAGCCACTGCTTAACGTTGTTGAAGCTCTCTTGGTCAGTGACATCATAAACAACCTGCCAAAAAGACAACAGGATCACACCACTGTCTCCCATAATCCAGAAAGGAAAATGCTGGGAAAAGAATAGTTTGAAGACTCACAATAATGCCATGAGCCCCTCGGTAGTAGCTGCTAGTGATTGTACGGAAACGTTCTTGACCAGCGGTGTCCCACTATGTAAACAAAGAAATGTGGAAGATCTGTCAACAATTACAGAATATAGCATATTGCAAGCAGAAACAATCCTGAATGTTTGTGGTGGAGACGTTCTATAAGAAAATAAATTACTACTCATTTTATGGTCCATGCACAACCAGTAATTAAAGCCAGATTATCCCCCCACCCCTCTCCAACTCCCCAAAAAAAACAATTACTTCAATTAGACTGTCGTAAATCATGAACACAATTGGTGAACAGATACAACTTATAATGATTAGTAAATGAACCACAAATTGACAATTCAAACAATTAAAGGGTACTTTGTCAAACACTGGAGTCTCCAAATTGAGTTTTACTGAACTAATTGACAATGTAAATTAGATACAATGATGATTAGATTCTTATCGAAGAAAATTTTCACAACATAAGAAAACTTATGGTAAAATTCCTTGAGAGTTTGCTATTAGGTTCTCTAACAAAACATATCACGAGGAGAAAATTTTGAAAGAATCAATCATGTGGTGCTAAAATGTAAAATATATTTATGTCATGTTCTTAGTTAAATATTCTAATAGCATAAATCTAAAAGGACAACACTTATGTTATGTCCTTGACAATAACTTTAAAAGCATCCCCACCCACCACACCAAAAAAATATTATTATAATTTAAGTCTACTATCCTTTCTTATATATAAAGCTTAACTGCCAACTAACATTGACATTGACATAGACTTACGATTTGAAGTTTAATAGTCTTCCCATCCTGCTCCACAGTGCGAATTTTCTACAGAAGAGAGTGTGGCAAATAATTATTCAGATATTTGTGTTAAAAATTACATCAAACTGAAGCTGAAAGGGTAAAGATGAATGCTTACAAAGTCAACACCAATGGTACTGATATAGCTGTCAAGGTACGAATCGTCCTGGTTCACATTAAAATAAAATATTAGCAAGCTTGTAATTTATCTATCAACATATTTTAACCATTGCAAGAACTGAACCGGACAAAGACGCGGACAAGTGTTCGGTTCATGGTCTAATCAGTTTAACTGGTCGAATCGGATGACGCAAAAAATAATAAATATTAGTTATTCTTAATATATAAAATGATATCACTCAAATTTTAGGTTTCAACATACATAATTTTGAAGTTTTAAATTACATGACTTCTCAAAGTTTTAATTTTCAAGACTTGTCAAACTCTAAAAGAACTTGATCAAACCAAACATGGAAATTCTTGATAATCATGACTTCTTAAATTTTAATTTTCAAGACTTTCCTAATTTTAATGTTTAAGATTTTTCTAATTCCTTTTTTATGTTATTTTTTATTTTTTTATTCTTAAAAAATTAAAATAAAACTGGACTGGTTTGACCCCGGTTAAATCTGGTCCAACTAGGAAAACGATTTTTTGGTCCACCTGACTCGCCTTTGTATCCGCTTAGCGGTTGGACCATTCGGTCCGGTCCGGTCCAAACAACACTGATTTTAACATGTTTGTGTCATCTATACAAGACAACACGTACAAATAAAAACTACATGTTTTATTATAGAAAATATTAGAAGATATCATTGCAGCCACCACCAATATTCAGCACCTATGACAATGATTACAACAATAGCAACAACCAAAGCCGATGCCAAGGTGTTCTTCTGTCTTTACTCATTTCTATAGTTAGGTACTTAGGTTACCTGTGATAATGATTAATGACTACAAAATTCTGAACAAACAATTTTATGGTTACCATTCTCACCAGTTACCAATCTCCCACTCTCTAATTCTTCAGCAAATTTCAGCCTTTATAATATATAATGGAAATTCAATTAATTCTTTAATTAAAAAGAAAAAAGATGCTGATTTGTGATTTCCATAGAATAAAGAAGAAAAGGGTCAGGCTTAAAACATACAGCAAACCTCAGAAGGAGACACGATTTTCCTACACCAGAATCTCCAATTAGCAAAAGCTTGAACAAGTAGTCGCTGCAGAGAAAAGTAGTGATTTTCCAGTCAAAGAGAGGAAAACATTAAGAGACCTCTAAAATCCTTTTGCTAAGTAAACGAGCAGCAGTGCAGCAACACAATGAAGCACATATGTGACACAGAACAGAGCAAAACCTTAAGCCAGCCTCAAAGATAGCATGTAGGATCCTATGTATCCATGACACTATTCATATATCATAACAGAAAACTGCACCAGAAGCCTAAAGATTCCAATAGGAGTTCTTGATCTTTTGTTATCCCCTAGAAAGTAAGGCTTAAAATATTTTTGAATTTTTTATTGATTTACTATTTTAATGAGGGCCAAGCCAACTGTTGCTTAATAATTAGAGTTGGATGAACTTCAGCAATCACCTTCCTTGGATAAATGCAGATCAGAAGAAAAAGCAGATGAGTTAACCTAAAATGATTTCTAGTTAGCATAGAATGTCACTAATCACAGTCAACGAATATGAAACATCTGGCTAACTCCGCTGAAAACTTTTTGAATACAGCCATTTATGGTCATGTTCTTAACACGATTAATTTCATGAAATTAACAACCCTCACCCAGTTTGCGGAACACATGGTCTGCTAACGGACAATTCCAAATCTCCAACTAAATACTAACCCAAAATCTACAGTTACGTTATGCTTATAAACAAACAATCCATTCTTCAATCCAAAATTCCTAAACGCAAAAAGGATCAGAAAAATATATTTCTAAAATATCCGAAAATCAATTGACATGTACAAATGGATCTATCTTCCAAACAATCACATCCAGAGGATCCATACAACGTCCAAAACAAATACGATAAGCCAAGCATCAAAGAAGATGAAATTAAATCACGAATAAGCACCTTATACAACAGAAATGAAAACTTAACGTGCGATAAATATGACGGATCTAAGAGAAGTCAAAAAAGAAAAAGGAAAGTAATAACTAGAAAGAGAGAAAGTAAAGGGAAAATTGAGGATATGGAGGACTTACTACTCAGGATTCATGGTGGAGTGAGGTGGAAAGCGATGTGAATCCCAAGGATTTGAGAGTAAGGGAAGGATGGCCGGCGAGAAGTCAGACCGGAATCGGGAATGGTCGCCGGAAGAAAGGTAGAGAAAGAAAGTGAGAGAATGAAAGAAAATGATGAGAGGCGAAAGAGAGGAAAATGTGTTTTAAGATGAGCCTTAGATGTAGGAGCTGAGTACGAATCAAGGGACGGAAGTGGGATGACGTGTCATTTGGAACTACCTCTTGCCACGTGTCTCCGCTCTAAATTTTTAACTTGTCTCACTATTTTATTTTCATGCTTTTTGGAGTTTCCAATTTTTTTCTACCCCATCTCATCAATTTTGTTTAAATAAAATTGCTCACAGGCTCAATGACTAGTTCGAAACATGAAGGAAGGGATAAGATTATCATTATGTTCTTTGGGAATATTTATTGATAGGAAGGAAGGGGTAAAAGTCTTCTCTTTTTTTTTATAACAAACAAAATCTATTTTTGTAATATGATAAAATTATGTTTTTGTCCTTACTTTTTTACTTATTTTTATTCCATTCTCATTTTTAATGTAAGGGTAAAATGGTTATTTTATCCACTTTTATTTCATTCACATTGACATGACATTTTCATTCCCTCATCTTTTTCACCAAAAGAACATATCCTATGACCACGTTTGGTTGCCACAATTTGGCTTCTAATTCAAAATAATTTTTTATTAAATATACTTTACTTTTGTAATATGATAAAATTATATTTTTGTTCTTATCTTTTTATTTATTTTTATTCTATTTTCACTTTTAATATAAGGATAAAATGGTCATAAAAAATATATATTTATAATGGTAAAATTATCATTTTATCTACTTTTACTCTATTTACATCACTTTTACATTCCTATTTCTACTCCTTCCAAGTTCCCGCATTCTCATTCCCTCCAAGAATCACATAACCAAACGAGCCCTAAACATATTACGTTTTCACTTCTTGAAATTTTAAATAAATTTTTTGTGAAAATAATTTAGTTCTTGAAAGATAAAATATTTTATTTTTTTCTTTAAAAAATTAAATTTTAATTAATTTAGTACTATGATTAATATGATTTTTCGGTTTATACTAGAGTATTTTCGAACACAATGACTTATTTTTTTTGGCTTGTAGATAATAACACAGTTGACCCGAAGTTTTAAATATGCTCCATTAATGTATGCTAACTGATTTATTGATAGATTAATATGATTTATAGAAAGTTAACGAAAAATATCATTAATGTACGTATAGTGCATTTTAGTGATGTGTAATTTATAAAATAAAATATAACATATTGATAAACTACACATAAACAATGTAAATTGTTTATGTATAAGTTGGTCATTTCGACCGTATTTAATTTGTAAATAAAAAATTGACTGAAAATTAATATTTTGTGTGATTAAATCTGTACTTTTTCTATTTCTGTAATCTTGTATTGAAAATAATTTTGTTCAAGACATTATTAGACACTAAGTGTGAGTACTTCTTCTAACGTAAATTCAAACCCATTTTCATTATATTATAAGTATTAATCCTTCGATTATACCCAAATCCCGTTAATAAATTTATATCTTTTAATAACTAAATTAAAAAGACACGAATGTTTCAGACCAAGTAATTTTTCTCAAATTTAAACAAAGAACTTATTCCTTTTAAAATAATAATAATAATAAGAAGAAGAAGAAGAAGTAGAAATTGAAATGTTGATATGAAACAGTAATCCATTTTGGCTATGTGATGTGTGTACTACTTCCATATCAACAGAAAAGGAAGGAAAGAAGCAGGATATATGTGAATTTGAAAGCGATCTATAGAGTACATCGCGTTTATACATACATTTATCACAAGATAAAAAGAGGAAAGAATAAAGAAGAAAGAGCAGGATGCATCACGCTCATGCGTGCCTATATGTTGCTTCTTGTTCATCTATTTAACTAGAGACGTGTACGTTACATACATAAAGCTATACAATATTTGGCGGTTCTAAATCTGAATTTTGATTTCTTCTTTCAATCTTCATCCATCATAAAGTGTCACAACTAAAATTGGTATGCTCCAGCAAAGGCCCAAGCCTCACAAGCTTAGGTATCACAACGTTATTCCTCACATAACACACCAACGGATTCTCCCACTGCAAAACCGAACCCACGACGCTCGCACGTGCCGTCAAAGGAAACACGCGACCCCATCTCTCCCTCCCATACCCTCTAAAAGCACCTTCCACGTCACCACCACCACCGCCACCACCTTTTATAGCCGCCGCGAGCTTCTTCGCCAGCACCACCGAGTCCTCCAGCGCACAGCAAGCACCCTGACCCAGGTTCGGCGTCATGGGGTGCCACGCGTCCCCCACCACCACCACCCTGCCTCGGGACGGGCCTGGGCTTACGGCGGGCCAGAGCCACCGGTCCACGAGAGGGGTCCGGCTCACGGTTTCGTCTGGGCTGCGGTCCACTATGGATGCGAGGTCCGTGGGCCAGTGCGAGATGAGTTGTTTGGCTTGCTGCTTCAGGAGGGATGGGTTTGTGGTGGTTGTGGGGGTTGGAGAGGGAGATGGAGAGTTGAAGCAGATGAACCAGTAGACTTTGGTGGGAGAAACGGGGACGAAGCCAGCACGAAGGCCTCGTCCGTAGACGTAGGTGACTTTGGGTGGGTAGGGTTGGCCCGATGGGTAATAGCCCAGCCCACGGAAGGCGGAGTGGCCCGAGTAGTTTGGGTCGGAGAAGCCCATCCATTTGGCGATTGGTGATCGAATCCCATCGCATCCTATTACTATCTGTGAGTTAGAGTAAATGATTAAGATGATAATTTCGTCTTATTGAAGAGTAATTCATAGGTTCAGAGAGAGAGAGAGAGGGACCTTTGCAAGTAGGTTAGAGCCATCCATAAGGTGCAACAAGGAGTCACCGTTTGGAGTTGGTTCGATGGATGCGAGCTTGGAAGAAAATCGAAGGGTGTCCTTTGGGAGCTTACTGGCTAAGGTTTCCAATAGAACTCGTCTCTCCACTGCTCGCACTTCTTGACTGCACAACAACCATGAGTGCATATATATCATATATTTTAAGATAAAATTGGTGACAAAAAAATTGTGAGACAAAATTAAAAAATAGTTTAAAATTTTAGAAACAGAAAATGTGTTTCTGCCACAGTTTCTTCAATTGCCCTCTCATATTCTCTTTCCTACTTGATTAAACCACTCTAGCATTATTTTTATTTTTATTTTTATATTAGAGGATTTACTATAGAACACAGTGACTTATTTCATCATTAAATTGTAAACACTTCGAAAAGTGAGACAATTGGCTTAATTAAGGATTTAACGTTATTCCATACTTAAGGCCAAAGATCGAACCCCTTACACTTTAGGCTACGTTTGATAGAAATACACAGATGAGAAGGGAATGAATGTAAAATAGTGTAGAATAAAGAAAAGTACTGTAGAAAAAAGTGAGAAAAAAGATAGAGAAAAAGTATGATAAAATGTGTGTTTGGTATGTAAAAAATATGATGTAAAATTTTTTTGAGAACAATAAAAATACATAGATTCCAATGTTTGAATTTCTTACTAAATAAATCTTAAGATGAATGAATCTATTCCACAAAACCACACGCATCAGCAATACTTCTAACTTTTTTATGATTCAGTTTTCTCTAATGCAATCTTTTGGCTAATCTTATCTATTCTAATGTTATTGAAATGATTTAATAATAATAATAATAACATGAATAATAATATAATAATATGAATAGTAAAAGTCAATTATACCTTTGATCTTCCTCCTTGAAATTGAAGGAACGCAGCTCTCTCCCATCCTCCGACTTCACCACCATCCTGTACAACTGATATTAAGAATTCCATTATCATGACGTTTCACACAATTTCAATCCCACTTTGTTCTTAGAAAATAAAAAATAAGCAGATAAAGAATGTGGAAGAAGCACAAATATATATATAAATACCCTTGAATTTCTAAGAATTGGGGTCTGAGATCATTTGCTACTCCAATGGCATCAAGCACTCTCCACCCATTCTTGAACAGAGTGAGTGAAGTCCCACTGGTTCGAAGCGACTCTGCCTGCTCCAGTACCACCGATGGAATTCCAAGCCTGACCCATTCATTAATCAAAACACACATACACGTAAATAATAATAGTTCAAAACTCTAAATTTGTCCCTTATGTTTGTACGAAGTTTCATATTGATCATTTATGTTTTAAAAAGTTTAAATTAGTCCTTTATGTTTGCAAGAAGTTCCAAATTTGTCCTTCCGTCCACTTCCGTCAATTTCTTAAGTTAAGTGCTGACGTGTCATTACCACATTAGTGCCTCGTCATCACATATGATAGTGGATGATGATGTGGCGTGACGGAATGAACAATTTGGAACTTCTTGCAAACATAAAGGATCAATTTAAACTTTTTGAAACATAAAAAACCAATATAATACAAATAATCTGTTTTTCAATTGCAAGATTACTCGGCAAAACTACCTTTTATACTCTTAAAACTTCCATAACAAAACTAAAACTCTCTTCATCATCATAAAATTAACTAAAGTAATTAAATAAAAATTTAAATAATTAATATACGTTGAATTAAAAGTAAATATCATATAAGCAGTACCTGTGAAGGGAGAGAGAAGTTGCGAGACCTGCGATGCCCCCACCCACGATTACTATATCTTCCTTTCGCACATTGGATTCCGCCCTTATGCTCGAAAACCTAACCCCTCTCATTCTGCGCCTTCCGATTTCGGATTCAAACCACAGATTGCGTCTAAATTTTGCGATACGACATGGCGGCGAGCTCGGGAAGAAAGATGAAGTTGCGGCCATGGAAGTTCGATCGATTCAAGTGAATAGTAGTATAGTGATGGATTTTGGATGATATGAGAAGAAAGAAAGAAAGAAAGAAAGATAGTGTGTGTGTGAGCGTGTTGAACCTTCAGCCATAGAAACAAGTGGTGAGTGTGAGGAATGATGATTAGAGTTCTTTTGGATTGGGCTTCTTATGACTATGGATTGGGTTGTTCTTACCAGAAGGCCTTGTTCAGAGAGAAATTTTAGGCCCAATTCAAATGTAACACCTTTAATTCTAAATTCTTTTTTATATTTTCTTTAGCTACGCTGGGTATAAATGCACGGATGTATTGTAGAGCACGGATGTATTCTAAAGTACTGTAAAGAAAGTATTGTAGAGCAAAGTACTGTAGAATAAAGAAAAGTATCGTAGAGAAAAGTGGGGAGAGAGATAGAGAGAAAAATTAGGATAAAAAGTGTGCTTGGAATGTATAAAATATGATATAAAATTTTTTTGAGAATCGTGAGATTATATATGTATTGCACTGTGTGCGAAGCTTACCAAACGTACCCTTAGGCTACCTTTGGAAACGGAAAAAAGATGACAGAATGAGAATGAAAATGGGAATGTCATGTTAATGTAATGTGATGTGAATGAAATAAAAGTAGGTACATTAAATGTGGGAATTGAATAAAAGTGAATAAAAAAGTAAAGACAAAAACATAATTTCATAACATTGCAAAAAGTAGGATTTGTTTGTTAGGAAGAATGTACTAAAGGAGAAGACTTATCCCTTGCTTCTTCCATCCTCTTTTCCTGTTTCCAAACGTATCCTTAGAGTTTTAAAAAAAATTAAGAGTAAATTATTATATTAGTCCTTAAAAGATGAAAATATTAAACTTAAGCTTTTAATGATATAAAATTTGTTTCAGTTTAATCCCTGAGATTTTCATTAACATAACTTGTGAGAATTTCCATTAACGAGACTAATTGAATTGAAATAAATTATATCTTTTAAAGACTAAATTTAACATTTTTATCTTTTAAGAATTAAATTAAGACTAATTAGATCTTTCATACCAAAATGTTAATTTACTTTTCATATGTAAGACATAATTGTGATGATTTGTGAGCTTTGACCTCCAAAAGGAATAACTCTACCAGTCTACCTCCCTACACTAAAATTTGTATTTTTTTTTTTAAAAAAAAATCATCAAATATTTAGAGAATTATTACACTCTGCCTAATCTAACTCGAACTAGTAAAAGTTCCATAACAAAAAATAAAACTCTCTTGACAAAAATTTATCAATACACAAAATTCAAAATTAACTAATCATTTGTTAACTTGTCGCTTTTTGTTTGCCCATATATAATTAAGTAGTTGAAGTGCATTAACCGCATACCTCAAGATTAGCCCATTATTATATTATTTGTTTTCCTAATAATCTTTTCTTTTATCTTGTGAAGGTTGGGTAAGTAAGATTTTGGGTTGATCATGTTTATATTAAGCACTAATAAGGAAAGGGACATCTCAACTTAATGTATAAAAGTAATTAGGAAAATTGATTAATCACATTAATATTCAATAAACTAACATTGGATCTAACATAATGAACTTTTATAATAATTACCTCTAATGAAAGTGCGGATAAAAAATAAAAGGAAAAAATATATTTTCAGTCCCAAATTATAAAATTTTTATTAATTTTATCCTTAAATTTTAATCACCAAATAATTTTGTCTTTTATTTTAATTATGTCTAAATAATCAATGTTAATCGTAAAGTAAACTTATATATTTAGTTATGTTGTTTCGTCAATTTAGTTATTCGTAGTAACATATATATATATCATTGTCACACTAAAAAAAATAAAGAGTGTTACCGTGTCTAAAGAGTGGCGAAAATTTTAAACTATAACTAAATATATGATTTTGACATCATATTTAGTATTGGAAGTCACGTGAATAGTCATATTAATTTGCACATGTCATTAATTATTTAGATATAAAATTAGATTTCTGGAAGGGCAAAATTATATTGCTTACAAATTAAAATTTTAGGTATTTAATTAACAACAAATAAAGTGTAGGTACTAAATTGATAGAAACCTCCATAGTTTAGGGGAAAAAATATACTTTTGCCAAAAAAATATAATCTTATATATACTTTTCCCAAAAATATACTTTTTTTTTCAAACAATAAAATTACTTGAATATCTCACCCATAGTATCATTATTATAAGTAATTAACGTAAAACAAGACAATCATGTTTTTAAATTACATATTTTAACATCATCGAGTTTTGACAGTGTCAGATGGTAAGGGATTTATGCTTAATCATCGTTTCTCTGGTTCAATCTTAAAAAAAATAGGAATGAAATGTTATCCGCTGGGAGATTCTCTCTCAGAAATAGACTCTGAGATAGTCATCAGACCCATTCTAATAAATACTCTGATCAAGATAAAATAATTACATATTCTATCAATTAGCTAGGTATACTATTTGTTTGGTTAATTAATTTGAGCTTAGCCTAAAATCTTGGCTCATATATAAATAGAACATGAATTAAACAAAAGAATTATAGACACAATTATAGACACAATCATTAAAAAAAATTATGGGTGAGGCAAAGGCAACGAAAAATGGTGCCACCAACTTCCCAAAATTGGAGATAAAAGCAGTTCTGAGTGTGCCACCACTTAAGGTCACAGAGCCGCGTCCAATTCGTCAAGTTAAAGTGATTAATGGTAGCAACACAAAAGTTGCCGTTGGTGGGTGTTACCAAATAATTCTCTACTTCGCGGCGGAGAAGGATGAGGATGCCGGCAATATATTGGCCGGTTGGGCGATAGAGTCACTGGCAAGAGCCCTATCAGACCACCGGCCTCTACTCGCCAGACGCCTCCAGAGGAGAGGTGAGGAGGAAGAAGAAGGAGGTTTGGAGATTGTGTCCAATGATTGTGGAATTCGAGTGGTGGTGGCTCGAATCTCACTCACCATGTCCGAATTTCTCGAACTAAATGATGTTGATGTTGATGTTGATGAAAATGATCTTGTGTTCTGGAAGGAAGTGGATGATCACTCCCCTCAATTCTCTCCTCTCCTTTATGTTCAGGCAAGTATATGTGACACTAGGATTTTATCATTCAAATCATGTTTTATACACATCTTTTGATTCTTGTGAAGGTGAATGAAAGATATATAATATATTCAACTTTATAATAAATTAGATATGCATTCACATTTTGGTTCTTTAAACTTAAATTCCACATTTATGTTTTTCCTATTAACTATTAGCCTATTCGGTCACATGATGTCTCTAAAGTACTGCGCATGCATGCTTGATTCAAGGTGTCAAAACGAGTATAGACCAATTCGTTCGACCCTAAAAATATATAAGGTTTAGGGTTGTAGTAAAGAGTTTTTTGCTTTAAAATATATAGGGTTGTATATATATAGCTGTATTAAAATATGTAGGATTGTATATATAACTGTATTAAAGTATATAGGGCTGTATTAAAAAAATTTTTACCTTAATTAAAAACGGGTTAAGTCCACTTCAAATCTAAAAAAAGTGGTTAAATTGGGCTAGTTCTTTTTTTATTTTCTATTTTTTTTTAATATTTATGCATTGAATTGTTTTTATGATTTTCATTTAATTTAAATTATATTAATTATTTTATATTTTTATTTAACTTATTTAATCATTTTAATTTATATTTTATCAATATATCTTATTATTTTAAATTAAAAATAAAAATTATATTATACATTATTTAATAATTTAAAATATTATATTTTTAAAAAAAATAAAATATGACTTTGCCCAGTCTATCCTTAAGTTTTAATAGAGTCGAGTTCTCCTAGAGAAATCATAGCTCATAATAAAAATGAACTAGCCTAGTTAATAAAATAAGGTCAAAACAAACTAAAATCGAATAAAATTAACTCATTTTGACTTCTTTATACTTAACTATATAGTGTTAGATGTACTTTCTACCATTGTCCCACATCTCTCTTTTTTTTCGCCTATAAATATCTCATGTACATCCCATATGGCCATATATACAATCCTTAGCTATTTTCGCACATCTTTGCTATATTATTTTTCCTTAAGCCCACCTTCGACTACTTGGAGACTTGATTCTGCCATTTTAAGAATTTATTTTATGATTGATTCTTTTAAAAAGTTTGTTATTACAAAAAAATAAACAATTGTAAATTAAATGTGTGTCTAGTTTTTTCCTTTTAAAAAAATATTGTCTCGTGACATTTAAGTCTAGTAAGTGATAATTCATAAGTGTGATTTAATCTAAATCAAAATTGATTGGTATCTTGTTACATATATATATATATATATATATATATATATATATATATATATATATATATATATATAACACCAAAATAAAGAGTATTGTTACAATACATCTTTTCAATTATTTAGTCTCTAATCCATTTAAAATGGATCCTTATTAGTGTAGATATATATATATATATATATATATATATATATATATATATATATATATATATATAACACCAAAATAAAGAATATTGATGTATTGAATTTCAATACATCTTTTCAATTATTTAGTCTCTAATTCATTTAAAATAGATCCTTATTAATGTAGATTATCTTTATTAATATTAAAAATCACACTAAATAATTAGATAAATGTATTATATAACTTCACGAGTGTTATAGTTACACGGGGTAAGAGGAAGAAAAAGAAAATAAATAGCATAACAATCCAAAAGTTAGGTACAATTAATTAATAAATATTGGTAAAAACCTCAAATTGGTCCCTTATATTTGCACGAAGTTTTATATTGGTCCTTTATGTTTTAAAAAGTTTAAATTGATCCTTTATGTTTGCAAGAAGTTCTAAATTGGTACTTTCGTCCAAGTCCGTTTATTTCTTCCGTTAAGTGCTGACGTAGCATGTTGAATTGGATATATCATCTCTCCTACATGTCCATTTAAGCTGACGTGTCATGCCACGTCATCATCTACTATCATATGTGATGATGTGGTAATGACGTGGCATGACATGTCAGCTTAGATGGACACGTCAGTACGCCACGTCAGCACTTAACTTAAGAAGTGGACGGAAGGACCAATTCGGAACTTCTTGCAAACATAAATGACCAATTTAAACTTTTTGAAACATAAAGGACCAATATGAAACTTCGTGCAAAAATAAGGAACCAATTTGGAGTTTTGACCATAAATATTTATTTACTACTACAACTATTTTCAATAAAATATTTTCTTTGATAAATCAAAAACAATTTTAAGCTTTTTTGTTGTGTGTGTGTGTTTAATTTCTCAGGTGACTAGCTTTGAATGTGGAGGATACTCCATAGGCATAAGCTGCAGCCTCCTCCTAGCAGATTTTCTTATGGTTCACAACTTCCTCAAGAAATGGGCACTTACACACACCAATATTAATATTGAACACAACACTATAACCAATAATAATAATAATAATAATAAGAGTAAATTACACTGCCCTCCCTTGAGAGATGCTGAAATTACACTGCCCTCCCCTCTCGTTTGCAAAATTACACTGCCCTCCCTTGAGAGATCAAAAGTCATTACACTTTGGTCCAAAACACCATTCTCCAATAAAAAAAAAGTCTAAAATGTCAAATTTTTTCAACTTCCAATACAATAAATATTCATGACTAAATTACCCCTCACAAAAGAATAAAACTCTATAAAATGTGACCTATACATACTTTCATCCTCTTATAATAACATTATTTCATTTTTTATTGTCTTTTATTATTTTATTAGTATTTATAGTAATTATTATTGTTAACAAAAAAAAATTCTAAAAAAAATTCTGTAACTTAAAATAGTTTATAGATTTTTATATTAATAATGTAATGTAATATAAAACATCTATTATTTTACTTAATTTTCGATAATTAAGTTTAATATATATATATATATAATAATAAAATATATCAAAAAAATTTGGTTAGGTGTACTAGAATTTAGTTTTATAAATTTTTTTTTGGTAAAGATTCAGTTTTATAAATTTCGATGAAGCATAACGTTTAAACATTTTTTATCTTGTGTGAGGGTCAATTTAGTCATGAATATATATTAATCATTAATATTTATTATATTGACTTTTTAAACCTTTTTTTAGTAGGAGAATAGTGTTTTGGATCAAAGTGTAATGACTTTTGATCTCTCAAGGGAGGGCAGTGTAATTTTGCAAACGAGAGGGGAGGGCAGTGTAATTTCAGCATCTCTCAGGGGAGGGCAGTGTAATTTACTCTAATAATAAACCCATATTTTATTACCCTCTTCTCAAAACTCCTGAGCCTCCTCCCACACACATAATTTCTCAAACCCCACCAAAAATTAAAGCCCAAACTATGATATTCAAAGTCACCATTTCCAAAGATGATGATGAGGAAGAAGAAGAAGAAGGAGGATTGGATGGTTTCAAGGAGGAAGTAATGTGGAGAGAATTAGCCTCGCGTTGTGTTGAGGAGGCAGAGCAGAAGCTTGAGAGGAGAGACGTGAGCGAAAATTTCACCTTTTTGTTATCATGTGATGATGCTATTCGGGTTGAAAGTTGCTCGAGGCGAAAACAACGCCAGTTTGGCTCCGGGATGGTCGTCGTCGAGGGTAAGATAGTTTGTACGACGTGGGACGATTTTGGAGAGTATGATGAGGTTGTGTTTGGGGAAGGAAATAGGCCTATTTGTGTTTCTCGTTGGATTGGTGGTTTGGTTTGTGAGGAGGGAGAGGGGCATGTTATGGTTGTTCCTTGTCCAAGAGAGGGTGTCTTTGGGATGATTATAGTTTCGGTTCCTATCGGAGAAAGCTAGATTAGGATCGCAGAAGAAATTTAATAGTACAGTAGTAATGAATTTCAGTATATTCCTCTAATTAATTGGTTTTTAATCTATTCAAGGTGTGTTCTTATTAATGTGAGTTTCTATTAATATTAACAAATAGCACAACATAATTGAAGGGATATGCCAAAGTTCAATAATATTTGAACTTTTATCCATATATTAGAATGATTGATTTTGATTGTAGCAAGTATTGTTGGCTTAAAATTAAAGTCCCATTGGGCTAGATTCATGTAAGAATTTTGGAATTATAGGGGTAAATTTTGGCTTCAAGTTTTAGCTTATAATTAAAGTTAAAAAATAAAACTGTTACAACTCAAAATCGCTTCTGAGTCTTTCAAAAATTGTACAATCATCACAATTTTTCAAAATAAGTTATTATAAAATAAAAGTACCTTTGTCATGAAAATCAACATAAACATTCTCTTAATTTGTTCTTAGAAAATACAATTTTTAATCAATGGAGAACAAACTCCTAAAGCACAATTTCTAAATTCAACTCAACATAAATAAACTATAAATAATATGCCACCATAAAAAACACATATCACATGTTAGTCCTAACCAATGAATAAAAGTTGACTGATGTGCTTCCCTTGATGGTTGTTGAGTCTTTGAATCAAATTTTCAGTTATAAAAAAAAAAAAATCTTTATGTCTAAGTAATGGTGGTGGGTGGTGAGAGAGAGAGAGAGAGGGGCAATTTAGGGTAAGTTTGGTGGAAATGCACATATGGTAAAGGAATAGATGCAAAGTACATAGACTAAAGAAAAGTGAAGACAGAAATAAAAAAAATTTTTTAAAAAAAATATAATAAAAAGTGTAGTTGATATGTAAAAAATATTATATACATTTTTAAAAAAAAATTGTGAGAATCTTGAATTTCACTGTTTGGTGTTTACACCAAACGTACCCATTCAATTGACCTTGAATTACATTGCAAAAGAATTTTGCTAAGCTTAAGTGATACCAATTAACAGGAGCCTTAATTCTATGCGAGAGTTTAATAGTTTCTCTATTTATTATTTATTAATATTAATAAAATTTATCTTAAATTTATTAAAATTATATTTTTATTTAATATTAACAAGTGACAAATAATAAATAAATGGACATTAAAGTTTTGTTCTTAACTTACTCAAGAGCAACAGCTTCTAATATTTAGGGTAGGCCCACGCCATAAAGCCCAACCCAAAGAAATGGAACCCATTTAACAGGCTCCTAAATTTCTTCCGGTTAAAATAAATAAATATACAGACCACAAAAAAAAAAATAGATATATAATTATGAGTTGCCATGTACTAGTACTAATTGTTTATGAAAAAAAAAATACTATTTGTTTGAATGGCAAAGAAAAAACCAAAGCTTAAGAATGATAATAAAAATGATTGAAGTTCTAATTAAGTACTTGAGATTTTCTAACTTTGTACCTTGCAAATTTCCTCTATATCTTCATGTGCAAATTTTGGCCTTATTTAAGATATTTATTGAAATGGATTTGTCAATTGGTGTAGTACTTGATGGAGGGATCCACTTACTTATCAAACAGTATATTATATGTAATCTCACGATTCTTAAAAAAATTTTACGTAATATTTTATACATATCAAACACACTTTTATCATATTTTTTCTCTCTCCTAATTTCCTCTCTATCTCTCTCCTCACTTTTCTCTACAGTATTTTCTTTTATTCTACAGTACTTTACTCTACCGTACTTTCTTTATAGTATTTAAATCTGTACATTTATACCAAGCTTGTCCTAGATGATAAAAAAACTAAAAATGGGGTTATTAGTTATTAGAGTTTGTGTTCAAGTTTAGTATTTTTAGTTAAGCCCTCTGGAAATAGAATCTGATGCTTCTTCTTCTTTTCTTTTTTTTTAAAAAAAGTGTTGGCTCTACATTCTCTCTATTTATTATTATTATTATTTTTATAAGAATAAATTCTGTACCTTATCACATACATTATTGGAATAATAATTCACAAATTCTATATGCTTTTCCAGTGATGAGATGTGTGCAGACAGGTTTACAATTTTAATTATTATTATTATTGAATAATTTCACACTTTTTAAACAAAGAACAATTCTCATTTGGAATACTTAAAATTATTCCACTTTACAAGTCATTAAAATTTTTTTTTTTATAAGATCATACTTTTGAATCCCTAATTAGTCTCCTTTACCCCCATTATTCAAACTTGTCTATACATAATTGCTTCTGCAAAAATGATAATAATTAAACACGTTAAAGAGAGGCAGAGAAGGTATCTCACACACACATACACAGACAGAGAGGCAAAGAAATGACTTTCAGATAACGGATCCAGTGCTTGATTTTTCTATGTATTAGTATTTTAGGTCATTTTTCTCAACATTTTTTTCACTTTTATTTAATTTTGATAAATTGTAAATTTGTCTAAAGAATATCTAAAGTTAATCACTAAACCATTCATGATAGGCCATAATTTGTGTGAGGTTTTTAATTTTTGTGTGTCTATATCTCTTATTTTTTAGACAAATTTACAATTTATCAAATTTAAATAAAAAAAGAAAAATAATAATAAAAAAAACGTATAACATACTAATACACAAAAGAGCCAAGCATCAAATCCGTTGTCCATCAAACCCACATTAAAACTAGAGGCTAGCATGTCTCTTATGGATGAATTATGATGTTTCAAGAGTAACAATAAGTTGGATTGAAACAAATGATTAAGGATCTTAAGAAAAACCTTTTGTTTTAATTATGGGTAAGAGTATGAATTCTCTAAAGTTATTAAATATTTTTTTTGGTGGACATCTCTCGAAAAAAAATTATCTTACACCTATTAACTAATTGAATATATATAATTGGGTAAAGTTATTTGTAATTTTGGTCTGTCTAATAATTACTTTTGAAAATGCCTTACAATTAAATTTGAAAGTGCCTTACATACAATAACTTTTTTTTGACAAAAAAAATTAGACAGTAATAATAGTGTGTGATTTATTTAAGAGCTAATTTGCTTTCTCTCCTATATTTTATAAAAATGTACAAAAAGTAACACACAAACTATTTTATTATTAAGTGGGATTCCTTTTAAGTGATGCCTATGTGTTTTATCTCAAACTCAAATTATTGATGCGTCCGTTTTGCTGGTTTTAAATAATAACATAGCATCAATAATTCAATACATATTTATATATGTTGGACATCATGATAAATTTTTAAATTGAGTTGTATCCAAGGACATTGTTTTAAAGAAATGTTCCGCAACCTTTCAAAAAATAAGAAGTAATACTCTCACAAAATTAAAGCACAATAAGAGAAACGAAGCAACAAAAGTTCAAAGCAAAGAACTCAGAACAAGAACACATAGAAAAAGATGAAATGCGTATATCTTCCTATAGCATTTACAGGTCTTAAGTGTATTTCTCTTTTCGTGACTTATTATTCTGTGTGTGAGATCCACTTTCTACTTAATCCATTTAGTCATTATATATATATATATATATATATATATATATATATTTAAGCCTTCTTTATTCTATCTAACGTTAAACTTTATTTGACAAACACGTATATACTGTTTACAACAATATCGCTTATCTATACTCCTCTTTTTACAGAAAGTAAGGTTAAAAAAATTAAAATTTTTATTAAAAGAATATTTGGGTCTTCATTTTTATATTATTTTATTTAAACAATTTCAATAATGAATGTATGTGGAAGTAATGGGATAATGCAACTCATCATGGTTGTTGCAAATTACAAAGAACATGTGAACATCACTATCTACACTCAGAGCATGTTGGTTTGATGCAAGGGAAGCCCCACCATTGGCATCCTCTTCCTATTCTTCCACTACCACTCATCTTTTTTCTACTTTAACCTTTTTTTTTATTCTATTACTTCCATCAAAATTCCAAAAGCTAAAAACACCTCATCTTCCAACTAGTTCTATAAACCAAAAAAGTTTATTATGGGAAGTTCGAGAAAATATAAATAAAATGAGGGGTAATGTTATAAAGTTATGGTAACTCAAAGTTTATTATTTTTCAGTTATTCTCAAGATTATCTCAAGATAGATTCAATGATTGAACAATGATGAGTTAAAGCTCACCGAAACTCCAAGGTATCACCCTAAAATAAGAAGGGGTAGTTTTTTAATACTTTTTTCCTGTCAAGCTTTACAATCAAAAGAAAATATGTGAAACTTGGTAGTTTTTTTAATTTTTAAAATAAACTAAAAAAATGTAATATAATACAAAAAAAATAATATAATATAATAATTAATATATTTTAAAATAATAACAAATTAGGTAGTTGATAATTTTTAAAATTTTAAAATAAATATAAGAAAATTATAAATTAAATAGTAGAAACTTATTTACTTTTTTTTTAAATTTAATAACTATCTATCATATCTATTTTTTTAGTCTCACATTTTCTCAATGTTAATTTCTAACATTTTTTAAATTAAAAATTAAATATTTTGTGAGTTTATCAATTTAATGACTAAAAAACATATCAATCATATTAATATAGATATATATTCTAATAAAAAATATTTATAATAAAGATATAAAAATTACATCTCATTATTCTTCAACACAGAACCTCCAAATTCATACCACTTATAACTGTTCATCATAACTCATAAGCTCACCTACCCCATTAATAATCCAACCAATATCTTTTTGTAAAGCAGCAAAGACTTTTTTCTTTGTATATTTGAAAAAAAAAGAAGACAAAATTGTATCAATAAAAGCACTAAAAAAATGGTATTGAATGAACATTTGAACGTTCAAATCAACAAGTTAATTACACATTTTAATATTTTATTCAGATTTCAGATTAATACATCACAAGATGCAATTTTTATGAATTTAACATGCAAGAATGAAGATTAGAAAATGGCCACATTAATTCATTAATTAATTAATTAACATCCCTCTTATTCGATCTGCTACAAAATATAAAGAAAGCTGCTAATAACAGAAACGAAAATAAATCACTAAAATGGTGGCACCCAAAAGTTAAAAAAAAAAAAACAAAAATTGATGAAAAAGCTACACAATGAATCTCTGTCTCTCACTCTCGAATCGAACCGAGCCGAGCCCAAAGAATTCAGTGCCGTGCAACATTGAAAAAAAGTAAAGAGAGAGATAGACACAGGAGAGAGAGAGTGAGTCTCACGTCAAGCAAGCATCGCGAAAACTGTCCCAAACAACATAAATGCCAACATGGGGAAGCTGATTCCACCAACAAATCCATGGCTGCTTGGATTAGATGCCACCGGAGTCTGAGCAATGGAGGAGGGTGTGGGAGCTGACCCAGGAGCTTCTGATGATGGAGCCCCAGGGGGTGGTGAAGGTGGGGATGAGGTGCTGCTAGATGGGCCTGGGCCTGGGCTTGAGCTTGGGCTTGGGCTGGCTTCACTTGGTGAAGGTGGTGGTGAAACAGGGGAGGTTGCAGGCGGAGGAGCCGCCATTGATGGCATCGGCACGGCGGCGGATGGCGGCATTGCCATGGGCGCAGAGGAGGGGGCTTGGCCGGAGGAAAATGCCAGAAGGGTAGTGAAGGACAAGGCCAGCACGAGCATGGCACGTGCAAGCGCCATGGTTATGGAAACAGAGAAAAACAGGGGAAACAGAGGTTGTGGAGAAGAACAGGGGAAGAGAAGGGAGAGAGATAGATATATAGAGAAGGAAAGAAGAATCCAAGCCTCTTGATGTGGGATTGACACGTATTCATTTCATTCACAGAGTGGAAGGAGCATCTTGTGGTCACAATCCATGAAATTGGAATAAACTTGATTGGCCTTTCGTTAGATTTTATTCCAATGGGCAATGAGTATTAATTAGCAAAGTAATACCAAATATGTGGAATTTGATGATGGGTAGTTAAGGTGAAAGTTAGAAGGGGGAAGAAGAAGAATCCAAGGGAGTTGGAGAAAGAGATAATATGAGGATAAAGATGGAGAAAGAAAGGAGTGGTGGTGGATATGGGTTTAGGTGAGGTGGGAATTAAATTAACCATGTTTGTACACATCATGTATTTTTATTCCATATTCACAGAGTGAGATGGTGATGATGATGAGTGGAATCACGTGGTGGGTTAAGAGAGGACATGAAAAAGGAAGGACACACAGAGACCACAGGCCCACATTATACAGCAAAAAACTTGCTTTCCTCCTCCTTCTGCAAGCTGCAAAGCCTGCAATTATCCCATTTCTATGGGGGAAAAATGGTTAGATACATGTGTTTCTCTATTTCATTTGTGGGTTAGAATCAATATGGTAAGAATCGAATCCGACAAAGACTCGGATAAGTGTTTAGTTTATAGTTTGATCAGTTTAACCGGTCGAATAGGCAGTCGAATCGGATGATGCAATAAATAATACATATTAATTATTTTTAATATATAAAATGACATCACTCAACTTTTAGGTTTCAACATACATAATTTTGAAGTTTTAAATTACAAGGCTTTTTAAATTTTAATTTTCAAGACTTGTCAAGCTCTGAAAGAACTTGATAAAACCAAACATGAAATTCTTGATAATCATAAGTTCTTAAATTTTAATTTTCAAGATTTTTCTAATTTCTTTTTTAATAAAAAAAATTAGCTCGGTTAAATTCGGTCCAACTAGAAAACAGTTTTTTAGGTTCAATCGACTTGTCTTTGTATCTGGTTATTGGTCGGAAAACAACACTGATTAGAATACAGCAAAGTTAAAATGCACAAAAATCCCGATGGCATAGAACTTTTTTGAGATTTTAAACTTTATATCCAACATTTTGACCTTTCAACACTTCCGTCAAGAATTTTGTCAGTTTTCTAACAAATTTCTGCCACATCAGCAAATACTTAATCACGTCAGCAATTTTTTAAATTAATTAAAGACATTTCGATTAGTATTTGAATACTGGGCTGATGGGTATGGATAGAAGTTCAATGGTACCGTACCACTGAACTTCAGTGCATCCCTCCAATCATATAATGTCATTTGTTAATATTAATAAAAACTCACATTAATTAGGGTCCACCTTGAATGGTTTAGGGACCAACTGATTGGAGGGATGTACTGAAGTTCAGTACTACCGTACTGCTGAACATCTACTCGATGGGTATTGGGTGAATGATTGAGATTTTGATGTGAAATGACTGAAATACTCCTTAATTAACTAAAAAAATGTTATCATAACAAGATATTTCTAATATGTCAGAACTCTATTAAAAAGCCAATAGAATTTTTAGTTATAAAAGAGATTTTGTGTCTATAGCCCAAGACTCGAAAGTAATACATACATTTTCTCTAATAACATTCATTTATTTCTTTATTTTTTAGATTGAATAACTCACATAATAAATAAATATTATTGAAGAATGTATAAGAAAGAAATTTCTTTTTGTATGGTACAAATACAATACAACCTATTCCTTGTCCTGTTCCTACATCCTCTGTTTATACCCCGCTTCCCATGGGTGACTTTTACTTGATATTTACTTCTATTCCTCTGCTCTAAACCCACTAATCATTTATAATCCAATCATCAAACTTAAAAAGAAGAGAAGCCCTCGTGTTGATGTGCCCGACATCTAATTAATATTGGAAATTTGGAAAACGACATTCATATCCTTTCAACGCTGGAGAAATAGCAGATAGCTTATAGGTTCATTTGAGTCTTTTATATTTCTCTCAGGTTCCAAATTAGTCCTTTATATTTCAAAAGTTTTAAATTGGTCCTTTATTTTTTCCAAAAGTTCTAAATTGGTCATTATGTTAAAGTCCGTCAATTTTTTAAGTTAACTGTTAGCGTGGCGTGGCGTGGCGTGCCAAGGTGGACACATAATCTCTCCTACGTGTATCAGATAGCTGATGTGGCCTTAGACACATCAAAAACGCCCAAACGACGTCGTTTAAGCAAAAAATAAAACCATGCTGAGAGTACTAATACGAAACTCTAATGAAACATAAAAGACTAATATAAAACTTTAATAAAACATAAAGGACCAATATAGAACTTCAATGAAACATAAAGGACCAATATAGAACTTTAATGAAACATAAAGGACCAATATAGAACTTTAATGAAACCTGAAGGACAAATATAAAATTTTTGGGAAATATAAAGGACCAATACAGAACTTTTGAAAGATAAAAGACCAATTTAGAACTTGGATAAAACATAGAGAACAAAAATGGGAATTTTACCCCTTTTTTTTTAATGGAAACCCAAACATACTTTGTTAAGACTTAAAATTTTCAATTCAGTGCTTCCATACATCTTGAATAAAAGGACCAATTGAAAAAAACTAAATCATACTAAAGTTCATTGGAAAATATTGAATGCAAAGACAAAATCCAAATGAGAAATAGTGTCTTTTTCGATAAGTTTCTTATTTCCTTCATTGATCCAGATGGATTAAATTGTATATATTGTATATGTATCTATCTATATTATCACGGGTCATGTACAAACATCAAGAGTTTAGGACCACCAGCAGAAAATATAATTCATCTTAGATTTTTTTTTTTTTGCATTTAATAGTCCATACACAGAAAAAGATCTATTCATATAAAAATATCTATTTATTAGTATTTCTCTTCCACCTTCCTCTAACACACCAAAATCTTCCTTTTCTTATCTAAATATCCAGGATCCTAATCTTGAAGCAAAAGATGACTTCAAAATGTTTTTTCTAATCTAGCAGGGTACCAATTAAATGCAAGTATCATAAAATTTAATGCATATGCTATTCAAATTCTAGTAATTCATGTTGAATATATAGGGGAGCTTGGCTGTACATCTGAATCAGTTGAATAGGGAATACAATATGTTCTCCAACTTGAAAAGAATCAAAACTTCCTAGGCACACCAGGAATGAAGTTCCATTCCCAGTATTGAGCAATTATCATATCTGGAAACCGTCTAGAGTCTAAATGAAAAACTGATCGGAGAGATGAGAGAACAGTGTGTAACCTAATTTCTGGTTTACTTATCAGTATATATATATATATATATATCACAAAAAGAAAAAAATGAAAATGAAATGGCTACTGCTAGCTACAATCAGAGCCAGTACAAAACTTTGCTTTTCTTTTCTTTTTTTCCTCATTACAACCTGGGTATCCAATGATATATTTGCAGGTTCAAGATGTCAAACCTGAGTGTCACCGTTCCTCAGCTAGCAAAGGTTGAGATGCAGCGCCTGCAAAAGAAATTAAAAAAACCCAGTAAGTCCAGTATGCCGTAAGCATTTCTTTGATGATCACATAGAGACGAATTCATAATGGAAGATTGTGTTTGACATAATTCAGAAATAAGTGCCAAGTGCTACACCAGAATGCTAATCCTTTGTTCTTTAAGAAAAAATATGTTAAACATTAAACAAGGAATGAACGTGCTTCCATTCAATTTTAAAGAAGAATTCTTAATCCTCCAAGCATAGATAATTTAAATCCTTCAACTCAGAATTTCTACAATGCATATGGAGACTGACTACTACTTTATCCATGGAAAAGATGCTGCCATGAGCAGAGTAGTAGAATGACAAAACAATTGCAAGAGAAAGTATGATAGTTGGTCCCATGAAGATCTTCCCTAACCAAAATTGTTTAAGAAGCCATCAACTCGTTTAATCTTTTCTTTAAAAAGAAAAAACAACAGTACTTCAGAGAAGTTAATATTACCTTCAGGACTTTGCTGTCCACTGGATGAAGGCAATGGCCTCTGACTTTTCTCTGCAATTTCAGCTATGACCAAGCGTGATAAAAGAAGCCCAGCAACGGAAGCCCCAATTGTTAGCATAGCGAAAACGGCATCCCATCCCAAGGTTGAAAGGAAACCAGTAAGAAAAGGACCAAGAGCTGCACCAACTGATCCAGTTCCATCTATTATGGCAGTGACTGTGGCTAGAGCACGAGAATCTCCTCTAAGAGAACTGTGTGTCCCCAAGTCCGCAGAAACAGCAGTGGTGATGAGTGAATAAGGGCCATTTACAAATAATCCAGTCACCATCATAAGTGCAATGTTGACATTCATAGAGGTACTTCCATAGGTTCGGTATAAAATCATAGAAGGAATTGCAGCATACATGAAGCTGGCTGCTGTGATAGCACGCGCTTGGAGTCTATCAGATATGTAGCCAGCAAGAATACCCCCAAATATACCCCCTACATCAAACAAAGTAGAGAGGTTGCCAGCAGATGCCACAGAGACATACTCACCGCCAATTTCTGCAAGATCGTCAAAAGTAATAAGACAATGGATTTGATCTCTCTACATGCTAAACATTGTGTTACAAGCAAAAGAAGAAAGTAAAATACAGAAAAACAAAAGGAAACCAAAACATGTTTCATTAACATTGCCTTAGAGAACGTTGCAGCTTAAATGAAAACAGAAGGGACTATTTCATAAAGTTTCATCCAGTTTACATTAAAATGAACACACAAAACAAAACATGTTTTAGGGATCACAAAAGCAAGCCCAATGGCTGTAAAACCAAAGGGAATCTCCATTCTACAGCCACTGAGTCAAAAAGGAGGGAAAACAAATATAATTGATCGAAACGCATCTGAACATGATACTTCTGCTGCACTCTGATCATGCACAATCTATTTGTCTCAAAATTGGGTCACATATTTTGACTTCCAAGTCAAATTGCAGTCGCTAACAACATAGAAGAACCACAATACAATAGCACAGGAGACTGCTGGATTGTTAACAGAGATGGAAACTTATATAGATATACAATAGCAATCATAAAGAACTCCAAAGCAACTGAAGCTCTCAAAGCAGTAGCGATATATCAGGAAAGCAAACGCTTCACTCCAATTATGTCCCTCTCTGCTGGAAACAATTTGACGAAGTAAGATTGATCAAAAGCTTGGGTGATCAAAAAATTCTCTAGGCTTAAGCAGAACATGACCACACTATAGTCCATCTGTTCTCAGACTACAAAATGCAAGTTAAGGTGGAGAGGCATAAGCAATTGCTCTCTAGCAACAAAAACCATGTACTGTTTTTTTTTATAGAAAAAAAATGACACATTCAAAGGATTGGTCAATTCTCTAATTACTATTTTCATACGTTATATGGAATTTGCAATCCAATTAATGCTAATATATGTCCGAGAAAAAGGTAAACCAAGTAGCATGTTCATATTGATACCTGTCTGACTCAAGTAAAATGGCAACCAATACAGAAACGTGTAGGCAACAAGCTTGGCGAAGAAAAGGCACAAGGCAAATGGAATAACTCCTGGTATAAAGCATGCTTCAAGAAGCCCAACCCCTTTGGTACGTACTGAAGTTGAAGTAGTGTTCACCCTATGCAGGGAACTTTGAAGGGAAGAAGAAGCGTTTGTCACTTCCTCTGGCGTTCTTATGCCTTCTTTGGTTATCCCAGCTTCTTCATCCACCGGGATTTCCATTAATAGATCCGAATCAGAGCCATGAGTGGATGAAAAACCCACATCCTCAGGATAAGCAGCCAAGAACAAGTAAACAATCAATCCTCCAAAAATGATTAAAGCCCCCGGAACGATGAATGACCACCCCCACCCATATCCCAAAACACTAACAGCAAGAAGAGACCCACTTATATTACCAACTGAAGTGTGAGCATTCCAAATACCCATTATCAAACCCCTCTTCCTCTTCCCGAACCAATTACCAATCACAGCAACCACAGAAGGCCACCCCGTCGCTTGAAACAACCCAGCAATCATTTGCATCACAAGATAAAACAAGAAGACGTGGATTCTCCAGAAATAACCCATCCCAAAAAGCCCAACGAACACCCCACTCCCAATCATCCCCATAGTCAAGAACAGTCGGAGGTCCAAAGTATCCCCCAAATGCCCAGCCACAT
Organism: Senna tora; assembly: GCA_014851425.1. Lineage (NCBI taxonomy): Eukaryota > Viridiplantae > Streptophyta > Magnoliopsida > Fabales > Fabaceae > Senna > Senna tora. The sequence continues at coordinate 17,504,479 of CM026270.1, read as the reverse complement.
ACATCCCCAAGGAATAACACGCGAGAAACGCAACGTCAATCTCCCCCAACTTGGAAGTCCCGTCGGGTTCGTTAAATGGGGCCCACCCCTCGGAGGCGTTACGTCGTCCGTCAATTTCATCGACCTTGATGAAGACCCTCCCAATCGGCCAGGGCTTGTGGTGAAGGGTGATTTGGCCGTTAGGGTCGGGATAGAGCACACTCTTGACTATGCCGGAGGGTTTTCTGGAAGCGTGGTAACACGCGTAGGCTATGAATGTAATCAACAAGACAATGTATCTGTATGTTCTGAGTTTCCACTTCCTGCATCTGATGAGCAAGAGGCCAGGCGGGCCTCTCCCCGCTGTAATGGAACCTTGTGGCATCGTAAGGAACGAATCAATGGGGGTTGATTTAGAGGTTAATCGGTCATATTGTTGGAGTGGGAAAAGACGTACGAAGAGGAAGAATGCGTGCGTGCGTTTTGAACGGAGGAAGCAAAAAGGGTTTTTGGTGGAATGAGGAAATGGTTAGATAGAGAGAAGCAGGAAGGAGAAGAGGAAGAACGAGAAAAACGGGGGAGAGAGAGGAAAGGAGAGAAATAGGGTGGAACTGTAAAAGGAGGAAGGAGAAAGGAGAAAAGTAGCGTCAAGTTTTCAAGTCGTTACACTTTACGCGCCACGCACATTTCAGGACTCTTTATAGGTTATATATATAACTCCGGCAAAGTTCAAATTATTATTTAGTTCTCAAATTTATTAAAAATATTATTTAGTCTCAAAATTTGTACCTATATCAACTATTTAATCTCTGAATTTGACAAAAATACTATTTAGTCCACGAATTTGTAACTATGTCAACTATTTAGTCCCTAAACTTGACAAAAATACTATTTAATCTCCGAATTTGCAACTCTGTCAACTATTTAGTCTCCGTTGACAGAGTTGGAAATTCGAGGATTAAATAGTATTTTTGCCAAGTTTGGGTACTAAATAATTAAAATAGTTACAAATTCGGGGACTAAATAGTTTACATAGTTACAAATTTCAGGGACTAAATAGTATTTTTGATAAATTCGGGAACTAAATAATAATTTGACCAATAATTTAGGGACTAAATAGTATTTTACCTCTATATAATATAACCTTTTATAAGAATATTTTTTTGGCTCATATATATATTTTAATATTTATATTTATGTTAATATGATTGCTATATTTTTGCTGTGTCTTATTTTTTTGATGTCATAAAATCAAATATAAGATTTATCTAATATGTATTTACATGTTAAGATTTTATTTGATTGATCAATAAAGTATTTAATAATTTAAAATTTATAAAATATTATTTTTAAAAATAACCTTATATGTTAGATAAACCTTAAATTAAGTAAGGTAATTATAAAAAAATATAATAAGTAAGATAATTATAAAAAAGGATAAAATATACCACTTTTTATCACCTAATTATTATTTCAAAATATAATAATAAGAACTTTATATTATATTTTAAAAATAAAAAAATAATATGCATGTGCATGTAAAGCTTTTAGGAGATATATATATACACATTAGTCACAAACATGAAAATAAATATTATTTTTTAAAATATAAATATAAAAATAGATATTATTATATCTTAAAGATTTTTATATCTTTGTTATTAAATATTTTTTAATTAAAAAGCAACATATGTATAATTTTTAACCATTCTCACCTTATGATTGGCTATTCTATTTTTAAACAATTTGTATTGAGAATATCCAAATCACTGTAAAAAAAATTATGCAACCTTTCTTTTTAAGTTCTTTTTTTTTTTAAAAAAAAAAAGTATACATAAAAGCTATGTTGTTTAAAAAATTATATCAAATATTAGTAAAACTGAACGTAATTTGTCTTCCCTCCTTCCTTTCTCATAGTCTATCATTCAAATTATCAACTACTTAATTCTGTAATTTATAACTTTATCAAATTTACACTTTAGCATATTTGGATGGCTTCTCAATTCTTTCATCAGGTTTTCTATGTACTTTCATTTCTTCGCACATTTTGATACGTATGCTCTCTAGTTATTGCATGCTCTCTATTCACTAGTTTTTAGAGTTTATTCGAGCTCAATTTGATGTAGTTCTCTTTTTGCTCAACTTGTTAAACCTATTTTTGTCCTCTTTTTAGTCCTTCTCATTCATACTGTGATTAAGAACATATACATTGCATATCAGCTTTTCTAAGATCATTTGAAAAGATTTTCTGTTTTTTCTTTTTCTTTTTTTACAAGTATCCAATCTTTCAGGATTCTGGATGTAAAGTTAAACACTAAATGTGAACAACTCTCTTAACAAGGATAGGAATTTTGGTTTGTACAATTTTGTTCAAAGTGTTGTTGGAGATTAAACGTGTGATACCTCTCTGAGTCGAAGTTCAAATATTAATTTATCAAGTTGTGAATGACTAGTCTTTTTTACTAACCCAACTCTGATCCATAAAGATCTTCTGTTATTTATGGTAATCAGTCATCTTAATTTGGGTTTCCCTTCTATATATATAATTATATATATGCTCTTCTAGTTATGCTTTCAAGTATTATCCACTTATTTAGGAAACTGAATTGCATGATGCTAGTTGTTCTTGTAGATATTGAATTAGAGGGCAACTAAGGCATCGGGCTTGCATTTGCTAAAATACAATATAGTTAAAATGTATGAAGTGTACGATATGGACCATTAGATGTAAGTGTTGTAGTGCAGACACGAATTTCATTTCAATTTTAATCTTACAATTTGAATCGTACACTTAATACTTATACTTTTAACAAATCTAATTAATTTCGGAGATAAAGAGAATTGGTAACTTCTTGATTTCTTGTGTCTATTATTGTTATGACCTCTGAGCTGTGATCGAACTTTTTGTGGTCGGTTTGTGTCCTGCCACTTAAAGGAGGTTCCTGAAAGTATAAGCAGATTGTCTGGGTATAAAGGTATATATTGTCATGTCATGTCATGTCAAAACATGATGCTGATATTCACACAACTATTAGGATCAAGAATTACTACTAGCATAAGATTGTGATAGTCTTCTGTGTCAATGTGAAATTATTGTGTCATTTGCATTTGTTACAAAGTACAAACCAACTTGTATGTAATATGAAATTATATAGTGGTTGTTCTTAGTTATGACTAATAAGTTGTTAAAATTTAATTTAAATCTTAAAATCTTACGATTTTACATATTTAAATCTTGTTAAATCATGTACAAAATCGTCGTAGAATCGAGTAAAATCGCATGAAATTTTGATTTTACTCGGCAATTCCACGATTTCACCATAATCTAAAAAATAGACTTGTTTGAATTTTTTTTAATCATATTTGTGTGAAAATCAATAACTCGACCCAACCCAAAAAAACTCTTCGTGTTAATGTTGTTGATAATCTTTTAATTAATGTTGATAATGCTCGAGTTCATAGTACTTCAAAGTTCAAATGATATGTGTTTGGAACTTTGGATTTACATAACATTAGGAATGATATATCATGTGAAAAGATCATTTGATTATCTTAGTTGAAAATATAGTTTAATTTCTTCGGTTTAATTATTTGTCTATGAATTATTGAATTATTAATTTTGTATTGAACTATCTGCAACCATAGCAAGGTACGCGACGTGGATCGAGTCCGGATTAATAATTCAATACATAATTCTTTAGAAAAGATAATCAATTATTTGTAGTTAAGAATTACTAAATATTATTTGTAGTTTAATTTGGTGCATAGTTCTTTAGAAAAAAAACACTCAATAATTATTTGTAGTTGCAAACAACTAAAAATAATAAGAATTATTAATAATATTCTTATAATATTTGTTATTAAATTTTGACTTCTTTCACTTTAATTAAAAAAATCAATTTTAAGGAGAAATTTTTATTATGAGAGAGAGAGAGAGAGGCGAGGGCGGTGCCGGTTCAGAGCAAGCAAGCGATGTGAGTGGCTAAAACGTTGGAATCAATGAATCACATTTCACAATTCGAGCGAGCGAGCGACCCATCCGTACGTAGCGCTCCCATGCTCCTCGTTCCACCACACATTTCAATTCCCATTCCTTTTCTCTAATCCCATCACTCTCTCTTTTCCCTTTCACATTTTCATATCTCTCTCTCTATCTTTCTCTATCTCTTCCATGCTACCTTCAATTTCTCGTATTCCTTTTACTTCTTCGTTCCTAGTTCTGCAAAACTATTTATCTCCCACCACCTAACCTAACTCATTCGTCATGAGTGCTACTGTTGGTAATCAGTTGATCTCCGTCACTCCCGATGAGCTCAGGTTCCCATGTATGTCCCCCCTTTCTTAATTCATTCTGTTACATTCGTTAGATTTTCGATTTCAATTTCATGGATTAGGAAATGTATGTAGTCTACAGACACCATATCTTGAAACTTGTATAGCTATTTCGTCGTGTCATCTGATTTCAAATGAAAACTGAAATGACAAAAACTCTATTTTGGTCCTAACGTTTAACACTTTTCTCAATTTGGTTCCTCACGTTTACAATCGACGGTACCAATTTGGACCTAACTTTTGCTTAGTTTCAATATGGTCGTTTGTGATTGGTGGCAATTTGGTCCCTCACATTTTCCACTTGACCCTCAATTTTGTTATGTAATTTTAATAGAGGGACTAAATTGGCACCAATTGCAACGTGAAGGATCAAATTGAAATTAAACAAACGTCGAGGACTGAATTGGTACCAATCGCAAACGTGAGGTATCAATTTAAGACTGAGCAAGTGTTAGGTACTTAATTGAGAAATGTGCTAAACATTAGGGATCAAAATGAATTTTTTTTGTCAAACTGAAATTAATAAGCTAACCATAGAAATGAATAAAGACAAAATATGTTGGAGTGGCTTGATCCATATAGCTGATCCCACCTAGTAAAAAAAGGGTTTGATTATTGTTGTTGAAATTATTGGGAAGCAAAATACTCTAAATGTATTTGTGCCAATGATGGGAAGATTTTGTATGAAAAACTATCAATTAATTAGAGTTTGGTTCCTCTGTCTTTTCATTAATGTGAAGCTTGAATTCTTATTCAGTAATGCTCATAAGTCATAAATATTATTGAGTGAATTAACAGTTGAGCTCGAGAAGCAAGCATTTTGCGATCTTAAAGTTCTGAACAACACAGAGCACCACATTGCCTTTAAGGTACTCTTTAACTTTGAAGATATCTGAACAAACTTTTTATTATTGTGGAATATAATATGCTTTTCTCCTGCCGACTATTATTGCGTTGTGATTGATAGCATGTGATTTCTATGTTATGCTATTTTGCTAGGTCAAAACCACTTCGCCTAAGAAGTACTTTGTACGACCAAATACTGGTGTTATACAGCCTTGGGACTCATGTATCATCAGAGGTGATGCTTATTACTTTTGCAGAATCACTTTTTTAAGTTCTCTTCCTTCCATGTAAGATCTTATGAGTTATGACTTACGAAGATGAATCTGAACCTTGGATCTTAGGGTTTGTTTTGGAATTGAGAGGGAAAAGGAGGGGAGGAGAAGGGAAGGTTAACCTTCCATATGTCCTTCCCTTGTTTGGATGTTGATACCTCCTCCAAAATGCCCAATTTGGGTATCTTGAATTTGTGAAGGGGAAGGATAATGGAGGATTAAAGATTAATCTTTCATCATCTTTCCCTCCAATTTTTAACTTCCCAAACAAGAGGAAGATATCTTGATTCTCTCCCCTCCCCTTCCCTGTTTTCAAACATGTAATTCTCTACTCGAAGTTTCGATTGTCCCAAATGGTTAAATATTACATACTACTAGCACTAGGCTTTACACAAATCCAATGTATGCTATTTGGTTTTGGGGTATTACTATCTATCACATTCTTCAATTTCTTGGTTTGTGCAGTAACCCTTCAAGCCCAACAAGAATATCCTCCAGACATGCAATGCAAAGATAAATTTCTGTTGCAGAGTACAATAGTGACTCAAATTACTGATGTTGATGAGCTTCCACCTGATACTGTAAGAAAGTCAACACTGCCCTTGTTTCACAAGCTCAATTCTATAACTTGAAAAGTACCAATTGATCAAGAACATTGTTCAATTTGGCATGCAGTTTAATAAGGATAGTGGGAACCAAATAGAGGAATGCAAACTAAGAGTTGTGTATGTCACTAATACTTCAGCCTCAGAAGATGAAGCCTCCAAGGGCACCGCCCAAAAATCTGATGCTAATTCTGTGAGTCTCTCTTCTTTCATATCCCTTTATTCTGTACTTAGTTCTCACTTAGTGACTATTGTAACCATGATTGTTAAACTCTCGAGTTAACTCTTAAACTTTTACGAGTTTACGTTTACACATGAACAAAACGAGTTAACTAGTGCGCCATGTCCTCTTCTGTGCATGTTTATATCTTTTCCCCATAATTGCCCATAAATAATAGAAATTCCTAGCCAATGGTGCACCTTCATTAAGGGGCCCATCACTATAGTTTATACTATATTAGCTAGATATTCTTGAATTAACTTTCCCTTTGTATGGAGAGTCAGGTTTTACAGCGTTTGAAGGAAGAGAGAGATGCTGCTTCAAGACAAACAGTGCAACTGAAACAGGAACTGGTAATTATGCAACATCTTTTCTTGCATTATACCTTTATGACACGAATGGGAGTTGTCGGTATTCCATTCTCGGTTTTGTATATGAGACCTTAATTAACTGGAATTAAATTAGACGAGAGTAGTATTTAAAAGGGTTTTGCACAAACATAAATCACTTACCCAAGGTTTTCCTGATGCGCAGGAAATGCTGAAAAAGCGAAGAAACCGAAGCAGTCCCGGCGTTTCCTTCAAGTTCGCCCTTATTGTATGCCTCATTGGAATTCTGGTTGGCTTGTTCTTGAAACTCACTTGGGGGTCATCATCCTCATCCACCGGATCTTCACCGCCTATTGAGGTTGCGCCGCCCATCGAGTCTTCCCCGCCGACCGAGTTTCCACCACCCACTCAATGATTTCTCACTACTCACAACCTTTTCCATGCAGTTATTCACATTGTAAAGTTCTATATTCTGTTGAATGGGATTTTTCATTTGGCTTATAATTTTTTGACAATACATTCACTAATCTGGAGCTCCTACTATAGTCTAGCTAGATCCTACTTGCCTCTCTGGCCAGAATAAATCCAGCACAGAAGAATTGAGCATGGATTTGAAAATTAGCATCCGAATGAAATTTTGAAATTTTCAACACTACCCGGATCAAATTTGGTCCAAAAGATAGGATTGCCTCATTTCATGCCCTTTTGTTATTGATTTTCAGAAAAAGCTTGTCCAAATTTAAACCTCACTGTATGTTGTGCATAAGACTGAATATTAATATATATATATAAATTAATAATAACTTGACTTCAATAGCCTGCCAGTACCACCCAATATTAGTGTTTGATGTTGTTGTCATTCTTATTTCATGAATATGATTTATATATACCGAAATCTTTATTATCTCTAATTTTATCTATTATTAATCATCAGTAATGAAACAGCTAAACAAAAAATCATCACTAATGCAATATGATTTATAGGGTGCGTTGGGTACGGGAATGAGAATGAGTTTATTGTGTTTGATAGTAAAATTTGAGAATGAAAATGGGAATAAAAATGGATTAAAATTACCACTTTACCTCTTGTATTAAAATATTACAAAAAATTATGATTGTGTCAAATCAAATAGCATAGTAGACATTATATATATATATATATATATATATATATATATATATTTCACATTTTCCAAGAGAAATATTTTTTTTTTCTATTTGACCATTTCCATCACCTTCTCCCACCTCTCCCACCTCTTAAAATGGTACAAACGCACCCTTAAATTTAAGCCTTTTAAAAGAATTATATAAAAGTAGGGACTTCGCATGCACCTTCGTGCATTCAATTTATCATTAATTTTTTAAAATATAATTATTATATTTTAAAATAATATATTTCATAGTTTTTAAAATTTTAAATTCGAATTATTATTATAATTAATTAGAAGTAAATGATGGGAAGTTATTTACTTTCCCACTTTTTTTAGTAACTATCATCATATATGTTTTCTCTCTCCCACTACCTTCCATTATATTTTTATATATATCTCAACTTCCTCACTTACCTTTCCTCCAATCATCATTAGAAAATATAGCTATTTTGTGACCCCAATGACCAGAAGGGGTCACAGCCATATTAATATAGATAGACTAGTATAAAATTATTATTATTATTATATTTTAAAATATAATAAATAATTCAATAACTATTTATATTTCTAACTTATCTCTCACCACTTTTATTAACTACCTTACCCATGATCTCTTTCTTTCTCATATCTCCTCCAATCATGTGAAGTTGAGGGAGAAGTTATTTTTTTGGTGTCACACTTTACTTGTGTGGCACCAAAAAGTCCAAAGCCATATATATATACTAGAGGCTTCGCATGCACGTACCGTGCATGTAATTTTTTTTTAATTTAAAAAAATATATTATAAAATTATAATTATTATACTTTAAATTAATAAAAAATGAAATATTAAATTATTTTAAAATTTTAAAATATAAAATAAAATAATTATTATATTTAAAATAATAAATGGAATCCTGGGAAGTTATCATTATTCTTATTTTCTCTCACCCATGATCTTTTCACATTATATATATATATATATTTTAATTAACTAATTGACTATTTTAGGAGACCGTTGACGGGAAGGCCCAACAGCCATATAAATATAGATATAGATAGATAGATAGATGTACTAAATCAACAGTTTGATTTTGGTTTGGGCCCTTTAAGGCTTTACCCCCGTAGGCCCATACACTTGGGGAATTATGCCCAAAACGTTTTCACATTTCACAATGGGCGGGATTTCGCTCATGCGAAATATTGAACCCGCACGTGCCGCATTCCCGCCTAATCTTTTCCTCTTTCATTTCTGCAAAATCTCTTATCTCTCTAATTTCATCGCCTCCATCTCCAACCTCCATCACTCCCATCTCCGCCGTCGAAGCAAACAACTCCTATGGGAACTCTTATCGCCGGCCCTGTGCTCGGCGGCGATTCCGGCGAGTCACAGATGGCCGCCTGGCACCTTGCCGCTCTTCTTCTCTCCGCCGGCCGCCCTACACGCCCCGCCGATCTCGCCTCCCGATGTACTCTGTTCGCCGCTTCTTCGGAGCTAGTCGAGTTCCTCTGCTCGATCCCCAACTCTCCCATCCTATTGACCGCCGATCTCTATGTCACTCTCTCTGCTGTGGCTTTTATCGCCGTTGGACGCTTCATCTCCGAAACCGGTTTGATTGGAATCAGAGGTTCCTCAACGGGCAGTTGTTGGTGGAACGATTTCAACATCTCCGGGATTTGCTTCAGGAAGCGGAAGCGGAGATACTATTCCGATTGCGATTTTCTCCCCGCCGAGAATAGGATAGTCAATTCTTACTTTTTAGATGGTAACAAGTCTTTCCCTTTGCTGTTTCTTTTAATTATTTCGGCTTCAATTTGTGGTTTCGTTTAATTTGATTGGTAATTCGAATGGCAATGCAGTAGATGAGCTGGACCGGGCTGCACTGCTCTCTCCTAAGAGAATCTGCAATGATTCGTCAGGGGTAATTTATTTTCTCGGTTGCTTACTAGTTACTATCCAGAATTGCCATTATTTTAACATAGAACGAAGTAGTGATTATTCTGTTGAGAACATGGGTTCTTCCTTTTCTTGTTTCTATTAATTTGATGTTGATTCTGATGCTGAAGTGTAATTTAATGAAAATGTACCATAATTTTCTTGCAGATTCATTTTCAATCAAATGACAATATAATCAAGAGCGTGGTTACGCAGCCAATAATCAGGCCATTAGATTCATCAATTTTTGTCAGATCCTATTTTACTAACTTAATTGCTGGAAAGGAAAAGGTTGATGATTTAGAAGCTGAGATTGTTACAAATGAGTTAGTTCCCCGGGGGGAGGTATATGAGAAAATAATAGAAATAGAACCTGAGTCAGATGTAGAACTGGCTTCTCCATCTGCCAGATTGGAAAATCCGGCTCAATACAAGGAAGCTAAAGTAGAGGAGACTTTTACAAATAGTACAAACATCAATGACAGATGTAAAGATTTTAAACAAAGCATTATGTCACCCTTGGTGGGTGACAAAGTTAATGGTGACAGTGTAGTTCCGAAGAGTAGAATAAGTAACAGTGAAAGAGTTTTGGAATGCAAGGAGTCATCACGGTTAATGAGTTCCCGTAGCATGAAACCTGTTCAAAATATGGTACAGCCATCAAATACTGTTGCTTTAGAAATGTCACCCGAAGGTGACGTGAAAGAGATCCATAATGAAAACTGTAATCAAGTTGAGCATTTCAAAGGAAAGCAAATAGTTGCAGATGTGAAGCATTTGGAAATCTCTACTGAACCCCCTTCTGTTCAGAAGTTTCCTCCATCCCCTTCCAAGCTGAATCGGCACAGTGATGCAAGTGCTCCTAATCTGCAGGGCCTCTGTAAGACTTCACATAATTACACGAATATTGATTCTCATGAAGAGAAACAGCTCTGTAATAGATATCAGGCATCATTAGGTAAGGGACTGAAAAAAAATTCTACTAGCATACATATCAAGGAAAGAAAGGAAACTTCACTTTCGTTGTCTCCTGAGGTATGCTTAATATTTGAAACACTACTACCTCGTCTAGTTTGATTCATATTTATATATCCAATTATGTTAGGAATTCCCATTTAGCTTTGTCTTGAAGTCATCAAATGTATTATGAGTTGAAGCTGTGCTCTCCTGTTATGTAGGATCAAAAGGAGCCTAAAGTGCTGCCAACATTTGAATCGTACATTGTGGAGGAGGAAGAAGGCTCAGGTACTAAAGTTTTTTAGTACTTCCTCGTCTGCCAACCACATCCATATAATCCCTATAATTACATTCTATTTCGTGTATGTTATTATATTGACTCTTCTTTTTCTACTTGCAGGTGGTTATGGCATTGTGTACAAGGCAAGGAGGAAGAAGGATGGGGCCACTGTTGCTATTAAATGTATCCAGAACAACACACTTTCTACTTTCTGCCTGTTATATCATCGCTGCTCTAATTCTAATTATTTTTGTCTATAAATTTAGATGATGTCATGCTCTGAGTGGCAATAAATTTTTGTTGATTGAAATACCCCATAGGCCATAAACTAAGAAGCATGGACGCTAGAACAAAGTAGATAGACATGAACATAGCGAGATGACAGAAGTTAAAGTCCATAGATGTTATTTGTATTGTTGCATCATGTCACACAAGTGTCCAATTCATGGCAAACATGAATATCGCTCATTTTCAAAATTCATTGTTTCATAGTACTTAGCTTATTATCAGTCAAATTTATTAAGCATTCTTTCTATGGCCATTTATATTATGTAAGTAATCTAATCAGTGTGCTTCATGGCATAATATTGGTACTACCATTTGGAAGCTAAAATGGAATTCATTTGATTGTCATGGCTCATTTTCAACCATGCAGGATTAAGTTTTTTATAGCTTTTTCTTTGATTTGTAATTCAAGTTATTGACCATCAAAATATTAAAAAAATAGTTTAGTTTTCATGTTTAAGTTATGACCTTTCAGATTTAGAAGGTGCTAATTTCATCATTATGGCTTTTCAGGCCCACATGCCAGAGCTCATGGGCAACATGTTACCAATGAATTAAAAGTGCTGGAGCGATTTGGGTAAGACTATTCAGAAATATTACAATATTACTTAACAGTTAACATTTTTGTATTGTCGGTTATATTTCAAAGTTAGTGACATTTGTATGCAAACAACTTGATTCAGAGGCAAAAACTTTATAATTAAATATGAAGGCAGCTTCAAGAATGGAAATACTGATTGCTTTGTTCTAGAGCATATTGAGCACGACAGGCCTGAGGTAAATTTCTCACATTTAAATGTATGTTTTGGTTATACTTATATCGATCTCTTTCATGTTGATTTTCACCTGGAAATTAGGTGTTAAGGAGAGAAATTGATGTTTTTCAAATCCGATGGTATGGCTATTGCATGTTCAAGGCTCTTGCAAGTCTTCACAGACGGGTATAAAACAATTCCATTGATGTTGTTATCTGCATATCCTTGGGTAAATTAGAGGTTCTTAGAATTGCTTATGCATACAGGGAATAATTCACAGAGATGTTAAACCTGGAAATTTCCTTTTCTCTCGTAAGCTTAACAAAGGCTATCTTATTGATTTCAATCTAGCCAAGGTTAGTATAACGTTGCTCTCATACTTACTGAGTTTTCCTTATTCTTCAGCATCTAAATCTGTTTTACCTAATCTTTACTAGTATGCTTTTTCTTGCTGACTTTTTTCAGGATCTGCATCAGAATCATAAAAATATTAGTAAGCGTCTGTTACTTTCTAAGCTTGGCATGTACATTTCCTTATAAGTGAAACTGTGAAAGTCCTAAGTAAATGTCAATAGAATCACAAAGCCTTTGTTTAGGAACAAAATGAGGAGGAAAATAGATTAGGGATATTCAAAGTAAGAAGAGTGGAATTGAAGCAGTAGCTCAGTGGAAAGTCTTTTTCTCATTTTTTTTTTGGATGTTTATATAAAAAAGGATAACGGAAATGAAGAGATGATTGTAAAATGACATGTTCGAAAATGGTTTTGAATTTGATTGAGTCAATATTTTACTAAAGATAATTGCTGTTTAGAATTTTATAAAATTATGTTTTAATCATCTCGACTGTTTCTTACTACTTTTGGGGAGTTTGATTTTCGAGGAATTAAAGATCATTTTCAATTCTTTTTTTCTTTATTACTTCTAAAAAAAAGAGTTTTTTATAATTTGGTTTGCCCAAACATACCATTTCTTTTGGCTTTTGGGCTTTACTTTCTCTTTTCAGTATACATAGTTATTTGAAAATTTCTATTACTCTGTTGGAGCTAACTGTACAATTTACAAAGCATATGATTGCAATGGTGTGGCTCAATCACTGATCACTTCAAACATTCTGTTGAAATTCTACAGCTTCAACCAAATGTAGAAAGTTCCCAAATGCCAATATTTCGGAAGCAGCTGATCAGCGGACAACAAAAGGCTCCAAAACAATTTTAGATCTCAAGGACAGTAGAAGGAAGGTCATGGTTCAATCAAAGACTAAAAATGACAGGGGTAGTGGAAAAGTAATGAGAAGTCAAGGTGCAGATGGTTCAGGAGTAACTTCAGCAAAGGATGCTACTAGCACAAGAACATCATTTGCAGAGAAACTCAGGAAAACTTTGCCAAGCCAAGGTAGGAAAGAGCTCATCAACTTTTTGCAAGAAACACTTTTGGGTCCAAATCAAGAACCACAAAGCATTCCAGCTCCTATGAGAAAGCGAATTCCTGCACCTCGTGGTAAGGTGGAGAGCGAGCTTTTATACGTCACTCCCATGCCTTTGAACTCAACCGGCGTTGATGTCACTGGTGCTGGATTTCTTAAGAATAAAGGTTCAATTCTTATTCATGGACTGTATGTTTAAGTTATGGACCAAAAATTTTCTATACCCTAATACATTTCTTTGATTTATAGGGAATGGAAATCATATGAGAGAAGGTTCTTGTGTGGGAACGAAAGGCTTTCGGGCTCCAGAGGTAAGATGATCAGCTTTTCCAAACGGATGGCCTATATGTGTATATTATGAATATAACCTTACGTTAACAACATGAAACTGTTGCCGCATTGCACTTGTATATGCAAATCCATGCATAAAAAGCTATGCTGATAACTAAATAAATTGAATATAAGTTTCCTAACATCAAATAATCCCCTCATTACAATTCTATGATAAAGTTGCAGTTAGATGCATTATTTTGTTTAGCAAGGATGGTCTATAATAGCATCAGTCTTTGACAAGCAAATGAATTGATCATAATTTCATTGTTACTGTATAGTTTGCCTTTCTTTGGACTTTCAGTTTGTTGTGAAAGTACAAACTTCTTGTTGATGATGAGTACTTTGTACAGGTATTGTTCAAGTCCCCACATCAAGGGCCTAAGCTTGACATCTGGTCAGCTGGTGTATCCTTACTCTACCTCATAATTGGGAGAACACCTTTCACTGGTGATCCTGAACAGTAAGAATTCCCAGTATAATCCAATACTTCATTCATGTATTCATCTTCACTATTCATTCCTTTTTATAATTGCATTTAACATAATTTTCAGGAACTTAAAGGATATAGCTAAGTTGAGAGGCAGTGAAGATCTGTGGGAGGTTGCTAAGCTACACAACCGGGAATCCTCGTTCCCTGTGGTATCCATTATATAAGATTGAAACCCACTCACTACAAAATTTCTATGCAAAAGCTTAACTGAAACTGAAGAGCAATTATTGTGTTGCAGGAGCTATACGATAAGCAAAGTTTGCCATGCACTGGACTTAGAGATTGGTGCTTAATGAACACCAAGAGACCAGAGTTCCTTGAAGTAATTCCTGGTTCACTTTTTGATCTTGTGGACAAGTGCTTGGCGGTGAACCCTAGAGTTAGAATCAGCTCAGATGAAGCTCTGAGACATGAGTTTTTTGCTCCATGCCATGAAAGCCTGAGAATGCAGAGGCTGTCTAAGCAAGCAGGAACTCTTGAGCTAGCGTAATATCTCCTAACAACAAATCATCATCATCATCATCAACACAGATTTCTGAGCAGGAGTTTGTGGTTGTGTAGTTTAAGGGAACATGTACAATCCAAATATAGCATTAATGAAAGGATTATGTAGATATCAGTATCAGAATCGTCATTCTGGGCAGAGAGATTAGTCTAATCTCCCAGTCCCCCATGTAACTTTGCTCCTTACATTGTCTGTTACTGTCATAGCTTCCTGTTATTATAACTGTTCCCATCGGTACAAGCTGTATATTATCGAAATTCTATTGATTTGGTAGTATATCATAAATTGACATCAACTTTTCTTAATTTTGGTTATTTGGACAAGATATATATATTTGTTATCAAGTTTTTTTAATCAAAATAAAATATTTAATTTTTTTAAAAAGAACCAATAATAAAAAAATGAATCATATCATTTCAATGTGAGTAATTTATTTTTTGAGATTTTAAATATTTTGGTCAATTCTAAAATATTTACATGTATACTATTTATAGAATTGAATATGTACTTAATCAATATTATCATTAAAGATATTTTGGTCAAATTAAATAAAATAGAAGTGTTTTGAAATTTGTAAGAGAAGCAAGTATAAATTTTTTAAAATAGAAAAAAAAATGTAATTTTGGCATTTGAAAAACAAGTATAATTTACTCTTTAATGTTTTAGAACCTTTAGTTAATCGTGTCCTTTTTTTTTATTCTTTTTGCTTTCATTCTTGACTATTTCTTTTCCATGAGATCGACCAAAATGTTTTTTTTTTTTTTGATAAAATCTTCACACAGATAACTTGGAAGATAAGTATTCAGTTGTAACCTAGATTAAGATTAGTGGTCCCGGAATGAAGTTTATAGTATTTGAGGCTGATGTGTCTAACTTTTATTGGTTGGATTACGTGGATGGATGCTCCCTCGCATGCGTTAGACAAAGTCAATAAATTCAGATTAAAAAAATGTATAATTTCGGGGAAATGATTTGTAGTTACTTAGTTAATAAGATTTTATAAAAATTGAAAAGAATAATCAATTTTCGGTGAAGTTATGGATTTTTTTGGGTCAAAATGTTCAAATTGGTTCTAAAAATATAGGATAAGTTTTAAATTGGTTCTAAATGTTTTATTTGTTTTAAATTAGTCTTATAAATTTCGACCGTGTTTTAAATTGGTCATACCATTACAAAATCGCTATATTTTTCTATTAAGTACTGATGTCATCATTGTCCATTGAACAAAAAAAATTTCAAATCATCAATTCTTGCCACACCATCATTTTCCTCTTTCTTTTTTTAGTGTTTCAGACTTTTAATTCAATTTTCACTCTTCACACAATATCCCTCATTCGTTCCAAAACGTAGAAAAAAAAGAGAAAGATGATGATGTAGCAAGAATTGATAACTTAAAAATTTTTATTCACCGGACAATGATGACATCAGTCTTTAACGGAAAAATATAATGATTTGTAATAGTAGGACTAATTTAAAACACGATCGAAATTTATAGGACCAACTTAAAATCTATCATATACTTTAAGGACTAATTTGAGCATTTCACCAATTTATTTATTTTTTTTTTAACAAATTGACATACAAAATGACGTATTTTGTGATTTGCCTCGCTTTTGCCTAATCCATACAAAAAGAGAGTTTCCACTATAGAAAAAGACAAATATTGTATTCAATATGAATCCCGATTAATTAACGATGATATTACCTAGAATCCCAAATCCAGAATTATCCATTTCCGAACTTACCCTCCATTTAATATATGTCCTTGAATTGCAATTTCCCTTTCCAAAATGTCACTTTGTGCAGGAAATGTTTAGTCAATTCTACTTAATTCTAACTCAACTTATTCAAATCAATATAATTAAAATAAAAATTGACTAAAATTAATTGGATGAAATACTTACAAAATAGTTCAGTTAATGATTTAAATATTAGGTAGTTCGAGATACATCCCATCCAAACCAATTAAAAAATAATCTTTTAAATATATTATATAATAATTATAAATATTAAATGTGTTAAATATAAATTATGTTTTGTCTATAGTTAAATTTATTTAAAATTATCTTGAATTATTTTGATTTTTTTATAAAAATGCATTTTTCTATGGATAGGTCATATGATTCATTCCAAACTAATTATAGTCAAATTTAATTTAAATGGTTCAATTGGATAATAAGACAAAAATTAACTGATCTCACTCTTTATATAAAAGATATTATGAACATGCTCAAAGAAAAAGCCTTTATTAAAAATAAATCACCTTTTAAAAAAATTAAGTCGAGTTGACTACAAAAGTTTTTACTTTTTATTGATGATTTTCTAACATAATTTTCTATAATATGTTTATTAAATTATGTTGTAAAAATCTATTTGTCTCATATATGAGATTTTAATTTTATAATAATTAATAAAATTGTTTATCAAATGTCACCTATCAATATATGCCAAATTCAAATAAAATTACATAAGCTAATATATTATTGAGATTTTGATAAGGTAAACACACTTTGAAAATTTTCTCAAACAAAAGTTAATTTCAACAATTTACTTATAAGATATTTAGTTATTTGAAGTTTTCTATGGTATAAATTGCTTATAGTGTAAATCCATACAAACGCTTATGTGATACATTTATATTGATCCAGTTGAACCAATATAAACCTATCATGCAAGTATTTGCATGGATTTCCACCCTAGACAATTTGCACATAGAAAAACCTTAGTATTTACACTTGGAAGTTTCTAGAATTAGAATTAAGAAGATCCACCAATCTGTTTGAGCTTATCAATGCTTTCGGGTCGGGTTAACAAGTTCGGGAACTTGCTAGCGACATCTAAAGATGTAAATAAGACTATCCAATAAGGGTATTATAGGAATAAAAAAGAAACCAGAAATTTCCAGGAAACGGAGACCCGTGCGTCCGTGAGACCGTATAAAAGCGTCACCACCTTCCGTTACCATCGACTTCGTGTGCATTTTTCGGTTCTCTTTCTTATCGAACAATTCCGTTGTGAATCTTTTTTCTTTCTGCGATCGCTTCAACCCAATATGGATGCGTTTACTTCATATTTTGATTCTCAATCGTCCTCAAGAAGACGCTGGAATTACGATACTCTTAAGAATTTCCGCCAGATTTCTCCGGTCGTTCAGAATCACATCAAACAGGTATTGTTCTTGTGGCTATTTTTTTTTAAACATACTGTTTTGGTTCTTGTATGAGTTTCTGTCCGGAGATTTAAGATTCGGTTAATCACTGAAATAGATCGTGAAACGTGTGGATTCAATGATTTAGGGTTTCTTTTGAATTTTTGCAAGGACGCTTGAATCTTAATTCTAATTTCCGAGTTTTCTTTACGGAGGAAACTATGAAATGGTTTTTCAATATTAATATCTTTTGCTTGTTTTAGATTTCTTGTGTCGGTGATTGAGGAAGTTGTTATACAATCTCTTTTATTTTTCGGAATTCAAATTATATTTTCCGATTTTTTTTCGGTTTTGATCTCTTGAGTTTCGTAATACCTGAAGCAAGGGAAGCGATGAATTATTTTCGTTTTTTATCTTCTAATGATTATTTGGCATGTTTTTCAATTGTTTCAAGATCTCTGAGTCTTAACCTTTGAGGTTGCAGGTTTATCTAACATTATGTTGCGCTGTGGTTGCCTCTGCCGTTGGAGCTTACCTGCATATCCTCTGGAACATTGGCGGTTTCCTTACAACGGTTGCGTCCCTGGGAAGCATTGTTTGGTTAATGTCCACACCTATTTATGAAGAGGTATGAATCTGCCGTTTTCTGCAGGCTTCTGTTTATTGCATTTGTATGGGTTTTGCAATTCAATTGTAACTCCTTGTCTGTTTTACCTTGTGCAGAAAAAGAGGGTTTCTATATTAATGGCTAGCTCACTGTTTCAAGGGGCCTCCATTGGACCTTTGATCGATTTGGCTATTGAAATTGATCCAAGGTATGAATTCATTGTAATTGGCACCTTGGCACCTAATTGAATCTTTTAGTCATTTGGGTTGCAACTCCTGTCCTTATTTGTTGAGCTCATTGTGCCTATTGAGTTTGCATGTTTTTATGGTACTGCAATTTTTTTTTTCATTATATTTGTTTATCATCATGTATAAGTTAGACTTCTTGTCTAATTAGATAAGATCTATTGTCTAAATGTGGCTAATCCGCCTCCTCAAGCACACTACTGCAAGCTTGGAAAGGTTTGTCGCCACTGTAGTGTTACCTTTCTATCAGTATCATCACTGTCTGTATAGGATACCATCATATTCAAATTTTGTAGAACAGTTTCTTTTCAGAAAAGTCATTTTTTGTGCCAAAGGATAACGGTTTCGTTGATGGATTTGTTGCCGTTAATTTTATGTTAACCATATTGTACGTCACCTAGTGAAAAAGGCTTTGATTGTTGTTTTAACCATTTTGTGAACTCTGACGTTTATTCCCATCATTTTCTTTATTTTCTTGCTCTGAAATGCTGTATGACTGAAGTTCTTTCCACTGCTATTTTTGAGTTTTGCATGATCAAATGACACACTTCTGCTATTGTTCCAGCCTTATCTTTACAGCATTTGTTGGAACTTCCTTGGCCTTCGCATCTTTCTCAGCGGCAGCTTTGGTGGCAAGGCGTAGAGAGTACCTTTATCTAGGTGGTTTGCTTTCTTCTGGATTGTCCATTCTCATGTGGTTGCACTTTGCTTCGTCCATTTTTGGGGGTTCCGCTGCAATCTTTAAGTTTGAGGTATGTAGTGGTCTTGGAATACTTTGTTTTTGTGGAGTTTATCTTGGGGCAGTCTGAATATTTGTTGGCTTTACTTACTGCTATAGGTTATACTTGTTAGTTATTGACATCCTTTATTTGTGTTACTTTTGTAGTTGTATTTTGGGCTCTTGTTGTTTGTGGGCTACATTATTGTAGACACCCAAGAAATAATTGAGAGAGCTCACTTTGGAGAATTGGATTATGTGAAGCATGCCTTGACCCTTTTCACTGATTTTGCTGCAATCTTTGTCCGGATTCTTGTTATTCTGGTAAGTTGCATTCACCATAAAACTGATATTCTTTGTTCTGTTTTGCGTATGTTTTCTCAGTATGAATTTACATTTTGTTTTGCAGCTGAAGAATTCAGCGGAGAGAAATGAGAAGAAAAAGAAGAGGAGAGATTAAATTCCAAGTAGCTTGCTGGATCACTTTGTGGATTACAAAGCTGAGTTGTCTATAGAGTCTTACCAACTTTTCCAACTTTTAACTATTGTGAAGTTAGTCGTGCGCACACTTTGTACTACCCACAAGTTCATCAAAACATCTTGACTGTCACTTTCGAATAACACTATCTTGATTCATATATCTTTTGTTTAGAGATGCACTGATGCTTCTAAGTAAACAAACGCATGATGGCTTTAGTGGATCTTATGTGTAAGATAAGAATTTCATAATTGAGACCTGAGGCAACCATTATATAAATTGAAATATTTTGTCTTTCAGAAGTTCAATTTTAGTCATAATCACATTAACTTTACCAAATAAAGAGTCTTTATCTTATTTGTTAAGCACTCAAAATTTTCATCACCTAGTAGTCCCTTTGATAAATGAAATGGGAAAAGAAAGAAATTACTATGAAAGCATAATTTTTTTTATTATTTCAAAAAGCTTTGTTGTTGTTCATTTGTTGTCAATTTTGTTATGTTT
The DNA here is from genome assembly GCA_014851425.1 of Senna tora. Lineage (NCBI taxonomy): Eukaryota > Viridiplantae > Streptophyta > Magnoliopsida > Fabales > Fabaceae > Senna > Senna tora. The sequence goes on along the minus strand of CM026270.1, from coordinate 17,484,102 downwards.
ATAAAAGAGACAAATTAATGTCATTTTAAACAACAATTCTTTCAAAAAAAAATAAGTTCTGCATATTTTAAGAACTACTATTATTAACATCGCTAATTTAGAGAAAGCTTATAATTAATTATTTTTAGAGTAAATTAATCTTTTAAAGTTAATGTTTGAATTATTTAGTCCTCTAAAAAAACTATCAATCAAGATAAGCACTTTTTTAATTAATAAATGGAAGTAGATATGTGTATTATTTGATAACCTAAATCTGTTTAGATATCGTTTTCATCCAAAAAAAAATTTATTGGAGCAATTAGAAAGCCAAGTAATTCAAAATAATTTAAAATTGAACAAAAAAATCGTTTAAATGACAACGTTTTAAGAGAACATACACTTAAATCTGTCCTGAGTTAAGGGTACGCTTGGTAGAGATGCACAGATGTAAAGTACTGTAAAGAAAGTACTGTAGAGTAAAGTACTGTAGAATAAAAGAAAGTACTGTAGAGAAAAGTGAGGAGAGAGATAGAGAGAAAAATTAGGAAAGAGAAAAAGTATGATAAAAAGTGTGTTTGGTATGTATAAAATATGATGTAAAGTTTTTTTGGGAATCGTGAAACACCACGATTCTACTGTTTGGTGTTTGTACCAAACATACCCTAACGGCATGGAAAATTTACTTAATTTATCATTCATTTTACTCGAGGGCCTATGTTTTCTCAAAACCAAAATTCATCATCTCTCACTGTTAAAACAATAATTTTAAAAAGAATTAAGATGACACAAATCTCAAAATAAATTTAATAACTAAAAATTAAATTAGTAATTTTTAACTATCTATAGCTCTACATAGTTACCTAAATAATAATTTAACAAAATTTTATTCAACATAGGTTTGCGGTCAATTTATAGATTGAGAATTGCATTTTAGCGTTGAAAATCTGTTCATCTTCATCCCTCTTTCAATAATTTTTCAATTTAAGGGAGCGTTTGTTTCAGGGTTTAGGGTTTCTTGTTTTTATTTTTATTTAAAATCAGAAATGTAACCCAAAATGTATAAGAGAAAATATATTTTTGAAAAATATATAAAAATTTTAATTTTATACCATTAAAAGATAAAAAATTTATAATGATTTCCTTGTTCAATTAATTTCAATTTTTTCATAATAAAAAAATTTTCAATTTTCCGCTCACTGATTAAAAGTTGTCACCGTTTCATTTGCTGCAACAAGAGGATTACATTTGTTTACTTTGCATAAAGATTTTGTTACATTTAGACAAAATCATTTATATTCTTGTTTCAAATTATTTAATAAACATAACTAACATATAAAATAAAAAATAGCTTTGAAAAAACTATTCAATCACATGCCGTTGAGTTTTCAAATATATATATATATATATATATATATATATATATATATATATATATATATATATATATACGGTAACTATTTGAAACTATCAACAGATAAAATTTATCAGTTTTTAGCTATTAAATTTGTCTGTGTCATCTTAAAACAAGTAATTTTATTTTTGCAATCCAAGTATTGAAAACAAAACAACAAAATTTTGGATTATAGGAAGGGATGGGTGCAAAGTTCAACAGCAAATTAATTAATAGCAAAATCATTTTATTATTTTATTGTACTTGTCCTCAATTACATATCTACCCTCCATGACAATTCAAGAACACCAACTTGATCCTATTTTATATATATATATGGCCAGATCCTATTATATATATAATTGAAAGCAATAATTAATGGAAAATGAATCCTCCCCCTCTTCTTGTTGTTTTCAAGTGAGACAACATTATGTGACTAGATGCATAATACTACATTTTTGTCCATCTTCCCTATATTTCTACACCTAGACTTCACATCTCACTTATTTAATTTAATTTCCTCCTCTATATGTCAAATGTTCTTGAATGATTGGTATTTTGTGGTGAGACAAACTCATATATATCATTAACTTAATACAAATAAGAACATAATGTGAGCCTACAATAAAAATAGAAACAATCATATTGATGCCAAACTATATATATTATAATTAAAGGGAAAGGGTTTAATTAATTATTTCATAGAAGATTTTAGGTTTGAGATGTGATGTGATGTGCATCCTAAGTAAATTAATATTTTTCCTATGATTTTAGGAAGAGTAAATTACTTATCGGTTAAAGTGTCTTGAGATCCCTGAGTTTTGGGATTGGGGCATACACCGCCTAAGTTTCAAGATCTTTAGGGAACCCAGCATTCTTCAGTCAGCCTTCCGTTCACATTTAGTCATTATTTGCTATGTTAGTACATTTTATGAGGGTATTTCAGCTGTTATCTACCATATTATAAGTATTTTTTGTGAGTGTACTATAATGCTATTTTAGTTATTCAATTTGTAGCCTCTAAAATTTGAAATGATTAAAATACTCTTACAAAATATGTTTACCTGGCTGATCACGACTGAATATGGACGGAAGAGTGCTGGATGCCCCAAATTAAAAGGTCAGAATATCTGTCTACAAGGTTTTGAAACTCAAAGAGTATATGTGTAATTGACCCAAAACTTGGAGAATCTCAACGCATTTTAGCCTTAATTATTTATTTAATCTCTGAAATATTCATACTTTTTTTAATTTAGTACTTGAAAATGAAATATCTCAACTTATAGGTATTATTGTAAGCATAGTAAACTCAACATTATATATATATATATATAGTATGAAAATGGGTTTATCAACTCTTGGTGGATTAGGTCTAACCTATTTGAGATTGAGATTTTTGTGCAAATACTATAAACATGTGAATTTATGGAGTGTAATATTTGCCCCTTATTTTTGAATCAGAAGTTGAGAGGAAGGTTATTTAACGTGAGAGAAGTGGGGGTGATTATATACATATGTGATATTAGAAAAACTTATGATGATAATATTTTTCTATCAAGATAAAATTACCCAAGAATTCTCTCTTCTTCCTCTCTTCCATTCTCTTTTCTTCGATCTTGAAACTCAAGGAGTATATGTGTAATTGACCCAAAAACTTATAGAATCTCAATGCATTTTAGCCTTAATTACTTATTTAATCTCTAAAATATTCATATTTTTTTAATTTAGTACTTGAAAAATAAAATATCTCAACTTATAGGTATTATTATAAGCATAGTAAACTCAACATTATATATATATATATACACATTGTAGAAAAATGGGTTTATCTCTTGGTGGATTGGATCTAACCTATTTGAGATTGAGGTTTTTGTGCAAATATTATAAATATGTGGATTTATAGAATGTAATATTTGCACTTTTTTCTCAGAAGTTGAGAGGAAGGATATTTAACTTGAGAGAAGTGGTGGTTATATACATATGTAATATTAGAAAAACTCAAGGTGATCATATTTTTCTATCAAGATAAAATTACTCAAGAACTCTATCTTTTTTCTCTCTTCCATTCTCTTCTCTTTGATTTTAAATATGTGCATTTGTTGTGTATTACGATTCAAATCCATCACAATCGGATATGGCTACTTAAATTCTACATTCAAATATGCTGAAAATCCTTTCATATATATATATATATATATATATATATGAAGTTTTTTATTATTTTTTTTGAAATTGAGATATTAAATGATTAATCTGGAAGGCATGTATGATGAGACAAGACGAAGGAGGGCAAACAAAACATGATAAATTAATAATACCTTTTGATGTTTACATTTGATTTTAATTATAAGTTGATATTGGACAATATATTATTGTCCTTGCCATGTATCCAGTGATTGACTTTACCATACATACATAACTCATTTGTTTTATTAATTTATATTAAAAAAAATTATATTTTTTTATCTATTAAATCAAACTTGTTTACTAATTATTTAATTATTACAAAATTTATTATTAAGACGACCCTCCCAATTTTATTTTTTCTTCTTTCTTCTTATAATAATTGATTGATATTCGATACTTTCAAAGCAAAATAAATAAATATGTTTTACATTAAACCGTACAAATTGATCATTTAATTACAAAGTAACTTGGAATAATAAGCTGCTTTCTGCTGATTTTTTTTTAGAAAAAAAAAATTGTGTTCCTGTGGTCCTATTTCTACGCAAAATCCTGATCAGATCCCACCTTCGGTTTTGCTTCTTTTCTTTGAAGATATGATTCTAAATAGCCATAATTATAATATTAATTAATTATACTTAGGAAAGGCCTTAATGGCTTTAATTAATACGTCTAGTTAGATTTAATTATGTTGTCTTTTTTAACAATAAACTTAGGAATTATTTGCAAATAAGACAAACTTAGTGTAATATAAATAGTAAGGATTTCGCCGAAACAAAAAAATTTATATAGAGGGAAAACACTATTATATATTAAAATTAATTAATTAATGCATTTTTAATTTAATGGAGGAGGTGCTTTTGATGAAGTAGCAGCAGCATACAGTAGTGTTGCTATTGTTGTGTGCTCACTTTAGCTTTTACAAAATACAAAGTAAAAGCATCTCATTATAAATTTAAACACTGTAATTAAATAGAAGTGACTCATTTATCCTTAATTAAATGTTAGGGATTCGATTTTTTATCTTAAGCATAAAGTAGCTTTAAATTCTTAGGCCAATTGTCTTATTCATTGAGGTGTCTACAAATCAACAAGAAAATTAATTATTCTGTTTGACGGTATATACTCTAAATTAGAAAAACAAAAACAAAAATATCTCATTATCTCTTAGAAATAGACATGGACAACAACAAAAGGTGTGTGAGCACTGAAATAATGAATAATGTGTGAACCATATTTTGTGTGTATGTGTGAATGTTAAGTTTAAAATCATATAAATTGATTGATATAATATATCATAAATTTTGAAATAGTGAAGTTTGATAAAATCATAAGACAAAAATATGAAGGGAAGAAAATATAAGATAAGGATCCAATCTTAAATATATTAAAATCAATTTTTATTTTTGTGTGAGTTTATGATGCAACTTGTTGCATAATGCAATGGGTTATGTGGTATAATTGTAGCGATTGATGTGATCCAATTGCATTGCATGATGCAACAAAATCAGATAGACAAATGTGTTTCATTTATGGCTTGTTTGGTAAATAGTAAATATAAGTGAGATGAGATTTTGGTATGTTTAATAACTGGTGAGGCGAGATAGAGGGGAGGAGCTTCCTTTATGAAAGGGGACTTGTGTGCGGAGAGGGAAGTAATTTTTTAGAATCAAAATATCCTTAAAAAATTTGTGGCTCATAATAAAAGTAAGGGCAAAAATGGTATTTTATACGTTTATCTTACATTTTCTTATCTTCTCCTTACCATACCAAGCACCATTACTCTTTCATTCAACCTTCATTTCTCTGCATACTAAATACAATTTTTATCACTTACTTTCACTTTTCACCAAATTACTCACTTCCTAATTCCTATCAAATGTCAGCTTATTAATATCTCTTAGATAGCAGCACAGCACATAACAAAGAATCCGTTCTCTTCTTTTTACCTGAAGTGATGTCAGGAGTTCGATCATATAAACTTTGAATATTAAATTCTGAATTTTTGAATTATTACATTCTTTAAAATGTCTATAACTCAATAAAAGTAATGTACTATAAATACTCTAGTTTCCCAAAAAAAAAAATTCAAATTGATTTTATATGTTTATGCGTAATGGAAATGGCAGAAAAAGAGAGGGTAGTGGAGTCATTGATGGTGTATGGTATTGGTAGCTTATATAATTATAATTACTGCTTTTGAGTGAATCATGGGTAGGTGTGGACTTGTGGCGTGAACCATGATGCATCCTCAACTATATTCCAACCCTCCCTAGAAACCCACAATTTTTTTTATTTTTTTATTTAGTCATTTAAGAATAATATTTATTAATTTAATTTTAAGTCAAAATCGTTTAAACTAATAAATTAGAGTATGATTATTAACTCATAACTTAAATATATTTCAATGATTTTTTTCCCTAAATCAACATTATTTATTTAGATAAATTATATAAAGTCAAGTAATAATTAAAACGGGCAAGGGTTCATTTTGATTCTCTATGTTTCACCCAAGTCTCAAATTAGTTCTTTATGTTTCAAAAGTTTTAAATTGGTCATTTATGTTGCACAGAAGTTCCAAACCGGTCCTTCCGTCCACTTCCGTCAATTTCTTAAAGTTAATTGTTGATGTGGCCATTTAAGCGTCATTGTCACATCATTGCACGTCATCACATATGATGAATAGAAGAAGACGTGGCGATAACATGGCGTGATACGTCAGCTTAAAATAGACATGTATGAGAGATGATATATCTACATCAGCACGTCACGTCAGCACTTAATGGAAGAAATAGACAGACTTGGGCGGAAGGACCAATTTGAAACTTCTGGGAAACATAAAGGATCAATTTGAAACTTTTGAAACTTAAAGGACTAATTTAAAACTTAGGTGAAACATAAAGGACCAAAAATGTGACCTAATTAAGACCAAGAAATTTTAGATAAAAAATTATTTAAATAACACTACTTAATTAGAAGAAACATCATATAAAGTAGTTTAGTCTTGATTGTAAATTTGTTGCCACATGAACTTACATTTATTAATAATATAAAAAAACAATTATTTCAAATGAAATTAATTAAAAAAAACTAATTTGAGAAGACTTTGTGACTATATTAAGTCATTATATATATATAAATTTGGACCTTTGTAAAGCTGATGAAATAAGGGGGAAAAAATCTTTCATCAATAGAGTAGTATGTACTATATTATTTTTAAATAAAATTTTAAATTTGAGTTTTATATAAAAATAATAATCGAGAAAATTTTTAGCCTGATTATAAGATCAACTTTAGCTAAAATTAATTTAGTCAAGATCTAATAAACTTTGAAAATATTAATGATTTGGACTGAAAATAACCCTTCTTCTTCTTCATCTGATGAGTCACGAGTCCACTAATTAACCATACAAAGTCAAAAGCTTTAAGTTACTCCTTCATTTCACACATCTCAATTTCAACAATTTTCTCTTTAATTCTTGCCCACTAATTAAGCCTCCAAATTAATTAACTCCTCACTTTCCCACTATTTAATTTTGAAAGATCTCACTTTTTTTTTTCTAGACCAGAGTACCTATCGTCAAGTACAATGACTAATCATCTCGCTAAATTGTAGGCACCTCATAGGGTGAGACAGTTGGCCCAAAGATTTAAAGCTACTGCATACCCAAAGCAGGGATCGAACCACTGACACTTGGTTAAGGATGGATGAGTCCCTTCCACTTAACCACACCCCTTGGGTTAGATCCCTCATTATTCTTTAGTCATGTTAACTTTCTAAAGTAAATTATTATTTTGGTCTTTAAAAAATATAATTTATCTCAATTTAATATCTAAAAATTAAAAATGTCTAATTAGTTCTAAAAAATGCTATCTTACTCAATTTAATCTATAAAAGATAAAAAAAATATATCAAATTCAGTTATTAAAAAATATAATTTGTTAGTGGAGATTCTTATTAAATACTAAATTCAGAAAAAAAATACATATATAATTTAATTATTAAATTTGACTTTTATTTTCTTTTAGGAATTAAATTAAGATAAATTTTAATTTTTAAGATTAAATTTAACATTATTATTTTTTAAGAACTATTGGGGCAGCAACCTGAAAATAAGAATAAACACCAAAAATAGGAAAATATAAATTTGTTAGAGAAATTATAATACGCGTGGTACCGGACTGAGGCACGGGTATCTCGTTATCTTTAAGGTAATTCACGCCTCCCACGGGTTGATTTTGCTATATCACCCGGTGCAGGGGTACTCAGACGCGTTACCTCCAGGATACAACAGCCCAGTACTCGCCTGTATGTCTACAACCTCTGCACATAGGAAGTAGACATGACTCTGTCTCCCACACCTTTCTCTACCCAAATAACACATGTAGTTTGTATGATTTTTAGTGTTTTCCACACACTTTCAGGTATGCTACTTTTATGTCTTTGATGCCTTTACCTTCTTCTCTCAACCCATATATATTGGTGAGTAGAAGTGGATAATTTTATACCCAATTAAATACATTAAAACACCTTTAATTACATAAAAGGTTTTTATATGAAATTAAACATATTGTAACATTTTTCAATATTAAACACATATTAACTATATGCATTTAACTTAATTGAAAACCAACAATATATATATAAAACGTCATTTGCACTTAATTTCCATAAATTTAATAATTAATTAATAATAATATCTAACAATCCCCCACTTATTATTATAAATTAATACACACATTTGACATTTGTTTTTATATTGGGGTAGAGACAGACTATTATGCATAATATAGATAGCTAATTGCCTTGAATCTATATTTAGCAAAAATATATATCTTGATCCAGAGCCATGGTGGTATTCGCCTTGAACCATAACTGCTTAAGGGAGACAAGACATATATCATGCACATAATAACCCAGGTGCAATATATGAGCCCTAGCCCGCACATTATGCGGCCGTGTGCGCACCCTGTTTCTTGAATGTGTTTCAAGAATATATGCCCTTTTATATTCTCATAGGAGCGGCCCCACTCCGTCACATTCAAATAGGTGAATTCTGTCAAGGGTATTCCTGCAATTAAGATACCCCACTCTTATAGAGCTACAGACTTCATTAAGAGTTTTTTGAAAAACTCAACCTCACATATCATTGCAGGAAAATGCACTTACATCATAGGGATAAATAAAGAGTCGGAACTCTTATAAATGTGCATTTCAACAGATACTCTATGATTCGTTCGTCCCTTTGAACCAAGTTCTTAGGATCTCTAATCACAAGGTAGGGTATCCTCATAAGTTGCTTTTAATCCATACGAGCTTAAAAATATTTATCCCCCTCGATGTACACACATAAGATTCTTTGACTATAGCTATAGTTTCAGAAAAATACACAATTCAAAGAATCTAGTAATGACGATATTCATCACAATAAGTGATCACATATTATTGGCTCCAAAAAATTTAATTATTATTATTGGCAGGTATCCCAAAATTCATAAAATATATTTTTCAATATATTCTTCCTCCAAATAATAATATTAGCCAATAAAGTAAAACATTAATCCATTTAAGGAACTTTTCCAAACTCAGTTATATGTGACAAAAATTAGTATCATCTATATGTACCACTTTGTACTATAGGAATTAGCACCAATTGGGCTTACTCAAATTTAAATTAATTAGGCATATCTTCATCTCTTTGAGATAGTATCATCAATTTATAAATTGATCATAAACTAAATGCCTTTATCCATAATAGAATTTTCAGTCACACATTCACAATAAAATAGTTCCAAAAAATGAATAATGTAATTTCACATTATTAATTGCATAGCAATTTTTAATAATAATATACCGTCAAAATTAAGGTGAACTCATATATAAGATATATCCACAAAATTATATATACCCCCACTATTGATGGGTTTTGTGCCTTTAGACAAGAATTTCACAATTTATTTGTTCACCCAAAATATAATATTCTTGTAGCACTTATAAAACATCACATATGAATTTTTAAATTCATTTTTTTTTGTGAAAATATCACAAAATCCACAATTATGAAAATTATTTTTCATAAGTATATATGTGTGCACACTTATTCACTATAAAGTGAATTCTCATTGTTTGAAAAATATTTTCTCAAAATATTTCCCCAAATCTATTTGGAAATTTTCCAAAATTTATGACAAATTCATTGGTCACATATGACTTTAAAAGTCCACATGAGATATTGAAAATCTCAAAAAATATAGAATATAACATTCTATAAAAACACCTTTAGCATTTTTCATGCTTCATCATATATAAGCTTATAAAAGCTTTTCACACGCCATTATCATTTTAATGAAAATTTATGAAATTTATCACATCTCTTAAATTCCATAAAATATTTATTAACTCAAAATAGGCTTTATAAAATAATGGTTTAAAACCATTTCCATAAAATGAAAAACCAGAATATTCTCATTTTATTGTCCATAAAAAATTTAATTTTTATGACAATATATCCCAATAGATAATAAAATCATTTTCTAATCTACATGAGCTTAAAATCACTTCACATGACATTTAAATAATGTCAAAATATATGACCACCAAAATACATGCCAAAAACCTTGTCATAAAATTATAACATTTTATGATCATTATCTGGCCTCGAAAACATATAGGTGGTGTATATGTATTATTCATCAAATTACATAACATTTATCAAATATATATTATGTAATTTTATTATACTTTTGGTTTGGGTAAAAAACTTAGTCAAATATATTGGTATCTATGTGAAAATATTTCACAACAAATCTCAAAATTTTGTGAGCAATTAAATAAAATATAAAAATATTATAAGCTCACAAAAATAAAGCAGGATACCAAAAATATATAAAATATATATTTGAATTAGTTCCCCAACTAGAACTCAAATACTTATTTCCAATTATTCTTATTTTTCTCTTGCTGCATTATGGGATTAGCGATGAATTACCTTAAACTTGTTGGGGCAACAACCTGAAAATAAGAATAAACATCAAAAATAGGAAAATATAAATTTGTTAGAGAAATTATAATACGCGTGGTACCGGACTGAGGCACGGGTATCTCGTTATCTTTAAGGTAATTCACGCCTCCCACGGGTTGATTTTGCTATATCACCCGGTGCAGGGGTACTCAGACGCGTTACCTCCAAGATACAACAGCCCAGTACTCGCCTGTATGTCTACAACCTCTGCACATAAGAAGTAGACATGACTCTGTCTCCCACACCTTTCTCTACCCAAATAACACATATAGTTTGTATGATTTTTAGTGTTTTCCACACACTTTCACGTATGCTACTTTTATGTCTTTGATGCCTTTACCTTCTTCTCTCAACCCATATATATAGGTGAGTAGAAGTGAATATTTTTATACCCAATTAAATACATTAAAACACCTTTAATTACATAAAACATTTTTATATGAAATTAAACATATTGTAACATTTTTCAATATTAAACACATACAGATTACTTCAAATCAAAATACTATTTTATGTCAATTTAAAAGTATTAAGGTAAACTTATTTTAACAGGTACACTTTCTGTGATTTAAACTTGTATATATTATCCTCTTTACTAAACGTTTTAATCTAAAACATTTTTAATTCCATTGATAGGTGAGATTGTTACATTCTGTGGCACAAAAATATTTTGAGTTAGGTGAAAACATTAAATTATTTTTCTTTTATTATTATTATTATTATAAAAAAATGTACCTTTAGTTCTTTATTAATTACTATGGTCGGTTTGAATTTGATAAAGTCACAATTGAGAGTTGAGACAACCATTATATGGAGCTATGTATTGTCCACTTCCACCAACATTTCTACTGTTACCATAATCACATCAACAGTATTAACAAAGTCGTTTAATACTTTAAGCTAGTAAGAGATTTATATATTTTTTGAATTAATTCTTTAGAAGAATAAGAAGGTGTGGGCACGGGTCGGATCGGTCTGGGTCTGGGTCCGATCGAGATTTTTATCAGGTCCTTTGAGCCGGGTTCGCCAAATCTGTCGGGCTCAATCTGGCCATTTATTTTTTTTAAGTTATATTAAATTTAACATATTTAAACATTTTTTTAAAAAAATTAATTAAATTAAGGTTATATCTTGTGAATTTTTAATTAATAATCAATAAAAAAAATTGTATATACAAATAATATATATATCTTACATGCAAAAATAATAAATTTTTTTTAAAAAAATGAAGGTGTCCAAGGTCTGGCTGGGTATGAGAGTGCCAACCCAACACCCAACCTACCCGGACCGGTGGCCAAAAAAGGTCCCGCAATAATTGATAAATTAGTCATTAAGTTTGTTCTGACAGATATACAGATCAAAACAAACAAAAGTATTAATAATTTATTAATATGAAAAAAAAGCATTGGTAATTGTTAGTTTGGCTAATAGAAATTTATGGAAAATTTAAGAAGATTCCTATAATTCTTAAGAGTATAATTAAAATTAAATCAAACACTTGAATAAAAAGATTCCTTAAAAAATGTCATAAAATGTTTCAATTAAAGTTTTTTTTTAAATATTGTTGAGAATCATATTCCTAAAAATCACATTCCTACATGTAATTCTCTTTTTTTTTCTCGGTAAATAAAAAGAAATGTCTACTTTGTATTTATGCCAAATGCTTTGTTAATTCCAATACTAAAAAAGTAAAAAGTAAAACCTACGTCAATGAGAGTGACGCGCTGAGAAATGTTTAAGGCCAAATTAATCAAAGGATAGGTTTTGTAGAAATGTATGGACGAGAAATAAATGGATGTAAAATATTGTAGAGTAAAATAAAATATTAAAAAAGGTATTAAAAATATAAAATATTTAATAAAAATGTATTTAATATATAAAAAATATAATATAATATACGCAATTTTATATGGAAAGCACTATTTGGTAAAGCTACCAACCGTGCCAAAATCAATTACTAAAAATATTTAATCATGGGTCTCTCTTGAGTCTTGACACAGTTAGTGTTTAATTAAAATTTTAAAATATTTAGTTAAGAACGGTGTATATTGTTATTAGTTCTTAGCCTGTCGGGCTGGGGTATATCTTGAGAAACTAAAAAAATATGCATATTTTTTAATTTGATTCTTAATCCAAGAAAAAATACTAAAAATTAGTGGTGTGCAAAACAAACTTAAACCGAACCAATCGATTCAATCCAAACTAAACCGACCAAAACCGACTATATAATCGAATGGATTGGTTTATTTTCTTGACAACCGATTTGGTTCGATTTGGGTGATGAATGAGGTCCAATCCCAACCGAACCGAACCAATCGATTATAATTTTTTAAAAATATTTTATGATGTTGGTTTTTATGCTTTTATGATGTAGGATTGTAATTTTAAGTTTGTAATGTTGAAATATTGTACTAATAACTTTAGTTTGTTGGTTTTTATGATTAGGAATAACTATTTTTAATTTTTAGGGTTTAAATTGAAGAGAAAAAAATAGTAAATTTTGTCAAAAACTGATCAAACCGTTGATGTCTAAAGAGCGGATTGGATTGGATGACTTTTTTAGTCATCGGATTGAATTGATTCGATTATCTAAATCATCCAAATCGAACTAATCCGTAAGTTTGCTTACCCCAACTAAAAATATTTATATTTAGAAGAATTAATTAAAGTACTTTCCAAAAATAAAAATGAAAGCAATGTTTATTTTTTTTTTTTTGGCCTGAAAAGCAACGTCGATTGTGGAATGAAAACTGAAAAGAGTAGGCGTAGCCTTTCACTGTTAAGATAAGAGAGCATGTTATCAAATTCTGATTATATATAATTGATTTAGTTCTTCAGAAAATATATTTTAATTTAATTTTTAATATATATATATATATGTGTGTGTGTGTGTGTGTGTTACTATGTTAGTCTAAAAAATAATTTTTACACAATTTTTTATATTACTAGGTGGTTTACCTGTGCGCAATTTTCGGACTAAGTTTACAAATATTTATATATTAATTTTAAATGTTTAAAATATAAATTTATCAAAAATATAATACGAAGTAATATGATGTACCAAATGTGTGTTCAAACAACATTGCAAAAAGTTAAAAAAATAATGATGTAATGTAAGGATTAAAATTTTGACATTTTAGAGACTAAATTTGTCTTTTAATTAAGAATCAAAATATTATTTAATTTGTCATGGTGTGAAATATATAATTACTCCAATCACACTTTAATTTTGCAATAATATAAAATGTGTGAGTGATAATTGAATGTGTTAGATCATGTTAGGACACTGCGATATCATCTTATAAATTAAACGCGGTCTCCTTATTAATTAACAATATCCATTAATTATATATAATCACAAGGCACCAAAGGGATCATATTACTTAATAATATACATTAATTAATTAATACAACACTATTTAATTTATAGGCTTCATTCATTGCTTCACAGGTCAGGTCATTATATATATATGTTCGTCATAATGTATATTTAGTTTTATTTAATAAATAAATAAAGAAAGAAGAAAACATTTTCAGTGGTATAATAGTATTGAATTTTAGTATATTTTTCAAATTAGTTGGTCCTTAAATTATTTAAAGTGGGTCCTCATTCATGTGAATTTCTATTAATATTAACAAATAGTTCTATATAATTGGAAGAACATACTGAATTTCAATGGTACGGTACCACTAAACTTTTATCCATAAAATGCACCTAATTTAATTTATAGACTTTTCTTTGTTAGTTCCCTGTAATTAAATTTTTAACAAAAACCACCTACTTTTTTAATCTTCGTGTTAAATTTGTCGGCCAAATTACTTTTTTAGTCCTTAACGTTTGCACCAAGTTTAATATTGATCCTCAATGTTTCAAAAAATTATTTTTGGTCATCAACATTTTTTTCGGTCAAGATTGGTCCTCCAGCGTAACTCTGTCTGGTTTTTTTAGTTAAATGCTGACGTGGAAGGCTTATGTGGCACACCCTCTCTCCTACGTGTCATATTTGGATGATATGACACCCTCTCTCACTCCAACTCAGCAAAACGACGCCGTTTTGCTGAGTTGGAGTGAGAGAGAAGTGATGCATTTAACAAAAAAAAACCAGACGGAGTTACGCTGGAGGACCAATTTTGACAAAAAAAAAACGTTGAGGACCAAAAGAGTAATTTCGCCTAAATTTATCCTTAAACTTTGTTTATGGTCAATTAATTACATTCTTAAAATTTTATTTTGAATGCGACTTTATACTTTATCATATTAAATAATTAACGACGTGTAAATGAGATTGTCCATACTAATATGGTTATGTTTTTTTATATTATTAAATTGTAATTTCAAATAATTAAAATTTTAAAATAAAATATATTACATGTGATGTGGTAAGAGCAAAAATAAATAAATTAAAAGTTAAAAATAATAAAAATTTTAAGTAATTATTTTAAAATATAATAATATTTATTTTTTTTGATAAAGTATCCTTACTGCCCCAAATTTTACTGCAATGTTCATTCCTGCCCCAAAACTTTTTTTGTCATGCATACCCTCAAACTTTCAGTTTTGTTCATGTCTGTCCTTTTTGCTAACACCATTAATTTGCTTGACGGAATTTGCTAACGTGGATGATGAATGTGTAGTTTTTTTTTTGCCACCTCACCTTTAACTTTTTACTTTTATTAAAAAAATTAACCTAATATAAATAAAAAAATATTTTAGGATAAAAGTTTGTTTTTTTAAAAATTTGGATAGGTTAATTTTTTTAAATAAAAGTAAAATGTTAAATATGAGATATAAAATGAGGTGGCAAAAGAGATACATATTTAGTCTACGTCAGCAAATTCTGTCAAGCAAGTTAACGGGGTTAGCAAAAATGGTAAACATGAACAAAATTGAAAGTTTAGGGGTAGGTATGAACCAAAAAAAATTTGAGAGCAGAAATAAACATTGTAACAAAATTTGATGGCGACAATGATACTTTATCCTTATTTTTTAAAAAAAAAAATTAGATATAGGAAAATTTTAGTATTGTATGGGTGTGGGTCCAGCCGACTATGACTTAACTTTGGGCCACGTGTACAGCTAATGCGTTAAATTACAGATGGAAATAATGTAGCCAGATGTAGAAACTTCTCTCTGTCGTTGCAACCAAATAAATAAATAAATTAATTAATAAAAATAATAGAAAAAGGCCATTTTATTTTATCTTATTCTTTATTCTTTAATGGAAAGCAAAATGGAAAAAGGGCTTGAAATCACGTTAATTAAGTGACTGAGAAGTGAACAATTTTTAAAGCAACAAATATTCAATTAATAATAACTTGGAACGGTGCAAAAGGATAAGTAGGTAGGATCCGAAATGAGATTACTAATTCCAAACAAAAACTATAGTTAATTTATTTTTTATGATAAATTACGAAATTGGATCCAGTGTAATTTTCTTCTGTGCAATTTCGGTGCAATTCTTATAAAATACACATTTTTACTTCATTTGTGAAGTACTAATACGGACTCACACTAATAATAATCCACTATGAATAGATTAGAGACCAAATTAATATCAATATTAACAAATATCATCATCTTAAATAGATTAGGGACCAAATTGTTATTGATATTAAAAAATAGTCTCACGAGGCTATTTAGTGATGATATTTGTCAAAATTGATAATAATTTCATTCCTAATCCATTCATGGTGGGTTATTGTTAGAGTAAATCCATATTAGTACTTCAAAAATGATGTAAAAATATGTATTTTATAAGAATTGCACCGGAATTGCATGGAAGGGAATTGCACTGAATCCAATTTCATAAATTACATAAATTTAGGCAAAAATGTATTTTTATCCCCAATTATATGATCTTTGTTAATTTGTTCCGTAAATTTATTTTTTTATATAAATTATATTTCCTCTATTCTAACTCTTTATAAATAATTAACGGCACATGCAAATATGATTATTTACGTTATTTGCCACCGTGTTGTCTCCTAACTCAAAATTTAAAATTCACTTTTTATTCTTTTTATAAAACCTTTATCTCATTGCCTTCTTCACTGCCTCCTCTTTTTTTTCTCATTCACTCTCCGGATTAATAGGTGCTAGAATGAACACCCCATGCCATTAGGGATGGCAATGGGTAGGGTACGGGGAGGATACTATAATCTCCGGCTTCGGCCCCGGTACTCAATTTTTTCCCCGGCCGGGTATAAAATGTGAGACCCATCCTCGGATCCATTGAATACTTAAATCCCCGGACCCGAAAAATTTATTAATTTTTTTTTACAAATCATAAATTTAATTATTTTTAAATTTTTTAAAAAAAAACTTTAAACCCACAAGTATTGAGTACACAATCATAAATTTAATTATTTCCATTTTTTAAAAAAAAACTTCAAACACACAATAAAATTAAAATAAAAAGTCTAAATTTATCCTTAAATAAACAAATACAAACATAAAAGTTTGACAAGTTATAAACATAAAAATTGAACAATTTTATCCTTAAACAAACATAATTATTTAAATGAAATGGAAATGCGTGTGAATCGTGATGAGGGTGTGTGTGTTTGCTGTGTGGTTGTGGTTAAGTGAGAATTGAGATAAGCATAAGTGTGAGGCATGCGTGAGTACTGGATTATGGGTAAGTGTGAGATGGTGTTTAATTTTTTTTTAATATATATATATAAATTATTTTTATATATATTATATCACCGGGTCCAGGGCCGGGGTGAATACTCCCTTACCCGTCCCCGGACCCGGACCCAAAAATTTACCCGTTAAAATTCCCGGACCCGGACCCAGACCTATTTTTTCAATACCCAGACCCGGACCCAACGGGTAATTTTACCGGGTACCCGTTGGGTCCGGGTAAGATTGCCATTCCTACATGCCATGCACAGAATAATATATTCGTTTTATATATTAGGACATTAATAATGAATATTTTATTATTAAAGTTAGAGTAAATTACATTTCTCTCCCGTTAAGAAATCATTAAATTACACTTATCTCATCTCTCTTATATTTTAAAAATCTACACTCCTTTTATTGAGAGATTAATAAACCTAAAATTTCACCTATATTATGCAAAATGCCCTATGTTTATTATTTTTAGCTCAAATAAATAAGTGTGAAATGATAATTTCAAAAGATAATATTTTTGTATAATAAATTATATATTTTCTAAAAAACTTAATGATACTACTAAGGATATTTTAGTTAAAAATGATTAAATTATAGGTTTTTCAATCTGTTAAAAAAAAAGTGTAGGTTTTCAAAATGGAATGGAGGAGAGTGTAATTTACTCTTATAGTCAATATTATAAAATATACTTAAAAATTCGTTTGATATAGTAGAAATGAGAAGGGATCACCTATTGTTGTTTTCTCTGTTATTCTCTATTATTAGTCTAAAATATTACTTTTTAATAATTATTTTTACAATTAAGAGTTTTAAGTGCCCCAAATTCATCATTTTCTCAAAAGTATGAGAAAGATATAAATAAATAAATAAAATTGAATATCCTATATTAATCAAGATTTGTATCTATCTCCTATTTAATAGAAAATTTCTCAAATTTAGAGAATGCAAAAATATTTGTTCATCACAAAAATATTTTAAAGCACATAAATTTTTTTTATTGTACAAGGTAATATTAAAAAGTATTATTTTAGGCTAATAACACATAAAAATAATGACAGAAAATCTACTATTAATAGAAATATAATAAAATAATTAAAATTGAACTAATCAATATAAGTAAATAGCTTAATTTGTAGTTATTAAATCAATTAGAATTCCTAGTCATGAATTTTTTTTATTATGACTTAGAAATAACCAAATAAGATTAATTTATATTTTTTACAATTTGATGAAAAATGTTCTTATTTATTGAATTAAAAATTAAAATTTCTATTATATTAAGTTAATTAGTACGTAATAATTGACACGAAAAATACAATTATATAAATACATATAGGTAAGTCCTCTATATCTATATTAATATGGCTGTGGTCCCTTTTGGTCAATAGTCTCCAAAAATAATCGATCATTTAAATAATTAAAAAGGAAAATATTAATATAGTTGTGACTCTTTTTGTCCATTGGTATTTCAAAATAGCCATTTTAATAATTAAAAAAAAATAAAAATATAATGTGAGAAGATAATGAAAAAGAAAAAGTAAAAAGAGTGGTAATGATAGTGCATATATGTATGTAAAGCCTCTAATATATATTTATATCTATTTATACTATATACAAAAAAAAAAATCCAATACTAAATATTGACAAATGACTATCCTTTTAAAAAAATTGCCCCATTTATAGCTACCACTCAATCTCCTTTAGAAAAACTATCCAATTTAAAAAAATTAGCCCATTTTTCAGCTACTACTCAATTTCTACAAATAACTATCCAAATAAAAAATAAATATATACATTTAAATGTTTTCTAATTTTAAATATGATTATACCTTTAATAAAACTAAATTATAAATATTGCCCACCATCTCACGTAAATCTCAAAAAAAAAAACTCACAACTATCCCGCTTTAAAAAATAATTAATTTTTAAAAATTGCAAAAATTATAATTTATCTAAAAGTATTTTTAATAATTGTTCTACTAAAATTTCAATTTTATTTTTGGTTTAATTTTTTAAAATAGAAATTATAGTATATTTATGACCGCTTCTTATATAACTGATTTTGTCCTTAATTTTTTAAAATAAAAATATAATACATTTGTAACTACTTTCACAATTTCATGCATGATAAAACCTTTTATTTTGGCCTATATGTATAACCCAAGGATTATAAATAATAAATACATATATGGCCAAAAAAATAATAATAATAAATACATATATAAGGATTATAAAAAATAGGAAAAAATTTAGGTCCATTTCTTTATGTTCATTTCATCCAATTCCACCAATCATATATTGTATTTACACTCTCTTTCTTCTATGATTGGTCATATAAAAGGTGGTCTCCTATATTCTCTCTCTACTGTGATTGGTCATTTAAACACTTGTTGCCACGTGTCATAATTATATTGGGAAATTGGATGAAATAGACATAAGTTTTGTTCTAAAAAATATTAAATAGATTTTTAGAAGATTTGATATACCTGAAATTATGATTATAGATATTGGAGATATTATGATTAAATAAATATTTATATAACAAAGAGAGATTTCACGTGTCATATCCATTATAACTTATGAAGAAAAGTATATTTGGAGGCTCATGAGAGCTTTTAATTGGTGGAAGCCAATATATATATACTAGAGGTTTCGCATGCACCTACGTGCATACATATAATTTATTTTTACATTTTTTAAAATATAATATAAAATAGTTATTATATTTTAAAATCATTAAAAATTAAATATTTTAAAATTTCAAAATTTTTAAATAGAATTTTTATCATAATTTAAAATTAAAAAAAATGAGAAGTTATGCACTTCTCTATTTTTTTAGTAACCACCTATCATACTTGGTTATTTATTGGGAAGTTGAGGGGGAAGTTATTTTTTTGGTGTCACACTTTGGTTGTGTGACACCAAAAACTCCAAAGCCATATATATATAGATAACTTGACCCTCAAAAAATTATATATAAATATTTATAATTAATTTTTGTTATTTAAGTAAAATTAATATATATTAATTAATAAAAAATAATCATAAATAAAAAATTATATTAATTAAAATGCATTATTATTTCATTAATAATTTATTAAACTAATAAATTTACTAAAATTTTACATTTATTTAATGAAACTTAACAATAATAAATATATATACTATTTATCTATTCATTGATATTAATAACACCATAAATTTATATATGTCCTTTTCAATAATTTTATCGTCAAAACGCACAATCCTAATGAATTACTGATAAAAGTATTTTTTAATACATTTTATAAAATATAAATTTTACTTATTTTGCAATACTTTTTTTCAAACCCCGTTTAAAAATTTATTTAACAATAAACAATTTAAAAAAATGTAGCCAAACAACTGAACAAGATCATAGTCATATTACAACTTACAGTTGATATGAGGTTAGATTGCTTTAGAAAAATTCGCCAAAACTAAATAAACAATTCGTTGGTAAGTTATTAATATATAAAAAGTAATTTCTTTTTATATTTTTTTAACACACTAACATATTAATGTATAAAATTATTAAAGATCCAATTCCTTAATAAGATCACTTTGAAAAATTTATTTTTAAAATACACAAAAAATTACAAATGAAAATTAATTAAAAAAAAATAAAAAATCATATAAAATTTCCTTATAATTTATTATACTAATTTCAAATTTTCAATTAGTTTAACTAACATTTGTTTATTTAAATTTTATACTAATACATATATATATATATATAATCTAAAGTTAATATTATTATTTTTCTTTTAAGAAATGTGTAACTTTTATAAAATTTTACTTAACTTCAGTGATAATTCGGATATATAGGAATCTTTGCATCAAATTGAAAAGAGAGTTATTTTAATGCAGTTGAGTGGAAGTTACTCATCCATCCTTAATCAAGTGTCAGGGATTCGATTTATGCCTTGGGTATGGAGCAGCTTTAAATCCTTGGGCCAGCTGTCTCACCATTCGAGGTGCCTACTATTCAGTGAGAGGATTAGTCATTGTGCTCGATAGTAGATACCCTAATTTAGACAAAAAAGAAGAAGAAGAAGAGCTGTTTGTGTCCATTAATTAAAGAAAAAAAAAGAATAGGGATTAATTAAGAGACAGAAATAAGAGGTGTAGGAATAAAAACAGGAGTAGGCCTCCCACTCCGCCTCCCTAGTTTTGATGCATGACGTTAACTTATTACTCATTAGTTGGTGATTTCTCAAATTTTCATTTTTATTATATAATATATTGCTACAAACAAATTTTATAAATAATAAAAAAAGAAATTTGGTGCAAGTTCCTATGAATAGCTTGGACTTAGCTTCTTGGATGTTTGATTTGATCTAAGTTTTGATATAAGATTAAAATATACTCTCATTTTATTTCTTAAAATAAAAAATTTAAGTTCTCCTAGCTCCCTCTAGAATAATATTGTCCAAATAGACTTGAACAATAAAGTTACATTTTTTTTATTTGAGAATAATATTGTCAAAATAGTTTCCAGTCTATGGGCTAACCTACTTAACATGTTTAATTGGGTGAGATTGAAGAGAGCAACATATAGTCGTTTAAAAATGCACATAAATCAAATATGAGCGAATCACCTTAACAAAAATGTAAAAAGTAATAAAATAGAAAAGTGTCTGTGAACTAGCTTATTTAACTATGAGAGTCACCGCGGTCTTCAATTCTAAGAACCATTTATTTGTAGCTCGATATGTTTTGAGACCACACTACTATTTGAGAGATAAGAAAATTTGAAATTTAGTCTATTTGAATTAAATACTTTTATGTTTATTATTTATAAATTAAATTTATATTTGACTAATATAATTTTTGAATGAAATAAAATAAACTAAAATTTGTAACCCAACCTAAATAATAGTGAAATAAAAAATTCAAAATATGTTTAATAGATTACAATTATTTTTACTACAAAAAAAATTAAAAGTATTTTAGAACTTAATAATATCTTTTTTGGTATTTTAGTAAAAATTAATGAAATTGATAATTCTTTAATATTTTGAGAGAGAGCTAGGTTTTCAAAATAAAATAAATGAGAATAAATTTTTGACATCTCTAAAAAAAAAGTATAATTTATTCTAACACAAAGGTGTAAGTTTTTTGATGAACTAAAGTTGTAAGTTAGTGTAACATCAAATTTATAATTATTATTAAATATAGATACATCATACATTTTTAAATTTTTACAAAATAAAAACTATTCACATAAAAATACAAAATTACAACTATTTGTTTCCCAATAAATAATTTTGTGAGTTTTGATGAGAAAATAAGAAAATCTAAGGGCTGCAAATCCACAATGTCTCAATACTGATCTTTATGGTATCATTTTTTAGACTTTACACAAAGTCACTTCCTCCCACTACTCTTTATTTTCCCAATCCATCCTATATTTAAAAAATTAAAATAAAATCAAAAGTATAAAATCACAAGGCACCAATTTAATAAGTCAAATTCATGAGATACCCACTATGTATTATCATGGGCACACACTTTGTCATTTTGTTTTGTACAATTTTTCTTTATCACGTTAAAAAAATAATATTAAATAGTATAAAATAAATAATTAAATAAATAAACAATAAATATAAATACAAGTTACATTTGAATTTCATTAATTCATTCATTCTCAAATTGTGGGTTTGAGTTAGACTTTCTCATATTTATTTACTTTTTTTCAGTTTGGTGACTTTAAAATTGGTCATTCATTATATGAGTCTTACTTTGAATAATAATAATAATAATAATAATTTTGGTGCAAGATTTATGGGCTGAGTCACAAGATCCTCTAATCACCGTTGATTTCAATGATGGTGGGACCCCAATTAATCTCAACCCTTCATTCCCTAATCAACGGTGATGATTGGGTTTGTTTGATGCCTTATATCAACATCATGTCATCACATACATATATAGGGGAGAAGAGAATATAATATAATATAAAATTATGAATTATTATTCTCCTCACAAAATAAATAAATAAATAATTATAGGACAAAGAAATTTGAGCTGAGAAGTGTTAAAGAAATCTCTCTCTCTTTTTTTGTTTGTTTGTTTCTTTTTTTTTTTCTTCTTTTTTGGTTGTGCAGAGTGGTGGGCTTCCTTTTTTTATATTTATCAAAAATTTCAAAAGTAATTTAGTTACCGTAAAATAAAAATTGTTTTAATCCTAAATGGTTGGTCAAGATCGGATAGTTTTAGATTTTATTATTAATTATTGATTTATAATAATTTAATAATATAGGCATAGCAGAAAAGTCCATGGTCAATAGGATATGTTGCTATAATATTCTTCTACCTCTGATTCCGCTTATGGGGTAAATTAAAGATAAAATTTTTATTTTAATCCCTAATATTTTAGAACTTTTCTCAATTTGATCTATGATATTTGTTCAATTTTCAATTTAGTCCTTTATATTTATGATTGGCAATTTGACACCAAATTATGTCAAGTGATTTTAACACCGGATAATAGAGCATTGGAGCTATAAAAAACACTTGGATAATATAGATATCAAAATGTTACTAATCACAAATATTAAGGACTAATTTAAAATTAAATAAATATTAGAGATCAAATGAGAATCAATCGTAAACGTAAAAAATTAAATTAAAACTAAATGAATGGACCAAATTAAAAAATATATTAAACGTTAAGAACTAAAATAATAATTTTGTCGTAAATTAAATTTTAAAAAATTAAAAATTTTTTATTTAAACATCATCAAAAGAGAAAAGTTGAAAAAAAAAGAGGAAAAAAGAAAAAAAAGAAAGAAAAGAAAAGCTGAACATTTACTTCATATGCAATACAAGAGAGGTCACATACACACAGACCCCTCTCTCTCTCTCTCTCTCTCTCTCTCTCTCTCTTTCTCTCCTTCTCTCTCTAACCCCATTTCATCTTCCTTTCCTCTTTTCAAAGCCGTTTATGAGAGATTCCTCCAATGGTTTTTTCTCTTCCATTGGATTTTTTGCAGATTTTCAGCTGAAATACGGATATCAATCTCCTCAATTCTAGTTTGACTTGTGGTTATTTATGTGAAAATTTTTTAAAAGACTGAAACAAACACTTTTTTCTTTTGGGGGTTTCTTGCTTCTGCTTTCTTCTGTAAAACCATCATTCTGGGTTTGTTTCAGAAGAGCCTTCAATACGCAGTTGCACACACGCCGCAAAGAGATTGAAGAAAACTAATATATTTTCCAGAAAACTCCATTTCTATTTTTTTATTCGCCAATAAAATATTTTCCCCCTTATTTCTGTAAATTTTCTTGGTATTTATTTTTCCTCCCTTGAGAAAAAAAAGATAAGAGACATGGTTAAGCAAGGGCCTTGCTATCACTGTGGAGTTACAAGTGAGTTCTTGTTTCTCCAATATGTACTTTTTTTTTTTGGTAAATTTTTAATGAGCTCTTGAACTTCCCTTTTGGTTCTTTCTATAGTGTATTCAGCTAGTATTTTCTATATGATGGCCAATAAAAATACAGAAACTAGGCGTGTTTGGCGTATTAGTCTGGATGTGAATTGTAAATAAATTCAGGAATACTAATATTCTTGTTTCCCCAAATATTTGGAGTTGAAAATTTGTTGGAATTCTATTGGTTTTCTGTTTTTATGCTTTTTGTCACTCTGGTCTTCGTTTTGTTCTTGAGTGTTTGAAGTTTCCAGCCAATGCAATTGGTGCAAAATCAGGCCTAGGCGCCTATAGCATCTATTGAATACTAGATGGGACTTATTAACTTGATAAAGAGAGACTATTGCTTTTAAAGTGTTTGTCAGGAAGAGTCAATCCGCAATTCACATTCTACCATTTGCATTTGTAAAATGAGGATTGAGGAAAGAGAAGAAACCAACTTTTAGAAAAGAAAAATGGAAGAGACTTCTGCATTTGTAAAATGTCATAGTGTATCTCCGTGATCTGCAAGTTTTTATGAAGTCATTGCCTCATGTATTAAGCAATTTCTTAATTGAATCAGAGGATCTTTCTCCAAGCATTGCTTTCATCCTTCAGACATTCATTTCTCCCTGGCCTTCTGGCTGAAACTGCTCAATATGAAACTAATATTTTTGTTCACAATGTTTTATCTTCTTCATAGAATTAATTTTTCGACTTAAGCCTTTAAGACATTCAATAGGAGTATGCGTCATGTATAATTTTGAGTCAGTTCTAAGTGTTCAAGAATCAGGACATAGCAAATGGTGTGTTATATAGAACTTTTGTCTGGTGTTCTCACATTGTGTAGAGTGATTGCAGTCCTTAAAAATAATATTAATTAATTAACTAATTCATTTATCTTGCCTCAACTTTGATGTCTCAAGTAAGCCTCAACATTTAATCTTAGGACAAGACTTAGGTAACTAAAAACTGAACCCAAGTGTTTTCCTTAATGCTATTCATTTCAGTTCAACTACAAACATTCTCTTCAGTATTACTAATTTACTATGCAGTCTTCCTAGTTTGAATTTTACCCTTTTCTGCTTGTGACACAAACACCAAGATCTTCATTTCCTTTTAAAAGGCCGCTGCTTTCTGTATCAGTTCATAACAAACTAATAGTCAACAAGTCAAACAGGCACTGCATGTTCTTTAGGATAATGCATGAATACTGACAGATGATGCTGTTTCAACCTTAAGTTGTTTGTTGAGTTTAGCTAGCTAAACTAGTATATACCTATGGTCAGTCCATCTGTTTCCTCATTTGAAGACTTTAGCTGAGTGTTGCCCTTTTTGTCTGTTCACAAATCTGTTTGTTCAGAGAACTGCTAAAAGGACTCTAAGTCTAGAGAAGTGGTACATTCTGGAAATAGAAAATGAAAACGACAGAGAAAGCTGGTGGATTCTATTTGTCACATTGGAATCTACTTTAATTTGATTTTGTCTTAACTTAGCCTAATTTGTCTTTCACCTAATAAATGTAACAAAATAGGCTTGATACCATGTTATGGAATCATACGGCATTGTTGTTGAGTAATCATTAGCAAACATGGATTCTTCTTAATAAAATTTCACAGTATGGACAAGTTCTCTACAAATAGAGCTCTTTCAGCTACTCTCAGAGCTTTAAGCTGTGTCTTTGACTCGTGGAAAATTCTAATCCCCCCCCCCCCCTTTATTTATCATAAACTAGTTAATGTATGGATACGTGTTTCCTTCTTGCTAGTCTATGTGAGGTACATCTCTATTCTTGTTTACTGGGGCAGTTAGTTTGTATTGATTTCTGACTATTAAGCACTGCAACAGACACACCGCTTTGGCGCAATGGGCCACCAGAGAAGCCAGTACTATGCAATGCATGTGGATCTCGATGGAGGACAAAGGGGACACTTGCAAATTATACCCCTTTGCATGCTCGGGCAGAAAATGATGATTATGAGGATCCAAGGCATTCCAGGGCAAAAAGCGTATCATTAAACAAGAACAAAGAAGTGAAATTGCTCAAACGAAAGCACAACCATGATAATGTAGTATCTGGATGGGTTGCACCTGAGTACAACCAGGGATTCCGAAAGGTTATAGATGAAGATACAAGCAATAGATCAAGTTCCGGATCAGCAGTCTCTAACTCGGAGAGCTGCGCTCAATTTGCTGGCACAGATGCTAGTGATTTGACAGGTTGGAGTATGGACATTTACTTTGTTCTAATATCATTGAATGATTATTTGTCATCAACTATGGCAGCATTGGCCATTCCATTGAGATAGTATGGTTTTGGTTGCCAGTCCGCATTTATTATGGGCATTATCTTGAAGAGAATAAAAAAGAATATATATATATATATATATATATATATATATATATATATATATATGGATGGATGGGGGGAGGGGTTTAGTAATTTGTGGATTGAAGTAAAACTTAGAAGAAGGCCTTGGTTATCTTGAAGGAAGACAAGTGAAAACGTTAGAATGTTTTTTTTTTGGTTGACAAAAAGGATCAATATGTGATATAAACATTTTATAACATGAAGCTCTTTTTGTGGGTTATTAACACTTCTGCAATTAGATATGAATTATCTGTTGTTTATTTAAAGTATACATCAATATTTCTTAGGTGAAACATCTTGTTTGCCATGAAAGGTTAATCTTTATAAGTTTTAATTGTCTAGTTCCTCATCATCAGTTGTCTAGATAGAAAATTTATGTTACAATGGCAAATATGTAATCTTGTGCTTTTCATACATGTAAACCTTTTTCTTTGTATACAACGTTACAACATCTAAATCTAATACAGATAGCATCTGCTTAATGATTTCAGGTCCTGCTCAGTCAGTTGTGTGGGATGCCACAGTGCCTTCGAAAAAGAGGACGTGTGTAAGTCGTCAAAAGGCATCTTCTGTTGAGAAGCTCACAAAAGATTTATATACCATTCTTCACGAACAGCAGTCTTATTTCTCTGCATCTTCTGAAGAGGATCTTCTTTTTGAAAGTGAAACCCCGATGGTCTCTGTTGAGATAGGACATGGAAGTGTTCTTATTAGGCATCCTAGTACTATAGCTCGTGAAGAAGAATCTGAGGCTAGCTCACTTTCAGTTGATAACAAACAATGCCCAACGAGTGAGGCATTTTCATGCTCTGGTACCATGCATATACATAATGATTTCACTGGCATGAACTTTTCATCCCTGGGAGTTGAAAAGTTCAAGTCCTCTGCTAGCCAAGGAAATCAGCAGGAGAAACTTCAAAGGCAAGTTTCTATTTTCTATTTTGCATGCTCCTCGAAAAGACAGTCCATGATGATGTATTTATTCCTAGCCCTCAAACAATGATATTGAACTCTCAACATGATTTGAGATGGGAAAAAGAAGGGCTATGGATATTCATGGAGAAACTGTTTCTCCAGCATTGTAGAAGAAATAGAGAGAATATCCTTTGCTCTCAGCCTCCCACTAATATTTTCGTTTTTGGGGGAATTTCAGGGACAAGTTTCCACAAGAAAATATACAAATCCTTGGTTCTCATAATTCACCACTGTGCTCAATAGATTTAAACGTGAGTTGTATTTCCATTTTATCTCTTTTGATTTCACTGTGAAAGCTATAGACAAATATGTTTATAGTCAAGCTTGTGATCAGATTGCATGTCTATCCGATAAACAAGCAGTAGTCCTTGTTCCATAAATTATTTGCTTTATGCTTTTTGCCTTATACTGTATACCTGTAAGCAGTAGTCTCTAACTAATGTAAGTTTCCAATTATATACTAGTCAATACATATTCATTATTATCAAATTCCAGAGTGTTTGATGCAATTGCTATTCATATTTGGTATAGGATGTTGTAAACTATGAAGTGTTTATGAGGAGCTTGACAAATGAAGAGCAGCAACAATTACTGAAGTGTCTCCCAGGGGTTGATACTGCTAAACTTCCTGACAGGTTAATTTCTCTGTGAAAACATGTTTCATTAGAATTGTTGTTGCTATTGCTCAAAAAAATACTATTTTGAATTTTGATGTTTGTAAGTTATAAATAGAATCAGAATTTCTAAAGATCATGTACTAAAACATCCATTTATTATTTTAATGTAATAGCATCTGATGCTTTGGTGTTCAAGAATTTTGATGTATGCAAGCTTTTACAGTGGATCAGATGTTCAACTTTCAAGGGAATATAAGTACAGATTGAATCCAATAGTATTGATTTTCTTTTTCTTTTTCAAATGTGCAGCTTTAAAAGCATGTTCAATAGCTGTCAATTTGAGGAGAACTTAACATACTTTCAGCAACTTCTTGGGGAAGGTGTCTTTGATATCTCTTTATCAGGGGCAAAACCTGAAGACTGCCGGACTTTGAAACGACTTGCATTGTCCGATCTGTCACAGTCGAAATGGGTTTTACAATATGATTTACTTAAGGTTGATCCCATTTAGTATTTAGAGCATTTTTGTGTGGTAATGAATTTATGTATTGATACTTATCAGCTGTCACATCCTTTTGTGAATGCAGAGTTGTAAATACAGACCTGAAAAATGTGTCGCTCTGGGATCTACTGGCAACGCTTCAAGTAATGTGGCAATTGGGAAGAGATTGCGTGACAGCCCAAAACAAAATTTTCCTGGTTAGCTGACAATATTCTTCTTCTGCTCTTATAAAAAAATTGATTGTATGCTGAAAGCCTGAAACTGAGTGAAGCATTGCAAATGACTTCTCTCTTTCTATGCAACCATAAACAGATGCAATTGCCAATTATTTGTGTAGAACTGATAGTTCAATTCATCTCATAAATTATGCATGGCAATTGGAATTTCTGTCATGACACTTTGAGACAAACTGAATTTGCTACTTATGATTTAAAAATTCAAGATTATAGTAACTTGACTTCGAATTACTAAATTTCGTTATCATTTCTAGGTTGCCCTTTTCTTAAGTTCATATACTAAGATTTGTTATTGCTATTATCATATTATTATACTACCTTAAAGGTTTTACTGGCTTAGAATGACATTTGTTTTTAGTTTCTAATTTGTACTAAAACCAACTTTGTAATTTAGTTTTGCGTACATGGCAATAAACTAATGCAACTAATACTAAAAAATAACTGTAAAGAAATATTCTACTAGTCGTATGAATTTATGTCTATCAATCGTTATGATACAAGGTCTACCTATCTTAAGTTTCGGCTTTCATAGTTGGTTTCAAACCCAGATAAAAGAAGGTTGTGTTAGGTAGTCGACAACCCGCGTAAAACCGTCGAATTGTAGGAATATGGTTCAACACCTTCAACATGCTGCCATTGCTTGATCCATATACCCCGACCCCATCTAGTGGAAACAGACTTCATTTGTTGTTGTTGTATCTTTATTATATGAATGGAGACTATAATCATTTTTAACACCCATATTACTTATTTTTTCCAGAAGTGAAGGCAGTGGTTAGGAGCCCCAAAAGGGTGATCATGAAGGCAGGCTGTGAGGGCAAGGAGGTTTTAGAAGATGGCTCTTACTTCAGTCCAAAAAGCCTATTTGCTTTGCCTCCCGATGGTGGCTCGCTCATGCTGGATACTTTCAACTTCGTTGAGGAGAGTTCCGATCAGGATCTCCTGCTCGAAGTGCGATCCAACAGTTCATTTCCAGAAGCCGAGCTACTGCACCCAACTTTAAGCTTTGGAGCTCAAGCCAGCACCACCAGTAGTAGCTCAGTATACCAACATCTTGCCCATCCCTGATCAGTCTTCCTTCTCAGGTCTCTTGAATGGCTATATATATATATCTATATATAATATAGCCCTAAGTCTTTTGTCTTCATTAGGGTATATGCATACTTTGCATCTTAAATACCAAAATCCCTGTACAAGATATATGGTTTACTTACTACCTTTTGAAGCTTTGGATTGCCATGGGATGGAATTTGGGTGGGTTTTTTTTTTTTTTTTGTATAGGTTGATGACAGATTGTAACATATAGCATGAAACTCAGAGTGGTTATCTCCAGAGTTTTGTATGAAATTATAGATTATGCAGTGAATAATTCTGAGCTTCGTTTTACTCACCCTAAAAAAATGTCATATCCATCCAAGGCATCTCATTTCGATTGAATGGAATGATAGTTTTTCATTCTGAATTTGTAAAATAATAATTTTGATTAAATCATCGCAGGATACTAGACCTTTTTTTTTTTTCTTTAAGAGGTTTATCTAAAAGATTCGCAATATAATTAGGAAGGCATTTCAAATACCACACATAATTGTTCACAAAATTTTGGATTTTTTTCTTATCTCTAATTACTCGACTATTTTCACAAGCACATCTCCCACTTTTTATAGGTCCAATTTTTTTTTTCACAAAATAATCCATATTTTTCAGGCAAATTATGATTCATGTTACCCCAATTTGGTGAAGGAGAAAAAACATGTAAGAAGACAGCTTGAAGGATGTAAATGTCATATTAAGGAGATGGAGAATTATGGATTCTGAGGTTTTGGATATTACATTATAAGCCAACTTTTTAAAGGAGACAATTTTATAGTTAGCACTTTATGGAAGGAGTGTTTAAAATCGAACCAAATTGATCAAAACCGAACTAAACCAATAAAAAATCGATCAAAACCAAAAAAAGAAGGTCCACTTTCACTTTCTATGATTGCATAACCGATTAGGTCGGTTCGGTTGTCGGTTTTTAAACTTTTTTCTCGGTTAACCGACCGAACCGCACCTACTGCAAACATCTTTATATATTTTTATCTCTTAATAATAAAATTTATAGTATATCTTGTAATTGTACTTTATAGCTATTAGTTATTATTTGTTCTTTTGTTAAGTGAATATATATTTATATATATATATATATATATATATATATAGATAAAGATAAGAATATTTGATATAATTATATTAGATAATATAATCTCTACAAAAAAAATTATATCCTTAGCGTTAGTTTAAAATTATTTTTAACGTTATGACTCTTTCAGTTCTACAATTGATGTTAACTTAGAGATTATGTTGAGATCATTTTAATGTTAGTTATAACAATCAAATTAACAAATAACATTATTGACAAATGACATTAATTCACTTACGCTAAAATTAGTTTTTTTAGTGAATTAATTTGTTGTAATATTTTGAATTCTTATTAATCTTTATAAAATCTTCATTTAACAACTTATAATTAGTTATTTAGTATAGTATTATAAGTTTGATATTTTTAAAATTTATTATTTTTTAGGCTTTTCTAGTTGAATACAAAGGTGAGTCGGTTGGACCAAAAAACCGTTTTTCTAGTTGGACCGAATTTAACCAGGGTCCAACTGGCGGTCCAACCGGTCCAATTTTATTTTTTTAAAAAAAAATTAAAAAATTGAAAAATAAAAATAAAAAATAACATAAAAAAGAAATTAGAGAAATCTTAAAAATTAAGATTAGAAAAGTCTTGAAAATTAAAATTTAAAAGTCATGATTATCAATAATTTCAATATTTGGTTTGATTAAATTCTTACAGAGTTTGACAAGTCTTGAAAATTAAAACTTTGAGAAGTCATGTAATTTAAAACTTCAAAATTATGTATATTGAAACCTAAAATTTGAGTGATGTCATTTTATATATTAATAATTATTATTATTTATTATTATTGCGTCATCCGGTTCGACCAACGGTTCAACCGGTTAAACCGATCAGACTATGAACCGAACATTTATCCGAGTCTTTGTCCGGTTCGGTTCTTACAACATTGAATTTAAGAGATAAAAAAATTATTTTATATATAAAAAAAAAGGGATAAAAAATTTATTAGGTAGGTAATAGCATATGTAATACAGGTCATCATGGGTGAGATTCTTCCGAATAAATTGCAATTGTAGGCTGGAAGTCGAGAATGGATCTAGTGCTTGGCTCTTCTATGCATTAGTATGTTAGGCCGACTTTTTTTTCATAGTTTTCTTCACTTTTTTTTATTTAAATTTGAGAAATTATAAACTTTTTCTAAAGAATATCTAAAGTATGAAAGATATAGATACAAAAAAATTAAAAACTTCATGTAAATCGAGATTTACTATGAGTGGATGAGGGACTAACTTTTTAGTCCCTAATAAAGGTGATCCCTAAACCATTCACGGTAGGTCCTTATTTGTGTGGAATTTTTTATTTTTTTGTGTCTATAATTATTATTCTTTATAAAAAATTTACAATTTTTTAAGTTTAAATAAAAAAAAGTGAAGAAAACTATGAAAAAAAGCCGGCCTAACATACTAATGTATAGAAGAGCCAAGCACTGAATCCATTCTCCTGGAAGTCCTGGGTTGGATTAAAAATTTTCATTTCTCTATTCTAACATTCTTCACTTAATTTCTTTTTTAAGTTGATATTGCAAAAGACATCGTTAAAATCATTTTTCTTTTAAGCTTATCCTGTTAATAACCTTGTAGGAAAATACGTGTTTCCTTAAATTATTGGCTCATATTATCTGTTGAAAAGATTACGTTTAACAATAAAATCTATAATATCAAAGGAATTAGACATTTAAATTTGTTCTAGTAAATATCTTGATTGAGGGGAAAAACACATTTTATATTTTTAAATTTTACATTAATTTTTATTTTTTTTCATATTTTTATTTTGCGGTTATTTTTATCCTAAAAGTCACAAATTATAATGGGTTCCATCTCCATATTTTAACATAATCTAAATTACTAATGACGTACACAGTTGAGGCTGAGACATTATCAACTATACTTTATAAATTTTGAGATAAAATTGACAATAAAAATATTTAGAGACAAAACTAAAAATTAGTTTAAAAGTTTAAGGAGATAAAATATATTTTAAATTTTTGTCTTGTAACCCTTAGAGTCCTTTTGGTATAAGAATTCGATAAAGAAAGTCCAAGGCAACCTTCCCTCTCTTATTCCCTCATGATGTAGAGGGAATGTGAATTGGAGAGAAAGAAGTGGTAGATGAAAGTATCACTTTGTCCTTATCTCTTCCTCATGGCTGTAGATTAGTATTTATGTAAAATATGTTATTAAATGCATGCTTGGATCTACTTTGAAGTGTACTTTTTGTTTGCATCCACTTCATTTCCATTTCCTTCGTGTTTTTTCTGGGTTTGTTTCCAAGACACAACAGCCGGCTGATGCGTGTTCATAATCCGATTAATACGCTTCTGTGAAAAAGAGGGGCTGTGTGGAGATGTGAGGAAGAGTGGGGAGTTTCCAACACATAAAAAACTTTCACTATCCCAAACACTAGAGACAAAACTAAAAATTAGTAATGAACATCATACAATTTTTTTAACCTTCCAAAAGTTATACATTACTTGGAAACCATTCCATTTAAGCCTTTGATAATGCTTTACAGATCCAAAAACAAAAAGTGGGGTTTACACATACATTTCCACGAACCAAGAACACATGCTTGATTCTGTCCAAAAAAACAACACCACAATGCTTGATTGAATTCCACACAATACTACATACGCTTCAATCTTCAATTCATTGCATTATCATCTTCCTCCCTCTTCCATCTTGGACGGGGAAAATCCACGCCGCGAGCATAGAAATGTTGCAACCAACTAAATTTAGCAACACTATCTCCTTCAGGTTTCTTCGGCAAAAGAGATCTCAGTACAGTATAATCAATGGCATTACCTTCACCTCTACCATTCCCGTCTTCTTTCTCTTTTGCTTTGTTCTCCATACATTCCCTGATTGACGATGGAAGCACACGCAATTCTCGTCCCGTATCAGAACCTTCAGCAACCTCATTCTCCGACTTGTTCTCTTCAACACCGGGATTTCGCTCCGAAAGTCTCGCTGTCTTACGTGGAGATTCATCCGATTCGCGCTCGATTGGCTCGATTACATGCTTTATTTTGACTTGCCCGAAGCCTAGTTCCGATTCATCGCTCAAATTCGCAAGCTCGAGTGCTTCTGCATACTCACTGAAACAACAATCACAAAAAAAAATAATTAAAAATTAGGGTTTCATTTGAAGTTCGAAGATGAAGAATCGGTACTAGAGTACTGACCTAAGCTGTGATGTGGGCAGCGATGACTGTTCGGGTGGGGTGTGGAAAACGTCCTGAGGGTCTTTTCCAGCGGCGTCTTGAGGCGTCTCCGCCGTGAGGGAGGCAATGATAATGCCGGCGGAGGCCACCGGGATCCCGCCGGAACTAGGCGGCGATGCTTCACGGTGGGGTGAGTTAGGCGGCTCTCCTACGAAAGGAGCACGACGCAAGATCTCTTCCTGAGAAGAAGAGATTCGGCATTCCTCGCTCATGTACGCAAATACGTCGTCGTTGGACACAGCATCCGCCATTGAAACTGAACGAATGGAAGGTAAAGGGATTTTAAGACTTTAGAGGGTTTAGGGAGGCTTTAAAAGTGAGAGAGTGAGGTTAAGAATTAAATTTATTATTTATTGGATTGTATTAGTATTATACTTATGAGTAAATGAATAACTTGCCCGTCTAGCTCAGTCGGTAGAGCGCAAGGCTCTTAACCTTGTGGTCGTGGGTTCGAGCCCCACGGTGGGCGATTTTTATGTTTTTTTTTTCAGATATATTTCTTCATAATGGGTTTGTTTTGGGCTTGGGATAAAGTGATCTGGCTTGGCCCAAATTTTAATAGCCTATGTACGAAGGTGACTTTTCATAGTATTTTCTTTATTAAAAAAGAATTGGGCTCAGTTAAAAAAAAAAAGAATTGGCCTGTCATGCACAGATGGTCATGAATCACCAATAAAGGTTTGGTATAAATGTAAGTATGTAAAGTGAAAAGCAAGGAGAGAAATTTATCTTATATTATTTCAGAAAAGTACATAGAGAAGAGTAGGGAGAGAGATAAAGAGTAAAAATATGATAAAAAGTGTAAGAAAAGAGAAAAAATATGATGAAAAGTGTATTTAGTATGTAAAAAATATAATATAAAAATTTAAATAAAAAAATGTGAAAATTCATGAATTACTATTTGAAATTCATATTAAGCGTAACCTTAAAAATTTTGGTATAGTGATTCGTAATTTGTCACTATTCAATTGGATGAGGAAAGTGTTGAGCTATGGTCCTCATGAGATGATTGGATGAGGAAATTGCTTTCACCCACCAAACGACAAAACAAGTTCCAAACTTTAGAGATTGCAATTTGTCACTATTCAATTTCTGTTTCTATATACATACATACCATAATCATCATCCTCACACCACACACTCACAAACTCACTTGCAATCAATCCTACAATTTCAACTACAATGGCTTCCTTTTCCTCTCCCACTAATTTCTCCACCTCCCCTTCATCATATCCCAAAGTACCCCATTTCGCTCACAACCCCTTCATCTCTCTCAAACCTAAAAACCCTACCTTTCTACTCTCTACTCTAAAGGCTTCACCTTTAATCGATGTGGAACTGTCGGCGCCGGAGAGTCACGATGACTCTGCCAGAATCAATGAATCTGTCACTGCTTTTAAGGACGCAAGATGGGTTTTTGGGACGTGGGATTTGAAGCAGTTTCAAAGAAATGAGAGATACTGATTGGGATGCTGTAATTGGTGTTGGTGAGGATATGAATGGACTAGAGGGAATACTTTGAAAGTTCTAGATGGTAAAATTTATCATTTTTGTTCCAAAAATTAATATAATTGGTCTTAATTTAGTTCTAAATTTTTTTGTCAAATGTGTTCATGGAGATTTACAATAGGTGTTAAAATTGGTCGACCAACATGGACTGGCCCACAAAGACTTTTGAGTGTTATGGGCCGAGCCAAGATTAAACCATCTTCTTAGGGTGGATCTAAAATGTTGGTCCATCTCAACCTTTGAAAGGCAGACTTTTCTTTTTAATACTATCTTCTTAAA
Organism: Senna tora; assembly: GCA_014851425.1. Taxonomy (NCBI): domain Eukaryota; kingdom Viridiplantae; phylum Streptophyta; class Magnoliopsida; order Fabales; family Fabaceae; genus Senna; species Senna tora. The sequence continues at coordinate 17,447,566 of CM026270.1, read as the reverse complement.
ATTCTTCATTTTATTTGATTTAAATTTTAATATGAACAACAATAAATATTATAAATTGATTTTTAAAAATAGTAGCTTAACAAATTATTTCGTATAACTTATTTTATGTATAAGTATATTACGAATGAGTATTGCAAATTGACTTATAAAAATGTAATTTTTTTACATATGAACATACTATGAATGAATACTACATATCAACATAGATATACAACATAAAATATCTTAAAATTTTGAAAGAAAAAAGAAAGAAAGAGAAAACCCCGTGTGGGTCGGCCCAACACACTCTATTTTAACTCTTAAGGGTCGGTTGGTCGGTGACCCATAAGCTAAGCCCGTTTAGACAGCCCTAAATTTTACAAGGACTAAAGCGATATAAGTTGTATCTTTTAATGATTAAATTTAGTATTTTTATCATTGAGAAAAAATTTCAAATTTCAAGTATGAAATTGACACAAAATACAATTTTTTAAGGTTCTTTTATAATTTCCAGAGGCTAGGAGGAGAAAATGGGTTGAGGAAAACCCAGAATCCTCAAGTAATGATGAGCCTGTGGTCTTTGACACCTCCATCATACCTTGGTGGCCATGAAGCAGAACGTCTCAATGGTTTCTTCTGATTTCTATTCAGAAATTAAATTTGAAAAAAATTGGGAAATTTTTTTTTTTCTTTTCCATTGGTGATGATTTTGTTGTATCTTTTTGCTTTCTATAGAAGGTCGTGCTGCAATGGTGGGATTTTTTTTGGCCTATGTGGTTGATGGATTATCAGGAGTGGGAGTAGTTGATCAAATGAACAACTTGTTGTGCAAAACACTAATGGTGATAGCAATAGTGGGAGTACTAGCCATAAGAAAGAATGAGGATGTTGATAATCTTAAGAAGCTCTTGGAAGAGACAACATTCTATGACAAGCAATGGCAAGCCACCTGGTAGGAGGATCGGAATTGACTGTGAATTTAGATCGTTGCACATTTCATTTCGTAAAGTGTATGAAGTGTATTATTTTTTATATATTAACTTGCTGGCAGTTATGCAAAATAAACAATCATTTTATCTATTGAGCAATTAGTAAGTTAACGTACAAAACAACGTACATAGTGTATTTCGTGCACTGCACATTTTAATATTCTAGAGGGTTCGCTCTCGAATTTATTAATTGAGAACATTAACAATTCCATAAAATGGTTGTAGAATTATTGTATTTTGGGAGGAGATTTGTTGAAATGCAGCTGGCGTGAAGTACAGAATTGCTAGCAACCACAACACTGAACAATTAATGGCAGAGATTACGTAATTCACGCTCGTCGTTCTTCAACGAACCTCCTCTCATAAATTACTAGGAGAGGTGTATCTTTTTTTTCTTTTTGGGTCTTAGTGTGGTCTTTCTTGGGAATCCATGAAAAGTGTGTTATTTGTTTAAGTAGTTCTTAATAACATATGAGGGTGTATACAAAAAAACACTTGGTAGAATCTGAATTAGGAGAAATTGTTTTCAGTTTGTTCTACCAGATTTTCCAAATTTTCCTGGTTTTTTTTAAAAAAATTGTATATATATACCTTATTTTGATTAAAGAATTTAATAATAGAGATACTTGGAATAACATTGTCTAATCTAAAAAAATAAATAAATAAGGTCCACTTCGAGGAGCCTCTCAGTTTTTGCAGGACAAAGAAGGCCCATTGGCATTCTCCATAACTATCACTAGTGGGCCGAGCCCAATCTGAATTCAGGACATGTACAACAATACCATGGACTCAACAAAGCAGTTATATATATCTATATACATTAATCACGTTATTTATGTATTAATTAATAATATTTAATTATTTATTTATTTTTATTTATTATATAAGTTCTTTAATTATGTATAAAAAATACCGTTAAAAGTTATTGTATGTTAGAGTTAATCAGATAGAAGATAGTCTAATAACTAGAAGTTGGTAAAGACTAAAGAATACAATATGAGAAAGACAGAACACATTGATATCACTTGATTAGTTGACTCCCGCTTATTAAAAAAAAGTTTTGATTGTTGTTATATAAATATTATATATTACTGTAAGGAGCACCTTGATAGTTGATACTAATCAATAACGACCACGAAACGTGGCAAATAAGTAATAAGATGATGAATATTAAAAAAAAAAGAGTAAATTACACTGCCCTCCCCTGAGAGATGCTGAAATTACACTGCCCTCCCCTCTCGTTTGCAAAATTACACTGCCCTCCCTTGAGAGATCAAAAGTCATTACACTTTGATCCAAAACACCATTCTCCAATAAAAAAAAAGTCTAAAAGGTCAAATTTTTTCAACTTCCAATACGATAAATATTCATGACTAAATTACCCCTCACAAAAGAATAAAACTCTATAAAATGTGACCTATACATACTTTCATCCTCTTATAATAACATTGTTTCATTTTTTTATTGTCTTTTATTATTTTATTAGTATTTATAGTAATTATTATTGTTAACAAAATAAAATTCTAAAAAAAAGTCTGTAACTTAAAATAGTTTATAGATTTTTATATTAATAATGTAATGTAATATAAAACATCTATTATTTTACTTAATTTTCGATAATTAAGTTTAATATATATATATATATATTAATATATAATAATAAAATATATCAAAAAAATTTTGTTAGGTGTACTAGAATTCAGTTTTATAAATTTTTTTGGTAAAGATTCAGTTTTATAAATTTCGATGAAGCATAAGGTTAAACATTTTTTATCTTGTGTGAGGGTCAATTTAGTCATGAATATTTATTAGTCATTAATATTTATTATATTGACTTTTTAAACCTTTTTTTTAGTGGGAGAATAGTGTTTTGGATCAAAGTGTAATGACTTTTGATCTCTCAAGGGAGGGCAGTGTAATTTTGCAAACGAGAGGGGAGGGCAGTGTAATTTCAGCATCTCTCAGGGGAGGGCAGTGTAATTTACTCAAAACAAAATTGAAGGAATTAAAACTTAGACAGAATGTGATGAGAATAAGTTTATTATGTTAGGTAGTAGAAAATGGAAATGAAATAAAAGTGGGTAAATAATTATTTTATCCTTATATTAAATGATGGGTCTATGATGCAACAAGTTGCATCGTGCAATGGGTATATGACACAATTGGTGTAATAGATGGCTGAAATAACATTGCATATCAAGTTATCATACACACATGTTACAATCATATTGGCTGAAATTGTATTGTATTCATGCAACAAATTGTATCATAGACTCACCCTATATTAAAATATTAGAAAAAAATAAGAACAAAATTATAATTTTTTCATATTACAAGAGTAAAACATATTTGATAAAAAAATTTGCAAAAAAAAATATTAAATTACACATTCTTATTAAGGAAAAAAAATGCTCACCAGTCATTCCCTATCAGTCATTTTCCTACAATTCAAACAATTTTCCACATTTCAAAATGCTTTAATAATAAGACGATGACCTTCGGTCCCCTCGGGATTCCTTGGAAATTAAATAAAATTAACTTTGAGGATATTCAATTTTATCGTAATATTAAATTTTAGTATATATTTTTAATTATTTGATATTTGAATCATTTAAAGTGGAGAATAAATATTCAGCACTATTATATTATTAAATTCTAGTACATCTGATATTATTTGGTAACATTAATAAAAATTCATATTAATAAAGATTTATCTTAAATGAAATAGGAACCAATAGATTAATAAGAGATTACTTAACATCTTCTTCAAGGAGAGTTATTAAAAAACTATATTAAAATTTAATATTATTATAGTAATAAACTTTTATTCCTTTTTTGAAGAGGGGCCGAATGGTCATTTGGACAATGTTTAGAGCATTGGTTAAAATTTGTTATTGGTTGAAAAATATTTAAATTTTCTTCTCATTGACTAATAATATGAGAGTTGGGTATTAATGATACGATATTGGTTTATTTAATTTATTAGAAATGTGGGTTGTGACTTGTTAATGGAGGAAAGGAATAATGAATACCATATTCCTCATCATGAAACAACAAATGCTAATAAGCTATTGGGTAGCAATCTTATTTTTTTTTACTTCTACCCTTAAAATAAATAATAGTTAAAGTTATGTAGCATAGTACATGATAAAAAAAATTTAATTGTATTCATATATATCAATTGTCACGTTATGTTTCAGTCTTTTATTTATGTGGAGTAACATACGACAAAAAAATCTTACTGAATTATTATGCTCAAAGCGTCTTATGTGATATAAAATGAATAAAATAATATGATATGAAAGATAGATGAAAATATAACGTGACATACATGAACTCAATTAAAAGTTTTTACCATGACTCATGTCACATAAACTAAAATCGTTATCTATTTTAATAATGCTAATAAAAATGATAAAATTACTCGAAAAATAAATATTTAGAACACGTTTGGTATGATTACAAAGCAGGAAAAGTGAGGTAAGCTGCTCTTAATACATGTTTGGTATGATTGCAGAACTGATGAGATGAGCTTAAGTTTCCCTGTGAAGAGGGAAGCTTCCTTCCCTCATGACGAAGAGGGAAGTGGGGAGAAGATGAGGTGAGATTTAAAGACTAAAATACCTTGTGGCTTTTAAAAAAGTAATGACAAAAAAGATTTTTCATACTTTTATCTTATATTTCTCAATCTTCTTCCCACCATACCAACCAATATTACTTTTACATTACACTTCTATTTTCCTGCATACCAACATATTTTTTATTACTTACTTCCAATTCCATTTCTATTTCTACTTTCACTTCCCATTAAAACACTCACAAAAATACCAAACACCACCTTAATAATATAATTTATCATAATCAAATTTTAAAGAGGCAAAATACTATTTAGTCCCTGAATTGTTGGTCAAATTACTATTGAGTCCCTGAATTTATCAAAAATACTATTTAGTCCCCGAAATTTAACTATGTCAACTATTTAGTTCCCGAATTTGACAAAAATATTATTTAGTTCCCGAATTTGTAACTATGTCAACATATTTAGTCCCCAAACTTGGCAAAAATATTATTTAATCCCCGAATTTGCAACTCTGTCAACTCTAACGGATAACAGTCAGGAGACTAAATAGTTGACATAGTTACAAATTCGGGGACTAAATAGTTGACATAGTTACAAATTTCGGAGACTAAATATTATTTTTGATAAATTCAAGAATTAAATAATAGTTTAATCAATAATTCAATTACTAAAGAGTATTTTACTTCAATTTTAAAAACATATGCGACAGTTCTTCGTTTAAATATTAAAAAAGGACTTCCTCGTAAATAAAAAATGAGAAAGATGAAAGAAAAAGAACGTGCGCAATTGCAAATAAAAAAATAATAATAATAAAAAAAAATAAGAGCACGATAATGAGAGACAGAGAAATAAAAGAGGACAAGTTATGGTTGTCCCCATTCCATCCTTAAAAAAATGGGCCCACGCGGAATTTGCCTCCCACTTGCCCCACCCACGCGTCGCTTCCTCATTGGTCCACCCAACGTGCACATGCTTCCCATAATCCCATCCCATTCCATTTCCCTTCAAATTCAACCACTGCCTATTCAAATTAAAAATCTTGTTAACCTTTAATTAAATTAAATTAAATAGCCTTATAATTGATTAATTGAGGATTTAATAATTTCAAATTTCAGAAATATGTCAAATTAGAATAATATACTAATATAAGAGTAATGACACTCGTTAAAACAAACGGTAGTTGGTGCCGGTGACAGCTGCTTTCGGTTGTAATTTAATTTGTAAATGTAATTAATTAATTACATATAATATTAATTACACTTAGAATAAGATAGGTGATAATACCAATGCAGGTAATAGACTAATATGAATTAGATTATTAAGTATAGATAGGATAAAAACCAAATATATTAATTGAATTTTCAGTTTTCCAAGCAGAAGTTTTTTTGCATTAAGTAAGGTTATGAATGATTAATTATAAAAATAAAAAGCAGTTTAGCTATATAATTAGGGATGCGCATTGGCCATTAGGTTGGATTAATATGTCAACTCGCTCAGTGTGAACAAACTTGCTATAATATTGACTTGAACAATAAATTTGAGAATTTTTAACTCGTCAGACCCGCCACTTAAAAGAAATGTTATGTTTAATTATATTTAAGGTAATTCTTATCACGTCATTAGTTATTTTGTTATAATTTATTAGTTGTGAGATGTCTTACTTTTGTTTAATTTATTTATAAAATACAATTGATTAGTCAATTATTAATAAATTTTTTAGTATGTAATTATATTATAACTTTAACTATTTTTTTTTTGTTTTCAATACATTAAAATACAGTAATAAGAATAATTATCTCATTTTAATTTTGTACTATGTATAAAATTTAATCTAAAAGTTATTAATAATTTATGAGTAATACAAATACTAAGTTAACAAACAAAGAACATGTAAAAGAAAACTAAAAAAGAAGGGTTGACTCCAAATCAACTCGTAATTGGAGTAGCCGCTTTATCTTTTCTCTTTGTATTCGTTCTTTAATCAACTTTTTTCAGCAGATCTAATTGGAAGGGTTGCCAACTTTCATATTTTCTTATTTTTTTATCGTCTTTACGTTTTATGAATAAGATAGATATCCAGTCTCACAATTTTGATGATGATTTTCTTCCAGATTTACTTATGTGTTTTTTAGTCCTCCCTTGTGAGAGTATAATTTTCCATTGTTAGATCAATTCAGATCTAGTAAATGGAGCTTATTTTATTTTTTTTTTGTGTATTTTTTCTTGTGTGAATTTTTTGACAATAAGGTGATTCTAGATTCAATATTTGTTATAATCATATATAAAATCTACAAATCATCTATTTAAAAAATTTTCACTTGTTCATCATGTTGTTGGAAGAGCCTACGACAATTTTAACTTTGAAGATGACTTCAGATCTAATAAACAGGAGGTATAGGAGTAACAACTCTGTTGACAACACCAAGGACGGTGAAAATTTTCATCCTGAAGAAATAGAACCAGTTGAGCTTACACTTTGTTTACTTAGTTCAACAATTGTTACAGTTTATTCTTCAGTATTATTAGATTGAAGTTTTCTAAATTATGGTAAGTACCGTTTAATTTTTTCTACAATATAATAAAGGTTTAATGCTTTTTTATTCAAAAAAACTCACCATTAGATGGGTTGAGTTACTTCGAATTGAACAACCTAATTTTTCCTAATTCAATATGTCCTCATTTAATTAAATTGGTTTCACTCGTTGTATAAATTCAACAATCCTAACTCGTAGATACCTATATATATATACTAGAGGCTTCGCATGCACGTACCGTGTATGTAATTTCCTTTTTTAATTTTAAAAAAAATATATTATAAAATTATGATTATTATATTTTAAATTAATAAAAAATGAAATATTAAATTATTTTAAAATTTTAAAATATAAAAAAAATAATTATTACATTTAAAATATAAATAGAATCTTGAGGAGTTATCACTATTCTTATTTTCTCTCACCCATGATCTTCTCACATCATAATTTTATTTATTTTTTAATTAATTAATTAAACTATTTTAGGAGACGGGAAGACCCCACAACCATATTAATATAGATATATATATATATATATATATATATATATATATATATATATGATATTTTAAAAATAAGTGAAATGAAACATAATATTTTTATTCATGCTATGTATTAACTAATACTGTTAATAAGTATGGTTGGAGATAAAGAAATGGTTGGTTTATCCAATAAGAAGTGAAATAAAAAGAGGCACAAATGATTAATTGCGCAACTATTGGAGAGAGAGGGGCAATGTCGGCAATGCGTAAACGCAGATGCACACGACAAGCCGTTTCCATTTCAGTTTTGAGTTCTGACGCAACGCAAGAAACACGTGTTGTTATTACTTGTTAGTCGTTACTAAACCACAACTCACAACCCCATTTTTTTTATTTAGATCAGAGTATCTACCGTCGAGCACAGTGACTAATTCTCTCGCTGAATTGTAGGCACCTCGAATGGTGGGACAGCTGGTCCAAGGATTTAAAGCTGCTCTATACCCAAGACAGGGATCAAATCCCTGACACTTGGTTAAGGATGGATGAGTCCCTTCCACTCAACCACACCCCTTGGGTTACTCACAACTCCCGTTTGGTTGCAAGAATGTTGAAGAAAATGAGAATAAAAATGTTCAAAGAAATGAGAATGTGATATGACTAGAATAAATGTTAGTAAAATAACTATTTTATCCTTATATTAAAAGTGAGAATAGAATAAAAGTGGATAAAAAAATATGGACAGAAATATAATTTTATCATATTACAAAAAATAAGATATATTTTGTATGAAAAATGTTAGATTATAACCAAAATTCACGTGTGCAAATAGGGCCAAAGAAAAAAAAATTCAAGGAATAGGTTAGAATTTTGGATTTAGATATAAAGTAACTTTAAATTTTTTGATCAATTATTATATATATATATATATATATATATATATATATATATATATATATATATATTTAGGTACTTAAAAGTCTTGAGAAAATTAGTTATTGTAACTGTAGATACTTTTATTCAAACAAAAACGAAAAACAAAGAGAAAGAGAAAATTTACATTTTGTTCTCTAAACTATTTTTACACTTGATTTAATTATTAAAAGATCATACTATATTTTATAGTTTTTCAAATATCTTAACAATTATAGTAAATTATTATTTTTATCCCTAAAAATAAACCTATAATATGTTCAAATTTAATCCGTATAAAATTTTATGTCAATTTTATTTGTAAAATTTTTAAAGATTAAATTGAAATAAAGTGTATATTTTAAAGACTAAATACTAAATTTAATATTTTTATGTTTTAGAAATTAAATTAAGACAAATTAAAAAATTAAAATAAATTAAATCTTTTAAAACCAAAATAATAATTTACTATAAAATTTAATTCATTAGTTTTTGCACTATTAGCAATTGACAAAAATTTTAATGTGACACATTAAAATATAGATATAGATTATAATTTATTATGTATGAAAAATATCCGTATTAATTAAAAATAAATATGATTTTTTTAAACATAATTGAATTAATAACTAATAAGTCTCATCTAGCCAAATTTCACGTGAAAGAAAATATAATTTAATATTTCAATAGTATTTCTGAATTTTAGTATTTTTTTTTAATTAGTGGGTTTTTAAATTATTTAAAAGTGAATTTTTATTAATTTGAATTTATAGTAATATTAACAAATAACTATATATATTTAAAAAAATGTATTAAACTTTAGTAATGCAGTAGTATTAAATTTTTATCCAAATAGAAACTAAGGAACGAATATATTAATACTACCCTACTATTAAAATTTTCTTACAAGGAATCTCAAGAAAAAAAAATCTAACAAGGAAGGTAAGAAAAAAAGAAAAGAAAAAGGACAGCTTTCGAAATTTAATTGGCTTCATGTATTCCTCGTGCTTCAATTAATTAATCAATTTGCATTTGGCCCCCACTTGCGCTTCCCCAAAATTATTATAAAATAAAATTGAAAAACCAAACCCATAAATTAATACATCCATTTCGAGATATATAATATAAGCGTGCTTGAGATTGAAAATTCAAAAGCAGTTCCTTCATATTGATTGAGAAACACAGTGTGTGTGTGTGTGTGTGATTTGATTCTAGGTTTTGTGTGTATAAACTCGCCGGAGAAAATGTCGAGTTCGTCGGAGTACTCGGAGATTTCTGAGCAGAAGCCGCCGGCCAAGTCGCCGGAGCAGTCAGCGTTCTCTCAGACTTGTAGTCTCTTGAGTCAGTACCTCAAGGAGAAGGGCGGCTTCGGAGATCTTTCCCTCGGCATCACACGCAACATCGAAGGAAGTGGTACGCTTTGATTTTCGCGGAATTTGCGTTTATGACTGATTGGATCCCGATAAAATAAACGGATTATTCCTTGATTTTTCTACCGGAGGAGATGAGTTTCCGGAGATTTCTTAAGTTTTCGATGTTCCTTCTTTTTTTTTCTTCTTATCATTTTTGCTCACACAGATCTAATAAACGGATCCGTTGGCCTTCAATTTTTCTCCCCTAAAAATTGTGGTCGAGAACTTAGAATTTAATGAAAAAAAAAATTGGGAGTTTAGAATTTAGATACGTTTCTTTAACTGTCCGAAATTCTCTCCCCGGTAAAATTAAACACTATTTCGTTTTCCAAAACGCTTTTTTTCCCCCCGTCGGTTTTATTTTCGGGAAAAAAAAGTTTGAGTAAATCTTTGAGAATAAATTTAGTAGACTAGAGAATATTTCGGGCCATGGATTTAAATTAAACCCCTACTTGTATGCTTATGTTTTTGAAGATCTCTGAATCGGAATTAAATTTACAGGGTCACCTGAAACTTCTTGTCACTCCGCAACAACCATCAACTTACTTCCAACCACGACACCACAGAGCCTGAATGCAATGAATCCCAGGTTCGTTCACTTGATTCTTTAATCTTTAATGGTTGGTTGATTGAATGTTGGCATTAGATTGATGATGTATGAATTGATCTCTTTTATCATGATGTACAGTGCAACTAAATCTGTGAGTAACGAGCCTAAAGCTTCACAGTTGACAATCTTTTATGGTGGGCAAGTGCTTGTATTTGATGATTTTCCAGCTGAGAAAGCCAAGGAGATCATGTCCTTTGCCAGCAAAGAAATCCCCCAAAGCCAGAACAAAGCTGCTTATACTTACACTCAGAGTCAGCCTTCATTTCCTCCTAATTTGGTCACAGCTTCTGCTGATTCCTGTACTCCAGTTCATACTAATGTGAATATCACCAATAGTGTTGCCAAAAATTTGGTTCAAGAGCACCCTCAAGCGCCACACAGACCTGTTATTGCTGGTAATTTTCCTTTTATCACCAGATTTTTTTTTGGAGACAGTGCAAGAATTCTGTTTTATAGACTCTGTGTTTCTCATAATAACTTCCCTTTCAATGTAGATCTGCCAATTGCTAGGAAGGCTTCACTTCATCGGTTCTTGGAGAAGAGAAAGGATAGGTAGGCACTCCTAAACAATAAAAAAAGATAATTTTTAATGGAGCAATGTTGCTTTGTTAGTTATCTGTGTATATAATCTAAAGCTCTGAAACTATAATCATCAAGGAAATTGATAGGTTGTGTAATGAAAAATTGGTAAATTATGTCATGCTGTTTTGGCTCAATTGATGAACATATTTTTCTTTTGCCTTTCCAGAATCGCTGCCAGATCACCATATCAGACCAGCAATCCCAGTAAGCCAGCTGAAGCCATGCCATGGATGGGGCTGTCTCCTAGTTCACCACAAGTCTGAATGTGGCTTCAGTTTTATGTAATTTTATCTTTTCTTGTTCCACACGATAGTAGAAGACTGCCAGTCTGCCACAGATAATGAATGCTAGTTACAATTATTATATGGATGATTGTTTTAAGGTTAAGGTTTGAGATTGAGGTTGAGAGGCAAAGTCTAGGTCCCAGGTTTGGTCTTCTAAATTGCTACATCTATAGAGAAGCTTCAAGAGGAAAGACAACACATCAAAGTCTCCTTGACCCAACTCTTCTAGGGGTAGCCATTACCCACTTAAATCTAATAGAGTAGCTTCCTGTAGATTGATTTTTGAACTTGTCAAGTTTATAAAATACTATTATTTTAGAGTAATCTGCTAAACTCTAGCTGATTGTAATCATTCTAGCTGCCGTAGATGCGTACTCATTCATACATTGGTGTATTTATTAGTGATTTCATTACAGTTTGTATGGATATATTACCTGTATTGAATTTCTCTGGCAATGTTTCAAAACAAGTTATGACTTCTGAATCCACAATAGCAATATTGTCAAATGGAATGCCAGGAATTAAACTCAAAAATTCAAATATCAAATCTTAGTTCTTTTGTACAACATTACTGTTTCGTTTGAACTTGTAACTGCTTGCTCATAGTACAGTAAAAGTACACAATTTGAACAATAGATAATTATTGCTCAGGCCTGCAAGTTGGTTAAAGAAGAAAGAAAGAACAAAGCAAGCTTTGTATTATTCTCTTTCTCTTTTATCTTCCTCAAAAAGGTGAAATTCATTACATTAAAGTTACAGCAGAATCAATACTAGATGGATGCCCTTTCAAACGAATGGTATCAGTCAAAACTCTCCATGGCTTTTCTCGATTCTTCGAAGGAACAAGGGGACAGGTTTGTCCAAGACAGTAACATTAACATTGTTCCAAACATCAGGTGTTGTGGGAAGTGCTGCAATTGTCTCTACAATATGCATGTCTTCTGGAAAAACAGATCCAAACACAGTGTATGCATTTCCCCATTCCTCATGATTGACAAGGCTGATAAAGAATGAAGGGCCAGAGCCGATCCAAGCCACAGAACCCCTTCTTATAGTTGGACAATCTTCCACAGGGATGTTCTTGAATGTGGTCCCTTGTGCTTCTAGTGTCCCTTGAATCAATCCATAAGGGGGACCAAAAGCAGCCTGGAATGAAGGGGATTCATTTATGTAATTTGAATGGATGATTGCTGTGTGAAAATGAGAATATGTGTCTATATTTATAAAAAGGGCGGCTCACTTGCTCAATGCACGAGGCTTCCATCAGGTGGGATCTGGGGAGGATCTGATGCACGCAGCCTTACCCCTGCAAGCAGAGAGGCTATTTCCATCAAATATTAAAAATGCATCAGATCACGAAATCAGAAATCTTACGTTTTTTACATGGTTTCCTTGTGAATCCCATGATTCGCCTCGGCTCTCTGCACGGTAAAACTGGCAGCCGGCACAATGTCGCAAAGCCAACAACTCGAGAATATAGGCAACGGAGTGGGGAGCACAGTCAGGGAAAAGCTGTGTACCATGTAATATTTAGAGTTACAATTAGATACGAAAGAAAAAAAAATGATAGAAGTTACTTTTTATGCAACCTTGAGATTTCATGACAGAAGAACTGCAACTGCATAAATATGGGGTATGTATATGATTTCCCACCACTTGAATGCCAGAAATAATATATCATGTATTATAAGAAGAATTACTTGCAGTTCCAGAGCCATACTTCATGCAGTTCAGTAGCCAAAAAATCTTGTGTGTAATCAATTTGAAATTGGCAAAGAGAGAAAAATTTCTATAGTTTACAATAAGTTCAAACACAGACGCAGGTTGTATTTTGAACTTCTTTTTTCCCACTTGGAAAAGTGTTAACAATTGTACCTTCAAATATAACCAAGGAAAAAACTCATCACTCCCATTATTGGTCCTTTTATATCTTTGTCATCAGGTTCTCCAATCAGAAATTGATATTGTGCATGGTTTATACAACTCATCTCTCCATGATTGATTCGTTCTTTTAAAAAAAATTCAAGTTTTATTTTAATTGGAGAACTTTATAGCAAAAGATATAAGGAACTATATATATATAAGTCTAGTCCAAATATGAATACCAGACAGGTCAATTTCACACACACGATTATGTATTGGTACAACATCAAAACATCGATACTTACTTTCACATGAAGAGTTCCATATTCAGTTTCCAGCCCAATAATACCCTGCAAATGAGTAATTGGAAAAGAATATTGATGAAAAATTTAACCTTTCATAAAAACAGAAAAAGCAAACTTTGTATTGCATCATACAGAGACTTGCAACATAGGTAATTTGCACAAGATGGAGATTATTATAGCAGTTCCTTTGTTCAAAAATATCAAAGTTCTCTTACCTCTCCTTTTCCAAAGATGAGACCAGAAGTCCAACCAACAAAGTCCCTTCCTTCTTGCTTTTCAGGGGATAAGATATCCTTTTGTTTCTTCAGCCAGCACTGAAATCATGAAGTCGAATGCTCTGAATTCCACGTTCATGGTCAAAATGTTGATTCAAAAAACTTCAATTCAAATTTTGAATAATAGACAGATAAATTTAACTCTTTCGATCTTTCCCACATAAATTCAATTAAAAAAATTTGCTATAACAGAAAACATCTCATCCAAAATGATATCCATCCATCAATTCCACTGTTCCACTTCACACCCCACAATATCTCATCAGTTGGAGATGGTATCCTAAGAAGTGCAAATTCTATGAAGTGCATTTTTTTTGCACATTAACTAGTAAAATAAATTATCCTTTTGTAGTGTAAAATCAGCGCACTTTGATATGAACACAAGTCCTTGGAGAACCATACACAAAAGCTAATGGTTAGAGTTGGAGAGCTATAAGATCCTTGAAGATAACCTCCCCACTTGATGTGCCCCCCACCTAGACACTTGGCTAGTCCTCCAAGCCTACTTGATCAGGTACATACACCAATGAACCTATATTGGATTTGGATCATTCTACCTTGACACATACTACTTACTATCAAAGTAAAACATGTTCTATAACCACATTGATTGTTTGGCTGAATTTGCGACCTCAGATAACCATGCAGAAAGCAATCATAATTTTCAAGGTAGAACAAAGAAACACTAAAGAAAGTGATGGGATCTAAAAATAGAAGGGCCACATACATAAGCTTCCACCATATGGGTCTTGAAGCAAGAATTGAAAAACAACCTTACCTCACCGAACTTGGACCCACAAGTTTCAGGATTCCCACAGAACACCCAAGAATCACACAGACACGGCCCGTCCTTCCCAGTACACATGGATTTACAAGCGTTGCAACAATCTTGTGAATTGTTGAACTTAAACTCAGAACCCCACTTGACGGCATTACCCCAGAGCTCCAAATTATGAATTCCTCTACAGCACCCATAATTCTGATCCGCTCTAGTATTAGCAGCTTCTTCTTCTCCAACCAATCCCGACGATTGAAACTCCGAAACCGAAGAGGGGTTGGTGTTGATTGCAATAATCGCGGAGACGAAAGCGTAGACCAAGGCGCACGAAAGCAAGCACACCAAGAGGAGGATCAAACGAGTGTAGAGGGTGAGGTCGGGTTGTTTACGACCCATTGGGGAAATGGGATTAGGTTTGGGAATCAGGGGAATGGAGTGAGAGTAGCAGCGAGAGGGCGTTGACCGTAGAAGAAAAAGATGCGGACTTTATTGTAGTGATGCGAATGAAGCTATGAATGGATGCGATAGAAGAAAGAGTGGGCATAGTGATTCGATGTAGAGAGTAGAATTAGAATGCAGTGTGAGTTGTTGAGAGTTGAGAATTGAATAAGAGATTTCAGTAGGGGAGGTCATACTCATGAGCTATGCCGTATAATCTCTCTTTCTCCTTCTTTTATATTGGGCTCGCTCAAGACCACGGTGAGTCTACCGTGCAATAAATTGTATTATAGACTCAAGATAATTGATTTTTTTTATAAGGACCAAGATAATTGATTATTGAATTAAGTTTAGCTGAAATTATTTAGGGGTTTGTTATAATTTTTTAATATAAACAAAATATATGCTAAAAGGTGTTTATAGCCATTTATAGGTGGAGAAAATATAGAATACAAAAATTTTTATGATGAATTATTAAAAAATATAAATATTTTCTATGATTTAAAAATTTTATAACAAATTCCTCAAATTATTTAGATGTTTGTTATAAATTTTTTTAATATAAACAAAATATATGCTAAAAGGTGTTTATAGCCCATTATAGGTGGAGAAAATATAGTATACTAAATTTTTTTATGATTTTTGAAAAAAAATATAAATAAAGTTTATGATTTAAAAATTTTATAACAAATACCTCAAATCACTTTTAAGGTATGTTTGGTAAGAAAACTAAACAGTAGTATCGTGGTGTTTCACGTTTTTCAAAAAAGACAGAAAAATTAATTATATATTCCATTTAGATAGGAAAGGAAAATTCTCGGATAGAGAAATGAATGTTAATGGACTATTTTAGTATTTTGTCTTTAGATAATCCTCACATGACTGCCAAATGAACAAGGGACAAAAATGTCTTTTTATACATTTATCTTTCATTTCACTGTCACCTCCTCACCATACCAAATATTACTCTTCTACTTTTATTTTTCTGCATACCAAACACATTTTTTATAACTTCTATTTTCACTTTTCACCAAAATACCCACTTCCTACCACCTAAATATTCCTACCTAAGTTTTATCCAAGATTAATTGGCCTACATTCCGATAAGAAAAAAATAAGGTAAAATTAATTAGATGTTTGCTATAAATTCCTCTAATTATAAACTTCATTCATATTCTATTTTTTAAATAATTAATCATATAAAATTTAATCTTCTATATTCTAAACTTGCTAATATTAAATAATTTTTTTTGGGTCCCCCCAAAAAGTAAATATCAGAGCATATTGATTATTGGGAATATTAAATTGGCGACAAGTTAAACCTAAACCAACTTAACAGATGGCTCATAAAATTTGGATGGAGATATTTTAAGGGATTCTTAAAGTATTGGTATTTGTGGTCATGTCATGTAATTTACAAATATTATATAAAATTCCAGTAGGCATAACAACCAAGGATCCGTGGCGCAATGGTAGCGCGTCTGACTCCAGATCAGAAGGTTGCGTGTTCGATTCACGTCGGGTTCAATCTCCCAAACCGTTAGCTACCTAACTAACGGATCACTTTTCTTTTCTTTTTTTTTAATGCCTTTTCCTACCCAAGAATGATACAAAACCTCGTCACATAAATTATTGTGATATTATCTCATCTAAATTTGCTTTTTCTATTAAAAAAAGACCAAACTTTTCTCATCTAAGTTACTTCATATTTCATTGCAACGTGATTATTAGAATCAATCTAAATCGAATCCAATTGAATTGATCAAAACTGATCATATAATTGAATGGATTGAATTTTTTTAGCTTAATTGATTTGGTTCGATTCGATTAGTGGATGAGGATTAATCTCATTCGAACCGAACTGAATCAACCAATTATCTTTTTTCAATATTAAAATATATTTATATATTAATTAAAAAATATTTGATCCAAACCGGCTATAATCTAATTGGATTGATTCGGTTGACCTCTAAAAATCGAGATGGACAGTATATTTTTTCAATTATTCAATTTAATCAATTCAGTTAATTGCCCACCCTAGGCAGTAGGCACCACAAATTGATTTCTAGAACGCCAAGATTTACACACATAATGATCATCTCTATTATAGTAGTTAACTAGTTATTATACTTCCCAAACTGTTCCATTCAAAAGAAAGAAAGAACATTACAATCTACAATTTACAAACGCAAGCCCCAATTCAAAAGCTATATATGTGTCTTTTTTTGGAACAAATAATGAGATGAGAGACATAGTTATATATATATACACAATCAATTCAATCTAGTGATGAGCTTCAGCAGCATAGTCACCACTAGCATCAACTTCATATTCATCATCAATATCCTCCATTGACCCTCCTTCCATTTGCCCTCCTTCACCTTTGGATCCTTGCCCTCCACTACTACTACTTGATGCCTCTTGTATGATCCTCATGATTTCTTCCACACTCTGCCTTCCTTCCTCTTTCAACTCTGCTTCCTCACTTCTCCCTTTTCTCTCAGATTCTATTATCTCCTTTGACAAGTTCTTCAAGAACCAAGGGTGCTCTTTTATCTCTGGGAGGCTGATCCTCTTTAAAAACCAACACCAACAAACAATCATTTTAGTTCAATTTTAATTTGAGATTCTTGATAGAATGGTGTATTGGAAAAGACTAGAACCCTATTTTGTAACTCACACATGCCTGTTTTCTCAATTTGGTCCCTCACAGAACATATCGTTATCAAGTATCAACTTGGTTCCTTTGTATGGTTGCTGTTTAAATAATTAAGAAATCAGATGAGGTAGACCGTTTGGTGCTAAATGTGCAACATTTAAAGTCAGGTCCCTATTTTTGTTCCAAATGCTCCATTTTTGGTTGATGAAGTAACCTCACTAAATGCAAACATTTTGTTTAAACAACTACCAAACAGAAGGACCAAATGTTTCCTAGACAGCACCAGATGGTCCACCTCATCAAATCCATTAATTATTTAAACATCAGCCAAACAGAGGGATCAATTTGAGAAATCAAAACATGGGCATTTATGAGGACCAAAATGAGAAAATAAGCATATGCCAAAACCAACATGAAGTTCTGGTCTTTCGGAAAATGAATGTCTACCTTGGCAGGATTGGCGACAAATATACGAGAAAGAAGATGCTTGCATTCTGCAGAAACACGTACATAGTCCGGTATGGTGTACTGTACACTCATTATTCTCTGTAAAAAAAGGAGCAATCAATCAAGTAAGTGATAAGTCCTTGATGTAGATCAAAGATCATATGGATCAAAATGGAACATTGATTGAAGTTAAATGAAGATTTCATTTCACCCCAATTGTCTTTCGGAAATTCCTAGGATCTTCAGGATCTTCAAATGGGTATGCTCCAACCAACATGACATAAAGAGTCACACCACAGGACCAAACGTCTGCAATCTACAAAAGGAAATAGCACATTAAGGACTACATCATATTTATATACATAAAACATAAGGTTTAAGGCACTCAGAAAAATAATAGAGAATTCCCATTACCTTCCCATCGTACTCCTTTCGTGACAGAACCTCCGGCGCGATGTATGCAGGAGTTCCAACAGTAGATTTGGGTTGAGAATGAAGTAAAGCAGACTGTCATGGTAAGAGAAGAGAGCATTAGGCATATTTTCATTCAGGTATAGGTTATTTCAGTGAGAAAGTTATGAATGAACCTTGGAGTAACCAAAGTCACAAATTTTAACTCGAGGCGACGGACTCCCATCCAAGAGAGTGTTCTCCAATTTCAGATCTCTATGACAAATTTCCTGCAGTATATATGAAGCATAAGTTGATATAAGACATGACATGACGGTGTCTGAAGCAAAGAAGAACAGATAATAGATTGGGTGAATGCAAACCATTGAATGACAGTAGCTAACTCCTGAGATTAGCTGCTGGAAGAAAAACCTTGCCTGTGATACAGAGGAATTCACCATAAAAAGTCACTTAAAAAATGTTAGTATTGATGGATGGTTTAGAAGTGAAGGAAAAAAAGTTAAAGGTGATGGATGAACTCTGCAACCTCATCTTCACTAAATCGGCCCGCGCTGCATATCCTTTCAAAGAGTTCACCACCTGCAGCATACTCCATGGCAATAGCTAAATGTGTTGGGGTCAGCAAGACCTGCAGAAAAAGATATCATATTCAGCATTTTTCTGAGTACAAACTCTGAAAGATCTCAATGATGTTTGGTCTTATTGCCTATGCCAAAAGCAAAGAGAGACATGGAAATAAAAAGGCATTCTAAGAATCACTAGACTTATATATAGTTACTTATATCTTTGCTGTGATGTTCTCCGATCAAAATAAATAAAACACGTGTAACTTTTTTTAAAAGGAACCAATTATGGAAGAGATGAGTTGCATAAACCATGTCAGTTTCTGATTAAAGAACCTAATGGCAAAAATATAAAAACTACGCTTAAATCTTTTCCTTCTAAGAAACAAGTTTCAAGCAGTGAGGAACATGGGAGCTGTATGCACAAGAAGAATGCGGAATGGCACATTACTTTGTAGAAAATTCAGTAAGTCCAATCCCAATATCTTTAAGGTTAAAACTGAGTGATGGAACTGTTGAAGGCAAAAAAAAAGTCTTACCTCTTTGAACTTGATGATGTTTGGATGCCTTAAAGATCGGTGGTTAATGATCTCTCTTTGAACATTCTCATCAATCTAATACAACACAAACGTAATTCATTCAGAAGAAACCATGAAAAAAAAAGAAGGAAAAAGTACTGAGTGCAGTTAGGTGATGTAAGCTAACTTTGATAAAGAAAGCAACAAAACAAAGAGAAAACGTTGTCTTGACTCATTTGTAAGGATTTGCAGCCACCATCAAGGTTACAACATCAGTGGAAAAATACCTCAAGGGGAATAATGATAATATTCATTCAAAACAGGAAAAAGATTGCTCTTATGCCAGAGGAAAAAAATTAATGACTTCAACCCAAAGACAATACTGTTCGAGAAACTAAATGGCCCAGCAGGATTCGAACCCAGTTCATCACTTTGTGAAATAAAAGTCCCTTCTACAGTTCTACTATGGTAAAACCCAGATATAAAAAACATAAAGAAGATGATACAACTAAATGGTAATCCAGAAACTTGAACAAAATTGGAGCTTGAAATAACCCAAAAGAAGAAGATAACCCAATGGTGAGAAAAATAGTTCTGACATTACTAACTTGTACTCAATCAATCTTGCAGCAAAAGCTCTTACTACCTTTTTCCCTCTTTCAATGTATTTGACAGCCACAAGCTCTTTCGTCTTCTTATCTCTGACCAACCTGGCCACTCCGAAATTCCCAGAACCAAGCTCCTTCAATGCCTCATACCGTTCCTCCATCTCCAAAACCAGCTTCTTTCACAGCACAAGCACCTCTGATAATAAGTAAACGGAGAAGTAAATATTTAAAATCCAAGAAGGCCAATTTTATAAACAGTCATACATACGCAAGCCACAGAAAAGTTCCAACAAACAAATATAAAAAATAATAATAAACAAAAGGAGAGAGAGAGGCAGAGGAAGCAGGTAAAGTTGTCTCAAAGCAAAGGAACCACTCACCTTGCGCTCTCTCTCTGACAATTCAACAAACACCTTGCGAGCGTGAAAGCAAGTTATATAATTATAAAACCCTTCACAAGTTTACATAGAGACGATAAAGACAGTGAGTAAATTATATATATATATGTGTGTGTGTGTGTGTGTGTGGGTGTTACAGTCATAGAAGAGGGAGTTAATTTCGGCTTTCCTTCTTGTTTGTTGTACGTTAGAAATTCATCTCTTGAAAGAAAAAATTATGTAAAGAGTCTTTTCAACGTTGACCAATTTGCTAACACTTTCATGAAACTGATTGGGGGTAAGGGTCAAAAATGACATTTTCATCCGTAATTATATCATTTCTTTTCTATTTTTTTTCTGCTCTCTTTTCTCTTCTCATTTTCACATTTGGTGTTGAAAATGGTAGTAAGGGAAGACACTCCCAAGTATTATCGGGCAGGGCGTCAGTGGTATATTGGGGGGGAGACCAACCGAGACCCAACTCAAAGGATTACTGCACAGGCCTAAACCGCAAGTAGTTTTACCCAGTCGCAGCTACTCAACTAGCCCTTGGGTGCCAGGGAATCTCCCTGAGGAGGGGTGCCCATTAAATCAGGATTTTGGATGGCTTCAGGGAAATTCGAATCCTCGCCTATGGATGAGACGATAACTTTTTTCCAGATTCTTAACCATTTGTGCCAACCTAGATCGACATTTTCACCAGCTCAAGAATTATAGGAAAACAAATGTTACTGAATTCAATCCAACTTCCAATTTTATTAACCAATAGTCCCACCACTGGTTATCATTTTTTAGGATTTAAAATTGGTGAGATATTTGTAAGTAAATGGTACTAAAGTTGATTTTGTATCCTCAACTACGAAAATGAAGTTTCTATTTTATCCTTTTTAAGTGGGGTCTGTGTTTTTGTAGGCCAAAGTATGATTAAATTGGTACAAGTGTTCATGAGACCAAAACGAGTGCGCAAAATAGTTTTCATGACACTTTCTTTTCTTTTTTTCCCTTCAAAGAAGAGAACAAAGTTTGAAGACGCGGAGAGAGAAAGAGGAAGGAGACAAACCGACAATAGCATAGTGAAACGGAAAGGGAGGAAGAATGGGTGTTTCAACTTTGAACTTCAACTCATGTGGAATCCTCACTCTTTGCAGTTACAAACACATGAAAGATGTCCGTTTTGTTTTTTTGAGGCCAAAAGTAGTTTCATATCTAATAAGAACGAGGGTATATTTCGTGTATAAATGTATAGATGTAAAGTACTGTGTAGAGTAAAATAAAGAAAAGTATTATAGAGAAAAGTGAGGAGAGGGATAGAGCGAAAGATTAGGAGAGAGAAAAAGTGTGATAAAAAGTGTGTTTGATATGCATAAAATATGATGTAAAATTTTTTTTTGGAATCGTGAGATTACATGTAATGCACTGTTTATGCACTGTTTGGTAAGTATACCAAACGTGCCCTGAGAATGTTGGTAAAAGAATGTGATGTGATGCGAATGAAAGTGGGGATAGAATAGAATAAAAGTCGGTAGAAAAGTAAGTGTAATAATATAATTTTATCATATTATAAAAAATAAGAAATGTTTAGCATAAAGAATAATAAAAAAAATATTGAATTACAGCCAAGATTATGCCTTAACTTGACGCAGGGCCTAATTCTGCCTTTAAAGTAGAGATGTTAAGGTCATGAAATAATTGGGTTTACGTGGGTTGGCATATTAATATAGGAAAAAACTAAGGTAAAGTTGCTTAGGTGCTTGCTATAAAGTTCACCAATCATAAACCTTATTTATATTCTCTCTCCTATTTGATTGGTTATGTAATTTATTGCTTTTCATTTTCTCTCTCTACCATGATTGGTTATAAAAAAAATTTTTGTCACGTGTTTTAATTATATTGGTGAACTTTATAGCAAGCACCTAAATAACTTTACCTCAGTTTAGTCCATTAATATATTATAGAGCAAGGATTAAACAAGTTAATTTATACAGGTTAGAATTTTAGGTAAGTTAGAAAGTGAAAATTTGATTTATCAAAGTGGTGAGCAGGTAGCTTCACTTAACCCATTTAATTAATTTTAATTTTCTTAAAATTTTAAATTATTTATTTTAAATTGTAATTTTTAAAAAATTTGATAAATATTAAATAATATTTTTACATAATACATTACATTAATATTATATTAGAAATACATAAATAATACATCAAAAACCAAAACTAACAATCTAAACAATCAAATAATAATAATACCTGTTCCAAAATAAATAAAATAATATTTGGAATTGCATTGTTTCATTTTTAAGTGGAGGTTGCATGTGTACTAAATTTAAAAATATTAATATTTAAAATCATATTTGAAGAAAGTATAAATTTATTCAAAATAATTAAGTGATTAAAAAAATGAAAAGAAAATAAAACAAAATGGACCAACCCATCTAATCCATGGGTTAAGTGTGTAGAGCTTTGACTCATTTATTAATGAGCTTCAACTCTCTCTGTTTCACTCACCTAATAAGTAAGTTAAACGAGTTAACTCATTGAGTTATACTGTTTTGACAGTTTTACTCCAAAGTTTGTTTGCTTGACAAGACAAGTCTTTTATTTATTTTTTATCAGTATTATCCTTTTCACTAACATCGTTAAAATAATTAATGATGATATTTACACTTAATTAAGTCAAAAATTTATTAAACTTTTAGAGGCTGTTTGATTAATGGGATTGAGGATGTAATGTGTGATGAAATCTGACGTTTTTCCTATCAAATATTCCTTACTTTTTGTAATGTGGTGAAATTATATTTTTGCCATTATTTTTTCATTCACTTTTATTCCATTTTGGTCCTCTATGTTTCACTCAAGTTTTAAATTAATCCTTTATCTTTCAAAAGTTTTATATTGGTCCTTTATGTTTTCCAAAAGTTTTATTGAAGTTCTATATTAGTCCTTTATGTTTCATTCAAGTTCTATATTGGTCCTTTATGTTTCATTCAAGTTCTATATTGGTCCTTTATGTTTCATTGAAATTTTATGTTAGTCCTTTATGTTTCATTAGAGTTTCATATTGGTCCTCTCAGCATGATATTATTTTTGGCTTGAGCGACGTCGTTTGGGTGTTTTTGGTGTGTCTAAGGCTACGTCAGCTATCTGATACATGTATGAGAGATTATGTGTCCACCTCGACACGCCACGTTAGCAGTTAACTTAAGAAATTGACGGATTTGGACTGAAGGACCAATTTAGAACTTCTGGGGAAACATAAAGGACTAATTTAAAACTTTTAAAACATAAAAGATTAATTTAAAACTTCAATTAAATATCAACGATTTCTACCGGAAAAAAACAATGAGTGAAGTTACCAAACAAAGAGGGCAGTGAGTCCGACAATAGGACACGTGGGGGGTTGATGTGCATTATCGTGGATGCAGAGCGTACAACATGGGGGTAGTTGTGTTGTGGTCTGGCCAATCATAATTCGCTTTCTTTTATCTAATTTAGAAAATATTCTAAGTTACCAATAGTGGGCCCTTCTAGGAAAGATTAAAATACCTATATCCAATGGATATCTTACTATATGAATATGGGGATGAATATAAGTTTGGGTATAATGTTAACGGGTTTAGATTCGGATAAAGAGGTATCCTATTCGTACTCGACCTACAATAGTAATTTTTTATTTTTATATATAAAAACAATATTTTTAAAATAAATAACTTTTACAAGTGCTTTAAGTTGAAGCTCCATTCTTCAACTTCTTAAAAAGGCATATTTTAACTTTTTTTAACTTCTATTTTTTCTAAAAAATTTACCCAAATAAGAGTTTATGATTATAAATGGTTTTTTTTTAATTTAAAAAATACTTTTAAGATAAAAAAAATATATCCAAACCGGCTCTTATGCTAAAATGAAAAGCACTGCACCGACAGAATATCCGGACATCCCACAATACAACCATTTCCACGTTTATTTTTTTTTTTTGGGACAAAGCCATTATCTATCTCTACGGTTAACTTCTCCATTCCACAACTTCATATTAGACTACACATTAAATTATCTTTATTTTTTACCAGTAAAAATATTAAGTTTTAACAAAAGATCTTGATGTAAAAATAAAAACATTTAAGTTATTTTATTATTTTAAAATGAATTTATATCTTGAATAATATATATTTATATAAAAAAATATTAATATTAGAGAGAGATTCTTAGTAATTCAGTCTAAAATAAACTAAAAAAGATCGGGATGTCACGAGTGGCCATTTTCTGAGATATTGTGGACTTTCTAAACAAAAAGTGGGGACTGATGTAGATTTTTTTCGTGTCAAGAATGTAGAGATGGAGATAAGGCAAGGAATTTGGATATTCTAAAATGCAAATGCACCTAAATTATACCATCTGAATTGATGAACGAGACTGTTATAATACGAACAAAAATTTTAATTTTTATTTAATAATTTGACTTGTATACTTTATGTACTTATTTTTTACTTTATCTAAAGAAAAAATTTAGGTCAAGTTTCTTGTATCTTTTTTAACAAGTTCCACCAATCATATATTGTATTTACATTCTCTTTTTTTTATGATTGGTCATATAAAATGTGGTCTTCTATATTCTTTCTCTATTGTTCAGTCATTTAAACATTTTGTCACGTGTTATATTTATATTAGAGAATTTGATAAAAAAAATAAAAAACTTGATTTAAATTTTTTCTTTATTTAAAATTTTAAATCCGGCACGAGGCAATATTTGGTAAGAAGAGTAGTCGGTCACGAAATTTTATACAAAAAATTTGAAATTGTTTGAAAACATTTTTGAAAATGATATTGGATAAGATTGGCTTAATTTCGAAAGGATAACCAAATATGAATTTGGAAGTTTGATTGGACCTATAGAAGGTGTTAGACACTTTTTTAATTTCCTTCCCATGGATAGTTATTAATTAAGATAGTTGTGCAAATTATTTTAGCCTTAGAATTCATTCATATTTACCCATAAATCTACAAAAGAAAAATAAGGAAAATATATTAAGCATAATGGATGATTTGACTTAAGATAAAAGCTTATGATCGACATACTCTTGTGTGAAATGAATCAATATTCACGAAATTTCGTTATAATCATTATAAAAAAATATGAGTTTCAACGATTAAATTTTGATTGTCAAAATAAGTTGTTGAAAAAAGATAATAATAGTATTATCGAAAATAATATTATTGACACATATCGACAATAGTTGGCCGTCGAAAATATTATCATTGACTTTTTTCAACAACTTAATTCAACGGCCAAAATTTTGGAGTGAGAGAGGGTGCCGTGTCATTTAAATATGACATATAAAAGAGAGAGTGTACCACATAAGCCTTTCACGTCAGCATTTAATGGCAAAACCATACGGATATTACGCCAGATGACCAATTTTGACCAAAAAAACGTTGAGGACATAAAATAACTTTTTAAAACGTTGATGACTAATATTAAACTTCGTGCAAATGATGAAGACCAAAAGAATAATTTAGCCTTTATTTTCTCTTCAAATATTTTTTATTATTATTTTTTCTTAATTAAAAAATAATTATTTTATAACTGACCAGCAAAAGCCAATAACTATATTAATATATAAATAAGCAACCAAGGGTGTGTTTGGTTGGATGTAATCCAACATTCTTCCTACTAAACAAATTTCACTTTTTACAAAATGATGAAATTATATTTTTGTTCTTATTTTTTTACTCACTTTTATTCCATTTCCACTTTTAATGTAAGGGTAAAATGGTCATGTTACCGATTTTGATTCCATTCACATCACATCATATTGACATGGCATTTTTATTTCCTCCAACATTCATATTCATATTCCCATTCTCATTACATCCAGCATTAACATCTTCAAAATCACCAACCAAACACATACCAAGTGTATTGATTTTTAGTCATATAAAATAAATTGTACGCTATTCTTAGTTTGAATAAAACAATTTAAAAAATAATTTATTTATAAATATATTTAGGCAAAAGTAACTTTCCTAACCCCAACGTTTGGGGATCCTGTTAGTTTTGCCCCTAACGTTTTTTCGCTGTCAATTGTACCCCTAACGTTTTACGTTTCTGCCAATGTCACCCTTTTCACTAACACCGTCAAATATTTAACATTTTTTGCTGACGTGGCATCCTATGTGGCAAAACGTTTCTTTTTTCTGTCAATTGTAACCCTAACGTTTTACATTTCTGCCAATGTCACTCTTTTCAATAACACCATCAAATATTTAATAATTTTTACTTACGTGGCATCCTATGTGACAAAAATATTTGACTTGACATATTTTTTTCCACACCAGATTTTTTACTCATCTTTTTCCCATCAAAACAGTGTCGTTTTAGCCTCATCATATTCCTTTTAAAATATAACTCAAACGTACATGCCATTTTGCAGACAAAAACATTGGAGACGTTATCCATTCTCTACTTTGTTGGAGACGTTACCCATTCTCTACTTTGTCGGAGACGTTACCCTAAAATAGAGAATGGATAACGTCTCCGTTGTTTTCATGAGCAAAATAGCGCGTGCGTTTGAGTTATATTTTAGACGGAATAGGCCGAGGTCAAAACGACACAACTTTGATGGGGAAAAGATGAGTAGGAAATCTGATGTGGAAAAAAAATATACCAAGTCAGATATTTTTGCCACATAGGATGTCACGTAAGCAAAAATTATTAAATATTTGATGGTGTTAGTGAAAAGGGTGACATTGACAGAAATGTAAAACGTTAGGGTTACAATTGACAGAAAAAAGAAACGTTTTGCCACATAGGATGTCACGTCAGCAAAAAATGTTAAATATTTGACGGTGTTAGTGAAAAGGGTGACATTGGCAAAAACGTAAAACGTTAGGGGTACAATTGACAGCGAAAAAACGTTAGGGGCCAAACTGACAGGACCCCCAAACGTTGGGGTTAGGAAAGGTACTTTTGCCATATATTTAATGATAGTCGATTAACTTTTTAAATTAAAAAGAACAAATAAGAAAAAATCGTCCTCCTTTTGATTTTGAACAGAAAACGTAAATGAACTAGTGCTGAAAGCTTGGATACATCATTATTAGTAGCGTTTGTTGTTGTTGGGTTAGAATATGAATATCGTATTTCCCGGATGTCCGAGATGTTCAGTGGTACGGTAATATTGAATTTTAGTACATTTTTTCAATTAGTTGGTCCATTAATCATTCAAGGTGGGTCCTTATTAATGTGAATTTATTTTGATATTAACAAATGACTTTATATTATTAGGGGGGATGTACTGAACTTTAATAGTATGGTACCATTGAACTTTTATCCTCCTTTAGGATTTATCTATGTTAATGTTTAGTAGTAAGTAGTAAGAATCAATTAGATAACCTTTGAGGTAATTTAACACTATTTCTATCAAATAAATCTTACTTTTTATAATCTGATGAAATTATGTCTTTGTTTTTACTTTTTTTTTACCCACTTTAATTTCATTTTCACTTTTAATATAAGGATAAAATTGTCATTTTACCCACTTAATTTCATTCACATTACATCACATTGATATAACATTCTTATTTTCTCTAACATTATTATTTCTATTTCCATTTATATTCTCATTTCCTCCGACGTTGAACTAAACAAACATAATATATGATCACCTGCCATGTGTTAAGAGTTTAATAGATAAGAAAAAAAAATGGGTGCACTCATAATTGACCGTCACAAAAAATTAAATTTTATTTTTTAAAACATATTATTTTTAATTTTAGTCATTTAATACTTAGGCTTGATTGGGATGGTAGTTGAAAATGATGTGGTGTGGTTTGGGGTTATAAACTCTTGATTGGATGTTTAAATGAGTAATGGAGTGAGATAGTTATGAACTTATGATGGTTTGAAAATTCTTCCAAACCATCTAACACCTTAATTTTAAGGCTAAAATGCACAGAACCCCCTGAACTATAGGGTGTTTGTACATAGCCTCCCTGAACTTCAAAAAGTTGCATAGCACCTCCCTAAACTTTTCAACTTTTGCACATAAAGGATTCTATTAACTTTTTCATCCAATTTTTAACACTCAATGCCACATCAGCTTCCACATCACATTTTAATTCCATGTCAGCTGGACAAATAAATAATTTCTTTACCATTAATTATTTTTATAAAAAAATTGATTAATTAATTAAAATATAGACCGTAGAAAAATTAATTTTCATAAAAATAATTGATTTTTTATAAAAATAAATAAATAATTAATTAATAGTAGAGAAATTACTTATTTGCCCAAATGACATGGAATTAAAATGTGATGTGGAAGCTTATGTGGGATTGAGTGTTAAAAATTGGATGGAAAAGTTAACAGAATCCTTTATGTACAAAAATTGAAAAGTTTAGGGAGGTGCTATGCAACTTTTTGAAGTTCAAGGAGGTTATGTGCAAGCACCCTATAGTTCAGGGGGATTCTGTGCATTTTAGCCTAATTTTAAATTCCTCCAAATTGAAAGGTTTGGGATGATTTGCATAATTTATAATATTTAATTCCATTGATAACATTTTTTTTTACTTTTATTCATTTATTTTAAAAGTATTATTGTCCACAATCCTCTTCCTTTTTTCTTTTAAACTCTCATAGTTTATTTTACATATTTCTTATTCACATAAAATTAAATGGATTGGAATCCGTGACTATGGGCACGTTCTTTAGACAGAAAAAGAAAGGGAATGAGAATAGATTTAATGTGTTTGGTAGTAAAAATTTGGAATGAAAATGAAATAGGAATAGGAATGTATTAAAATTACCACTTTACTCTTTATATTAAAATAATAAAAAAAGGTTAAGATTCTATCAAATCAAATGGTATAATAGATATTTTGTATTTTTTTTAATCTGTCTGTTTCCATTCCCTTACTAAATCCATGAAACCAGCGCGACCTATATTTTCTTTACTAGATCTCTGTTGTTTAAAAGTTTGCAAATGAGTTCTTATAGTTTAATAAATCTTTAAATTAGTCTTTGTTATCAAATTTTTGTTAACATTTGATTAGTGTTGCCAAAATATAATATCATAATATTTTAAATATGTATGCTTTTATATCAATACAAAAGAGAAATAATAATAAAAATACTATGATTATTAGTTAAATATGTATGCTTTAATTTATATCAATAGAAAAGAGAAATAATAATAAAAATACTATGATTATTAGTTTTTTTAAGTGACTTGTATTCAAATTCCTACTATTAGGGTTATGTATTATAATAAAATAAGGAATTGAGCCTTTTGCCTTATTGGGCTTAAGTTAAGAATTCTTTTAATATTAGGATTAAGATACATATAAATATAATAGTAATTTGTGTGAGAGGTAGAGCATTAAGTAGAGCGATTCATTCTCTATAAACCCTAATTTCAATATAGTGAAGTTTTTTAGTCTTGGGTGAATGTAGGTTACACTGGGTTAACCATGTTAAATCATTTGTGTTTATTTTCTTCCTCTTTTTCGCATGCTCATATCTTTGTGTGATCTTTGATTTGTTGGGTTACGTTCTATATCTTACCAAAAAATAATTGATGCGGAACCTTAGTCTATGATCGTGACTAAAACGCCAACACATGTTTTGAATCAAACAAAATCTTAGAATAAACACCCGCCCTATTGAACCCCTTAGAAATAGAGATAATATCTTTGTGTGATCTGTGATTGTTTGTTGGGTTACATTTTGTATCTTAACAAATAATAACTTATGCGGAATCTCAGTCTATGCTCGAGACTAAAACACCAACACACGCTTTGAATCAAGCAAAACTTTAGAATAAACACCCGCCTTATTAAACCCATAAGGAACTCGTTCATAGAAATGTAGATAATAGAGCTAAAAGGAAAAGGAAGATAATAAATGAACGTCACAAAGATAAACTAACCTGATAAGTAGACTCAATCTCTTGATGCAATAAGCAAAGAAATCAATCCTCACTTGTAAGTACACAAAGAAGTTTTCATAAAAAAACACACAATCAAATTTATTCAACTTGTCTTTTACAAGAGAAAATAAAGAGCATTTATACTCCAAGAAAAAACCCTAACATTGTAAAACATCTAAAACCCGAACTAATGGATATTTCTAACAACTCATACTTAAGCCCAAAATAAAAGAAACCCTATTGAACTTTTAAACATTAAGTCCAAACTAATTAAAACAATTGTCTTAAGTCACCAATGGGCTTTAAATCATAATGTCTAAATATAATGATTTTTGCACAAATAATTAACTTAAACTATAATTAGCATTTTAAGTCAAAAATTAGTAGATTTAGGCCCAAAAGAGTTTCACATGTACAGTGTTTGATCCAAGCTCTCCAAATTGATATTTCTATGCTTAAAATATGTTGAACAACTTCACTTTTAACCCATGTAAAGTAAAAGACGTTTTCAACAATTATTGAATGCCGTATAACTATTTAATTTGTCTAGGTCTCTTATATAAATTTTTTCAAAGACTCCATGATTATTCTAGTTCTAGTAGCGCTTCCTATGCTTGTATCAATAACTTAAATAAAAAAGAAAAAATTGCAATTTATATTAGGTAACATGAGTAGTTAATTTAAATTAAGTAAATTCGCAATATATTTACATACCATTAAAATGTAACAAACGTTGAAAAGAAAAATTTTAAACTATAAAAAATATCTCCTATTAGGGTTGGAACATTTTATAAAAATATTGTGGCATAGATAATAAAGTGTTTGTGCTTTTCTTAACTGTTGTCCTATTAGGGTTAGTTAGAACATTTTATAAAAATATCAATGTGGTGTGACAGATAATAAAGTGTATGTGCTTTCTTAACTATTGTCTCCTAGCGTCATTCGTTGTGAGAACCGTCACTAATAATGAGCCCGCAGTATCTAAGAGATTACTCATCAATCAGACCCAAGTGAATACTTTGATCATAGACAAAAAAATTAATACATTCTAATTTTTAATTTATTAATTTAAAAATTAATAAAAATAATTTTATATTATATTTTATAAATTTTTAAAAATAGTGATATGTTTTTTTTGAGGGAAAATGATATGCTCTGTTTTTTTTTTGATAAAAAAGCATTAAAGCTTCATTATATTGTAAAAAAAGCCAAACGGCACTTACAATAATTTAGAAAACTCCAATCTAATAATACTGAAGAATAAACCCTAACAATTATTGAACTAAGTAAACAAAGTGTAAGCTCAGCTGATCCTATTTCTTCAGGATGAAAAATCTCACCGTCATTGGTGTTGCCAATAGAGTTGTTACTCTTATACCTCCCGCATATTAGATCTGAAGTAATCTTCAAAGTTGAAATTGTCGTAGGCTCTTCCAACATCATGATGAACGAGTGAAAATTTTTTAACATAGATGATTCGTAGATTTAGATATGATTATAACAAATCTTGAATCCAGAATCACCTGATTGTCAAAAAAATTCACAAAAGAAAATAAATACACACAAAATAAAACAAACTCCACTTACTAGATCTAAATCGATCTAACAATGGGAGACTACACTCTCACAAGAGAGGACTAAAAAACTCAGAAGTAAATCTGGAAGAAAATCACCACCAAAATTGGGGGAATGAATATCTACCTTATTTATGAAACGTAACCACAATAACAAAAGAAGAAGAAAAATAGGGAGGGGTTGCCAATTCCCCTCCGATTAGATCTATAGAAAGAAACTGGTTGAAGAACGAACGTAGAGAGAAGAGAAAAAGCGACTGCTAGGGTTTTTTCTCAGGAGTATTAGAAATAAATTATTATGTTGATTGGTAAACTTTATAGCAAGCACCTAAGCATAGTTTTTTTCTAAAACAAAATTAGTGAGTAGGTTTGTGTTATTCCAAGATGGAGCCTAATTGGCGCTACGTAGGTGTCACATGAATTTTTAAAATAGTATGATGTGTTCGCTCTTTTTGTAATGTGATTTGTGAGTTGTAACAACAAAAAACAACTAACAAAAAGTGTGGAAGCATCTGCCGTGGATTAAACTTAGGCAGAGAGAAGCACGTGGTTGTCACGTGTGGCAGAAGACTGTGTTTCACAATCTAGAGCGTTTCTTGTCCTTCGGTTTCGTTTCGTCCCTAACCTCCCATATTGGGCTTCAAAAAATTATACAGGTTAGAATTTCGACCTGTTTAATTAAGACAAGCTCAGCGAAAATCTCTCTCTCTTCCAATTCCTTCCCCTTTTTTGCTTCTTCTTCCTCCCTCCCTCCCTCCGCGTTTGTTACTTTCACACTCTTTCCTTGCTTTTTCCACCTCACTCCCCTAACCGCCGCCTCCATTTCCGATTCCCTATATCTTCACCTAACCCTCAGATTTCTCCTGCTTCCACCAATTCCTCTCTCGCTCCCACGCTTTTTCGGAATTCCACTATTTTCTCAATTGTATGATTATTATTCCTTTTTCTTTTGATTTAGAGTTTAGACATTGTGTTGATTTCTTTCTTTTTTTGCTTTTTATGGTTTAATAATTTGTTTTCTTCTGGATCTTGTTCGGCTCTTTTGCGTTTTTTGTTCCTCATATTTGTTTATCTGTTCAGTTTTGCAGGATCCGGGGGATTGCGTTGCTTTATTATTTTTTGGAAATTTTCCTGGTGATTTGCTTCTTCTTTTGTCCTTTCGTAATTTATATGTTTATTATTATTATTGGCTTCAGCGGAAAATTGATTTTGAACGCCCTTTTGTAATTTTCCGATTTTCATCTCGGAATATTCCATTTTGTTTTAAAGATTCTATTTCTTATTCGTAGAGCTTATCTTCTTCAACGGTTACATGAACTGTGTCATTATGTAAATTTGTGGTTTCCACCTGTCATTTTTGAAACTGTCTACTATTGTTCTCTCATTCGTTGATCGACTTGTGCGAGTATTGTTTTCCGTTTTTTTTCCCTTCTTGTGTGGGGCCATTCTCAGTTTATTAAGCTAACGTGCAGGATTTATTTGTTTACTAATTATTTCTCTTCGTGATGTTCGGATTTGAATTTGAATTGCAAGGTTAAGATGGTTTTGATGATATATTGTAGTGAAGCCTGGGCGCTGGTCTAGTACCGTTGTGCCTGTTCTTCATCAGTAGCATAAATGGGTTGTTTCAGCTCTACGGCGAGAAGACAATTTCCTGGGCATGAGGATCCAGTAACTCTTGCGTCGGAGACTGCTTGTGAGTTGATTAATTCCTAACTACTTAAAGCTATAGTTCTTGCATCATGAGAAAACCGTGATTTGTTTTGACTCTGTTGTTGAATTATATTGACTGGAGTGTACGTGATTCTTAGCTGCTTATTGTGAATTCACTTCCCCACCTGCTCAATGAATCCTAAAAGTATAATAATCATTCAACAAGAAACTCTTAAAAGATATGCTGTGTAAGGGCTTGCAATTATGTACGCAGTATTCTGTGTTCAATTGTTCACTGGGTAGGGGATTGGGTGAAGTTACTTCATCTTATCAATTTGGACCTGGCTGCAACAAAATTGCATTGCAATCAATCAATGGTCCATCAGATGAAGTAAGCTCACCTGATCCATTTCCAGGTAGGGGGTATGTGAGATGGAAAAGGTTTTCAACAAACAGATCGCTGTCTGCTATGCTGGGTTTAACATTGAAAGAACTCAAAGAATTTCACTGTGTTTGTCAGTATAGCATAACCTTATTTGTGGGGTAATATAAATATAAATTATGAAGTAACATAAATTGCAACTGTTCCTCATGTTGAGATGTCATCCAAACCATAGAAAATCTTATTAGTTTTCTTTTGCACCTTATAAATTGAATAGGTTAAAGAGTAAATCTTGCATCATTTATCGTCAAATCCTGTAGGCTGTAGCCTTCAATTGAAACCTAACCAATTTGATTCCACCTTAGAAAACAACAGTAGTTTTAGCATTTTTGGGTTCATCGGGTGAAACAGTTAAGGAATTCTTTGGCACAATTGCAGTTCTATTTCTGTGTATGCACTTTTTATCTCATACACTACCTATTGGATGGAATACTTGCAAGAAAATCAAAATATAGATGAATTGGGCCTATGCTGTAATGTTTCCTTTAACCACACTCTCTGCTCTCTGGCTTCTTCTTCCACACACAATTTTAAAATGATACATTCAGCAAGCACTTCCTATCTAAGAAACGAAATTGAGGCTTTCTGATTCATGTATGGGTCTTTTTCTCTATTTGGGAAGGATTGTATCCATGTGATGATTGTGTTTCAGTTGCATCTTAGTTATTAAAAAAAAGGAAAACAAGACAAAACCTTTCAATATTGGCATTTTCCTCATCTATATGGCATTTATTATGGAAATCTTTTAAACTTTTGTCGTTTTTTGGTTTTACAGTCAGTGTCAGCGAGGTTGAAGCACTGTTTGAGCTATTTAAGAGCATCAGCGGTTCTGTCGTTGATGATGGATTAATAAGCAAGGTACTGTATAGCAAATGCCTTTAGTCTATGATGTTGCGTTGCTAGCCTTTTCAGTTGTTTCAACTTATCTTCTGCTTTGTTAATACTATAGACTTAGTCATGCCTTATTTCTTCAGTTTGTATTTGTAATATCATGTGTTTTTTGCATTGGAATCTAATTGTGATTAAGAGTTTTCTTTCTTTGCAGGAAGAATTTCAGTTGGCAATTTTCAAGATTAGGAAGAAGGAGAATCTCTTTGCAAATCGGGTAATAAAAATCATCCTTTTGTTTAAAAGCCATCCGATAGTAGTTGAGGTTGCTTGATAACATGTGTCAGTTTTGAGTGCTCACAGACTCAACTGCTCTTCTTGGATTGATAATTTAATTTAGAAGAAATTTGCATTTTTACTGTTTCCTTAAGTTAATTTTCATGTCTCTTCGAAACCGGGGAATAGCCTCTGCTTCAAATACAATTCACTGCTTGTTTATCTTTGGAATTTTGTTATAATTTTCTTCATTTTATGCCCTGCTGCTTATGGTGTATGCATCAAATAGCCTTTTTATCAGTTGGATGTGTATTAATATTAGATTCATTCTGCATGCAGATCTTTGATCTGTTTGATGTTAAGAAGAAGGGAGTCATTGACTTTAGCGATTTTGTTAGATCACTCAATGTCTTCCACCCAAATGCACCGCTAGAAGACAAGATAGATTGTAAGTTGATGATTGACTCCTCAACTCTAGATTGTAGTCTATCCA
This sequence comes from Senna tora, assembly GCA_014851425.1. Lineage (NCBI taxonomy): Eukaryota > Viridiplantae > Streptophyta > Magnoliopsida > Fabales > Fabaceae > Senna > Senna tora. The sequence continues at coordinate 17,411,779 of CM026270.1, read as the reverse complement.
TGTTTCCTTGGTGTGATCTGTCTGTACTAATAAATTGGGTTTGTGGTTTTCTTTCAGTTTCATTCAGGCTCTACGATTTGGACAGTACAGGCTTTATAGAGCGCCAAGAGGTATACCTTGGGGCTTAGAATGCAACTTAAGTGTTCATACTAGTTTCAGTTTGAATGAAATCTAATGAAGATGTTTTGTTGTATTCTTCTTAAGTCTCTGAATTGATGGTTGTATTCACGAGGCCTTTGGCTTATAATACTTAACCAGTTAACCTATATGTCCTATTAACTTCATCAGGCGTACTAAAAAATTTGGGTTGATTTCTGGCAGGTCAAGCAAATGTTAATTGCACTTCTTTGTGAGTCTGAAATGAAGCTAGCGGATGAGACCATAGAAGGAATTCTTGATAAGGTGAGTAATCCTAGGTAGTATAAAATATAATATCATAAACATACTTAAATAATAAACCTGATCAACGTTCTGCAAAGCAAGTAGTTTATTTAAGCTGTGCTGTAATCCATCACAAAATGAATGGATTAAACTGACTATGATACTATATTATTGTGGTCAGACATTTTTGGATGCCGATCTGGACCATGATGGGAGAATAGACAAGTCAGAATGGAAAAACTTTGTTTCGAAAAATCCATCACTACTAAAAATCATGACCCTACCCTACCTAAGGTATGTGTAGTAAGTAATTCTTTATGTTGAATATTTTAATATACTTTCAGTTGGAGGTTCTAAATTGATCAATGTGAAATCAATGCAGGGACATAACCACCACCTTCCCAAGTTTTGTATTTAATTCTGAGGTTGATGAGATTGCTACTTGAGATGTGAGGGAATAGAGATTAGGTTACCCAACCCAAGTAGTGATCAAATTGGGTGTTTTTTCTTTTTGGGTCTTTAATTTAAGAGCTTGAAAATTAAAAGATGGTTGATTATGATTAGTCTCCCTCAGAAGCAAAATTGTAAATCACATTCTAATTGAAAATTTACAGTTAGCATTTTGTTAATGCTCTAATATAATGAACCTGTTATTTATTATCTTTTCTAGTCATTTCTTTGATGATGTCCTGGAGTCCATTTCTAACGGGATAAAAGTTCAATGGTATCGTACTACTAAACTTCAGTACATCCTTCCAATCATGTAGTGCCATTTTTTAATATTAATAAAATTTCACATTAATTAGGGTCCACCTTGAATGGTTTATGGACCAACTGATTGGACGAATGTACTAAAATTCAGTACTACCGTATCACTGAACATCTACTCCGCGATCAGAATTGGTTTTCTTGAAGATTTATTCTGATTTGGCCGACAATCACTAAATTGCATTTAGAAATAGGTTAAATTACAAAGGGATGCAACAGTTAGATGATAAATTTCAATGATCGTTCAGAACTGAAGGAATCATTGAATTTGGCACCATATCACAATTATTTGTTCAAAACGTTATTAATTCAACTAATGAAATAGTTTAATGTGAGTTATGAGTTAAATGATATACTGTTAATTTAGATCTACACAACCGTGTTTTTATTTTTCTAACCAATCTCATAAAAATAAAAAATAGAAAAGGAATTTTTTTCATGCCTTGTGTATAAAATGATATAATTCAAATTTGAGTTGAACATGAAAGTTTAACTTAATGATAAAGTTGTATTGGACATTAATGTTAATAGTACTCAAGAGTCAAGAAGTTTACCCTCGATCAATTTGGTTGGAATGAGTGATAGGTACTTTATTTCTCATAAATAAAATTTTAAATTTGAGTCTTGTGTATAAAAAAAATTTTATTGGGAGAGTTTTACCCCTAATATGGAACCTCAACTAACTTGAACATGATTACTTCTAATAAAAAAATATCTGTAAAAAAAAACCTTACCCTCATCCTTGTCCCAATTATTAGGGGTGTACAAAAAAATGTGACCCATCGACTCGACTCAACCAGGTCACAAAATATGACCTCGGGTCGGATCCAAGCTCGGGTCGGCCAGGTCTCGGGTATGAAGTTGTTGGACCCGGCCCGGCTCGAGGGGTTTCCATTTCTTCTTTTTTTTTTTTGTTTATATTTACTTAAATAAACAATAATTATATAAAAAAAATAAAATTGATTGCTAAAAATAAGTGATTATTTCTCATTATTTAATATCTTATTAATCTATTCTTAAAAATTAAATAATAAATAAATTTAAAATTTTAAAAACCTATTCAAAATGTCAAATTGTATTAATTACTTTCTTAATTTTTTATGCCCACTCTCCATTTTCAATGCCTACACTCTATTTTTCATACCACACTCTATTTCTTATGACTATTTTCTATTTCTCATGACTTAAATTCAAATTATTTTTTTTCTAAAAAATTCGATTGACCCGACATCTATTTGGGTTGAGTCTCAAGTCCAACCAAAATCAGGCCCGATCCATCACATGTACACCCCTACCAATTATATCAACCTTCTTTAGACCCAACTATTTTGTTGCGAGGGTTCCATTTAAATAAATTGGGTTATCAATTTAACCATAAAATAAAATTATATGATTTGAAGGATCATGTTGATCCACTTTTTATTTTCTTGTCTCACCTCTCAACCATTTACTTATTATTTTTTTTCATTTAAGTTTCATTTGTCTTATACTCTGAACATTTCCTTTTATTCAACTCATTTTTAAGATGTGTCTTTCATATAAATACACACATATATATTAACTTGTGTGTACACATATATATTTGTATATATATATATACACACACACGAGCATGTATAAAGACATGTCTATATAGACACACAATGGCATAGTATATAGCGCATCATACACTAACAAATCCACACATATGTACAGGCACCCATATTCTACCCTTAAAGCGACTAAAATTTATTTTCTATTTTCTTCTTATGAATCCTCCTCTCCTCGATTCGACCTCTGGCGTCCCTACGGTAGAACTCCGTAAATAATTTAAAAGTAACCCATGACCCTACGGTAGAACTTCGATGCTTAAATTAAGTATCAGAAATATAGAGTAATGAGAGTGTGTTAGATTCAGTGAGCATACTTGGGAGGCTTGTTGGGTATATATAGGCTCCGATAGGGGTATGATGGTCATTTGGAAGTCCTAGAGAGTGATGGGAGCCATGTCAGTATAGCCACCTCGTAAAGTGCGGTGGCATGAGAAGTGCCTTGATATTGACAGATAAATCAGGACGATTGAGGGAGCTTGCTCGGTTCGATGGGTTGGGATGAGCGAGGAAGTTCACTCAGTCCGATGTGAGCATACCGTATTTATTTAAACATTTATAAAGTACCTTATGGGTTCTAAATTGGATGGGTCGAAACCTGCTTATCGAAATCAAGTTCTCAAGTCTACTGGAGGCAAGTTGAAAGCAAGGAAGTAATGCTAAGGGTCCGAACTCACTGGGAGTTTATAGAGAAAATAATGAGTATTTATAGGAGGACAAAGGGATAGGATAGTGATAAATACGTTTTCTAACTGTTGTGGTAGGTATGAATAGTATACAGACGGCGTGGTGTTAGGCATACGTTATTTGGGGTCATTGACTATCAATCGACCAGTCAAGAATGGTGGAAGCCCGTTCGAGGGCTCATCAGTATCAATTTTAGGACATATCCCATCAATAAATAAGTAAAGTAGTTGACTTTATATATATGTATATAGTTTTTCAATGTTAAATAACTTGATATTTCGTATAATATATGTAACATCAAAATATTAATTCTTTAATCATATAACTATTGTTTTCATCACCCTTGCTCTTGATCTACTCGCTTGTATGGAGAAATTAAGGACATATGTCTATAATCCATCTTTGATCAATGTGCTATCATAAAGTATTTCTCCTAATTTTATATGTAAGCAATGTTCTTCACAACACAAGACAGCTAGTGGCCAGTTCATTTTGCACTCACTATTCTTAATCAAAAATATATTAAACATAATATGCATGAATTTTTTCTCTTAATCCGAGTATCCATTAGAGCGTATCTGATAATTAATTTTTTTGGTATTATTTGATTCATTATTGAGAGCAACCCTCCTAATGAGCAGCACTTCATTATTATCCTTATAATGATCGAATCCATAAGACAATAGATAAGAAAAATCCAACCATTTAATATTTATTCCCCATCATATTGATATATCTATATGATTAATCATCTTGTCTGCGTGTGTTTTTTTTAATGTTAATGTTGAACTGGTTCAATTAACAAATGATATTATAAATATTTAACAAAAATAATTTTTTAAATTTTTTTTACAACATTATTTTAGTCAATATTATAGAATATTCATATAAAGGAATAAGTATAATTAAAGGTGAAATTAATTGTGTTCCTTAACTTTGCATGAAGAATGAACTTTTGTCCCTTTTTTTCTTCAAATTTTCAACTTCATTATTTGTCTAATTATCTTTGCATGTTAATTAATGCATTTTTTAATTTCCAAATATCGTCATTCATATGTGAAGGGATAAAAATGGAGCGTTGTCCATTAGGAGAGTCGTCCCCAATAATGAATAATAACTGTGTAGTATCTGAGAGATTAGTCATCAGGCCTGCTCTGATGAATACTTTGATTATAGATTAAAAAAATACTCTAAATTAAAGAATTTTGAAGTATCTATACAAAGGAGCCATCATTTAATCTTCCCTATCCTTTCCTTCCTCTTAACACATAACCTTTAATGATGGTTCTAATCTCATATGAACTTTTCAACAAATTTATTAGTTGAACTATGCTATGACAAGAGTAATTCTATTTAAATTTAATATATCAATATAGTGTTAGTGACTATTATAAATGCCAATTAGTTAAGGAAAAAATTGTACCATTTAGTAAAGATAAGAGACAAAATTAGAAAAGAAAATTAAGGAATAAAATTAAAACTTTATTCAAAGTTAATGGCCAAACAATAAATGAATTTTGATCTATACTTAAATGTTTTTACACTGTTAAACATTTTTAATATAAAATAATATATTTTATCAAATTATATATATAAAGTTACAATAATAATAGTAATAAAAAAACATATTGGTCCGGTGGTCATCACTCGTAAATGTGTTTGAGTTTTGTCGGCAATGATATTATTGACTCCAATTCTCTTTGGTAGCCATAAAAAATTATGGTCTTACCAAACAAATCTCACTTTTTGTAATGTTATGAAATTATGTTTTTGTCCTTATTTTTTATTCACTTTTATTTCATTCTAACTTTTAAAGTAAGGGCAAAATGATCATTTTATTCCATTCATATCACATTCACATTGACATAACATTTTTATTTCCTCTTTTTTTTTTTATTCTCATTTTCATTCCTTCCTCTTTTCTCCATACCAAACACAAACTTCTTTCCGCATCAACATTCTCTGACACTTCAAATAAATAGAGAAACAAAATTGCACTTGTGTACCAATTCAACCTTGCCTTTGTGGTCCAGTCCTTTGTTGAAAAGATTAAATTATAACAAAGATATTTTTGTTCCACATGATAGAAAATTTTACAATGAGTAAATTAGGAAATTGGATCCAGTGCAATTTCCTTCCGTGTAATTCCGGTGCAATTCCTATAAAATACACATTTTTATTTTATTTTTGAAGTACTAATACGAATTCACACTAATAATAATCCACTATGAATAGATTAGAGACCAAATTAATATCAATATTGACAAATATCGTCACCTTAAATAGATTAGGGATCAAATTGTTATTAATATTAAAAAATAGTCTCACAAGGCTATTTAGTGATGATATTTATCAAAATTGATAATAATTTCATTCCTAATCCATTCATAGTGGGTTATTGTTAGAGTAAATCCGTATTAGTACTTCAAAAATGATGTAAAAATGTGTATTTTATAAGAATTACACCGAAATTGCACGAAAGGGAATTGCACTGGATCCAAACTCGTAAATTAGTAATTTCACAATCACTTTCCTCTCTTTACCATCAACTTTCTTCTCTTTATGTGAGAACCTTTATTCTTTATAAAGGAAACATTTCTTTCCTTTATATTATTAACTTATTATTATTTTTATTATTTCTATTTTGGTATTACAATTAGTTTTGGTATGTATTTCAATGAATAACTTAATGATGATTTTAAAAAAGGGGGAAATATAGGTGGAGCTGTTTTAGGTAGCATTGTTAAACGGGTTAGCCCAGTACGTGTTAGCTTTTAAACGGGCTGAGGTGGGCCAATTCGTTTATAAATGGACCACATTTATTGAGCCTAAACCCGCTCATATTGGCCCGCAGGTCAACACTTTATTTTTTTTAATAAAAAATTATTTTATATTAAATAATACAAAATAATTTATATTATAAAAAAATAAATATAAAAAATATATCTTATAAATTATGAGTAATATTACAATCTTTATATGTAGAATTATGATAGTTATGTTATTATTTATATTATATCATAAAAAAATGTACAAAATTACTTTTAATTCTAAAAATTAATTTGTTTTTTTTACAAAATTATACTTTAAAATAAAATAATATAAGAAAATAATATAGTAATAACAAATGACAATAAATATATACAAAACATATACTAATAATCTTTAAAATAATTAATAAATTTTTTTAAAAAAAATTTAAATGGGTCGGTCTGTGGGCTAACGGGCCCCAACTCATTTAGCCCATAGAACGGGCATATTTTGGCCTCTTCAATCTCGCCCAATTAACAGGCTGGCAAGCCATGATCCATTTTGACAATGCTATTTTTAAAAACGTTGTTAATTATAGTGTAATACAATTAGTTAATTATACCTTGTAGGAATATAAATATGGTTGATGATGAAACAATATATGGTGACGTTTGGTATATGATAAGTGAAAGTGAAAGATTTATGTGTGTTTGGTATGTAAGGAAAGAGAAATGAAAATAAAAATAAAAATTATTTGGTATGATAAGAATAAGATAAGAAAGTGGAAGTTAAAATTACAGAAAGACTATTTTATCCTTCAAGTTTATTGCCCTCACATGACACTCACACTCTATCTTACCTTAAACTCCGCACTCTTCCTCCCATCTCCACACCGCACCTCTTTCTCACATCTCCTCTCTTCACTCCATTTCTCCACTCCTCTCTTCTTTGTTTGACGCTTCTTAATGTGAGATATGGAGAGAAGGGCAAAGTGGTACTTTCATCCACTACTTCCCTTCTCTCCACCTCACATTCCCTCTACATCATGAGAGAGGTAACCTTCCCTCTGCAGAGGAAAGGGTGCTAGCGCATGAGCTTCCACCTCTTTGTGCAAAGAGTGTATCAAACGTGCAAAGGGAAGGTTGCCTTGGACTTTTCCTGTCAATTTCTCATTCCAAACAGACTCTAATGAGTAATAACACCTATAAAAAAATAGTATAAAAGATCTCATTCACAATCACAAATCAAAGAAAAATATTTATTGCATATATATTGCATCACATTATTGATTTATTATAAACTCTCTAATTTAAAAAGGAAATAAACTAAATTACTATTATTGCATTGGACGATGTTGACACAACACATACACCTAATATTGAGGATAAAAATATAATATTATAGAACTATTAAAATTTTAATCTTATGTTGCTAATAACTCATACTCTAACTCAAAATGACGCTATTTTCTTATTCCTAAATGAGAAACCGCCACTAACCGATTCATCTTCCTCAAACATGAATGACTTGCGTTTTGGGTTGAAGTGTGAATATTAGTCACGTTAGATTAAACGGACAACTAAGAGAGAGTTTTGATCCACGTTAACATTACATGTCAGCATTTAACGGGGAAGGCTAACGATGTGAGGTAAAATGACCATTTTTGAACAACTTGAAAAAATAAAGCATTGATTTTGAACTTTTGAAACGTAGAGGGCAAAACAAAGCTTGGACGAAATATAAAGGACCTTTTGACCTAAAATTTATAATTAAAATAAAATATAAACAGTTTTAGCTAAGTTTTTCCTTCTCCCCAAATCAAAAGCTTTGTATGAGAATTGAGAATGAGATTGATATTCAAATTTGTTAAAGTATAAATTCGATGGTGCATAAATTATACAGTCTCAACCGTTGGATGAGACTGTTCTCACTTTTTATCTGACGATCTAAATATTATATTTTATACCATTATACTGCATTTGGATCCAGATTTTGTTAGAGTATAAATCCGATGGTGCATAAATTATACACTCTCAACCGTTGGATGAGACTGTTCTCACTTTTTATCTGACGGTCTAAATCTTATACTTTATACCATTATATTGCATTTGGATCCAGATTTGTTAGAGTATAAATTCGATGGTGCACAAATTATACACTCTCAACCGTTGGATGAGACTGTTCTCATTTTTTATCTGACGGTCTAAATCTTATACTTTATACCATTATACTGCATTTGGATCCAAAATTGTTAGAGTATAAATCCGATGGTGCATAAATTATACACTCTTAACCGTTGGATGAGACTGTTCTCACTTTTTATCTGACGGTCTAAATCTTATACTTTATACCATTATACTGCATTTGGATCCAAATTTATTAGAGTATAAATCCGATGGTGCATAAATTATACACTCTCAACCGTTGGATGAGACTGTTCTCACTATTTATCTGACGGTCTAAATCTTATACTTTATACCATTATACTGCATTTGGATCCAGATTTGTTAGAGTATAAATCCGATGGTGCATAAATTATACATTCTCAACCGTTGGATGAGACTATTCTCACTTTTTATCTGACGGTCAAAATATTATACTTTATACCATTATACTGCATTTGGATCCAGATTTGTTAGAGTATAAATCCGATGGTGTATAAATTATACACTCTCAACCGTTGGATGAGACTGTTCTCACTTTTTATCTGACGGTCTAAATCTTATACTTTATACCATTATACTGCATTTGGATCCAAATTTGTTAGAGTATAAATCCGATGGTGCATAAATTATACACTCTCAACCGTTGGATGAGACTGTTCTCACTTTTTATCTGACGGTCTAAATATTATACTTTATACCATTATACTGCATTTGGATCCAGATTTGTTAGAGTATAAATTCGATGGTGCATAAATTATACACTCTCAACCGTTGGATGAGACTGTTCTCACTTTTTATCTAACGGTCTAAATCTTATACTTTATACCATTATATTGCATTTGGATCCAGATTTGTTAGAGTATAAATCCAATGGTGCATAAATTATACACTCTCAACCGTTGGATGAGACTGTTCTCACTTTTTATCTGACGGTCTAAATCTTATACTTTATACCATTATACTGCATTTGGATCCAGATTTGTTAGAGTATAAATCCAATGGTGCATAAATTATACACTCTCAACCGTTGGATAAGACCGTTCTCACATTTTATCTGACGGTCTAAATCTTATACTTTATACCATTGTACTGCATTTGGATCCAGATTTGTTAGAGTATAAATCCGATGGTGCATAAATTATACACTCTCAACCGTTGGATGAGACAATTCTCACTTTTTATCTGATGATCTAAATCTTATACTTTATACCATTATACTGCATTTGGATCCATATTTGTTAGAGTACAAATCCGATGGTGCATAAATTATACACTCTCAACCGTTGGATGAGACCTTTCTCACTTTTTATCGACGGTCTAAATCTTATACTTTATGCCGTTATACTTTCATTGGATCCAAATGCACATGAGATTGAGGGTTGAGAGAGAGTGTATCCTATAAAATCAAGCATAGTTGTCTTGCCGATTTGAGCAATAAATATTCCGTAATCCCTATTCCTTACCTTTCTATAATAAGCATAGAGATGATCTTATCTTATTATGTTATTAACTTTTTATTATTTTTATTATTTCTATTTTGGTATTACAATTAGTTTTGGTATGTATTTCAATGAATAACTCAATGATGGTTAAAAAGGGGGAAAGATAAGTGGAGCTATTTTAGGTATCATTATCAAATGGGTCAGCCCAGCACGGGCTCGCTTTTAAATGGGCCGGAGTGGGCCAATCCATTTATAAATGGGCCATATTTGTTGAGCCCAAGCCCGCCCATATTGGCCTGCGGGCTAACACTTTATTTTTTTTAAAAAAAATTTATTTTATTAAATAATACAAAATAATATATATTATAAAAAAAATAAAGATAAAAAATATATCTTATAAATTATGAGTAATATTACAATTTTTATATGTATAATTATGATAATTATGTTAAAATAATTAATAAAATTAATAATTTTAAAAAATAATTTTAAACGGGTAGGTTTGTGGGCTAACGGGCACCAACCCATTTAGCCCACAGAACGGGCCTATTTTAGCTTTCTCAAGCCTGCCCAATTAACAGGCCGGCTCGCAGGTCATGACCCATTTTGACAATGCTAATTTTAAGAACTGTTAATTATAGTGTAATACAATTAGTTAATAAGTCAAACAAAACCCAAACAAAATACCTTGTAGGAACATAAATATGGTTGATGATGAAACACTCTAAGGCGATGTTTGGCATCCAGTAAGTGGAAGTAGAAGATTTTATGTGTGTTTGATATGTAAGGAAAGGGAAAATAAAAATAAAAATTAAAGTTGTTTGGTATGATAGGAATGAGAGAAAAGTAGAAGTTAAAATTACAAAAACTATTTTACTTTTAAGTTTATTGCCCTCCTCACATGACTCTCACACTCCATCTTACTTTAAACTCCCACTCTTCCTCTCATTCATCCAGCACTTCCTTTTTTCCACCTCACATTCCCTCTGCATCATGAGGGAGGTAACCTTGAAGGTTGTTAGCGCATGAGCTTCTACTTTCTTGTGCAAAGAGTGTACCAAACGTGAAAAGGGAAGGTTGCCTTGTACTTTTCCCATTCCAAATGGACTCTAATGAGTAGTAGCACCTGTAGAAAAATAATATAAAATATCTCAGTCACAATCACAAATAAAAAAAAAATATTTATTACATATATATTGCGTCACATTATTTATTTAGTGTATAATAATATTTATTTATTATAAACTCTCTAATTTAGAAAGGAAATAAATTAAATTACTATTATTGCATTGGTGGATGTTGACACAACCCATACACCTCATACTAAAGATAAAAATATAATATTCTAGAACTATTAAAATTTTAATTTGTTGTTGCTAATGACTCAGACTCTAACTCAAAATGACGTTCTTTTCCTATTCCAAAATGAGAAACCGCCATTAACTGATTCATCTTCCTCAAACATAAACGACTTGCGTTTTGCGTTGAAGTGTGAGATATTAGCCACGTTAGAATAAACGAACAGCTAAGAGAGAGTTTTGATCCACGTTAACATCATACGTCAGCATTTAATGGTGAAGGCTAACGATGTGAGGCAAAATGACCATTTTTGAACAACTTAGAAACATAACAGATTGATTTTGAACTTTTGAAACATAGAGAATCAAAATAAAACTTGAATGAAACATAGAGGACTAAAATATTATTTTGACCTAAAATTTATAATTAAAATAAAATAGAAACAATTTTAGCTAAGTTTTTCCTTCTCCACGAATCAAAAGCTTTGTATGAGAATTGAGAATGAGATTGGTATTCATATTTGTTAAAGTATAAATATGATAAAATGCATAAATTATACAATCTCAACCATTGAATGAGACGGTTCTCACTTTTTATCCGACGGTCTAAATCTTATACTTTATACCATTATACTATATTTGGATCCGGATTTGTTAGAGTATAAATGCGATGGTGCATAAATTATACAGTCTCAACTGTTGGATGAGACTGTTCTCACTTTTTATCCGACGATCTAAATCTTATACTTTATACCATTATAGTGCATTTGGATCCAGATTTGTTAGAGTATAAATCCGATGGTGCATAAATTATACAGTCTCAACCGTTGGATGAGACTGTTCTCACTTTTTATCTGATGGTCTAAATCTTATAATTTATACTATTATAATGCATTTGGATCCGGATTTGTTAAAGTATAAATCTGATGGTGCATAAATTATACAATCTCAGCCGTTGGATGAGACTGTTCTCACTTTTTATCTGACGGTCTAAATCTTATACTTTATACCATTATAGTGCATTTGGATCCATGTTTGTTAGAGTATAAATCCGATGGTGCATAAATTATACACTCTCAACCGTTGGATGACACTGTTCTCACTTTTTATCTGACGGTCTAAATCTTATACTTTATACCATTATACTACATTTGGATCCAGATTTGTTAGAGTATAAATCCGATGGTGCATAAATTATACACTCTCAACCGTTGGATGAGACTGTTCTCGCTTTTTATCTGACGGTCTAAGTCTTATACTTTATACCATTATACTGCATTTGGATCCAGATTTGTTAGAGTACAAATCTGATGGTGCATAAATTATACACTCTCAACCGTTGGATGAGACTGTTCTCACTTTTCATCTGACGGTCTAAATCTTATACTTTATACCATTATATTGCATTTGGATCCAGATTTGTTAGAGTATAAATCTGATGGTGCATAAATTATACACTCTCAACCGTTGGATGAGACTCTTCTCACTTTTTATCTGACGGTCTAAATCTTATACTTTATACCATTATACTGCATTTGGATCCGGATTTGTTAAAGTATAAATCCGATGGTGCATAAATTATACACTCTCAACCGTTGGATGAGACTCTTCTCACTTTTTATCTTACGGTCTAAATCTTATACTTTATACCATTATATTGCATTTGAATCCAGATTTGTTAGAGTAGAAATCCGATGGTGCATAAATTATACACTCTCAACCGTTGGATGAGACTCTTCTCACTTTTTATCTGACGGTCTAAATCTTATACTTTATACAATTATACTGCATTTGGATCCAGATTTGTTATATAAATCCGAGGGTGCATAAATTATACACTCTCAACCGTTGGATGAGACTGTTCTCACTTTTCATCTGACGGTCTAAATCTTATACTTTATACCATTATACTGCATTTGGATCCGGATTTGTTAGAGTATAAATCTGATGGTGCATAAATTATACACTCTCAACCGTTGGATGAGACTCTTCTCACTTTTTATCTGACGGTCTAAATCTTATACTTTATACCATTATATTGCATTTGGATCCAGATTTGTTAGAGTAGAAATCCGATAGTGCATAAATTATACACTCTCAACCGTTGGATGAGACGGTTCGTACTTTTTATCGACGGTCTAAATCTTATAGCGTTATACTTTCATTGGATCCAAATGCACACGAGATTGAGGGTTGAGAGAGAGTGTGTTCTATAAAATCAAGCATAGTTGTCCTTGCCGATTTGAGCAACAAATATTCCGTAATTCCTATTCCTATTCCCTACCTTTCTATAATCTTAATCTGTGAGTTGTTATTTGTTAAGACAATCGTATTTCTTATCGCCGTTGACAAACAGATTCTCTCTCTCTCTCTCTTTCATTTTGATTTCTCTCCGATTATTATTAAATAAATTCCTAACCAAAATTGATAATAGATTAGAGATGTTTTTTTCCTTCTGTGTCTGAATCTGACAAGTGCTTCAATTGCAAACCCTAGCTATGGTGATTGGGTGACATTTCTTTCAGACCGAGTTAGGGTCAGGAGGAAGAAGGAGTTATGTACAGAGACCGAGGCGGTGTTGGGTCCAAGTCCGAGGTGGGTCCCGTCGATCGGAAGCGAATCAACGACGTCCTCGACAAGCAGCTCGAGCGGTCTTCGCCGTCCACTTCTAGGGTTATCAAGGCAAAGGATAGGTCGGCGCAATCGATTTTGCACGCTAAGGCTTTACCCTCTGATCATAGGGACTCTCGCACCTCTGCCTCCATCTCTAAGAACGCCAACGTTTCACATGGTTAGGACTATGGATTTCCTTTGTCCGCCCAAAGTTCATACCCTTTTGATAATTTGTATTAAGATCTGATCTGGTAGGAGCTGAAATTGGTACAATATGGTAGAAAAGCCTACATTTTGCTGAGGAATTTTTTTCCCCCTTTTGTCTCCACTTATTTTTTGTCCTACCAAATAATTTACATAACTTTTAGGAAAGTGTTACTCTGGATGTTAGCTGTGTCGTGTTTAACTTGCTTTTAATTTAATCTCTGGACTATCTTTATTTGACTGTCATTTCTAGGATTTGAGTCATTTGTTTTTTTATTGGCTGATAAATTCCGATTTGGATATGTTTATTTTTCAGGATTAAGTTTTTCTGAGTTTCTTGATATGGTGCTAGCTGCTAGGGCTGATTGCAATGGATATGTTCTATATTTGCTTTTCTAACAGTTTTTCCTCTCCCCATGCTAATAGATGAGTAGCATCAAATATTTACTACACCTCAGAATGATAGGAGAATGAGAATTCCTGAACTCTCTTGAACCATGAAATGTTGTTAGCAACTCACTGGAACTACTATATAGGAATTCGGTCATTAGTCTTTTTGAAGGACTCTTCAAGCTAGTTTCTATTATTAAAAAAAAAAAAGGACTCTTAAAGCTAGTACAGGATAGGAACAGACAAATGGCATAAAATGGTGTCTGGAAAAGTGTTCATAATTCATGTTACTAACTACTTATTATTAATGCCATTACTGAGTCATTCTAGCTGTGGCAAAGCCAGACCATCTGAAATTTAACTTCTGGAAATGAGAGGTATTTTGTTGAAAGACAAGGGAAGGGTGAATTTGTCTGGTGTCTGCTAAGTCATTACTCATTACTATTGGCCCTAAATGCATTATGCAGTTATTTGTAGTTAATTTTCTTCTGGCTATCAGCAAATTATTACGTTGTTTAATCTACAAGGGTTTAGAAAGGGAAAAATGGAAAAAGAAGGATTGCCAGTGCTAACCATACCATAATTGGACCAATTTCTCCTAAGAGATTGTAAGTTAAAAGATTGAGGCATAAGCTCACGGAGTGTGTGTGTGTCTATAGAGAGCACTGATGTACTTGATATAGAATCGCTGAGGATTACATTAAGTTGCTGACCTAAATGTTATTTGTATTGGTTGCAGAGGAATCTGAAACAGATAGTGAAGAATCAGATGTTAGTGGTTCTGATGGCGATGACACATCCTGGATCTCATGGTTTTGCAATTTGAGAGGAAACGAATTCTTTTGCGAAGTAGATGATGATTACATACAAGATGAATTCAACCTCTGTGGATTAAGTAGTCAAGTGCCTTACTATGATTATGCACTTGATTTAATTTTGGATGTTGAATCGTCCCATGGTAAGCTTGGTGTTGTGTTTTTAGATCTTGTGATTCAAGTAATGGTATGTGTTGAATATACTTGTGTTTCTCATGCTACAAATGAATTTGGATTGAATTAAGGCAGTTTTATCCTTGAAGCTGAATTCAAATTGTACAGTGATGTGACTTGCTTTGAATCTCTGATTTACCTACCTTTCATTTGTTAATTTGTTTGTAATACTACTTTGGGGTTGGTTGAAACATAAAAGGTGACATGTTCACAGAGGAACAAAATGAGTTAGTTGAATCGGCAGCGGAGATGCTTTATGGCCTGATTCATGCCCGGTACATCTTGACAGGCAAAGGAATGAGTGCTATGGTAAGATTTTTTTGTATGTCATAATATAATCCATGTTTTAATGCTTTACTGTACTCAATGTTGCAACTGATAATGGATCCGGATTGTCTGCAGCTGGACAAGTACAAAAACTATGACTTTGGTAGATGTCCAAGAGTTTACTGCTCCGGGCAACCATGCCTTCCAGTTGGTCAGTCAGACATCCCTAGGTCAAGTACTGTAAAAACTTATTGCCCCAGGTGCGAAGACATTTATTACCCTCGATCCAAGTATCAAGGTAGTATCCTTTTGTACGTTGATCTTAAACGTCTTCCTTTATGATGGTTAACTGTAAACTCTGATCAGTGATCACTAATTTGATCAACTGGCAATATATGCAAGACTAGCTAAGCTAAGTACTCATCTCATTTGGCCTTGCTGTGAAATTTTTACTTTCACTTAATTTTCTTCTTACTGACCAACTGGCATCAAAAGTGTTTCAGGGCTCAGGCTCTTCTTTAAGATGAATAATTAGTAGACTCTTTTCACTTCTGAATTTGTTTAAACTTGAAAGAAAAATAATTATGTCTTAATAGTTTCTCTATCACTTTGAGGCTAAGAACTGAAGTTTTATTTGATTTCTGATATTGACTCATCCTATAGTTCAGTGAACAAATCTTTTTGTTGACTGTAAGATTTTTTTTTGAGCTGGACTGTAAGAATTGTTTCCATTGGGTAAAGCTTTTCTTAATGTGGTATATTTTTGGATGGACTGTATTCTCTACTCCATACTTTGTCAGTATAATATATATATATATATATAATTGTGGGTTCATCACTGCATATATCATGTTTTATACTCAAATTTCCTTAAACGTATATAGACATTGATGGAGCTTATTTTGGAACTACATTTCCTCACCTGTTCTTGATGACGTATGGACAACTGAAGCCACAAAAGCCATTGCAGAGCTATGTTCCAAGAGTGTTTGGTTACAAAATTCACAAGCCACGAAACTAGAGGAATCAATTTCCCACCTTTCATCAGAGACTCCAAACCTCTGTCTTCAATGTATTCCTCCAAAATTTCCGTGGTTTCACAAGGTTTTCAAATCAGTGCATTCTAGATCTTTCTGTTATTTATTTAGGAACTTGTAAAGATATATATGTAGCATTTCCAGCAAGTGCTTAATTTTTCTTTCAGCTTTAAATTCAGTGAGTTTTTGTAAAACTTTTCTTTTTCTAAAAAAAGGTTTTTAGTTAAGGTACTTGAACTCACCTCTAATGGCTTATTTCAACAATCTTCTAGTTGTATTTACTATTTAGCTTTTATATCATTTTATTCTGAAAAAAGGAAAAAATAAATTATGTTGCATATAATTGGAATAGTTGGGCTGTGGGCTTGGCTCACCCTCCGCTATTTTGGGCTTCCGAGTCCCATAATTGGTCCAATTTCTAATACATTGGTCCGAACATTGTTTGGTATTTGTAGGCTGAATTATCTTTAACTCAAAATAAATATTTTTTAAATTAAAATTTTAAAATTTTTTCAATGGGATAAAGTGTTGAAAAGAAATAATTTATGCGTTGAAATTCATCCCTGTTTTCATAAGGCTTAAAACTATAAGCAAGTTATACTACATAAAAATTTAACAATACTGATTAGTTAACCAATTAAAAATTTTCTTTATAAGCTATGTTAAATCCAAACAAAAAATAATAATAACTAATAAGTGAATCATGGGTAAAATGCAAAAGACTGCAATTTTTCTTAAAATGCTACTAAATTCATTCACACGTCAGATTTAATTTACACCTTACAAAGGGACAAAATTATCAAATTCAATATTAGTCAACATTTTCAAATTACATAAATTAGTTTTTTACTAAAATACTAATAAATTTTTCTTAAAGTATTTTGTAGCGTTTCAGATTGAGCGTGACTTTGGAAAGCTCGAGTTTTTAATTAATTTACTTTTCAAACATTATGATTTTTTTTAATTTTTTTAATTTTAAATCTCTCTCTTCATGAGAGAGACAAAGAGAAAATGTTGAGCTCCTAGAGCTCGATTTCTCCACAGCAAGGCCCTTTCTGCCCTTCTCCTTGCTAAAGGATATTTTAGTATTTTGGTAATAAACTAATTATATAATTTAAAAAATTTGGTTGAAATTAAATTTGACAATTTTGCCTTTAGTAAGTGTTAGCTTTTATTTTATTTATTTATTTTGATTAAATCTTATGATCTTGACGACTATATAGAGTGACTTCTTTCAAGAAGAGAAGATATGTCATTCCAAGCATAGAAGGTGCATTCACCTAAACATAAGTAAAGTACTAAGTCTCAGTGATAAGTTCTTTTGCTGAGCAAAGTGCTTCAAGGTGCCCAGTAAATCCGTTCCCTGGACAGTAAACATAAGTAACATAATACTAAGTTTCAATGATAAGTTCCCCTGCTGAGCAAAGTACTTCAAGGTACCCAATGAATCCGTACTTTCGACAGTAAACTAAGATACCGCACTTTCCCTCTCTTAATAGATATGAGGTAGTGGAAAGTGTGATGGGCTCATCCCTCCCTCAGAGTCGGTGCAATGCTGACATGAGAAGAATCACGTCAAGGTCATTTCAACTTCTGAGGAAGCAATGCCCTTGGAATGAGTTTGACGTAAGCCAAGTGCCACCTATGACACCCAATTTAGACATGGTTGAAAATGTCGTGAATGAGTGATTTTCATCCTCCTTTCCCAGGAACAGTCTTAGAGAGTGGTTTGGTAGGATTGAAGTGAAGGTCCTTCTGGCTTAGGCATGATCACTCTGGTTAGGTAAGGGTTTAATATTCGTAAATTTATTATCGTTCTTATTGAGCTCATAACCCCCTTCTCCTAGCTAACACCTAGTAACACTAATCATTCCTAGCCTCAGTATATTAGCGTTGACTCCTTCACATATTATACAACTAGACACGTCATTAATAATTGACACCTCATACATACGTAACCACATCCACATGCCTTATCATACTCCCTCAACTTCATCCCACTACTTACCTCACGTGACTCCATGTTCTCCAGTTTTTCAACTTTAGCCCACTACATGACACCACTACCATGTCAAGGAACGTGCATGCAATACCCATCTTTTTAGGATATGACTCATCAGCCAGTAACTGACTACGCCTACCCTCCACTATAAATAGACCCCGTGAGACATTCAAAGGAGGCTCTTGTGAGATTTTAGCGATACAAAGAGAAACCTTTGTTCCCAGAATTTTCAAGTGCTTGAGCTCGGTAAGAACGTAATTTATTTACTAACGTTAAATTCTCTCGTCTTACTTACAGTTTACCCAAAGTGTTTCACTTCTCGCCCACTGAATACTTCCCAATGACTGAATCCTAAATTGCTCTAAACCTCCAAGTTCGAACCTCATTCCCATAACAGTACTGTGTAAATTAAATATGTTGTGTAAATGAATTTAGAAGCATTTGAGGTTTTTTTAGACAATAATGAAAATTTTAAGAAGGGGTTATTAGTCAAAGATGAAATTTCAAGTAATTCTTTTTTGTAAATATGCTAAAATTCAAAGGACTATTTTACTCAAGAATGACAAAAAAAAAAATTATTGAATATTAAATATGGGCATATAGAAGTTATGAGTGGACTAATATGATTTTCTTGAAATTTGTAATTCCTTTATCGGTTTCGAAAAAAAAATAAAAAATAAAAAAAAGAGTTTGTGGAGTTGGAGAATGCAGAGATGAGATGAGTAGAATGAAGATGGAGTTGGAGAGTGAATAATTGAAAGCTGAAAAGGACAAAAGGTTTGTGTTATGTGATGAAAGGGAAAGCCAAAAGACGGATAAGAACAAACTATGTACATACTCATATAGATGTGGAGGCCTCACCACATTTTTCTTTTTAATTTCTTGCCAATTTACTATAATAGTTTATTCCTAATTATATTGTATTGTACATTATTATTTTAATTTCTCAAAAAAAAAATATCAAATTTAGTTTCTGAAATATATAATTTATTTCAATGTAATCTTTTAAATTTTTTCGTTGATAATGTTAATAGAGATTTTCATATGTTAAACGGAAATAAACTGCATCTTTTATAAATTAAATCTGGTATTTCTATTATTTAGGGAATAAATTGAGTTAAATGATATTTTACATTAATTGAATTTGACATTTTCATTTTTTAAAGATTAAATTAAAACAAATTACAAATTTTTAAGATTAAAAAGATATTTTACTCTTATTATATTATGAGGCTACAAGTATTAGGATTGGAACATTGTTTTAAGAACATGACGGCTTGACCGGTTGAACAAATAACAATTCAAGTGTTTGGAAGACCTAAATTTATGGTTGGACTTGGACCAATCAAAATCGAACTACCCCAAAAAAAACTTGGATTTCTTTTTTTTTTTTTGTCTTTTTTATGGTTAAGCCTAACATTTTTTGTTAGATTTGATTATAGGAATTATGTATATTTTAATTTTGAATATATTATGATTATGGAGCAACTAATTAATATAGTGTGCAAAATAATATAAATGTTTTACTTATTATTACTTGAGCCTATACTTTTTATATGTATCATTAAATCATATAAATTCATTACATTTTAAATTCATCAATAAAAATATTATTTTTTAATATAAAATATATAATTGATATTAAAATTATTTAATTATTATTATTTTGATATTTATAACAATATCTATCAATTCAACCGATACTTTAATAACCAATCTAATCTTTAAAACATTGGGTTGGAGGCTATAGGAAGTTAAGATGTAGAAAAATGACTAAGAGCAATACACAATATAATTAATTAAGGTTCAAAATTTTAAAGAGAAATGTCTATATTTAATATACTATCTAATAGTAAATTAAATAAAATTTTTTCAATAGAAAGATACACATAAAAAAAATATAGTTTAGAATTGAAGAAAAAATAATGTTGATAATGGATAGTTTTGAGTTTTGACATTGTTGTGTGAGAATTTTATAATGAAATTGGTACCTTATCTTTAATTTCCTTTTGCATAGAAAATGTGAATATATGAGAGTTTGAAGATTGATGTTGAAACTTGAACCATTAGGATAAGATAAACTCGTGGAAACATATATACAACTTGTATGTAATGTAACCACCAAACTGAACAATAATATTGCCCATAAAATTATATATATAATTTTTTCTATTTAAAATAATGATAAGGTCGAGCATTGAACATATATATATTTTTACAATAAATAAAACCATAAAAAAAATGTGAAATCTCATGGGACAAATACTTTCTATTTAAATAAAATATATTATAGATTTCTTTTATAATTATATATTTTAAACTACAATTTTTTAATTAAAAATTATCGATTCAAATTATTTAATTTAATGTAACAAAACTGTTAAATAACAGTAAGAATAATCTTATTAATTAAAAAACAAACTCAACTAATCGTTAATATATGTATATTTTTTTCTAAAAAAAATGTATATTTACTTTTAAAAAAACAACTACTAGGTCGGTGTCCCTAAAACTCGAATGCAATGGCTTTCCATTTCTTATGTTTCTTGCTAGAAAGGAAAAAGCAGCAATGTAAAATGAACGAAGAGGCGTATTATTATTTTAGTCTTTAAAAAAATTTATTTTGATTTAATCGATAAAAATAAAATTGTCAAATTTTATGTCCGAAACATATAATTAATCATTCCAATTTAATCTATCAAATACATTAAATTTATTTTCTTAAATATATTATATTTAAATTTAGGTCAATGATGTTAATGAAGAATTGAAAATTCTCATTTTTCATTTTTTATATAGACTAAATTGTAATATATTATATTTTTTAAAAATTAAATTGGATAATTTTATTTTTTTTAAAATTAAATTAAATAGGCTAAAATGATAATTTAGTGAACCAAGAATGTGCAGTGTACTTGGCTCGTAATGCTAACACATGCCTTCAAGAAGGACCCTTCAAACATGCCACACTGCCACTTATATGATAGTATTAGATATAAATTCATTCTTAACAAGTTTTTACTTTTAATTTAGTTCTTAAAAATTTATAATATATTATTGATTTTAAAATTTTGTAAAAGTTAATTAGAGCTTGTTTGACAATCTAAGTGATTTTCTTAAAAAAAAAAATGCTTAATTTTAGAAATTGAGGTGTTTGACAACTTTATTAGTAGAACTTTTAAGTTGTAGTAAAAGTAATTTTTTAGCTTTAATTAAAAAAAAAAGAAAGAATTGGAGCTTCTATCTATAACCAAAAGTAGAAGCTAAAAGTTAAATATTTTAAGATGAAATTACCCTTATTAAAATTTTATATTTCCTCTTTTGTCCTCCTTATTTACCTAGGTTTGAGACATATAAATTAAAGTGGAACTTATTTGTAAATATTAATTATTGTAAGACATGTAAATAAAATATGAAGTATTTGTAAATATTAACTATTTTGAGACATGTAAAATAAAGTAGAAAGTATTTGTAAATATTAATTATTTTGAGACATGTAAATTAAAGTAGGAAGCATTTGTAAATGAAAAAAAAATACTATTTTGATCCTTTATGTTTACTCTTTGTCTCAATTTAGTCCTTTACATTTGGTCAGTCTCAATTTAGTCATTTATCTTTGTAATTAGAGTCAATTTAATCTTTTTGTTATCTAAATGTTAAATAATTAACGAGTTACTGACGTGGACAGTTAAATATTTAATTACATGTACAATTTCTTTTTTTCCTTTTTAATTAAGTATGGAAATGGAAATTGGTCTATTTCATCATGTATAGATTAAAATAATTGGGTTTCAAATGTAATGTACATAAGGAGAAACTTGGTTTTACTCATTTATCACTCGTTTTGAAATGCACTTATGTAATTAAGTAGAAAATTTATAATTTGATTTAGTGTATTAGTTAGGTACTTATGCTATAAAAATATTAATAGGTAATATATATATATATATATATATATATATATATATATATATATATATATATATATATAACATAGGTAAATTTGTTCGATTCTACGGCAGGTAAACTCTTACGATTCTACGATACGAGTCTACTCCTCCTCCATTAGTTTACTTAAACTCTAGAGTTTGACAACCTTGAACGGAATGATTAAATTGACTCTAATTACAAACGTGAAGAACCAAATTAAAACTGATAAAATGTAATGAACCAAATTTAGATAGAGGATAAACGTGAAGGACCAAAATAGTATTTTTATCATTTGTAAATAGTGATTAAATTAATAAAGTAATCAAAATTTTAAATTTGTTTGTCTAAAATTTAACAAAAAAAAAAATTAATAACACCTTAAATCTATACATGCCTTTCTTGGTAATTTTATAGTCAAAAACACTTTCTTTTTTACAAATTTACCAAACACAAATTATTTTTGAGCTACTGATAAAAGTGTTTTTCCGCTTGTTAAAACACAAACTTCTTTTTTCTAATAGTATTTTTTCTCAAACTCAATTTAAAAATAAATACTTTTAAAAGGAGATTGCCAAATAAGGCTCTGTGGCAACTTATTTACTATTTAAAAGTACTTATTATTTTAAAAGCACTTTTTTTTAATATTTTAAGGTGCTTGAAACTATAAAGCCTTTGATAGATAAGTTAACGTAAAATATTAATGTTAATCTAGACAGTTGACTTATACTAATATTTTTTATAGCGTGATAATGTGATAACAATAAAAAAAAATTAAATTAGATGTATACAACAATTGCTAATTAGAGTTTTAATCAACATTTAACGTTAGATTAATATACAAACATTTTATTTACAAAAGTTTCCATCACAAAGACTAATAAATTAAATATAATATAAATTTTTAAAGACTAAATAATATATAAAAATATCTTTTAAGAATTAAAAAATAATTAAATTTTCTTGACATGAATTCCGTCTCAATCAATCAAATAAAATATTAACAAGTGCTATAATAAAACACTTATTAAATAAATTCATATTACTATTAAAGATGTCCCACAAATGATTTACCATCTCATATTAGTCCTTTATCAGATATCAATCACTTTTTTGGCTTAATAACTTACTTTTAAAAAAAATACACATTAGATAATAAAAAACTATATTTTCATCTTGGTCTCTTATCTTTATCACTTATTTCATATTAGTCCTTTATCTTTTAAAAGATTTAAATCAACCATCTATCTTTACACCTTGTTCTATATTGATCCTTCTATATACATTGTTAACTTTAATCATTAAAAATTTTTTTTAAAAAAAAAATTACATTTTCACCTCTTTTTCAACTTTAAAACTTTCATCTAAGTCCTATACTCTCTCTTGTTTTTTTTCCCTCTCTTTTCACACCAATTCAATCTCCTCCTTTTCCTTTTCCTTTCCCTTCCCTTTCTTCATGTTTAATCACTTCTATTCCCTTTTCTTCCTTCGTTGATTTTCAAAGATACCCTAACAAATAGTCAAATGGTTTCATTTACCATCGACCAGGTGCAAAATCAATATTATTATTAATGCCCTCCTCCATGTAACATAACATATATATCATTTAGTTAATTATTTGAAGTAAAATACTACTTAGTTCCTAAATTATTGATCAAACTATTATTTAGTCCCTGAATTTATCAAAAATACTATTTAGTCCCCGAAATTTGTAACTATGTCAATTATTTAGTCCCTGAATTTGACAAAAATACTATTTAGTCCCTGAATTTGTGACTATGTCAATTGTTTAGTCCCCAAACTTGGTAAAAATACTATTTAATCCCCGAATTTGTAACTCTGTCAACTTTAACGGATAACAGTCAAGAGACTAAATAGTCGACAGAGTTGCAAATTCGGGGATTAAATAGTATTTTTGTCAAGTTTAGGGACTAAATAGTTGCTATAGTTACAAATTCGGGGACTAAATAATATTTTTGTCAAATTCAGGGACTAAATAATTGACATAGTTACAATTTTTTAAGACTAAATAGTATTTTGATAAATTCAATAACTAAATAGTAATTTAACCAACAATTCATAAACTAAATATTATTTTGCCTCTAATTATTTTCATTTGTGCTTGCAATAAAATTCACATCCTTGTATAAAAAAAGTTACAATAATAAATGATTGATTTATGATTTTTATAAAATAAAAAACTAATATAAAATAAGTTAAAAAAATAAGAAACCAAAATGTTATTTTGGCCAAAATTAAAAAGAAACGTAGATAAGATGATTGATGTTGACACTATGACTACGAAAAGAGTGTGATGGATTCTAATGAAAATGAATCTCAACCTAATTTTAGTCTTTTCATTTTTCTTTTTTGGGTAGAATCAAGGGTCAATTTCAATTTTAATAAAAGCAAAAATATAACAAAACAGTTGAATTAGTAGCTATCAAGTATAATACTTATCCTATCTTTATATATATATATATATATATATATATATATATATATATAATTATGAAAAGTATAAGACACACGATAAAACGATGTAATTTTCCCCTGTATGAAAAAAGATAAAAGTAACTCTTGGTCCCTTGTTAATTTGTATTTTAATAATTAATTATTACAATTTTTTTTTGTGAAAAAGGAAGAGCCACGAAGTACAAACTAGATCACAAGTCACAACACTACTACACTAATCAATTTGGCTTAATGTTAAAATGAATTTGATTGGATTTTAAGTCAATTTATTTCATTTTAATTTAACATTCGACTTTTGACATATATTAACAAAACATTTTAGCTTTTTTTATATATATTTATCAAGCTTAAATAATGATTGAACTTTTTAATCAATCCTAAATGGCTAAATCCAAATAATCAATTCTAAATTATTAAATTCAGATTTTTTTAAAACAAAAATTTAGGTGGGTAAACACCGGTATCCCACCAGGATAGATAATACCTCCCAACCTCTTTGAGAATTTATGAAAGGATTTACATATCAACCACCAATAAGACCCTCACATCGGCCATTAAGTTCGAACCATCACCTTTGTGATGTACGAGCCTAAACATATTAACCAATTGTACCACTCTTTATTGTCATTAAATACAGATTCTAATAATATTAATAAGTGATAAAATTCTTACAACTAATTAATTAAACTATCTAATAAAATTATATAATATATTCTTATATATCGAAATATTAAATCATCCTCATATTAATTATACATATCTATTCAAACAAACAATTTGATTTAGTTAGTTCAAATTGATAAACAAATGTGACACAAATGATAAGAGATTTGTATTATCTTAACTATTATTTTTTCGATATGATCCTTTGAAGAATGAGAATTGAGTGTTATTCGTTGTTAATCGTTGGAAGGATTGTACTCAATAATGAACCTCGTAATACCTAAAAAATTAGTTATTAGATTCACTTTAATAGATATCCTAATCATAAACTTAAAAAATTTACCAACAAAAAGTTCACAAAGTACAACCCAACCAAACTATTCAGTTTTATCATTTTTAAAACTAAATTGAAACAATTCCTTTTTCTTGATTTGTGTGTAAACTTATTTTGTTTGTCTACTAAAGATAAATAATACTACAATTTAATCTCTAAAACATTATATTATACTTTATATATATATATATATAAAAGATTATATTAGTCAACTCTTCAATTCCAAAATAATAGGCATTACAGCATTAGCATAATAGGTAACATGTGTTAACATAGTGACATTATAAACTTGTTTAGAAGCACAATTAGCTACTTACCTAAAAAAATAATTTACTCATAATAAAAGTCAACCTTAAGGACGTTTAGTTACGTGAATGTTAGATATAATAAGAATAGAAATGTTGGAAGAAATGTGAATAGTGATCCGATAATGATGTGAATGAAATAAAAGTGGGTAAAAAAGTAGGAGCAAAAATATAATTTTATCATATTGAAAAAATTGTATGCTTGGTAGAAAGAACATTGGAGGGAATGTTGGATTACAAGAAGGATTACATAATTTTTTTAATCAAACCAAATGTAACCTAAGAGTGTGTGAGAATGAGGAGAGAATAAAAATGTCATGTCAATGTAATGTGATGTGAATGAAATAAACCTTACATTAAATGTAGGAATATAATAAAGGGCAAAAACATAATTTCATTACATTCTAAAAGGTAGGATTTATTTGGTAGGACAAAAAGAGGTAGGAAACCTTTTTCCATCATCAATTATTAGGTCAAAACCTCAAATTGGTCCTTTATGTTTGCACGAAGTTTCATATTGGTCCTTTATGTTTCAAAAAGTCCAAATTGGTCCTTTATGTTTGCAAGAAGTTCCAAATTGGTCCTTCCGTCCAAGCCCGTTTATTTTTTAAGTTAAGTGCTGATGTGTCATGCTGACGTGGACACACCATCTCTCCTACATGTCAATTGAAGCTGACGTGGCATGCCACGTCACTGCCACGTCATCATCCAATATCATATGTGATGACGTGGCATGCCACGTCAGCTTAGATGGACACATCAGCATGCCACGTCAGCACTTAACTTAAAAAATTGACGGAAGTGGACGGAAGGACCAATTTGGAACTTCTTACAAACATAAAGGACCCATTTGGACTTTTTGAAACATAAAGGACCAATATAAAACTTCGTGCAAACATAAAGGACTAATTTGGGGTTTTAACCAAATTATTATTACCAAACATAACCTAAGTGTTTTTTTTAGACACCTGATTAGTTTTTTTAATTTAATTGGAATCTATACTGTAATAATTTTTTTAAAACAATTTATTCAATATTTAACACTGTTATGTCAATTGATGGCAAAAAACGAAACACTGTTATGTCACTATTTAATAAGTCGTATAACAAAGTAGGGGTGTACACCAAACACGAAGACCTGATTCGACCCAGTCATATTTGGGGTCATCGGGCCGGGGTCAGTCGGGTCTCGGGTTGGACTGTTCAAAACTCAACCCGACCGAGGTAGGGTCATTTTCTTTTTCTTTTTTTTTTTAAATTTTTTTGTTATTTTTATTATTTAAGTATTTTTATATGTAAAATATATAATATTTGTATGTGTAATTTTGTTTTTTATTAATTATTAATTGAAAATATACACAATATAACCTTAATTTAATTAAATTTATTTTTTAAATGATTAAATATGTTAAATTAAAATTTATAAAATATTTCAAAAAACAAAAACAAAAAATCGACCTGACTCGACGGGTCTGGCCCGGCTGACTCAGCCAATGTCGAGTCGGGTCTTAGGTCCGGGCAAAACCTGGCCCGACCCGGGGTTTGTACACCCTTATAACAAAGGTCATTAATGATTCACACATGATTTTTTAAAAGTAAAATAGATTATAACTTTTAGATACTAAATTTTAGTATTGCATGTGGATGAGTATAGCTATCAAAACGGGTTAATTAGGTCCGTAGGAGTAAGTCCATCACGAGTTGGTGGAAAACGAGCCTAGCCATATGGGTTAATTTTAAAATGGGTTCAAGAAATACCAATCCGGCTCGTTTAAGGCGGGTTGACTGTTAAACAGGTCCGCCAATTTTTTTTTAAGTTTTATGGGTCCAATATATATCAACACACCAAATTATAATGCATTACAAAATCTTAAATTCACCACTTCAAACAATAATAATCACTGATACAATACTATTAGCAGTTTATGAAGCTGTAAATCAAATAATCTACGCACATCCTTAATTTTTTCTTTTTAAAAAAGTATTCTTATTAAATTTCAAGCAAGAACGTAACATAAAATAAAATTTTTTTAAAAAAAAAGCGAAAAAAAGGGTGGGGTAAAACCCATTTACAAAATGGACTAAACGGGCCGAATTCGTTTTTTTGCGAGTTGATTTTTTATCAACTCAACTCGCTAAAACTTGCGGGTAAACAAGTTGAACCCATAGGTTAAACTCATTTTGACGGTTCTAGGAATGAGAATGGAAAAAGAGGAAGGAATGGAAATGTTATATCATATCAATGTGTTATGATGTGAATGGAATAAAAGTGATTAAAAAAGTAAGGGCAAAAACACAATTTTATCATATTGTAAAAAGTGAAATTTGTTTGTTAGGAAGAAAAGAGGAGGCAGAAACTTTCTCCCTCCTCCTTTCTATCATTAAAATCACCAAAAGAACGTAACCTTAATATTTAGATACTTGGGTCACTAATTGTAGTGAAATTTTTTTTCAATAGAGATAAGTGTATTCACAAAATCTTAGGGTGTGTATGGTTAGTGGTGTGGAGGATATAATATTAAATGTAATCCAAAATTCTTCCTATCAAACATACTTTACTTTTTGTAATGTGATGAAATTATGTTTTTACCCTTATTTTCTTACTCACTTTTATTCCATTCTCACTTGTAATGTAAGCATAAAATATTTATTCCATTCACTGCATAACATTTCTATTCCCTCCAATATTTCCTGAGTCATTTCACTTATAAAGGCACGTTTAATCTCATAACCTTATTTAAAAGTTAACAAATCACTTAGGAATCAATAATTCTTTCGTACCATCTATTATAATTGGTTTATATACGAGTTTTGAATATCCTACTTTCTCCGTAAATTTCTGATAGAAATATTGAAATGAAATAAAAGGTAGGTGCGTAAGTAAATAGAAGGCAAAGGCAAGGGCATTTTGTTTATGATACAAGCAAGGCGGCCTCTCCACTTTTCGCTTTTCCTGTTAATCCATCCATCGCATTGAACCACAAAACCTGACACATCGAAACGAAGGAGACGCCACAAACACAAAAACCAGTGAGCAAAACCAGACATTGCAATTTCCAAACCAAACCCAATTCTCCAAATTTATAAATCCAATTCGTGCTTTCTCTCTCTCTCAACTATCACAATTCACAACACAATACTCTTTCGCTGCTAAAGAAGAAGGCCCACACGCCATTTTTTTTGCTTTCTTGCAGGTTAATGCATCATCCGAAATTTGCAGTGAAGATCGGAAAAGAAAGCTTAGGCATCTCTTCCGATTCCACAACCACTACTTCCCTCCAAATTGGAACCCAATTTCAGCCACTCACTGCTCCTACATCATCCTTCACACCAAACCAATCTGATTTCTCAATCCAACTTCAACCCTTATCTTCCCTTCCACACTACCCACCAAATCCACCAGCACCTACCCTAACCCTAACGCAACCGAATTGCGTTGGCAATTTCTGTCACCATGAGCGGTTCCTCAATACTCCATCGGCCTCGCAAACCCCACTTTCGTCTCCGCACAAGAGGAATACGATGACCCAGATTTCTCCATCTGTATCTTCCACGGTAACATCTTCGTCGACGTCTTCTTCTCCTCCTCCTCCTCCTCCTCCGTTTTGCCCCAATCAGAAGCCAAGTTTGCATACCAAGTCGTCGTCGTCGTTTTCGTGTTGTAGTTTATTTCAGAATTTCAAGGTTCTTACCCATTTCCGTTGCGTGAGATTACACCACTTTCGTTTCCGATTCCTTATTGTCCTCTCACTGCCTTATCTCTTCTTTTTCGTTTCCAACCCTCGTCGGTTCTTCTTGGTTGATTTCTTCTCCGTCATCGCTTTCTCGGCCGCGCTCTTCATTTCTCTTAACCTAGCACTCCCTCGTCTACCCTCAATTCGTCTATTTCTTGCCCGATCCTTGCCGACTAAGCTGTGTTCATCTCTTGCTGGTACCAATTCTCCTCAGCCCGTTCTGTGGTCTATTGGCTCCAAGCCCAAATCAGAGGAGACCGCAACTTCGGGATCGTGGGTGCAAGTTTACAGTAATGGGGATGTGTACGAAGGCGAATTTCACAAGGGAAAGTGTTCGGGGAGTGGGGTTTATCACTATCACATGAGTGGGAGATATGAAGGTGAATGGATTGATGGCAAGTATGATGGTTTTGGTGTTGAGACATGGGCTAGAGGAAGCCGATACAGAGGGCAGTATAGGCAGGGCTTAAGGCATGGAATCGGCATATATCGGTTTTATACTGGTGATGTATACGCTGGTGAGTGGTCCAATGGTCAGTGTCATGGGTGTGGAGTCCATACCTGCAAGGATGGCAGCCGCTATATTGGAGAGTTTAAATGGGGTGTGAAACATGGACTCGGACACTATCATTTCAGGTAAGTTTTGGTTCTTTGGTCAGCAGTAGCATGTAGATAAGTTAAAAGGTTATTATTTGGGGCTGCAGCTAAGTGTGGGTGTGTAGATTGTAGAGTTAATATAGGTTCTTAGGTTCAATTCCTCATGTCAACTAACAATTTCAATTGGTCATGCATATATACTCTGTTTCTCACTGTAATACGGCTTGAAAATAATCTGTTTGTGTTTGAATTACTTGGCTGTTTAATGCAGTGCAGTTTGTTTAACTGGTTGAAACTTTCTGAGCATTCATATGGTTATATATTTTGTCTATATATATGTGGATGGCATGCATCACACGTTGTCGTCGTTTGATCCATATAGCCGAAGTGGGAAAAGGCTTTGATTGTTGTTGTTGTATGGATGACATGCCTTGTATTGTTGGTAAACAATCTAAAGATGGATTTGTATGCTATGCATCACATTCTAGATTCTTTTCTGCCTCTTCCTGTTTTTGTTCTTTAATCTTTTCATCATTAATAGCTGAAAAACTTAAACTGAGCATTGAATTCTGCTACATATGACCAGTACTGTATAATTCCCTTATCTTAGAATACTTCAAATTTTCCATTATGGGCCAAAAAATCAACTGTTGGAAGGGAGTATTAGATTATTGTCATCATCCTTGCTATATCTTGAAATTATCACATTATATCCAATGCATTGCTAATGAACAATTGTGGTTGCTGGGCAGGGGTGGACTATATGTGAAAGAAACATACACATCTCTCATCTGATTGGGTCTTGATGCTTACTTTCTTTTTGCTACTGCAGAAATGGAGACATATATGCTGGGGAGTATTTTGCTGACAAAATGCATGGTTTTGGAGTATATCAATTTCAGAATGGTCATCTGTATGAAGGGGCATGGCATGAAGGAAGAAGACAGGGATTGGGAATGTATACTTTTAGAAGTGGGGAAACACAATCTGGTTATTGGCAAAATGGAATTCTTTATGAGCCTAAAATGCAAAACAGTCATGTGGATGAGTCTCCATATGCTGTCGACCATGCCAAGGTTTTCAAAGCAGTCCAGGTAATTCTCCCTTACATTCACTGTGAAATAATTTTAACAAGTTTCTGAGAAAAACACAAAAACGTCATAGGAGCATAACTGAAATAATTTTATCATGGTGCTCTTTATAGTTCTTGTTTCATCCTGATTAATTTCATGGGCAAGGTTGTCAAACTTGAGGGATGAACTTGTAAGAGTTTACATATACCAATAAATAGTTATAATATATATATATATATATATATATATATATCCCAAATTCCCTATCATAATTAGTGAATTAGAATTAAATTTAAACACCATAAATTCAATGCATACATACTTGTTACAACTTTTTTTTTATTAATACTTTTTATAACTTATAAGTTCACTTAAATCATAAAGTTTGATATTTCAAATATCAAACAATATCCATAATTCTATATATAGTTGATAATCCATACATTTAGGATCTTCAAAAGTACTATCCTGAATGTCTCCATCATCAGCGTTCAATCGGATTAGGTATGTCTAGTTTATGGCTTTCTTATGGCTTGAGTCAGGTTATGGATAAAATAACTTTGGCACAAACGTGCATTTATGAAACAGCAAAACATACACACACACACAAATAGGCTTTTTTTCATAGTGCAAAAAAGGAAAAAGTGAACTTAGAGTTAGACTCGCCAGTTTACCGGTTTTGCCGGAGTTTTGTTACGAATTTACCATTCAAAACTCAATTTGAACAACCATGTTCCTGGGAGACATTCATTAATGTATAGGCCACTTGGCAGCTTTACTTTGAGCTACCTGATTTCTGAGGCTCTAAATATAGTCGTTCATTGAAGACATGTTTATACTTAAACTCACTTGTCTCAAACCCAACAGGATGCACGGTGCGCTGCTGAGAAAGCCTATACAATGGCGAAGGTGGATGAAGGGGTGAACAAAGTTGTTGTTGCCGCTAACAAAGCAGCAAATGCGGCGAGAGTTGCAGCTGTAAAGGCTGTGCAAAATAGAATGCCTCATAATAACAACGATATATGAGAGAGTGGCCAATTTCAAACACTTCAATGTCAGTGTCATCTTCCGTCCTAGATATATAGCCTTCAGAATTTATGACATATGAGGAAGCAGCAGAGAAAACAAGAAGAGGCAGAAATGATTTTAGTTTCTTCATATATAGTAGGGTGGTTAATACAAGTATTTCTTCATTTGTTTCCATTTCTAGTATTGTAATACAGCTGTGAGGTGCCTGCTTGGAACCACTTTCTGTCATACCATCTCCATGGCTGATTGTGGAGCAAATAGGTCCCTCCCTTTCTACTTACGGCTTCTATATGTACAGCATCACTAAGAAGAATAGAGTTATTTATATGTTACAACATGTATTAAGCTAAAGTGCCATAAAGATGGTACTTTTCTTTTGCATTTTCAGTAGTGCTGAATGATTATGTATCTTTTGGTAATAGTCTTATTATGAAATGTTATTGCTCTTGAATTATATTATTCAGCTTTGAAAGGTGATCACTTCGATAAGAAAAAAAACACACATAATTAGTTTCCATTACAAATAATATCAACTTAATTCATTAAATTTTTTTAAAAAAAGAAAAACGAATCCTTCTTAATAATTGTGGTTATAAAAGCCGTGTTTAATTAGTTGTAGACTGCACACCAATGCAAATTTCTAGTAGTTGGATTATGGTTAGGACTAGACTTACAAGAGTTCCTTCAATTAAAATCAAACTTGCGATTTTTTTTAAAAAAATTAATTAGGAGAGAGATGAATTATAAAAATTATTTACGTATCATTCTTTATGTAAAGAATTTTGTGACAAAAATATAAAAATTGTACTTAAATTTGTATTTGTATGAATGTGGATAGTTGGAGTTTTTAATAGTATTTGAATAATTAATAATTATTAATGTGAATAATAAAGATGGAAGTGGCTATTGGACTACTTAGGAAATCTAAGTGAGTGAGTAGTACTCTTGTGTATGTTTTAACTTCAAGATTTGGTTTGTTAAATGTAAAAAGAAAGTTAAGACAGAAAAACTCTATTGAAATATAAAATCTTCATAAAAATATTTTCAGTTAGTTATTGTCAAAAATAAATCACTATAATATGTTGGGGTGTGTTAGGTTAGTGGGGTGGAGGATGTAATGTTGGATGTAATGATCTTCCTACAAAACATACGTTATTTTTTGTAATGTGATGAAATTGTGTTTTTATCCTTACTATTATCCACTTTTATTTCATTCACGTCCTATTGACATGATATTTCTATTCCCTTCAACATTCTCATTCTCATTACCATTCTCATTCTACTTACTAAACAGACCCTTGAATTTTCCTTTTCGATTTTGAGAAAAAAAATCCAAATTAAGAATATAAGTATATAACCTACTTTGCTCGTCAACATTCTTGCATCAAATGGTAAGACTAAGAATTAGAGAGGATCAAAATATTTATATCTAATTTGATTTGAATTTGGGTAAAAAGTAAATGAGTCTAGATATAAAAATTATCCATTCAAAATTGTGGGTATGAGTTGGCGACCGAAGATAGGGGTCCTACCCTGGACCCTACCCGCATGTTTTTCTAAATATATATATATAATTGTTGCCGGTCGAGTAGATAATAGGTATATAATATTAATATATATATATATATTTAATTAAAAGTCTAGAAATAAAAATTTAGATAAAAAAAATGGTCAAATATTTATTTTGGTCCTTTATGTTTCACCCAAATTTTAAATTAGTCCTTTATGTTTCAAAAGTTTTATATTGGTTCTTTATGTTTTCCAAAAGTTTTATATTTGTCCTTCAGGTTTCATGAAAGTTCTATATTGGTCCTTTATGTTTCATTCAAGTTCTATATTGGTCCTTTCTGTTTCATTCAAGTTCTATATTGGTCATTTATGTTTCATTGAAGTTTTATATTAGTCCTTTATGTTTCATTAGAGTTTCATATTGGTCCTCTCAGCATGATTTTATTTTTGGCTTAATTGACTCCTTTGGGTGTTTTTGGTGTGTCTAAGGCCACGTCAGCTATATGATACATGTAGGAAAGATTATGTGTCCACTTCGGCACGCCACGTCAGCAGTTAATTTAAGAAATTGACGGATTTGGACAAAAGGACTGATTTAGAACTTCTGGGAAACATAAAGGACTAATTTAAAACTTCTGAAACATAAAGGACTAATTTGAAACTTAAGTGAAACATAGAGAACCAAAATGAACCTTTGACCTAAAAAAACTCTTGTAAAATATGAAATTTCACATTTTTTATTTTAAATTAATAAAATTGTTGTAAATAAATTATATTTTTTTTAAAATATTTATTTACATTTTTGCAGTCTTATCATTTCTTTTAGTTTTAGAGACGAAAATAAAGGTACTCTATCAATACTTTATCCATAAGCATCCCTACTTGAGAATTTTAATTGTATTTTCCAATAAATATTTTACATTTCAATTTTTTTAAAAAACAAAGCAATAAATATTAAAATGGAATTGCTTTCTAATTTTTAATTCTTAATCTTAACTTTTATTAATTTTTAATAATTTTTGTCCGGAGGCAAAAGCCGAAAGGAAACGAGAGATGGGGGTGTTCTCTTAATATCCCCCCCTTCCCACCTGAAGAAAATCTAACAAGAAAAACCCTAGCTGCAAATAACGCAATAGGCCAAGAAGAAGGCTCTTCTTGGTGATTCTTGATTTCCGAGTCACGCTATGTTTGGCTGACATTATTATTATATTTTTTTTCGATATTGAGTTTTAACGGCGAAGGAAGGAAGGAAGGAAGGCATGTACAGAGAACGAGGAGGCGTCGTTGGATCCAAATCCGAAGTTTCTTCCGTTGATCGGAAGCGAATCAACGACGTCCTGGACAAGCAGCTGGAGCGATCCTCTCCTTCTACATCCAGAGCTATCAACGGCAAGGAAAGGTCGTCGCAATCGGTATTGACGGGCAAGCCACCCCATGATCACAGGGACCCTCGCTCTGCC
Organism: Senna tora; assembly: GCA_014851425.1. Taxonomy (NCBI): domain Eukaryota; kingdom Viridiplantae; phylum Streptophyta; class Magnoliopsida; order Fabales; family Fabaceae; genus Senna; species Senna tora. Next base: position 17,376,090 of record CM026270.1, on the reverse strand, counting down.
CCCATCTCCTCCAAGAATATCAACGCTTCTGATGGTTAGTTACCACCCATCTCTTTCTTCTCTGCTATATGTAGAAGGGAATGTGGAAAGTTATGCACTTTGTGCGTGCGAGATTGTTTATGGACGTGATCTGTTTTCCATTTCCCAGAGCACAGCATTGTGTTCTTTTTTCTCTACCTAATTTTGTTATAAGCTAGCATGGGGTCACGCATGTGTTTGGTATAGCTTGGATAAAAATCCAACTCTTTAAGAAGTTTCTTTATTGCATCTGACTTACCTAATTCAATCTATGGACTTGTTTTTGGTTGGTTTAGTGGAGCAACAGTCACATTTGTTTACATTCGGTTTATAAGTTTCGGTTTGAAGAATCAGGGTTATTTTGTTTTTGACGGTATTTGTGTGTCCCTTGAAATAGCCCCTCGGAATTATTTTACTCTTCAGAGTGGAATGAGTGAAATTAGTTTTGTATCTTAACTTTTATGCAAGGATTTTTTTCATCAAACTATTTGTACTTGGATGAAGATCCAGGAAGCGTGTTCAGTTCATCTTCTCTGTTATAACTTCTTTCTTTTTCTAGTACAATGACTTAATGGGATCCCAATTTGGGAAGTTATTTTATGTTTTCCTTTGGGTCTGCTTAGGTGAAGGGGGAAGGGAGGCAGTGGTTACTTAAAATAGAAAGCTTTCCCTCATTAGATTTGATTTGTTCCCAAAACTCAAGCAGGATGTAACTAAAATGCAGATAGATTAGAATGGTATTGAATTATTGATAAGTTAGGTGAATAACTACAGTCATTACTGCTACATGTTTTAATATTTTAATTATTGTAAAAGGCAAATCATGGACAGTCAATATGAAACTATATTAGTTTGACATCTTCCCTTTTTTTCACCCTACATGCTGCAGGAAAATGTTTATTCCATATTACCTTTATTTCAATGTTATCTTCTATTTGCTGTGTTTCGTTTCCATTTTGTCAGCCCATTCCATTCAAACTAAGCAAGAAAATCTTTTTAGAATATTGGTCTGTGGCCCTATATATTCCATCATTGGACCTGTTCCACAAAAGAGATGCTTGGCAGAAGGATAGATAGATAACAACGAAAGAGATGGAAATAGGACAATCAATTTAGATTGTCAAAATTGGAAAATCTTATTCGGCTGGTCCCAATTTTGTCATTAATGAACTAACCTGAAGTCTTTATGCCATGGCTGCAGAGGAGTCTGAAACTGACAGTGAAGAGTCAGACGTTAGCGGTTCTGATGGAGATGACACATCTTGGATCTCGTGGTTCTGCAATCTGAGGGGAAATGAATTCTTTTGTGAGGTTGATGATGATTACATCCAAGATGACTTCAACCTATGCGGATTAAGTAGTCAAGTACCTTACTATGATTATGCACTTGATTTAATTTTGGATGTTGAGTCCTCCCATGGTAAGCATATTTTCGTATCTTAATTAAGCAGAATTCATATTGTGCACTTATATGCCTTCGTGGTAATTCTTCCCTTCATATTTCATAATGGCTACTTTTTGTTGTATGCTATGTAAAGGTGACATGTTCACAGAGGAACAAAATGAATTAATTGAATCAGCAGCGGAGATGCTTTATGGTCTGATTCATGCCCGGTACATATTGACAAGCAAAGGAATGGCTGCTATGGTTAGATTTTTGCTGTCACTTATTCTTGTTTTCATGCTTTACTATACATAAAATTGGAGCTGATGACGAAATGTGACATTTTGCAGCTCGACAAGTACAAGAACTACGATTTTGGCCGATGCCCAAGAGTTTACTGCTCTGGACAACCCTGCCTTCCAGTTGGTCAGTCAGACATTCCAAGGTCAAGTACTGTGAAAATATACTGCCCTCGGTGTGAAGATATTTACTACCCTCGGTCTAAGTATCAAGGAAGTATCCTTTATATATGTTTTTGAGTTTTTCTAGGGTTTCATCTACTGCAGTTGCATATCAACAATACATGTACCTCAAAATTGATTTTTCTATTCTTTTATGGTTCTAACTTGTTTCTTGCTTTTGCAAACTGTTCTTTAGTCTGTCAAATGAGGATGTAGTTTTAAGGAACATGTCATTTCAGGTTTTAGTTTTTTAACATTGTGCATCTTACTTACATGCATCAGCTGCAGTTTGCATATATAACACAAACTGCTTCCTTTTTACGTGGTTAACTGTGTATATAAGCGAAGCAGAGTAAGCTCAATCCTATAATGGAATATGACAGTAACATTCAAAAAATAAATGGTTTAACATTTTTGGAAGCGGAGTTCCGGCTTCTTATTCTAGATTTATTTGAGAGACATCTCATATAGGCTATATGTCTGAACCACTCTAGTTAATTTCTATTTCATGTATTTAAAAGTTGTTTGGTGACTGTGAAGAATGCAAAATTTTCCAGTTTGAAAATAAAACTGCATTTGTACTTTCAACAGCTGTGTCAAAAACGTGTTTGGGAATTGTAGACACTTTTCAAGATTGCTGATTTTCCTGCACTCTCTCACTGAAGGGATAAGTTTTGCTCAGTTTATTGTTTATTCAAATGGTCAGTTAGCAGGTTGTCTTGTTTTTTCTTTTATATATAAAGTATAAACTGAACTCTGATTTACATGTCACCCTATCATTTCTCATATTTAGTTGTCGATCATTGCATCTTGTACTTCCCGATTTTCCTTGACTTAATCTAGATATTGATGGAGCTTATTTCGGAACTACATTTCCCCACCTCTTCCTGATGACTTACGGACAACTGAAGCCGCAGAAACCATCACAGGGCTACGTTCCAAGAGTTTTCGGTTTCAAACTTCATAAGCCATGAAAGCTTAAATTCCAAGCTTGAATGAAAGAGTGCCCCATGCCTTAATCAACAATCTTTTGTAATATGCGTTGCAATGTTGAGCAGATCATAAGGTTTTCCACATCAGTACGATCTAGAGGAGCATGTTGTAAAGAATTATGCAGGCAGTGTCAAAAGGCAAGAATTTGGTTTCACTTTGAGCTTCAAATTCAGTGAGAAAGTGCTCTTTTAATGGCTTATGACATTCATTGTCTTCTTGGGATTAGCTTTTACCTCATGCTGTTCAAGATTGTGATTACAGAGAGCCCTTTTGTTTTTATATTGTTTTATTCCTTTTTCACCATTTATGTAGCGTTTTAATAGGAAAGGATTGAATGAAAGTCAATGGATTTGGGTATTTTTATAAATTCAAATACTATGATGTCAAGCCTGTCTTCGACTCAGGGACATCATTAATGATCATTTGGAAATTTGAATGCAATATTCTACTCACGACTTCGTCCCAGAATGATTTGTGAATCGCTAACTGTAACTATGCTTGTGTGAATGCATTATTTCATTCTAGACCAGTGGAATGCAAGACTTTACATCTCAGTCAATGGATATTAAGACTCGATGGAAACGTTTTATAGTATTCATTGAAAACTTAATTTTACTTGTGGCCAAAATAGAGAGAGAGAACTTAATTTGACTAGTTTTAAGACTTTTTAAATCCTCTATATTACTACCGTGACTTCCTAAATCCTAATAGCATAATGTAGTTCTTCTCTAACATGTTTAGTAATATATGGTAGTGCTTGATTTCAGTATATCTTTTCAATTAGTTGATCTTTAATTTATTTAAGGTAGATTTTTATTAATAATAATAAATGATATTATATGATTGAAAAGATATATTAAAGTTGTAGTATGTCTTGTTTGTTTCAGACCAAAAAAAAAGTCTTCTGCTGCATTCAATTTCCTAATTCGTACAAAATGGTCCAAGCAGAAGCAACATTTTTATGGCATGGACCACAGGCCACAGCGTAAAGAAAGAAAGATTTAAGGTTATAATCTGACAACGAATTCATTTTTGCAAGTTTTACTCTATTTTAAACTCTTTTTGTTTAGATTTATGAAAGACATTTTCTTATCATACATACATATATATATTTCAAGATAATTTAATGATAAAAAATTGAACCCTTAAAAGGTTGAATTTTCCATATTAAAATCCAAGCAGTATTTAAATCCCACTTAAGCTCAATCCCAAAATTGAAACTTGTTTATTACAACAAAAAAGTCAAAACTTCATTTTAGTCTCTTATGTTCTACTCAAGTTTCATATTGGTCATTTATGTTTCAGAAATTTTAAATTGGTCTTTTGTATTGAAGATGAAATTAAATAACCAAATATTTTAAAATACAATCATACTCTTTTTTGTGTTTCTAAAATGAAGGGTCGAAGATGAAATTAAATAACCTACCATTTTAAAATACAATCATACTCTTTAAGTTTTGAAAATTAAAATTTTATCCTAATAATAGAATTAGTTGTATTTATATGAGTAATATTAGAAAAGAGAAGTCATTAATTCCATCTATTTTGTTATAACTTCCAAGTTCCAAACATATTTATCGTTTCCATTTCATTCCATTTCCTCATTCCCTCATTCTCATTAAAACAATAGTTATTATAACTTCCCTAATTTTATCCATATTTATCCTATAAAACAACATATCTATACATTCTGTTAATGACTATTCCATTTCATTCTCAATAAAACTCTCAACCTCCAACCTTAAGAATTGATTCATACTTCTACAGATAAAATTTACTATACAACAAAAATCAAATTTTTTTTCTCACAGACTGTATGAATTAAGTGACCCCAACATATAAAAAGATAAAATTTAATGTAATTATGAATTTTTTGTTTAAGTACTGTTCTCGTCGTTAAAATTTATCCTACTAATGCGCTCTTCCAGTTCCTATGATTGATTCCAAATACCAAAAAAGTTACATAAAACCAGAGGATGGATTCAGAAAGACGTATCAATACTAAATGAGAGAAACCAAGAGAAGCTACGAGTCAACTGAGTAGGATAAAAATGTAAATTCAGATTGCAGTATTGCTTTCGAAAACAGGGTTCCAGACAATTGAACAAAAATGGTATTCTCAGACCAAACGTTAACTCGAAAGTCTTGATTGCTTTGGAACGATGTAGATCCCTAAACATGAACCATCTCTTTTCTAATTGTTCATAAACTGGTTGAACCAAGGGGCTTGCTTAACTCTCAGTTTGCTCCCTCAACCTCCGAATGGTACTCCGTACAGTCACAGCACTCGCAGTACTGTCAAAAAGCGCAAAACAACCTTGATGTCGACTATATGGATAAAAAATTTTAACATTTTTTTGGTTAGAATGTTATATTATTAAAAGTTTAATCTATTTTAATTGTTTTTCCTATTGTTTTCCTAATGTCTTTTTCTTTGGTCTTCCGCCTAGTCCAGTTAATGGAAAAATAATAAGAAATAGGAGGTAGGGCAAGAAATAGGGATTTACTTCAAAGTGTAAGCACCGCCTGCTTTCACTTTGCCACAATCCTTACAGCCCCATATTCCTACAGCTTTCCTCTTCACGGCATACTGCAACAAATAAATTGATAATCTTTATCAAATAAATAAATAAATTGATAATCAAAATTTGAACCTCGTGAATAAAAGTTATTACATCTAAAGCTACTAAGAATCCATTAGTAATGATTAGTTGTAACAAATAAAAGAAATTGGATCACATCGATTACCTTTCCGCAGAATTCACAGAAATACTTGCTGTGCTGGCTTACTTCCATCTTCTTAATCTGCTTCCTAAGACTGGCACCATATCGGGTACCTGGCATTAGAAAACAAATGAAATAGCTTCTCAGCAATCAATCAAAGCAAACTAACTGTGTTTTCCTAAACATATAAAGCATATTTTGTGACATAAAATTAATTCCAAATCCAATTATGCTAATTACAATATGTATGCGTACCTTGCAAATACCAAATCCATAATAATTCATGAACTGGTAATAAAAAACTAAATGCAAACAAGCATATTACTTTTGCCATGAAGATCTTATTCTGATAATTATAAAATATTTCAAATAGCTTGCTTTTCTACAAGATTAACCATTCACAAATTCACTGTTAACTGGTAAGGGAGGTGATAATAAGCTAAACAGCCCTTTCATTTTCCTTTTCAAATAAAAGGAGGTAACAGAAAGCAAGAAAGCATTATTTCGTAATATAAACTCTCCAGTCTCCATAGTATACCCAATATAAAAACAAAGGCAATTTATCTTTCATATGAGTCACAAGATGAACAAACTAGAAGTAGCAACTACGTGCAAAATCTAAGCATATTGAGACCTCTCACTAAGATCATAGCAACAACACTTACCATACTTTCCAACAATGCCTGCCTTCTTCGTTCTCTTAGTCTGCAAATAAGGGACGGTATCAAGGCACAGAAAAGCAAATGTAAATCTTATATATGATATCAGAAAACGAAGTGGAAAAGCAATGACTTAATTACTAAATAACTTCACATAGTCATACTCATATCCTTCCGAATTATTCATCTAAATCACAGATTACACCAGACATGATCCGCGTCTTGATCTATTGACTACCAATTGAACCAGAATTATACACAGCTTCTAATGGATTGACAACTTGTACAATTACGACATCTAAGATATGTAATTATGATTACTAATCAAGAATTGTGACGAAGAAAATTCTCAAAACAATAAATCACAGACAATAAAGAGAAGAGAAAATCCATATAATATATAATATGCGAATCAATGGAAGAGAGAGTACCATGTTTTCTTTTTCTTGCTCGTAGGCACAGAAGCGAGGAAGCGGCAGCTACAAGAGGGAATGACCAGAGAAACCCTAGAAACCTTTCTTTGTGCACTCTATATCTATAAGCCTCCGTTTCGCTTTCGCCTATTACGCGGGTCAACGGGTGGGTTTGCGAACCGGGTGAATATCCGATATCGTTCGACCCATTTAATTACTTTAATTTTTTTAAATGCATAAATATTTATATGTTCGACGTGACAATCAAATCCGTTGTAGTCTAGTTGGTTAGGATACTCGGCTCTCACCCGAGAGAACCGGGTTCAAGTCCCGGCAACGGAAGTTAATGTTTTTATTTTGCATATTATTGTTTTTTAATTTTTTAAAAAAGGAAATTTAATTATACTTATTGTTTATAATTAATATATGCTGAATCTATTCAACAATTCCGTTGTAGTCTAGTTGGTCAGGATACTCGGCTCTCACCCGAGAGACCCGGGTTCAAGTCCCGGCAACGGAAATTAATGTTTTAATTTGCATATTTATCGCTTTTTTAATTTTTAAAAAAAGAAAATTTAATTAATATTTATTATTTATAGTCTTATATGCTAGATCTAATTAATAATTTGGTTGTAGTCTAGCTGGTCAGGATACTCAGCTCTCCTCCGAGAGACGCAGGTTCGAGTCCCGGCAACAAAAGAAACTTCCTAATATTATTATTTATAGTATTTTTTCTTTTTGGATCCTTTTTTTCTCCTTTTTATTTTGGATGTAAGGAAACTTCCTAATTAAGATTGATTTCATTTCTGACTAAAAGTAAATTCAGTCAATCAAGTGATTGCAACTTGCAAGATTAGACAAGGAAAATTGGAAAAGAGTAGTAATGAAATTAAATAAGTATTTTTATTATTAAATTTTTTTAATCACAATTTAATGAATAAAGAAAAATTAGAGACAAGACAAAATTGATAGTTAATAATAAGGGTATGTTTGGTAACAAAACTAAACAGTAAAATCGTGGTATTTTACGATTTTTTAAAAAAATTTATATTATATTTTATACATACCAAACATATTTTTTATCATATTTTTTCTCTTTCCAAATTTTTCTCTCTATCTCTCTCCTCACTTTTTTCTACAGTACTTTCTTTTATTCTACAGTACTTTACATCCGTGCATCTATACCAAGCGTACCCTAAAGACATTAACTACATAATAGAAAGTTATTTGTGTAATTTCCTTCTTTATTTTGGTATTCTATATTTTATTCAAGTTTCAAATCAGTCTAATGTACCTAGTGTTATTTGATATTTTAATATCGCTATATGTTTGTTTCAAAAATAAAGTTCTAAATTAGTCCTTTTATGTTTCAAAAGTTCTAAATCAGTCTTCTATATTTGCAAGTTGTTCCAAATAAGCATTTTTGCCTCACAGTGTTAGTATTTTCTGTTAAAATGATGACATAGACACTAGACAACTGACGTGGACAAAATCTCTCTTCTACGTATTCTTTTAAACTAATGTGGATGATATTGAGCCACGTAAAACTCAAAAATAAACTAAAACAGATACCAAATGTGTAGGTACATTTATAAAAAATAAAGGCCAGATAAACAAAAACTTAAAATAAACTAAAATAAAGTCCATGTAGAAGAGAGATTTTGTCCACATTAGTTGTCCACGTTATCATTTAACAGAAAACACTTGTGATGTCAGGCAAAATGACTTATTTAGAACAATTTGCAAACATAGAGGATAGATTTAGAACTTTTGAAACAAAAAATGGCTTATTTGAAACTTGGTTAAAACATAGAGGACCAAAATGAAGTTTTAACCTTTTAATAATTGCCAATTATATTTATTTACTTATTTAACTTTTTATCATATATTTTATTTTGTATTTTATTAATTATTAAATAGTTATTTTGTAGCACCAATAATTAAAAAGATTCATAAACATACTAATATAAATATAGGGCCAAATTATTCTTTTGGTCCTCAACGTTTTCACGAAGTTTAATATTGGTCCTTAACCTTTCAAAAAGTTATTTTAGGTCCTCAACATTTTAAATATAACATGTAGGAGAGAGGGTGTGCCACATAAGCCTTCCACGTCAGCATTTAATGGTAAAACTAGACGAATGTTACGCTAGAAGACCAATATAATTTTGACAAAAAAAAAAGTTGAAGACCTAAAATAACTTTTTGAAGCATTAAGAACCAATATTAAACTTAGTGCAAACGTTGAAGACCAAAAGAGTAATTTAGCCTAAAAATAGATATATAAAGAAAAACATAATCATTAAATTATAAGCAAAGTTTAAGGGTAAGTACTGATAATCTACTAGGGTTTGAGAATACCTCCCAACCTCTATGAGAATTTATAAGAGAATTTACATATCATCTACCAATAAGGCTCTCACATTAGCTCAGAACCATCGTCCTTGTGAGATAAAAGCTCGAATCTTAACCAATTGTGTCACTCTTCACAAGTTTTATTGAATGTTGGGCCATAATAATATGTTTTTATCAATAATTATAATAAATTAAAACCATTAATAATGGTGGGGAGGAGGAAATAACGCTAGATTTCACGAGGAAAGCACTGGGCAAGTCTGAAAAGAACAAAAACACTATAAATAATTGGGTAAAATTACGGAGAGTTTAACCGTTTGAAAAGTTAATTATTTTCTTTTTGTCTTTCTTAATTTTTTCTCTCTTTTAATTTGTGTGACTTTTTTTTATTAAAGTAAGAGTGAGAGAAGTCAACCTACTTAAGTGCACGTTCTTTACGCAGAAATAAAAATGGAAACAAAAATAAAAATGAAAACGGAATGCGTTTTCTGTGTCTAGTAGTAAAAGCTTGGTAATGGAAATGGAAAGTAAAAGTATTAAAATGACCATTTTACCCCTTATATTAAAAAAATAAAAAGAAAAGAAGGTTATAACTGTATTAAATCATGTCAAATCAGAGGATTATAATAAGTATTTTGTATTTTTTTTAAAGTTGATGAAAATGAAAAAATAAAAAAGTAAGTGGAGCCCACTATTTCCATTGGGATTTCTTGTAAAAGAAATTATTAATATTAGAGCGGATTCAGTTAACCCGCGAGTTAAATGGATAGATTCATTTATTTTTTCTTTTTCATTTTATTTTTTTAATCACTTGATTAATTTAAAAAATCTATACTTCTTTTAAACTTGATTATAAATATCATTTATATAAATTTGGTACACATGCAACTTTCACTTGAATAAAAAAAATATAATTTCTCTTATTATTTTATTTAATGTAGAACACATATTAATATTATTGGATTATTTTAATGGTTGATTTTGTTTTTTTAATATATTTGTTTGTATACTTTTAATATAATATTAATTTAATGTATCGTTGAGAGTGGCTTTTGCACGTGTATATACACATTAAAAAACATATACACAAATTCAGCTACCTTTAAAAATTATCCACAGAAATATACTATTTTTACTGTGCACATTAAAAAACGCTCTCATTGAGGGCGTTTATAGGATCAAATGGTCAACCCTATAAACGTCCTCACTGAGAACGTTTTTAACGCTACTAGTTAAACTTGAGTGAGGACGTTTATATCAACCCTATAAACGTCCTCATTGAAGGCGTTTTTCTATGTGCACAATAAAAATATATATTTCTCTGAATAATTTTTAAAGATGATTAAATTTATGTATATATTTTTTAATGTGTACATAAAAGTGTAAACCCGTGTGAAAGTATTAATTATAAAGTTATCAAATTACAAATTAAAAATAATAATTCAAAATTAAAAACATATTAAATAAATTAAATGAACCAACCACAATTATCAAAAAAAGAAAAGAAAAGAACCAACCACTATTGTACTGCAGTCCCGTGAGGTCGCGACTGAGCATTCAGTTTGATTTGAAGTCGGGTCGTCCAATGCTTTCATCGTACCAACCGAATCATCACATATTCACATTCACATATTCATAAATTGGCTAAACTACTTTTCACCCCAAATTTTAAGTTTTAAATCAATTGCGTCCTTACATTTTCTTTATTGTAAATTCTACTCATAAACTTTTAATTTGTAAGTAATTTTGTTTTTCACTCAACATTTTTTTTAAATAATTAACAATAAATACAAATGTGACTCTCTTTGCAATCTCTGATGTTGATTATGATGCTAAATTATATATTTTAACAACCATGTTATATCAATTTAGTTATGATTATCACTGTAACACTACAAAATAAATAGTGTTATCATTGTTAAATTGATAAAAAAATTTTAATTAAATACATGATTTGAGATCACATTTACACTTATCGCTAATCATTTATATCAAATTTGAGTGAAAAATAAAATTAATTATAATTTAAAAATTTAGGAATATAATTGAATAAAAACCTTAAAATTTTGAGATACCAAATGTAATTTGCTTTTATATATTGAATGACCATACGCGTGTTCATAACTTTATATTTTTGTCAGCATACTTGACCTCGTCAAACAGATTCCTTCTTCCTCCATACAATGACATTAATTTTTTGGGTTTTCTATCTATGAGCACATATTTATTATTCAGTATATATTAAACTTTAATATATCTTTTTAATTAATTAGTCTCCAATCTATTTAAATTAGGTCTTATTATTAATATAAATTTTTTATTAATATTAATAAATAATACTATAGAGGTTTGTATTGAAAGACTAGATGTTCAGTAGTACGGTAGTACTGAACTTCAGTACATCCCTCCAATCAATTGGTTCCTAATCCATTCAAGGTGAGTTATAATTAATGTGAGTTTTTATTTATATTAACAAATGACATTATATGATTGAAGGGATGCACTGAAGTTTAGTAGTACGGTAGTATCAAACTTTTATCCATATCAAAAGTCCAGTACTACTGTAATCCTAAACTTTTATCCTCTATTTATTGAGTTACAAATATACAATAAAATTTCTTGATACTTATTAATTACATCCATTTCTTTTATATTATGAGCATTATCTACAAAAATTAAATTCGGTACAATTCGCTTTCATACGCGGTGTAATCTTCTTATTATGACCGTTGATTATTGTTGCTCTTACTTTTCCTTTTAATTAATATTTTTAGAGTATTCACGTCATCTAAATTTGGGTTTGCTAGACCTGTATTATGTTTTGAGAAACTATGAAGTTTAATAGAATTGGTATTTAATTGGATTTTTTTTAAGCATTTAGATAGATGTTTGATTCTTAGTAATTTGTATAGAGATGATTTCATAATCAGTACTACCTTGTTTGAAAAGTCTATAATACAAAATAATTAGTTACTACTATCGACGACGGATACATTAGGTTTACCAAAAAAAAACTTTTTGAGTTTTGAATACTAGTATTGTATTTCAATATCAATAACTTAACTTGATTATTTGACCCTCTTAACTTGCCTATTAGGCATTTGAATTATTCTTTGGTTTGTTATAATTTATTAATTATGTTTACTTCAAAATTTGATAATTAGACACCTTTATAGTTTTTAAGAAGATTTAATTTAGTTTATAATGTCGTTGAACTTTTATGAAAGATCTATATTAAATTTTAGTACTATATACAAATATAAATAATTTAGGTTAAATGTTGATTTTAGTCCTCTATGTTTCACCCAAGTTTTAAGTTGGTCCTTTACCTTTCAAAAATTTTATATTAGTCCTTTATATTTTCCAAAAGTTATATATTTGTCCTTCAGGTTTCATTAAAGTTATATTTTAGTCATTTATGTTTCATTGAAGTTCTATATTGGTCATTTATGTTTCATTGAAGTTCTATATTGGTCCTTTATGTTTCATTGAAGTTTTATATTAGTCCTTTACGTTTCATTAGAGTTTCATATTGGTCATCTCAGTATGGTTTTATTTGTGGCTTAAACGACGCCGTTTGGGTGTTTTTGGTGTGTCTAAGGTTACGTCAGCTATCTGATACACGTAGAATAGATTATGTGTCCACCTCAGCACGCCACGTCAGCAATTAACTTAAGAAATTGACGGATTTGGATGGAAGAACCAATTTAGAACTTCTGGTAAACATAAAGGACTAATTTAAAACTTTTGAAACATAAAGGACTAATTTGAAACTTGAGTAAAACATAGAGAACTAAAATGAACCTTTTGACCACTAATTTAAATTAACTAACATAAGTCATTTAATATTACTAGTCACTATTAATCTAGAAGAAACTATGACACCTTTAATTGTGAAGATCATATCACTTCAGATCTGATATATATAGTGGAGGTATAACAATAACAACTTTATTGGGAGCAACAAGAGCAATGAGATTTTTTATTCCAAATTTATCCTACAAATGGAACCATGTGCATGCACTCTTATTTTTCTTTTTCAGTTCAATAGTGTATGATTTATTCTTCGGTATAATTAGAATGGAGTTGTTTGATCTATTGTAAGTGTCGTTTGTCTTTTTATAATTTAATGATATATCTTTTCCTTAAAAAAAATTTACTATTACCTCTTTTAGTAGCACAATTTATGTTTACAGAGTATTAAGATATATACAACAGGTGACATGATACACCTATACAATTTATCATAAAAAGAAGTAAAAAAGACAAATTTAAAACTTTAAGAATGAATAAAGTAATTATAATTTATTAATTGTATAGACGAAATAAAATTACATATTTGATAAGTCTGTTAATTTTTTTTTTATAAAAAAGCATTAAAGCTTCATTATATTCTAAAAAAATCAAACGGCACTTACAATAATTTAAAAAACTCCAATCTAATAATACTGAAGAATAAACCCTAACAATTATTGAACTAAGTAAACAAAGTGTAAGCTCAGCTGATCCTATTTCTTCAGGATGAAAAATCTCACCGTCCTTGGTGTTGCCAACAGAGTTGTTACTCTTATATCTCCTGCATATTAGATCTGAAGTAATCTTTAAAGTTGAAATTGTCGTAGGCTCTTCCAACATCATGATGAACGAGTGAAATTTTTTAACATAGATGATTCGTAGATTTAGATATGATTATAACAAATCCTGAATCCAGAATCACCTGATTGTCAAAAAAATTTACAAAAGAAAATAAATACACACCAAAATAAAACAAGCTCCACTTACTAGATCTGAATCGATCTAACAATGGGAGATTACACTCTCTCAAGAGAGGACTAAAAAACTCAGAAGTAAATCTGGAAGAAAATCACCACCAAAATTGGGGGAATGAATATCTACCTTATTTATGAAACGTAACAACGGTAACAAAAGAAGAAGAAAAATAGGGAGGGTTGCCAAAAATTTGACAACCCCTCCGGTTAGGTCTGCAAAAAGAAACCGGTTGAAGAACGAACGTAGAGAGAAGTCTGTTAATTTCTTAGATAATTTGGATATTAATGGTTAGAATGAGATTAAAAATTTTCAAAAAGACACAAAACAAATTTGACAATACAACCAATTGAAATAAAACTTTAGAATATAATAAAGATGTGTGTGTGTATATATATATATCTTTTTTCTAAAAAAATATTAAACTAAATTATATTATAGAAAATCCAAATACAATAACAATTGTTCAGATAACTCCAACCCAATAGTACAGAAGAAGAATAATTTGTAAACATTATTGAATTAAAAAAACGAAATAAAAGCCAAACACAATTACAATTGTTTAGATAACTTCATCCCTAAAAAAAAAATAGATAACTCCATCACAATAGTACAAAAGAAGAATACTAATAATAATAGTAATAATAATAATAATAATTTGTAAACGTTGAACTAAAAAACGAAAAAAAAGCACAATTGATCTTATAAATAAGATAATTATAGGATGAAAATCCTCACCGTCCAATCTTGATATTGCCAGCAAAATGTTTAACATTACACTTCCTATATACTATAAAAGTTGTATTTTGCATAAATATTATTAACTTCTCTATCAATTTAATATAAGATTAAAAGTTTTTTTTGACGTAGATGAACATAAAAGCCAATTATTTCAACATTTGTGCCGCATTTGGCATACATAATTATCTATTTGACGATGAATTGTTTTTTATTACTAATTTAATATTATTATTATAATTATCGTGGAGATCATGGCGTATTTAGTCCTTTCACAGTCTCTTGGAATATAAAATAATATTAATTAAGAAAGAGTCGGCAAAGTGTCTGAAACAGTGATCACAAAGCATATCTTTCATTTTGAGGGAAAATTAAAAATAAAGATTCTGTGTCAATAGAATGTCTTTCTGAAAACAAAAAATATTTGGCCAAGTTATAAGTAATATAATTAATCATCCTAAATTCTGCTGCATTAATTAATTATTTATATATTTATTCATCCAACAATATCCATGTATGTATTGTTAATTACGAATCAATATGAAAGGGGAAGAGAAATGCACGCAAAATAAAATATTAAATTATAGAATCAATCATGTTAACTTCTTTATTAAATGAAAAAATTAAATTAAAGTAATTTTTAAAATAAAAATATATCATTGTTTTCTTTCAGATATAGCTTCACTACTTTGAACACTAGCGTCAGATAAATAAAATAATATATATATATATATATATATATATATATATATATATATATATATATATAATAACATAACAGATATATTTGATTATTTCTATAAGACAAAATTTAGGTTAAATTCTTTATATTTGTATCATACAAATTTTCAATTATATATTTAATTTATATTTTTTATAATTAATTATTTTCATCGTAATTAATCATATACAATTTTTTAGCACATTTTTGAAAAACTTATAATAAAGATATAAATAATTTTCCGTTTAGTCATTTTTCATATGGTTGAGCAATAATGAGCGTGGTGGTTCGTACACGTGGGAGCAGCATATGTTTTATTTATATTTTTTTATTATATTCTTCTTTCAGTCATATGTTTTATTTATATTTTTTTTTTATGATTGATTATGCAAAATATAATTTTTTATATTCTTTCTCTATCATGATTGATTATGCTTAAACTTTTTGTCTATAACAAAAACATAAGAACCCTACTTAAGTTTATTCCATTCAATAATTTGGTTTTGTCTGAATATGATTTTCTTATTTCAATAATTTGTTTTTGTCCGAATATGATTTTCTTACGTTTAATAATGTATATGCCGTAGTAGAAGAACTCATGGGTTATTTATTTCTTTTTGTATTGTTCCTTTAAAATTAATTATATTATTTTGGGTTGCACCAAAAAGAAGGAGAGTGCAATATTATATTTTGCTTTGAATGATATGCGAAGAACGTAACGGGGGTTCATTTCGTCATTTGATTTTTCTGAAGAGAGAACGCTGAGTTCATGGCTGGCGTAATTATTCCACAAAATCATCATTACACATGAGTATTTTTAACATTTATTTTTCTTATCAATATTAAAATGTGAAATTAGAATACATTTTTTTTTGGTATTGTGAAAATTACATATTCTGATGACTCATCTCTTAAAGTACTATCGGGTTTATTATTGAACCTAACATTCTCAACGATTGAGAAATCAAGAAGGGATGGTTACAACTTAAAAGAAGCGAAGAATGTAAAATCCCATCTATGCCAAAACATATAACTTCGGATTATGTAGACCGTAGACACCTAAATTTTCATGTAGGATAAATAATTTCTTTTGTAAATTCATCATTTCACCAATAATTTACTGAGGCACTTAAATTATTTACATTTGGGCAAATAAATACTTTCGCCATTATATGTTAATTGAATATAATCCTGAATATATATATATATATATATATATATATATATATATATATAATGGAGTACGCAGAAAAAAGCCTTGAGAAAACAGGTGCAAGAAAAATATTAAATATTATTATTTGCGGGAAGTATTGTTCGCACTAACAGGGCTGTAAACGAGCTGAGCCGAGCTTTAGATATTCAAGCTCAGTTTGTTTAAAATTATGCGAGCTCGAACTCAAGCTCGGGCTTTTAAATGAACAAAAAATCGTGATCAAGTTCGACTCATTTAATTAATCGAGCCGTTCACGAGCTTAACGAGCCGAGCTACATGATTATCAACTTTAATAGAATATACATGCACATAAGAAAATTAACTTATATCTTATATTAATTTATATATAGATTTTATCCTTTTATATGTTTTATTGATTATAGTCGACTCTAATTAGTAAGAAAAAGCTTTGATTGTTGTTGTTATTATATATGTTTTATTGATTAAAAGATATTTGAACACAATAACACAACAAATTCAATATATATATATATATATGTGTGTGTAGAATGAGTGCTCATTATATATTTAAATATAATAATATATGTAAGATAGAGAAACAAATACTTTTATATTATTTTATTCTTAAACGAGCTGTTTATGAACTAAACGCGTTTATTTTTATGTTCAGACTCGTTTAATAAACGAATGAACCCAATCAAACTTTTACGCAAGTTGAGCTCGAACCGTTCATGAAGAGCTCGTTCCATTTACTAAACCCTAATTGGCTTGGGGCTTGAAAAAGGTAACTTTCAACAAAATTAAGTCAGTTTCTTGTCCACGTTAAATCCAAAAGAAAGTGTAGTTATTAATTACAGCTACTTCCACCAAACCTAAACAAAAGTTGTGAAGATTGAAGCGGAAAATATTTGTATATGTGCAACTCATTTTATTGGTCATTGATAATTTTTTTTAATAATTTAATCGTAAAAAAAGTATATATATTTTAATTTAATTATTGAAATATTGATTCATAATTAGTTTAGTAATTTAATTAAAGAATATTAGAATCAGCATAATGTTAATTGAAATAATATTAGTTAAATAATTAAATGAATCATAGTAAAAAAATACTATATTTTAATAAAGAATTTTTTTTAATATTATATCAATTTCATCAAGTTTGCCTATTAAAACATGACATGCGTAAGTTTTTTCCTTAACAACACGTGTAACGGTGTAAGTCAAGTTCTTTATATATTCGTCATTAAGTTCCACCAAATATGTTGTATTTATACTCTCTTTCTTATATAATTGGTCAATATAAAAGATGATCTTTTACATTATGTCTCTGTGATCATTTAAATACTTTTTAGGCCAAATTACTTTCTTGGTCCTCAACGTTTGCATGAAGTTTAATATTGGTCCTCAACGTTTTTTTGGGGTCAAAATTGGTCCTCTAACGTAACATTCGTCTGGTTTTGCCATTAAATGCCGACGTGGAAGACTCATGTGGTACACCCTCTCTCCTACGTGTCATATTTAAATGAAATGGCACCCTCTTTCACTCAAATTCAGCAAAATGACGCCGTTTTGATTCATTTAAATATTTCGTTACGGCGTCATTTTGCTGAGTTGGAATGAGAGAGGGTGCCATGTTATTTAAATATGACACGTAGGAGAGAGGGTGCACCACATAAGCCTTCCATGTCAACATTTAATGGCAAAACCAGACGGATGTTACGCTAGAAGATCAATTTTGACAAAAAAATGTTGAGGACTTAAAATAACCTTTTGAAATGTTGAGGAGCAATATTAAACTTCGCACAAACATTAAGAATCAAAAGGGTAATTTGGTCAAATGTTATAAAAAAGCTGAGTTAAATATTTTTTGCTTGTAGAAAAGCTCCTTAAAACGGTGTGGAGGGTGTGAACGCGAAGGGTAAAACTAAACTAAAAAATTGAAACATCTTCCACGTTTGAAAGGTCTTTGGGTCTTTTGTCAGCCTCTTCTTCAGAAAACCAAGTCTCACTTGTGTCTCAATCCAGCTCATTTTTTAACTTCCTCTCTTACTTTCTCTCTCTCTCTCTCTTCCAAACGCGGATATGAATAATACTACTATCTTCTTCATCTTCCACGCCTTTCTCCTCCCAGTTCCCACCCCCTTTTTCTTCTCTTATTAACTCTCTCACCATTCTCTATTTCTTTCACTCCACGGAATTCCCACCCTCCCTAAACTCTTAATTCCCTTTTCACTTATCACTTCACCTCTCCTCTGTATATATATATATATATATATATATATAGATTCTTTTCTAACCTTCATCAATTTCGCTACTAAATTGGTTGTGATTTGGGAATTTAGGTTTCTACTCGTGATCATTCATGCTTGCAAAATGAGTTGTTTATTCTTCAAAAACAAATCTAACGCCAAGCGCGAATCCAAATCCGCTCCGGAATTGCAGAGCACCAGCAGGAGGAAGAAGAAGAGTCATCCGGAGCTCGATCGTGGATCCAAGTCCACCAGCGCGCTGCCGTCGCCGAGGAGCGTGACGGAGCTGTACAAGGAGAAGGAGAAGGAGCAGAATTTCAGAGTCTTTAATCTGAAGGAGCTTATTGATGCCACGAGTGGTTTCAATAGGATGCACAAGATTGGGGAAGGAGGGTTTGGGAGCGTTTATAAAGGTACAATTAGGCCTCGAAATGGACGGGGCGATTCAGTCGTCGTTGCCATTAAAAAGCTTAACACACGTGGCTTCCAGGTATATATTCCCTTGATCTGGTCAAGAAATTTATTGGAATCTTTGATTTCCATAGCTGTTTGCAAATTATTTATAATAATGATAAGAGTATAGTTTCTGAATATTCTCAATCTTTGTTATTCTTTAGCTTGTGGCTTAAACCTTGGATATAAATTTGTTACTTAAGATGGTTAGATTTGGTTAATAATATTTGCTATAGTATTGATGTATATGTGAATGTTTGATTTGTTTCTTACCTGTTGTTTTCTTTTCTTAAACAGGGGCATAAAGAATGGCTTGCAGAAGTTCAATTTCTAGGCATTGTGAATCACCCAAACCTGGTAAAACTTTTGGGATACTGCTCTATAGATGGAGAAAGAGGTATCCAAAGGTTGTTGGTGTATGAGTTCATGACCAATAGGAGCCTAGAAGATCATATTTTTAATCGGAATTTTCCCTCCTTGCCTTGGAAAACAAGATTGCAGATTATGCTTGGTGCTGCCAAAGGATTGGCTTATCTACACGAGGGATTGGAGGTTCAGGTACTGCATTTGCTGCTATGTTAATGTGAATTGGACATTCATATAAATACCTATTTTTGTTTATTGGATTTTCATGATTTTTTTAACCTGGAATGAAGGTGATATACCGAGATTTCAAAACTTCAAATGTACTATTGGATGCGGACTTCAATCCAAAGCTTTCAGATTTTGGTCTTGCTAGGGAAGGCCCAAGAGGCGATGACACTCATGTATCAACTGCGGTAAGTTGGTTGTGGACTGTGTAATATGTATTGTTAATGTTAACTCGGAATTTATATCAGTTTCACAAATGGCTAAAGCTATTTGATGCTTGTATGTATAAGTATAACCATGGCCTTGACTTAAGCAGCATTGCTTTGTTGAAGTAGAATCATAACCATCCTTCTTTTAGGTGGTTGGAACGCAAGGATATGCAGCCCCAGAGTATATTGAAACTGGTCATCTCAAAGCTGAGTGTGACATTTACAGTTTTGGTGTGGTACTGTATGAGATCATCACAGGAAGGCGAGCATTAGATAGAAACCGTCCAACGACAGAACAGAAGCTTCTAGATTGGGTTAAACAGTATCCTGCTGACACTAGCAGATTCAGCATGATCATCGACCCACGTCTCAGGAACAATTTTTCTCCCGGCTCAGTTCGCAAAGTTGCCAAGTTGGCAGACTCGTGTTTAAAGAAGAATCCTCAAGATAGGCCAACCATGTCTCAGATTGTGGAAAGCTTGGAGCAAGCATTGCAATGTTCAGAGACCTCTGAAACTTCTGAATCATCATCTCGATCTCCTTTGGTTCAGAAAGGTAATTAAGTAAATAACCAAGTGGTTCTTGGAGAACCTAGGAGTGGGACAGTTTATGATTGTCAAGTTTAGCAAGTAAGAGTTTTGTAGATGTCCCATTTCTGCGGATAGTTCGAATCAGTTAAAGTCAAGAAAGCCAAATTCTGTCCCTAATTTATAAATCACATAGGCTTCCAAAACATTCTGCAGAATGTGGCTATATAGCTTGAGAGGTGTTAATTGTTTGAGTCTTGGCTTTTAACTGGTTTTCGTTGTTGTAATTCATTGTCTAAGATATATTATAATAGGTTGTACTTAAAAATAATGTAAAGAGAGGAGAATATTTCCACTTTCTTTCCTGAAACTCATAACTGGACCATTGAATAAAACTTATTAAAAGGTGATAGAATGATATAATTTGGTGCTTTTTTTTATTATTATTAATCTTGATAATTGAAACAGTAGTTGTTAATGCAATTGTAACCCACTAAATATCGGATCCGGATCTGCATAACGTAAATTGTATAGTTTGAGTCGTTGAATGAGAGTAAAACTGTTACAATGTGTCACCTATCTCGATTCTTATCTAATGGTTTTTATTGTACACTTTATACACTTGATTTTTTATGACTGCTGCGGTCGTTAAACTGAGTCATTTGAGACGAAATTGTAAGTTCTAATATGTTAGTATAAGTTATTGGGAAGAAACGTGGTTGGTCGTCTATATATTCAAATATAATATTAATATGGACAACGCAACAGCATTGGTGGTGTGAGTTTTTTTTTAAAAAAATATTAAAAAGTATTAAATCTTTATTATATTGTAAAAGAAATGCCAAATGATACTTACAATAATTTAGAAAACTTCAATATAATAATACTGAAAAATAAACCCTAATAATTGTTGAATTAAGTAAACAAAGTGTAAGTTCAGCTAATCCTATTTCTTCAGGATGAAAAATCTCACTGTCCTTAGTGTTGCTAATAGAGTTGTTATTCTTATACCTCTTGCATATTAGATCTGAAGTAATCTTCAAAGTTGAAATTGTCGTAGGTTCTTTCGACAACACGATGAACGAGTGAAATTTTTTTAACATAAATGATTCTTAAATTTTAGATATAATTATAACAAACATTGAATTCAGAATCACCTTATTCTCAAAAAAATATAATAAAAAAAAATACATACAAAAATAAAACAAGTTCCACTTAAATTGATTTAACAAAAAAGAGGGTGATGTGAGTTAGTCATGATTAAGATGGATGGTTATATTCCAGGTGGTGTAAGACTTCTATTATGTGGAATTGATGTGAAGTTTTGTTTGTGAAGAAATCAGAGGCAAAGGTGTTTGATTGATGATATAATAATTTGATGCTGTTATTACAACTTATAATCCTACCCTACTTACTCTGTCCACCCTCTTTTATTTATTTGTCGACATAAAATATACACATGTATGTCTATATATATATATATTGACCAACTATTATTGGTCGTAAAGTGTAAACAGGACTTTACTATAATTAGATTAGTGAATTAGCAGTTTAAAATTTATCAAGAGCACGTTTTTTTTAATTAGTTAATAAAGTATTTAATGAGTTGAAATATGTGAAGATTTATTTTAAAAAATTGTAAAAATTCAGTTAATAAATTAGATGAAACTTTAATATGTATCTTAAAGATATTTGTTAAAAGAATCTAATAAAAGAAAATTTACGAATGCTATTTTAAGAAATAAATGGGTTAGACCTCCGATAGCAAACAGGCCCAGTTTGGCAGATTTGGGCTTTATAATCTGTAGTTAGTCCAGTTGAATCATTGGACTAGGTAGAAGATCTAACCCAAGAAAATACATTTTATTCAATTTACCAGTTACTTATAACTTGTTGAATTCTGACAAAAAAAATTTGTTGAATTTACTGGAAGCCTTTGAAGATAATCAAATTCTTGCGCTGACCAGTTTTTCTAGAACATCCAATAACCATTATTAATATAGATAGTAACACAAAGCACATATGCTTTAATGCTAATTATCATTGAATTGCTCTTCTTATACTTAACATTATTATATACATTAACAAGAAATGGTGGATCATCTCTAGTGTTTGTTCATATGTACATATATACATACAAATCAAATTATATTTCTTTCTGTATCTTAATTTCTCCTATATATATATAATAAGAACGCTTCTCTATCTATAGTATACAAATTCTTCAGTGAAAAATCACACTAAAGCAACCTTCTGATCTTCTTCAAGACGCTTTCTGTGAATCCCTTTGATGTGCCCAACGTAGAGATCACTCCCAACGGAATCATAATCGGGAAGTCTCCGTGATCTTCCACCTTCCGACATTGCCCTCACAAAATCCACAAATTGCCTCCAATTCTCGCCATCGAACAGCCTCTTATTCATCCTCAGATACGTAAACGCGCTCAATCCGTTCCCGCAATCCGATCTACTCGTCTCCATCACCTGGCCGTACCCATCCCGATCGTACCTCTCCAACGCGTTCTCTCCCGCGAGCTGCACCCTCGCCGCCTTCGCCGCCGCCTTCACCTGCCGGACCAGTCCCTCCGGCGAGCAACCGGCGTGGTGAGGTTGCTGCGAGTCCCTCATCTCCATACACGTGAAGTTGAAGATGGCGCCGTGCTTGGCTAGGGTTTGCGCGATCGGGAGGTAGCCGTCACGGGATCGGGTGTTGTAGTAGCCGGCGGTGAGTTCGGCGGCGTGAGATCGGGTGTTGTAGTGCCAGTGGATGCCGGCGATTTTGGCGGAGAGTTTGGGGCCGGAGGAGTGGAATATTCGGGCGGCGGAATCGAGGATCCGGTCGGCGTGATGGAGGAGAGAGGAGGAGTACCAGGTGAGGAAGAATTGGCCGTAGTCGGAGTTCCAGGTTCCGTCCTTGCGGAAGAATCCGGTGTCCTCCGGGAATTGGTTGTACTGGCCGGAGTCGTGGGGCCCACTTCTCCCCCACTCCTTCTTCCCTATAGCTTCTGCTGCTGCTTCCAGTGATGCTCTCATGTACTGTTTTATTCCAATTCACAATGTAAGTCCTTCTAGTTCATCACATTTTTTTTGGCCAATATCACATATTATTATGATAAAATTTTGTATTAAAAAAATTATGAATTATAACTAATTTTGTATCAATCTCTTAATGTTATCCAAATTTTAATTATGTCAGTAGTTGAGGTGAAATCAATTATAATTTAAAATTAGTATAGAAGCTAGAGACATGAAATGTAATTTTGTCTGTCTTTTTCTTCGTTTATTCTTTAAATATTCCTTAATTAAGTGACATTTTTTAAATATATAAATTAAGTAAGTTTTACAAAATAAGATATAGAGTAAATTACACTGTCCTCCCCTGAGAGATGCTGAAATTACACTGCCCTCCCCTCTCGTTTGCAAAATTACACTGCCCTCCTTTGAGAGATCAAAAGTCATTACACTTTGATACAAAACACCATTCTCCAATAAAAAAAAAGTCTAAAAGGTCAAATTTTTTCAACTTCCAATACAATAAATATTCATGACTAAATTACCCCTCACAAAAGAATAAAACTCTATAAAATGTGACCTATACATACTTTCATCCTCTTATAATAACATTGTTTCATTTTTTTATTGTCTTTTATTATTTTATTAGTATTTATAGTAATTATTATTGTTAACAAAATAAAATTCTAAAAAAAAGTCTATAACTTAAAATTGTTTATAGATTTTTATATTAATAATGTAATGTAATATAAAACATTTATTATTTTACTTAATTTTCGATAATTAAGTTTAATATATATATATATATATATATATTAATATATAATAATAAAATATATCAAAAAAATTTTGTTAGGTGTACTAGAATTCAGTTTTATAAATTTTTTTGGTAAAGATTCAGTTTTATAAATTTCGATGAAGCATAACGTTAAACATTTTTTATCTTGTGTGAGGGTCAATTTAGTCATGAATATTTATTAGTCAATAATATTTATTATATTGACTTTTTAAACTTTTTTTTAGTGGGAGAATAGTGTTTTGAATCAAAGTGTAATGACTTTTGATCTCTTAAGGGAGGGCAGTGTAATTTCAGCATCTCTCAGGGGAGGGCAGTGTAATTTACTCTAAGATATATTGTGAAAATGACAAAAAGTGGTTAAAAAATATTATTTAAAAAGAGAAGTGTGACTTAAATAAGTAAGTTTAAGAAGTCACGAATGAATGGGTACACAAACTTGAGTCAACAAGGAGTCATTTTAATTGGATAAAATATTATTTGGACCTTTGAGTTTAAACTTTAAAATAATGTTAGACAAGTTAGAACTTTGATACACGTATTTTGAAAGATAACACCATAACCTCTTTAAAGTATTTCTAAAGTTTTGATGTTAAAATTGCAATTAAAAGGATGAGTGAAGTGAAATACCTTGTCGTAGCACTGGAATTCTCCAATCCCAGGAAATCTCCAGGTTCCGTTGCTTTCTGGATATGATGGATATCTGAGTTCCCCACAAGGACCCATCCCCACTTGAATTTCCTGCACAAGAATTTTGGTCTTAGCCTCTTAGGTAACTTCAAATCTTATTATCTAAGGAAAAATGAAAATATTTCAATGCACTTAATTTCATAACCATATTTGCACAGAATACACAGTTAATTTCTTTCATGCTCTGTTTCATAGGTGTTTCACTTACCACTATAACACTGCCCAGGTAGTCTCTGAATCTGTCACGAAAACTCGTCATGAAATCAGAGTAGACCTGAAGAGGCGTCCTTCCTCTTAGAACAGGTATTGAATCACACCCCAAAGAGATATACTCTGGATTTCTTCTCCCAGATCTGTCTGTGTAAACCAAATCAGGGTTCTTGCTGATTTCTTCAAGCACCCATGGGGGCAGAGGAATACTGAAAAGAGAAAACAGAGCATTTAGCCAAAAACAGAGCATAGGCTTCAACCTTGAACCCATAATCTAACAAAATAATGCATATTGTGTACCTGCAGGAGTCGCCAACATTTCCTCCACACTGATGGAAAGACATGACGACTTGAAGCTTCAATCCATGCTTTTGTACCATTTGAACAAGCTCAACATAGGCTTCCCAGTTATACCTTAAAGGCCCATCTTTTTCTACCAAACCCCACCAAGCATCCACCATTACTCCTTCCACTCCTGCACTCTTGAGCGCCATCAAACTAGCATTCATGGCTCGTGCCTTATTCAACGTCCCTCCCATCGTCACTGTGTCCAATGGCATCATCACAAACACAGGCACTCTCATGGAATCGTCGTGCCGATGAGGGGCAACCAATGGTGGGTGCAGCTTCTCCTTTGCTTCTAACTCTAAGACCACGTCGGTGGCGGCGGAGGCGGCGGCGCGTGAGATATGCGGTGGCTCTTGCATCGTGCTCTTTGCTCGGAGACGGAAAGAGGGCTTGGTCCTTGCGAAGCAAACTGTGCAAGGGAAGTCGTCAGGTGACTTGACGACTTTGATTTCTGTATGGTTAAAGAAAGAATTTGAAGATCGAAGTGTTAACGCCATTTTTTTTTCTTCTTCTTTTTCTTCTCGTGTAGTTGTGTTTTGCAGGTGTTATAGAAGACGGAAGAAGCAGATTTGTGAATTGGTGAGAAATGGTGTGGGCTTATGGCTTACTTATAGGATGAAGGAGAGGAATGAAGTTGACAAGGTTGGTGGGGTCAAGTTGAAAAGTGAAAAAGGTGCTAAAAAATAAAACACTTTGTTGATCCTTACGTGTTTCCACCTCATCCATTCTTATCTAACTCTAAAACCATATGCAGCAGAAGCAGAAGCAGAAGCACAACTTCTGCTTAGGCTTCAGATTTCAATTTGTTTGTCTTGATTATGGTGGGAAATTACGTGGATATGACAGGGAAATCATGTGGCTAAGCTTAAGGAAACCGACACATTTCATCCAATTGTTCACAGCTTCAAGGGATGCAAACTCATTGATAATTTAACCAGGTAAGATTTGAGGAAGATTAGATGTATGAGAAAACAACACAACCGAATTAAAAGAAAAAAGAATCCAATATTTTATTCAATTGCTAAATTTCTGAGAAGTAGCACAGCCACAAAAAGAATGAACATCTAATTTTTGTTATTATATATATATATATATATATATATATATATATATATATATAAATATATATATATATATATATATATATATATATATATGGATGCAGAAAAACTATTGCTGGCTTGATAAATAATGAGTGGTTTAATTTGTATAGCCAACAATAGACAAACCCCACCAATTGAGCTAGAATGCCATTGGTTTATGCCTTCTAAAAATTAAACATTGTTTTCGTGGATGGAAAAAAATATCTCAGAAATTAAAAATTCTCTTGGTTCAGCTCCAACTTTCTCTCAAGATAAGAAAAGAGGTACAGGTCCTCTTTCATAGGGGGAAACCTGTGGTTCAGAGCAAGTCTTTGGTTTTGTTATTCTTTGGACTCTTCTTCCTTCCTACGCGTTTTTGAACTATATTACTGTTCAACTCTAACCCTGTTTTATAACAATAATATAGCATTTCCCTTGATGAATGATGGACTCATGTATAGTATAGAGAATCTACTATTGACCAGCACCACATAGTCATTAATTAAGGATAAGATCTGAAGTCATTTTTTGTCATCAAACATGAATTTTCCTTATACCCATCAAACACTCATTATTTCTTGGTCTTTCTTTAGCTTCACAATTTGGATCAATTTGCTAATTATGCACTTCTATTGGCATAAGTAACGTTATGGTTCCTTTTTCTTTGGTTATTAAGTGGATTAAGGGGAATCAAATGTATATATATATATATAGATTTGATGTATAGAAATTTGAATTCAATCATATAGATAAGAATTTTTATACTTGTATTATTGATGTTTGTTGAGCTTAGCTTTCCACTTGTCGATGATTAGGTTTTCCTCTTAATGACCCAAAATCTGAACATGTGTGACATATCGAATTAGGGTTAGAGAGGGGTTTTAACTCCTTTTACATGTTTTACAGGGTCATCTCATTACAGTTCAATTTACACTCTAGTCTTATATCAAACTTTAATATGACGTGTGTTATAGTCCAATAATAATAATTTTAGTGTAATCCTATAAAGTTATTAAAATTTCAAGCTCATTATCTATCATTCGTTAGATCTGTTTGGAGATTTGTGCTAAAATATTTTTTCTTTTTAAAATATAAGATGGTACAGATCTCAAGACAGATTTAACAACTTGTAATTGGTGAGCTTGAACAGCTGAACTATTAATAGCTCCAAATACTCACCCATAATTTTATATTTTGAACTTTTACTTTATTGGATTGCCTATTGTATTTTTTTTTCTCGAAAATTCAAACAGAACACTTTAAACATTTAAGGTGAGAACACATTTAAATAATTTAACAACAAAAACACAAGAAACTGAGTTAAAAATGTAGGGTTAGATAATAATAATAATAATAATAATAATAATAATAATAATAATAATAATAATAATAATATAATAAAAAAAAGGAGCATCTTGGTTAACTAATGTATAATATAATTAGTGGGTGAATGCATCAGCACCATATCAGAAGGAAGGAGGAAGTAATTAATAAACTAGGATAAATAGAGAAGATGGGCAAGTGGGATTCACTGCTCAGAAAAAAAAAAAAAAACTTTTAGGAATATTTTTCTGATGCTTGATAGTGAATGGTTTGTAGTGTAACAGAGGAAGGGTGATTGAGGTGAGGTTTCTCCACGTAAGTCATGGGCCTACAATACAATTTTGTGGAGGAAGAAATGGGATATATATATTAATTTAGTTACAAAGTCTTTGAAAGAAGAAACAAAAATGAATTAAGTAGCATGAAATTGACCATTAGTGGGAAAGAAAGAAGGGCATGGCCGAAGGGACATATATAATCAAGTGGATCTTCATAATTGTTTTGTGTATGTTTATATGAATCACAAGTTTGACATCATCAAAACATCCCTTTTGTTTTACACATGAAGATGCTATCCCTTGAGCAAACAATATTGCATGTATGGGAAATTTCAAGGCTGGAACAACTTGTAGTCTTTCTATTATAAATTTCAATTTATTTTTCTTAATTTATTAAGTAATGTGTTTTTTTAAATAATATAATTTTATCACGCTGTAAAATAAAATTCAATATATACTTTTTTTATAACCATGAGTGTCCTCCACTTATCCGTTTTAACAATCTAAATAAAGACTAATCTCATTGGGACCGAGAGCGAACATTTAAAGCCCTTCCAACAATGTCGTCGGTGTTCAAATCAATAAAATATTAAATTTTAATGAAAATAAATTATAACAATAAAATTAAGTCATTTAAAAAAAGATTAGGGAAATTGATATTCTTATTAGATTAATCCAATTTTAAATGATGGTTTATTGGAAATGGATTGAAATAAAATTTCAGAGATTCATTCACAATTAAGATAAGACTAGACTTATACCTTTTTTTTACTATTAAATTGACAAAAAAAAAGTAATTATAAAACAATAAATAAATTGTAAAAAAATATATATGCACTTGAATTTCTGATCAGAGAAGTTAAAAATTTTATTATCCATTACAATATGTGGGTCCAAAAGGGATTTCATGGGTTTCATTCACAATTAAGAAATATGTCCAAAACATAAAAAACGTACACTTGGAAATTAAATTAAATGGGTAGTGAATAAAATAGACAGATCTCTATAACTTTGTAGTCAAATATATAATTAGTCTCTTTCATATTTTGAAAAGAGAATCTTGTTTCATTTTCAGTTATTGTGAAGATGAGTTATCAAACAAAAAAAGAAAAAGAAAAAAAAAAGCATCTACACGTTACTTATTTCCTTACAGGTAGCTTATCACCATGGTCCCCCCCCCACTTGCACCAATTTTGGAACCTTTCTATCCTTCAAAAATGAATAATCTCTGGTTCGAATTTGGTAGAGTTCGTGTAGATCACAATTTTACATTAACTCACATACCGGATAATGTATAAAATAACATAACGAATTACACGAACTTAAATTCCTTATCTTCTTCGTACCAATTTTTATGAATGAATTATGAATGTGGTGTTTTAAACTTAGAAGCAATACTATGCTAATGGTAGCTACAATGAGAGTTCTAATATATATATATAAGAAGGCGTTTTGAAATATCTTCATGGTGTACAAATAATGCCGTCTAGATATTTTTGTAAATTTAGCATATTCTAACAATACTAGATAATGTAAAAACTATATTAAATTAATATATTATGTATGAATTGCGTGGAGTGGGAGTGGAGGCATTGTGATGATACAGAGCTGTACCTATCATTTTCTTGTACATATCTCTTGTATCTTACGCAAGGCACTCAACTCTTTTAAGATATCTACCAATTATTATATATCTACTACTTCACATGATGCTTTTGCTTCATGTCTTCAAAATTAATTGCCATATATGATGGCTCTCTAATCAAACATATTTTTAACTATAATTTTAGTTATGAACAAGTGTACCGGGATACAATATTGACTAAGGCTGAAGTGTAGACAAGACTCGAATCTGAGACTTTACTTAAGGAGAATGGAATACATATCATTCCAACCAATCACCTGTTGGTGTCATAATATTATGAGTAAACCAGAAATTACATAAGTTTGATAGTCTATTTTTTATCAAAAATAAAATTAGAATTTTAGCATGCTTTAAAAATATGTTTTGTTGATAGAAGAAAAATAATAAGTTAGAGAGAGAATATTTATAAATCTTTTCAAACGTTAATGAAATTGAATATTAGTAAAACTATATTGCTTTATAATAATTTTAATAAAATCTTTGACATTAGGCTACACTTTTCTTTTTACCATAAATGTATCCTCAAACTAACTTGCCCCACAATTTAGATTAGCTTTCTTTCTCAACCCTAATTAACACTTACTCTAAAGTCTGAATTCAAATAATTAAAGTATAGACCAAGCTTACTTTGTCACATTTGACATTTAAATTACCATTTAACATTGATTAGGGGATGTTCTGGAGTCTGGTCTAGGGGATAATGTTCAGTAATACGGTAATTCTGAACTTTAGTATATCATTCCAATTATTTAGTCTCTAATTTAGTTAAGACATGTCCTTATTAGTGTGAGTCCCTATTGACGTTGAGAAACGAAACTAAATGATCAGAGGAATGTACTAAAATTGAGTACTCCTTATGAACTTTTATCCTTAATCTAGTGCTTCTACTTTTATTTTTTGGGCCAATGATGCTCTAGTGTTTTTTAGAAGGTGCACAGTGACACCATCACATTATAGGGCCTGGCCCAATGGTGTTTCTGACAATAAAAAACATTAAAAGATCTTTTTTGGGGCCGAAAATGAGTAAAAGATCTAAATAAGAAGAAACAAAGAAATCGGCCCATTAATGGCCCAAAATAAAATCGGCCCATTATAAACAATTTTAACAGATGAGGCCCAGGACGAGGCCCAAATGATCAATCTACCGATATAGCCCAATCTGCTACAATTATCGTCTCCGGCGTCTTGAACTTCGCGTTTATGTCTGTCTTCCAATGGATGCCAAATTCAAATCAACGAAATAGAAACACGCAAGAAAAATTGCCCCTCAAAAGGAAGGAAGGAAGGAAGAAGAAGAAGCTAACGAATTTGTGCTCTGGCTTGTTGCCTCATCTGAAATTCCCGAATTCCAATTTCTCCAACGCTACATCCATCTGAAGAACAAAGCGGGCGGTCATGGCGGCGGCTTCGCCGGCACCTATCAACAACAATAGCAACAATGCGATCGTGAGCGCCGCCACGCCCCCTTCCAAGCCAACAACTCTGGCTACATCGGCTAACACAGGGAATCGCGCGGGCACACCTCCGAAATCCCAACGTGGGCAGAATAAGCCTAAGTGTAGACAGTGTGGTAATGTTGCTCGTTCTAGGTGAATTTCCTCTCTAATTTTTATCCTCTTTTTCTCTGTTTTCCTGAATTCAAGAAAGTGTTCCTCTCTGTACGTGGCTTTGCATTGGTTTCATTTACGATCTTGGGGGTAGCTTTTTAGTTTACTGGCAAAGCTCCAAGGACAGAAAAAAACCAGAGGAAAAAACTTTGGTGCTCTTTATATAACAAAGAGGTTTCAATTTTGTATGGTTTGGATAACTTATAGGAATGATATAAGGAGCTGTATGTATTTAAGACTAGTTCAAAACCTAACCCTAAAGAAAAACCCGTGGCAACCTTTACAACATTAGCAGAAATAAGAAGGGTAAGGTCAGGGGGAGGGCTTTGGTAGGAAAGTAATTGGGATACTAGATGTGTTTCTCACTGTTTTTTCATTCGAGTCAAGCAAAATTCTGGAGTTGATTATTCTTGCTCAATGAACAGTTATCATATGTGAATTGGATCTAGAGAAAACCTTTGAGGCTTTGACCATGCAAATTGGAAGGTTCTTGTTTATATGTAGGTCTAGAGAATATTGTCAGTGATTCCCAAATTTTCCATTAGGTTATGATCATGAATTTGAAGCAGAGGAAATTTTAAATAATTAAGTTAGGAGTTATATGATAAATTGAACGGTATGTATTTCTTACTGAAAATATATTGTATGTAGCAGGTGAAGGAAGTATTGTGAAATCCTTAATAAGGTCTTATAATTATAAATATGAAATCGGCATATAAATTTTGTTGAATGTAGTAAACATGGTTCCATTTTCAGTCAGCAGATGAATCAAATATTTCACTCAGGAATACCATGGATAATGTGCTTGAGCTGATTAGCCTATCCTCCTTTGAAAGCATTATACATTTATACTTTTATTGTCTCAGATATACATAATGTACTAAATACTAATACCGAACTTCTAGAAAAGGAGGGAGATCATTTTTGAGAAATATAGTCATCTCATGTAGGGGTGTAAATGAAACGAGCCGTTCGTGAACAGCTCGGGCTCGGCTCGCATAAGAGCTCGATCGGGCTTGTTCGTTTATTAACGAGCCAAGCCTAAACATAAAAGTAAGCTCGTTTAGTTAAATGAGCTGAGCTTGAACATTTAAGGCTCGGTTCGTTTAGTTCATGAACGGCTCATTTAAAAATAAAATAATATAAAAATATATTTTTTTCTCTATCTTACATGTATTATTATATTTAAATATATAATGAATACTCATTCTACACATATATATATTGAATTTGTTATGTTATTGTGTTCAAATATCTTTTAATCAATAAAACATATATAAAAACAACAACAATCAAAGCCTTTTCTTACTAAATAGAGTCAACTATAATCAATAAAACATATAAAAGGATAAAATCTATAAATTAATATAAGATATAAGTTAATTTTCTTATGTGCATGTATATTCTATGAAAGTTGATAATTACTTAGCTCAGCTTGTTAAGCTCGTGAACGGTTAGGTCAATTAAACGAGCTGAACTTGATCACAATTTTTTGTTCATTTAAAAGCTCGGGCTTGAGTTCGAGCTCGCCTAATTTTAAACGAGCCGAGCTTGAACATCTAAAGCTCGGCTCGTTTGCAGCCCTAATCTCATGTGCTGAAATTACATCTTGTTCTTGCTCTCCCACACCCCTCTCCTCAAATTTTTTGATGAGTTTTGATTAATTCTGTAGGTGTCCATATGAATCGTGCAAGAGTTGCTGTTCAAGAAATCAAAATCCTTGTCATATACATGGTGTGCTAACTTTTCAAACACTGCTTTCAATAGATCATATCAAATATTCTCTTGATCCGTCTGGTTTTCAAATGAATATGCCATCCAGAGGTTTCTCATTGGTTTTAAAGCTACATTGCCAACAGATTTTTAGTTCTCCTTGGATCATAAGTGAGATGGCAATAATATAGTTCTATAGAATGATAACAATTGTATGCTTTCTTGTTGGTCTCTCTGTTATTTCCTGATTTTGATGCTAAAATTCTCTACATATTAATTTACTCCTCATTATAGTTTTCCTAATGAAATTCCATTTTTTGCTGTTGTTTTCATGTCTTGTGGTGAGTGCAGTGCTGAAGGCAAATTCAAATTTTTCTGACAAGACACCATCTTCTGGTGCTGCTTCACTTGATCAGCAATCCTCAGAAACATCTCAATCTACGTAAGTCATGAGTAACAGCCACCCCGTTTTGAACCCTATACATTTTTGTAGTTTTATACTTTTATAATTTCCAAACACTTTAGCTTTGGGTAAAAAGAACACTGGAGATTTAGGTTGGAAAAGTAGAGGCTAGGTTTTTCTTTTCCTAAAGCAGCATTGTTACACTGCTGAAAATATGGCTGGTTCCATAGTTTGTTCATTTTTCATCTACCATGAAGTATGCTATTCAGTAATTGCTCTAAGTTTTGCCTAAGTTCTAAAACTCTAAACTATCTGACTCAAGTTTCTCTGTAAGCAATCTCCTAGTTTAGAGTTCATTTATTGCTTTTATAGTTTTATATATTTATAAAATTATCTTAATTTCTATTTAGGTGAGTTCTTTCTGTCTAACACTGGATTTTTTATGTCACACTCGCACCACATTCTTACTGCAGTATTTTTCTTGAACTTCCAGTTTGTACTTCTAGCTACTTCCGTTTCAATTTTGATTGATTTACTTACCTGCTCATAATTTATACAATTAGCATTTAACGCATCTTTTATGTTCTTTTATTTGTTTTTAAGTAGAGTATGTTCTCTTTTTTATGTACTTCAGGACTGTAAGTAGAGCTGCATCACTTCGACAACTGTCCAACAGTTTTGCCCAGTTCAATAATTTGCATATCTCACTTCGATCGAGGAAGCCAATAACTAGAAAGGTGTCTACACACTTCACTTCAATAATTTGCTTTGCACACGTTAATTTGTTCTGAGTAGCTGTATGTTGTGTGAAAGTAATAATGGTGGGAATCATCACAGGATGCTGCAGCTATCAATGAATGGAGGCTGTCCAAGTTAAAGGAGTTCAAGGAGAGAAACCTTGAAGTGGAAAATGAAGCTTTTGACCGTTATATGCAGAATGTAGATTTACTGGAGGAAGTATTCTCTATGGAGGACAATGTGTCCTCTGCATCAGAGTCTAATAATGAAACTACAGCGGAGAACAACAATGAGACAACGATTCCAAAGCTGAAGTTGCAGCTAAGATCAGGCTCAATTAGAAGTGATAGTTTGAGAATGAGAATAAAACAAGTTGTGGATGAGGGATTAAAGAAGGTTCAAAACTCTGCTTTAGATGGTCACATGAATGAACCAGTTGATGAAGAAGAACCTAATCAAGCGTCAAAAAGGGCTAGGACTGAAAGGCTCTCAGATATAAGCGATCTTATAGATAAAATTAATAAAGCCCGAAATGAGGAGGATTTGAAACCTTGCATGGAGATGAGGGCCCAACTTTTCAATTTGGACAAAGGCTCTTGCAAATTAGAACATACAGATAATGAGACGGCTGAAAGTGATGGTGCACCAGCAAAGGAAGTAGATTATTCTCTACCTAAACTGGTTGGAACCGCTGAAATTGATCAAGAAACTATCAACACTATAGACAAACACTTTTCTTCTCTTGAGCATGTAGTGGAGTTATGAGGCAATATTTCTCAAATAAATTTGCTTTGCCTTCTAGATAGGATTAGAAATCCAATTGTTGTATTTGTTTACTTACTGCATTATGATAGTGTTGGGAAATTTTCCATGAAGTTGTTTGTTTATTTCAATGCACCTATAAGCAAATTTAGTAGTTGGGAAAATAGTGCAAATTTGTAAACTGATGAGAGTTGGTAAATTGGTAGTAGTTTCAATGAATCGATGACAGAAAACTTGAGCTGCAAGACATTCCAAGGCCCCTCAGAAATGAAATCTGACTTATCTGAACTAAATTTGACTTCTGAATTGGAATACAGAAAAGCTGCTTGCATTACACATTGGGAGAAGATAGTGGGTCAATACCCTCTTAAAGATTATGAAAAAGCAGGCCGTACATATTCCTGCCCTCTATTTGGATTGCTCTGTTTCCTTTGGAATATGTGCACTTCCCTCCCCTTGTAAGTATCCTTTTTCTTTCTTGATTAATCCTCCCTTTTTTTTCAGGCAACCAAACACATCCTGGGGCTAAAAAAACAAGGGAAAAAACGTACCAAACACAATTACTTATTTACCTTCACATGATGCAGCTCAGTGATCTTAACAAGTAAGTAAATTCTAGCTTCAATGGGACACACCCAAACACTTGATTATACATAATAATTTCTCTTTTAATCAAGACTTGAATTAATTATTCTTTTGATTCCCATCTCAAAAAAGAATCCTAGATGATGAGGCTCCTCCAAAGGCACACACACCTACCATTGTGAGTTGTGACAGATAAATTCCATCTTTCTGTATATATATATATTTGTCTTTGAAGCCTTCTGGCACCCCATTAAAGATTTGTGGGTTTCTTATTGGATAAGTGCTTTTCTTTTCTTGCTTTATTCTCTCATACTACATACCATACCACAACTACTTTCTTGGTGGGCATGAAACTTTCAAGCACATTTTCCTGTTCAGACAGAGGCTGTCCATACCTTACTCCTAAGTTTCAATCACTCTTTTGAAGAAAGACTCTTTGCTAATTTATTAATATTAATTAAACCTCATTATTACGCCCCAATGTTTGTTCTCAATTAACCCATTGATCATTATAATGATTCTCTCTTGTAAGTTATAATATGTCAGTTCATACTAAACTATCTTATTGTTATTATTATTATTAACACACCAGAAAAAAGGGAAAAAAAAAAAAGAAGCAACGCAAGCAATTAAAAGAAGAGCCTAACAAAGTGGGAAATGCTCATCATGTAATCAATTGTAATCTGACTTTTATTGTTTATACTTTCAAGTTTCAAACATGGGTAATATGTGGTGCCAATTACTCCAATTATATATATATATATATATATATACATTTAACCTTTTTTTTTAAAAAAAAAATCAGAACGAAATATCTCAATAGCAATTCACTTTCCACTTTCTAGGGCTTTGTATCCTTCATGCTTTCCATCTGGAACTAATTAATGAAAATTAATTCAACTAAGTTTATAGCTCACAGAACCATGATTATGTTGGTGATATGATAAGGATAGAGGAAAAGTTAAGAATATCACATGGAATTGGTGATTTCCCAAGGGGATCAAATTCATTAAAAAAATTGAAATAGCATTAATTAATTAATTAGTAACATTGTTAATCAAGAGATGGGATAGAGCAGTAGTAAACATAATTTTCTGGGATGGTTTGGTTATACATACATATATATATATATACACACACACCAGATATATGCATATAAGTTACTTTTTAATCTTTAAAAAATATAATATGAAATAATAATTTTTATATTTTATAGTAATAATAAATTAAATATATATTACTTATAAAATTTTTAACTAATGTGAATAACTTCTTATCTATTATTATTTTTTTGTCTCTCTAATATCTTTCTATCATAGAATTTATTTTGTATTTTTAATTATAAAATAAATGTTTTGTGACGTTAAAAAAAAGTGGGACACAAAGAAAATAACAGTCATGTTAATATATTTTGAAAAGTGAGCACTTGCATGTGTATGTGGAAGCAATTAAGAATAATTTGGTCATAGGAATCATATGGGTTCCCTCTATTAATATTAGGGCTGTGATTGAGATGCCATTTCGAAGCCACTTCAGGGTTTTGGTCCTACGATATATACCTTTCAACTGTAGAAAAAAAAATGAAAAAAGAATAAAAAATATCTCACAGAAAATGTAAAAAGAATAAGAAAAACTAGTGTTATAAATGTTGTTATATACTTTTGGGTGTCAAGTGGGGAGGGGCCACATGCTTATCACACTGTTCAATAATGTGTATAAGTGATGACAAATTTCATGTCATGGTAGTTGATGCATTTGATCGTTGTCCCAAGTGATCTTTGATTAAATTAATTAAACAAATTATCCTTTTTACTTATTTTATTTTATTAATTGTTTTTATATATATATATATATGCTCAACTTAATTACATGGTTTCTTTTTTGTAACAATTTTAAGGACTACATTACATATAGCTAGCAAGTTAAAAACTATTGTGTATTAGAAAATCAAAGGAGGTTAAGAAGTAATATTCAAGAGGAATTGATGAAGATGATGCATGCGTGCCAATTTATATAATTAATTAGTCTTGCTCCCTTGGCTTCTTATAGATAGGGAAACTTCAAAATTGACACTAAGCCATCTTTAATTATTAGGCAACATTTAACACATTTGAAGAATAAATTAGAGGAAAGTTACTTTTTGTGTATGAATTGTTGGTCAACTTACTATTTAGTTTCTGAATAATGAAAATAAATACTATTTGTTTCCTAAATTTTTATTTCTGTCAAATATTTAGTCCATGTGACGTTATAAGCTGTTATCAACCGGGTGACATACGTGGTCGTTAAATATTAATATGTCACCGTTAATTTGTCACATGTGCTGTCATGTCACATTGCCACATCATTTTGCGAGAAAAATTGAAAAAAAAAGAGAAACGTACAAAATACAAATTAGACAAAAATGTCATTTTTAAAATGGTTAAATACAAATTTTCATCCTCAAAATGATATGGCAATCAATGTGACATATGATAGCACATGTGGCAAATTAATTGTGACACGTTAATATTTAACCATCACGTCACCCGATTAGATAAAAGCTACGACTAAATAGTTGATAGAGATAAAAATTGAGAGACTAAATATATAGTTGGCAGAGGTGAAAATCCAAGGATTAAATTGTCTATTTCTATTATTCAGGGACTAAATAGTAGGTTGACCAACAATTCAATGATAAAAAGTAAGTTTTCTAAAAAAATATATGATTGTGAAGTAATTATTATTTATATTTTGTGGGGAGATCATAGCTAGCTAATTACCAAGTCCATAATCTTATGAGTTTATATAAATTAGTTACATGATGGTCCGGTCATATATAATGTATGTTGTCAAATTTGAGAGTTTAAATAAACTTATGAAGGGGGAGCAAACTCGTTACGTGAACTCGACTTGTGAACTCGTCATTGTTTATATATTTCAATAAATAGTTATTAAAAATATATATATCTATCATAATTAATGTAAATAAAGTAACCTTTTAAATAATAGAATTTCAAATGTAATTGTCTATTAATACATGAATATATTGAGTACAAATTTATTCAAACTATAGATTTCTATTCATAATTTATACATTTATTAAATAATTAATAATTTATATTTAAATATTTATACTTTTTTTAATTTGGACAATAGAATACTGTTTTTTTTTTAAAAAAATTATATAGAGAATATTTTGATAATTGTGTTTGAATGAAAAATAAGAGTGTCCCAAAATAATATTTTTCATGAATTTATAATCGAGTTAACTCGTTTTGTCTACGTGTAAACGTAAACTCGTAAGAGGTTAAGAGTTAACTCGAGAATTTAGCACAAGTTTAAATATTTTTGAGTTTGACACGAGTTAACTCGTTTTGTCCACGTAGAAACGTACACTCGTAAGAGTTTAAGAGTTAACTTGAGAGTTTAATGACTTTATATATAAATATCCTAATTTGCAAAATTAATGTCCCAAAACAACCAATTAAA
This sequence comes from Senna tora, assembly GCA_014851425.1. Classification (NCBI taxonomy): domain Eukaryota; kingdom Viridiplantae; phylum Streptophyta; class Magnoliopsida; order Fabales; family Fabaceae; genus Senna; species Senna tora. Next base: position 17,336,988 of record CM026270.1, on the reverse strand, counting down.
CATGAAATGTAAAGAGATAATTGGTGGTGATTTTGTCCAGATCTATTTTTGGTTTCAGTCTTTCTTTATTAAAGATTCTGTTCCGATTTCTAGATTGACTCAGATCTGAGCATCTATGCCGAAAAGCTTTAGGTCTCTTATCAAATTGATGAAGAAGTCTATGTCATCTACATATGTGCAGAATACTACTTATCTGGTATGCAGGAAATGTAAGGGTAAGCAATTTGTTGACAACACCAAGATCAGTGTGGATTTTCATCCTAAGATTATCTTATTTATAGGATTAATTGTGCTTTTCTTTTGTTTTTTAGTTTCAACAATGTTTGACAATTATCCTTCTTTTGTATTATTGGGTTGTAGTTCTCTGACTATTTGTAAGTGCCATTTGGCTTTTTTATAAATTTTGTTTTTTTTTAAAAAAGAGATAATTGGGTGGCTTAATTAATTATCAATTATCAAACATCAATTATATCACAAAGCTTAATTTAATAAAATCAAAACTAATATAATGGACACAATGGAATTAATATTAATTAATTAGTCAAAGGAGGCAGGTTCTAGTTAAAGCTAAATTTGGAACGTTAACTTCATTTTACAACACAAATTAATTCACGACGTGTTCCATAAGGGAATGATGAGGCAAATCCAAGCCATAGATTCCAAATCCAACTTAAGTAAGCTTTCAATTCATTAATTTTTTTTTTAATTTTTTTTTAGGGTTTTTTGTTTTCTTCTTGCCTCTCAAGTCGTTGTTGAATTGATGTATAAGATCATGAGAATAGTTCAAACTCAATATAATCAAGCCTCTAATTAGGGAGGAAATGTTCAGTACATGCCTGATTCTTAAACCATTCAAAATGAATTCTTATTAATGTGATTTTATATTAATATTAACAATTAATGGCTTTAAATGATTGAAGAATATATACTAAACTTCAGTGATACAGTAATATTAAATTTTGATCCGGAATTAGGATCGCCGACACAAATCTCTATATATAATTAATAGATACGACAACAATCAGTTGGCCAGCGAAAAATTCTTAAATGGAGCTCAAATCCGCAGAAGATTAGTCCTTGACATGTCGGGCTGGATAATACTTTAAAAAAAAATAATAGAGACGATAATAATGGCATGATTGAATCCAATTCTTCCAAACTCCTTTTTGCTTTATTTTAATTTCTTTTGTGTGGTAGCTATAATAATAGGCTTAACCTTTTGCTCCAATTAATGGGTTTGGTTTCGTGGATATTTATAATTTAATTCATTAATTAATAGATATCAAACAGTTAAAGCATAATGATTTGTTGTCACTTATTAATTGGGTTTAACTTTTGCTATCCATAATTTTCAAACCTGAAATTAATCTCCATATAAAAGCAAACCTATTCCGGAGATCATCATACAAAGACAAATTAAAACACAATTTGGAATATTTTTTAGATAACGATTTGGCAACCCCCAACCTAAAAATTCAGAAATTTTCAGTTAATTTCAGCAATATATATATATATATATATATATATATATATATATATATATATATATATATATATATATAATTCTTAATTAGTTTCTCTTATTATTATTTTCTTTTCCAATCACTTGAATATTATATGCATATGTATTATATTTAATTAAACTAATTGACCCAATATATATGAGATATATGTCAATATTACATTTCATTTTTCAAGAATCTCTTGGATTAAATAAGGTTTAATCGTTTTGAAACTATTTATCTGGAATTTGATCCGTCTACACTTTTATTACTTATTGAAAGCTATAATTAATTAAGTTGTAACGCACTACTTTGAAGGAGTTAAATAATCATTTTTTTCTTTGTCTTAACTAATTGTCTAATTCGGACTCAACCCGTATCGCACACCTGATTATAGTGAGAGAATCTCCCAATGAAGATAAATTACATTTACATGATCTCAATGTGAGCTATAGATAGTGAGAGCACCGTACTCCCTTAATTATATCCTCTCCTATGTTTGATTTTTGGATGGATGAGATTATTGGAGTGTCAATCATTGAATGCTATCCCAATAATAGATCCTACAATACTCGATAAATTAATCATCAGATATTTTCTTAAATTTTTTTTTCTAACTCCAAAAAAAAGGAGATCTTCACATCAACGCCAACAATAACTATTTGTTAAAATATAATAATTTTACCAACAATAGTGTAGCACAAATAGTAAGGAGTCTGTGTTCTCTTCACTATTATTTTTTTAGTTTGATAAGAGAATAGAGCGTGTATATATGTGTTGTGTCATTGAATTCAATTCGGATTGGATTTGATTTTGTTTTGTTTCTAGTTAAGCGGATAAAAGTTCAATAGTACCGTACTACTGAACTTCAGTGCATCCCTCTAATTATGTAGTGTCATTTGTTAATATTAATAAAAAATTCACATTAATTAGGGCCCACCTTGAATGATTTAGGGACCAACTGATTGGAGGGATGTACTGAAGTTCAATACTACCGTACCACAGAACATCTACTCCTAGTTAAACATATTATTTAGATATATATTCCACCTAACTAGGGAATTATGAGATATGTAATATATCTTCAACTTTGATAGGCAATTTGAGAATTTTAAGTCCAAAACTTTTTTGTTCAAATTAAAGCGTTTGAGATTCGTCAATTTGTTCTCATATCAATCAAAACCAACTTCTCTTTATTTCAAACTCTTGTACCTCTCATTAATTAAGACTTCGATAATGTGCTTGCACATATATGTACTTGTCACATCACATACCATACCCGACGTCGTCGTTTTCGTAATTTTTCATATAATATATATATATATATACTCGTGGTTTGTAAACTTTATAAGTAGCTATGGGGAAAGTCCAAAATTGCCTAACATACATATATGTACCATTCAGTTAACTAATTATTATTATTATTATTAAATGATCTTTAATATTGATATTTCCTAGCTATACGAATTGGGGCATCTGTTTTTTGTCTTTTTATTTTCAAATCTTGTCAATGGTGCCTATTAATGGAATCTTCTGGTAATAATTCCAAACACTAGAGATTGATTACTATTATAATTTTCATATATATATATATATATATATATATATATATGTGTGTGTGTGTGTGTGTGTGTGTAATGTTTCTTCTTTTCCAATTTTGGCACGTGAGCTAAATTGGAGAACCGTGCAGTGCAGATCAGGGAAGATGGAAAATTGATTGAACTGAAGAGTAATATATATATATATTAATATAATTAATTAATTATATTAATGAAGAAGCTAATTATTATAAACCAAAAAGCATTAAGCAGGATTATTGAGGTTATAACTTCAGTGTCCGCCATTGTTGATGAAATCCAGAAATGGAAGCGATTAGGAAGTTAGGTTTTCGTAAAGTTTTTAAAATTGCTTAAATATTAATTTTTCATTGGTTTAAGTCTACAAAAGAAAAAAAAATATGTATATTCTTATACATGTAAAAACAACTTTAGAAAATTAAATCTTAATACAATCATCCATGAATATATATAGATATATATAAAAGTAATTGAATTTCCATTAAAATCATTCTCTAATAATATTATATTCAACCATGGACTAACCCACTATTTTGACAAAAGGCCATAAAATTAAAGTCATGAAGAGAGAAAACTCGCAAGATATATATATATATAAAGGAAAAACAAAATTTGGTAAAACTAATTATCGATCACCAACATTTCTCATAATCAACTATCTAAAGTAAAATTAAAAAGTTAAAACACGCAACTAAATATTAACATTATATTCTTTTTAAAAAAATAAAGAAATTAAAGAAAAATAATTAATTATAGCTCACTAAAAAAAACTGTTATTTAGCGTCAGAAAAATGGTGGCGGTTATGAAAATCGTCGTTAAATTTAAATATAGCGGCGGTTTTACAAAAACAGCCGCTATTTAGCGGCGATTAGGCCTAACCGTTGTTAATTAACGGCTAACGGCGGTGAAGACATAACCACCGCTATTTAACGGCAATTCTCTCAAAACTGCCGTTAACGACAGTTCTCTAGCGCCAGAGATCTTAATTATATATAAGATTATATATGATAATGTTTTAAAAATCGAACCGGGACCTGTTCAGTAGTCTGATAATCTAGTTGGAGTAAAAAATTCGGATGAAGGGTTCACCCGGTGACTCGAATTTAACTGGGAACCAAGCCAATTTTTTGGGTTGACCTGACGGTCAAAAAGTTTTTTTGTTACTTGTTTTTTAATAATTGACCCTAACATTTTAACTTATATTTGAATTTGAGTATATGCATTATATATCTTATAATTTTAAACTTTAGCTTTTATGATTATGGAACAACTAATATAATACATAAAAATGTATAAATATTTTAATTATTATTATTTGAGCATACTTTTTTCATATTTATAGTTCAAACATATAAATTATTCATTATATTTAAAAGTTATAAATAAAAAATATATCATTGATATTAATATTAGTAAATTATTATAATTTTTATATTTATAACATCATCTTGTTCGACCAACGGTTTAACCAGTTAGCTCGTGACCCGAAATATTTTTTGGTTCAGTGACCGGTCCGATTTTTAAAATATTGATATACGTATGTGTAATTAAATGGTAAGCGACTTGATATCGCTTAAACAATGTCCCGAATTCGAGACCCGCAGTTATTTTCGTTGAAAGACTTTAACCGCCATAATTAGATGCACAATCCAGATTAATCGAGGCAGTGTCTCGAACACCATAAGACCAACCAAATAAAAATGAAATGGATCCCATGCATGTGAGGGGCACATGATATGCTTGATTTGAATGGTCATGTATAGCATAATGGACGAAAATGATATGAAACACATGCATCAAACTTGGGCCCCTTGATGCGATGGAAATGAAATGAAGTGACAAACTTAATTATATATAATTAACATTTAATTAATTTTGGAGCATTGGCTTTTAAATTAGAATTTTACTGCTTAGAGTGAATTCGAACGTAAAAGACTCCTCATTTCCATTTATACATATTAATTTGTTATTAAATGTCCATTAATAAACAAATACACAAAACAATTAAGCGTTTTGTTTACACATTAGTAGTTTAGTACTGTATTTCTTATATATTCTTTCATTTTTAATTAAATTAGCCTTGTGCTGGTTTGTTATAATGGTAAAATATTTTTGACAATTTTTAATATTAGTTGTGCAAATGATACTAATTCCTTTTAGCATTAGTCACAAATGATATTCAAATTTGGATTTGAGACTTGAGAGAGCTAGCTTAGCTTTCTTTTCAAAGTTTTTGAAATTATAGAAAGGTGCTTTTTTTTTTTTGGTTGTCAGGATTGGAGAATCTCCCAACAGAAATAACTGCATTGATGTACATATATAAAAAGCTGCATTCACGTACATAAACCCTAAATCACTTAGACCAACTCCTCGCTCATATAAAAAGGTGCATTTGAGGAGTCTATAAAAATTCTTTTGAAACTACTTAAAACTCTACACGTACGTACATATGTAATTAATTAAAGATATTCAATTACATATAAAATAAGATTTTGTTTGTCAAATCCAAAGAAATGATCACTATGCATCATATATATAACTGTAGTTTGAAAAATCAATTCACAAAATGTGTGATAAGAGAAAATGTGGAGGAAATGGTAAGGTAGGTGAAGAATGTTATAGTGTGTGGGAAATAGCTAGGGAAATGAGCCCCAAAAAAAAACTAAAATTGACGACCAACTTCTATGGAATGACTAGGGATGGCAATCTTATTCAGATTCAATGGACACTCGAAAAATTTATCAATTGGGTCTGGGTCTGAAAAATTTAACGAGTAAAAGTTTGGGTCCGGGTCTGGAGACGGGTAAGGGTGTATTCATCCCGGACCCAAACTCGAACCCGGACCCAGTGATATAGTATATATAAAAATATATTATATATCATATCAAATTGTGTGTTTGAACTTTGAAGTTTATTTTTTTTAAACTTAGAAATAATTAAATTTATGAATGTGTGTTCAATACTTGTGATGAAAGTAACAAATTTTGTAGAAAAAATAGTAAATTTTCCAGGTCCAGGGCCGGGTCTGGGGATCCAAGTATTCAATGGGTCCGGGGACGGGTATCAAATTTTATACCCGGCCGGGGACGGGTCCGGGGATGGGGAAAATATTGACTACCGGGGCCGGAGACGGGAAATACAGTATCCTACTCAGACCCTACCCATTATCATCTCTAGAAATGACGCTTCATTTTTATTTTTTTTTAGGAATTCTAAAAATAATAGTTAAAAAAAATATAAATTCTTTATTATTTGTATAACATCATATCGCGTTAATCTTCATATAGGAGTCATTTGAACATGAGATTACCTACTATTTTAATCAACACTTGTTGATAAATACTGATTAAGTTTATAAACCCTAAACATTGCGTTTTATTTCTTCAAATTTGACCTTGGGGAAAACAAACATTGAAATGGATTCATTTCATTTCAAAGATTGATTTGTTGAAGCTGAAAAAGAAGGTTGTAAATAATTAGAGAGTTTTGTTACGCAGTCTCCTTCTTTCTTAATTTATAACATGCTTGATTCGATATTAGATCATATATTGTTCAGCATAGAAAAGTAAAGAGAGAGAGTGACACATAAGTAAATCCTACACATAAATAAATCTTAATAGTGGATCCATTCTCGGCCTAATTCATATATATGTAGTTTTCCACTAGTAATTGTGATTTTACATTAATTAAAGTAAAAACAATTGTAAAACAAAATTATTTACGAAAGTATTTATATTATAGGCATGCATGCATATGGTTGAATCAATTAATTATCACACTTTAATTTGAATTATCTATTTATGTTACACCAGCTCCTAGAGCATGATCAGAGACATTCATTTATTATTTTGGTAATAGGCAAAAGTAACTTTCCTAACCCCCAACGTTTGGGGGTCCTGTCAGTTTCGCCCCTAACGTTTTTTCGCTGTCAATTGTACCCCTAACGTTTTACGTTTCTGCTAATGTCACTCTTTTCACTAACACCGTCAAATATTTAACATTTTTTGCTGACGTGGCATCCTATGTGGCAAAACGTTTCTTTTTTCTGTCAATTGTAACCCTAACGTTTTACATTTCTGTCAATGTCACCCTTTTCACTAACACCATCAAATATTTAATAATTTTTGCTTACGTGGCATCCTATGTGACAAAAATATCTGACTTGACATATTTTTTTCCACACCAGATTTTTTACTCATCTTTTTCCCATCAAAACCGTGTCGTTTTAACCTCATCATATTCCTTTTAAAATATAACTCAAACGTACATGCCATTTTGCAGACAAAAACATTGGAGACGTTATCCATTATCTACTTTGTTGGAGACGTTACACATTCTCTACTTTGTCGGAGACGTTACCCTAAAATAGAGAATGGATAACGTCTCCGTTGTTTTTATGACCAAAATAGCGCGTGCGTTTGAGTTATATTTTAGACGGAATAGGCCGAGGTCAAAACGATATAACTTTGATGGGGAAAAGATGAGTAGGAAATCTGATGTGGAAAAAAATATACCAAGTCAGATATTTTTGCCACATAGGATGCCACGTAAGCAAAAATTATTAAATATTTGATGGTGTTAGTGAAAAGGGTGACATTAGCAGAAATGTAAAACGTTAGGTTTACAATTGACAGAAAAAAGAAACGTTTTGCCACATAGTATGCCACGTCAGCAAAAAATGTTAAATATTTGACGGTGTTAGTGAAAAGGGTGACATTGGCAGAAACGTAAAACATTAGGGGTACAATTGACAGCGAAAAAACGTTAGGGACGAAACTGACAGGACCTCCAAACGTTGGGGTTAGGAAAGGTACTTTTGCCTTGGTAATATTTATAATAGAATTACTTCATGTGATCTATTTGAATAGTTGATATTGACAATATTTGAGAATCCCATTCCTAGCTATAAGATATTTTCATGCTTCAAACTTCAAATTCTTCCTTCAATTCTTTTTATTCTTTCTTTGCCCACACACGACTCAATCAAAATTTTCTACAATAATTAAATTTCAAGAAGTTTTCAACGCCTAATTAACAACGACAATATATACCAAATGAAAACTAGTTAATTAACAATTCTGACATTTTTCATAAACTGGCACTGAATCTTGAATTCAATTATATATGTTTTCTGGAGTTGAATTTATTATTATTATATATATATTAGATAAAAGAATATATTTTTATATTTGTTTGGTCAAATGGGTACATCTAGCTACTTGAATTTTTTTTTCCACTCAAATTAACTATTTATATATATTGACTAGTTAATTACTTAATTTGTACAATAAATTAAAATAGATAGTGTGCTGTGTTACGTGCATCAAATATTCAAATTACTTATTATTATTATTATTATTATTATTATTATTATTATTATTATTATTATTGTGATTTCTATTTATTTATACGCGCGTTTTTCTTCACGTTAGAGTTACATTTAATTTTGACGAACTTGCATTTATTTTCTTCACATTATAATACATAATGTTTCTACATAGAAAATTTTAATTATGTGTAGTGGCATCATACCCTAATTAATCATCAATATTATTCACAATTAGTATTTTTATATTTCTAGCCTGAGCATAAATTTTTCAAAATTTTATGTATATCTTAAATAAATAGAAATATATATAATTATAAACAGAGTTTGAAATATATATAAAATTTAAATATCAAAGGTACACATACCTAATTAATTGAAAATCGAAAGTCTTGTAATATATACATCCCTCGTGATTGTATATAAAATGTTCCATCTATCTTAATTATCATTTTTCCTTTCCACTATATATATCACTATTATTATATGCTGTTGGTTGAATATATATTGCCATCAAAATCTTGAAGAACCTAATAAACTGAATATATATATATATATATATATATATATATATATATATATATATATATGTTTGGCACCTCGATCCCTTTTTTATAATTATTATTTCTTATATATTCAATTCTCTTCAAGAAACAAAAAGATAAAAGTTTATTTGTAAAGGGATCGACAATTCTCTTTCTCGCCAACCTCTAAGCACGCAGGATGATATATAATATTTTACTGTTTTTTTAATTATAATTACCAATTTAGTTATAATTTATATAATTTTTTTGGTCATATATATAATGTAATCCCTGATTAAAAAATGTATTGTCATCAACTTAATTATTCTAATATTAATTAATAGTATATGTATGCATGTATGTATGTAATTGACGTTTGAAATTAAAGGTATTATGTTTGTGTGTAATGTATTATGGGCACGTTTGGTTATGTGAATATCAGATGTAATGGAAATGAGAATGGATGAGGGAATGAGAATAGTAATGTGAAAGTGATGTGATGTGACGTGAATGGAATAAAAATGGATAAAATGACTATTTTATCCTTATATTAAAAGTGGAAGTGGAATAAAAGTGAGTAAAAAAGTAAGGGTAAAAATATAATTTCATCAGATTGTAAAAAGTAAAGTATATTTAGTAGGAAGATTAATGTTGAATGTAATGTTAGATTACATCACAGTATCACACATTACACCATCTTTTCCATCAATTACCAAACATGCCCTATGCCTTCATTCAATATTTTCAATTCCCATAATTAATTGTCTTTGATTCTCCTTCAACCTCTATCTCTTTCCAATGGTCCCCATCCATCCATCGATCATCACCTCAATAATATATATATATATATATGAAAAACCCTTTTCACACCACACTGAAAAATATTAAGAACCAAATAAAGAACCTAACTACTACAATTAAATTTGTGACTATAATTATAATAAGGCCATGTATATTATGGTTCAAATCGTTTAGGAAGAAGTGATGGTTAGCTTTTGTTTTATCAAAAATGTTTTTTTTAGGTCAAAGTTTCCATCAACAACAACAATGACTAATCTTCTCGTACGTTGATTTTTTAACAAAAATGTCATACTAACCTTACTATAGATTTTTTTTGAATGAAGTGTTTGTCTTGGCTTTTTTTTTAAAAATCTAAGAAGTTTTTTTAAGTAGTATTATATAATTAAATAGTACGTGGAAGCAATAATATCTTTGATTATTTGAAACAAAAATTAATTAATTGTATTTTTATTCAAAATCATTAATGAATTAACATATATATATTTTCTAAATGTAGACGATTTAATTTAATGAATAGGAAAAACTACTTTTCTCAAGGATTTGTCAAATATAATAATAAAAAATTCTTAAATAATAATGTGAAACACAAAATTTCTATAAAATAGAAAAGAAAAAAGAGAGATTAATTGAGGAAGATAAAGTTTAATAAGTGTGGACACATATATGTATGGGTAGCTATAAATGATTGAGAAGCAAATAAGTGATGGGTGGCTTTAGGGTTTAGCCTTCTCTCTCCCATCCCACTAGCTATATAGTGTGCTTATAACCTTTTCTTTTGTTAGTTAGCTTCTTACAACCAAACCCATCACCACAAGTCACAACAACGTTTTAACTCATCCATCTTTCTATATATATATATATATATATACCTTACGTACCTTCTTCATAAATCATCAATATAAATGGATAATACATTGCTTGTTTTACACTACAAAAAAAAACTGAGTTAGCTACGGAAATTAGCTAGGGAAAATTTTCCTAGCTAATCCCTAGCTAATTAGCTACGGATTAGCTAGGGAAAAAAAATCCCTAGCTAATTAGCTACGGATTAGCTAGGGATAAAATCCCTAGCTAATTTGGTAAAAAAATTTGGCGCGAAAAGGCGGGAAAATTTAGCTAGGGAATTGCTACGGATTAGCTAGGGAATTTAGCTAGGGAAAAAAACCGTAGCTAATCCCTAGCTAATTAGCTAGGGAAAAAAAACCTTAGCTAATCCCTAGCTAATTAGCTAGGGATTTGCTACGAATTTCCCTAGCTAATTAGCTAGGGAAAAAATCCCTAGCTAATTAGCTAAGGAAATTAGCTACGGATTTTTCCAAGCTAATCCCTAGCTAATTAGCTAGGGAAAAAAATCTCAAGCTAATCCGTAGCTAATCAAAAAGTGATAAATGGCCTAGTGGTTGGTCTAAATGTTACCATCCATGATATTCCGTCTTCGAGGCCTCCTAGGACCATTTTTCAAAAATATAAAGTGGTCACCGGAGGTGGTCGCCGGAGGGGCCGCCGGCCGGCGGTGGAGGAGGTCACCGGTGGCCGTCGTCGGAGGGGGTCGCCGGAGGGGCCACCGGAGGCCGGTGGAGGAGGTCGCCGGCGACAATTTTTGGAGGGGGTGAGTTAGCTAAGGATTAGCTAGGGAATTTAGCTAGGGATTAGCTACGGCTTAGCTAGGGAATTTAGCTAGGGATTAGCTACAGATTAGCTAGGGATTAGCTATGGATTAGCTAGGGAATTTAGCTAGGGATTAGCTAAGGATTAGCTAGGGATTAGCTACGAAAAAAATCCCTAGCAATTAGCGTCCAAATATTAGCTAGGGAAAAATCCGTAGCTAATCCCTAGCTAATCCGATTAGCTACGGATTAGCTACGGATTTTTCCCTAGCTAATCCTGTTTTTTCTTGTAGTGTTAGTCATAACCATCGAGTACAATGACTAATTTATCTACTGAGTTATAAGTATATATTTTAAAGATAGACAATACGTTAGTTTAAAATTTTTAAGTTGCTATTTACCCAAAATCAAATATATGTAAGTATTGATGATGATACCCTTTCATTCAACCACATCTCGAATTCTTGTACTTGATATTTTCTCCCTAATTCATTACTAATTACAAATAAACACTACTGCTCATCTTAATTTAAGAAATTAATTATTTAAACTATATATAATTTTGGTCAAAACCCCAAATTGGTCCTCTATGTTTCACTCAAGTTCCATATTGGTCCTTTATGTTTCAAAAAGTTTAAATTGGTCCTTTATGTTTGCAAGAAGTTCCAAATTGGTCCTTCCGTCCAATTCCGTTTATTTTTCCGTTAAGTGCTGACGTGGCATGCTGAGGTGTCACACTCTCTCTCTTACGTGTACCACTTAGCTGACGTGGCCTTAGTTAAACTAAAATCAAGGACTAAAATGAAACAAAATAATTTTTCACAAGACAAAAAATGCAATTTTCACACTTTTTATCTTCTTCTTCCTCATCCTGCTACTGCGCTTGAAAACAAAAGAATGAGAGAGAGAGAGAGAGAAAACGCACCGATTGAAACAAAAGACATAGGCAAGCAACGAAAATGAAAAATAGAGGAAGAACGAACGATGATGGCCAATAGTTTAATCAACGAAACCAAAATTTAGTGCCAACCCATGGTTAATCAAATCCGTTAATGAGAAAGCAATGGAAAGTGGTAAAAATAGCATACCCCTTTAATAATGATTACACTTAAAAGAGTTTAGAGAAAGTGAAGAAAAAGCAACGAAAAATGAAAATATTGAAGGTGTGGAGGTTTTCAATGGGTTGATTTTTCAATGGGAGAAAACATTGCTTAAAACATTGAAGGTGTGGAGGTTTTTAATGGGAGAAAACGAAGAAAAAGGAACGGAAAATGATTACACTTAAAATAGGTTAATCAATGGGTTGATTTTTTTTGGGTTCATGGGATAAGACATTGAAGGTGTGGAGGTTTAGGGTTTGATGAAGACAATGAAGGGAAGAGTAAGAGTTAGATGAGGAAGAAGATGGGAAAGTGGGAAAATAGCATTTTTGTCTCATGAAAAATTATTTTGTTCTATTTTAGTCCCTGATTTTAGTTTAATTAAGGCTACGCCAGCTAAGTAGTACACATAGGAGAGAGAGTGTGACACCTCAGCACGCCACGTTAGCACTTAATAGAAAAAATAGATGGAATTGGACGGAAGGACCAATTTGGAACTTCTTGCAAACATAAAGGACTAATTTAAACTTTTTGAAACATAAAGGACCAATATGAAACTTGGGTGAAACATAGAGGATTAATTTGGGGTTTTGACCTTTAATTTTAATTTCAATTCCACCTTTTATCTCATCCCTAGCTATAATTAATAACCCAACTCTATTTTGTATAGAAGATTTAATTGGTGGCTTATGATCGTGTGTGTGTATTTAATTTTTATAACCAACATTTAGTATTATCAACAATAATTAAATATTTAGTATATATCCCGGTTGATGAAGAATTTTATTGAGACTTACGTATTAAAATTAAAACAAAGAGAAACAAATTAAAGAAGCTGGCTATATATATATATATATATATATATATATATATATATATATATATATATATATATATATATATATATATGAAGATGGAGGATTATTCGATCTCTTCATCTCCCTATGATTTCATTCTATTTAATTTGACCTTTTCATTTTATACACTAAATTATTGTTGAGCTTGCCGTCCTATATATATATATATAGTACTGCATGTTTCTCATCATTTTGTCCAAATCACAATGTCAACTTTATATATATAAATTATATATATACATCACACCACACTTTAATTAATTATATGATTATATCCCTAAATCAAATAATTCTCCTAAAGAGTTTAGGCCTCGTTTGTTAGCAAGATTTGGGGATGGAAAGGGAAAGGGTTTGTTCCAAGCATGTGTTTGGTAGATGGTTTTCAATGCCAATGTTTGCAACATTACCTAGTGTGAGGGTTTGGGAAACCCCCTCCAAGTTGGTGGGTTTCCAATATTCCCTAGTCTAAAAAGACCAATATGCCCCTACTCTTTATTAATAATATTTTAATATAAGGATAAAATAGTCATTTTAACCCATTTTCATTCTTTTTCATTTTCATTCTCTTTTCTATTTTCTACTGCCAAACATAATTCTAAACATTCTTATTCTCATTCTTATTATTTCTGAGTACCAAACAAGCCTTTAATTCAGATTATTTTTCATTAAGCTTTGTATATATATATATATATATATATATATCATTAATTTGTTCACATGAGACTCATCAGATTCAACAACTATCTTTCTACGTACTAGCTAGCTAGCCCTGGATCTCCTTAAGAAAATTATTCAGCTGCACGTAGGTATCCAGTACCACCATAAATTTCACAGCTAGCTACCTACCTAACTAGTAGGGTGAAATCAACACATACATATTCATTTAGAAAATCTAAGTTATATATATTATATAAAACATTCAATTCAACCCATATATATGATATATGCCAGTTTGAAGCAACTTTTTGTTATGTGTGAGATTAGTTGGGAAATTGTAATTGCTTCAAGTCAGTGGGCAAACCCATTAAAAAAAAGGTAAGAGGATAGTGATTTGTGTGGTACACCCCAAACAAAAATAATAATAAAAGGAGTCATTTTCAATGCCACTCACAGCATGGAATAGTAAATTTTAGATTAAACTAATTATTTGTCTTAAAAGATAAGAATATTAAATTTAATTTGTAAAAGATATAATTTATTTAATTTTAATTTTTAAAAGATAGAAATGATAAGCCCTTATTAGAAGATGATATACGTCTTAATTAAGTTCTTGTGAAATTTAATTTGATGTTAATTAATGGAGATTCTAATTTATAAAGAATTAAATTAATAAATTATTTTTTTAATAAATTAAATTTGATATTTACATGCATGAACTATACATATATATATATATATATGAGAAAGATATTGCAAAGAAACATTTAGAGTAAAATGACATTTTTGGTTCCTAATAAGTAATAAAGATAGGACTTTTTGCAATTTAGTAATTTTAAAAATAAAAATGTTAAATTTAATCTCTAAAAAAATGAGATGTGTCTTAATTTAGTCTCTGAAATTTCAGTTAGTTAGTTGATAAAGATATGAGAAAATAAGTTAAGACAAATTATATTACATCTTTCAGGAATTAAATTTAATAATTTTATTCTTCAAATATGACTAAATTAAAACTAATTACATACATACTTCATAGATTCAAAATATTAATTTAGTAGCTAATAAATTTTAATTAATTATGGTGGGAAGCCAAGAGGCACTAAACAAAGGACACGTACCTACATCTACAACTGCCTTGTGAGAAAAAAAGTCATAATTATTAATTCCCCAAAGTTGAATTTGGTCCCAAATTAATTAAAATGCACCCTTAATTACTATATGTTGTCAGGTTACGTTAGAGGGATGAAAATGAAAGGGTGTGTGTGAGGAAATTTAATACTATATATAATCACCCTACAAGAATTAACCCTATGAATTATATGAAAGCTAGGCATATATAGTACTATTATATATATATATATATATATATATATATATATATATATATATATATATATATATAATTATATATAATTATTGTTATTATTATTATGAATATAGTATCTGTGCTACGTCTCCTTTGGATCGATTAATTAGGGACCACTCTCATATATATCTTCTTCTTTTTTCACAAGTATTATTGAGTATAATTAATTTTGTTCTTAACCGATCGAAGTTGCTCCTTCCAACTTCGTTTCCTCTTTACCCATTTGTCCTATATATATATATATCAGAAATGAAAATTAAAGGCTAATTTTTCTACTGTACCACTCAAGTGTTAATAATGAATTAATTCCAAATAATAAAAAGTAAAGTATATATATAAGAATTTGAAGAGGGGTAATTAGCTAGGGAGGGTGATGTAGAGTTTGTTATATAGGTTTGGTTAAAGTTTGGAAGGTGGTCCAGATAGATGGTGCAGTAAGAATTGGGAATTTGCCGAGAAGGGTTGGAATTGGTTATAAATTGTGTTTGGCCCCAATCTGAAATAATTGACTGAAATATACATGCATGCATGCATGCATGCAATGCAAGTGTATATAATTAAAGATGTCATAAATTAAATGAATTATGAGGAAGCTAAGGAATTGAAGCAAGGAAGGACCCCAGGCCCCAACTAGCTACTAGCTACCATTACAAAATACAAACTCATGAGTTCTCTAAATTATGCATTGTTTTTCTGTTTCCCTCATGACTTCACATCAATGATTCACATGCACCCTCTAAATTATTCATTTATCATATATATATATATATATATATATATATATATATTGGTTTTCCAAGGTATTACCCAGCCCGACAGATTAAGGACTAATCCTCCACAGTAAGGCTTTGCCGCTGGCCAATTAGTTGCTGCATACACAAGGTTGGATTCGAACCCCCAACACTTGCTTAAGCGACCTAGTGAGCTAACCACTAGATCAACTAAGCTTGGTTATTTATATATATATATATATGTGTGTGTGTGTGTGTGTGTCTCAAAATGTCCTAGGCCTTACGAGTTAGCCCGTTAAAATATATAGAGTTGAGTTAGAGTATTTTTTGTCCTAATTAAAAATTGGTCAGTTCAATCCAACCAGGTCAGACTAACTGATTTTATTTTATTTTTAAAATTTATATATTAAATTAATTTTATAATTTTCAATTTAATTCAAATTATATTATGCATTTTGAATTTTTATTTAATTTAATTCATATTTTATATCAATATATCTTATTATTTTAAAATTTAATAAAAATAAATATTATATTATACAATATTTTGAAATTATTTAATAATTAAATAATATTATTTTAAAAAACAATAAAAGGATAGGATTATGGTTGAGTATTTTCTCTTTGTCTCTCTCTTACTTTTTTCTCTTTTTTGTTTGAATTTATTTATTAAAGAAAGAGTGTGAGAAGAGAAAATACTCAACATCTCTTGAGAGGTTGGGCTCTCCATAATTTTACCCAAAATAAAAAAGGACAAACTCAACCCAGTTCTAAGTCATAATTGAGTCGGGATGAAAAAATTCTAATTAAAATAATCCTAATAAAATAGGATTAAATCAAACTAATTCGTTTTTCACACCTCTAAATTAAACATGTATGTATAACACACACATATATAAATATATATATATATGAATGCTCTTGAGAATGGATCCTATGCTACATGTGGGACCTATTATGTGTCACTCTTTCTCCTTACTTTTTTATACTGTACAGCATAGGATCTATTCTCGAATACTCTTATGCTCATGCTTATATATCTAGAACTAGCTAGTTACTTCAACCACATCATATGTCTATATAGGCGTGTGTGTGTATATATATATATATATGGATGCATAAGATGGATATTAGAAGTGAAAGAAGAGTGTGTAAAGAAAAGTTGTGCCCACTGAGAATTTCTAGTAAAGTAGTAATTAATTAAGTAGGGGTTGGGTTTGCAGCGATTACAAACAGAGAGAGAGACCCACCATGCACATTGGATTCGATGCTGAAGTGCAGATTCAATAAAGCAAGTCTAAGTCATCAGATGAACTTTTACAACTTACAAAATAAATTTCATTTAACAATCTGAATCGTACACTTCATTCGTATACTTGCACTTTACTAAATTCAAATTCCATGTACATCTCCCTCCACTCACACTTTGATGTTGTTAATATTTTCTTTTCTTTGTTTCTCTCTTTCCACTGCTTCTTCTTGTGACTGCCATTATATATATCATTGATCATCACAAACACTAACAGAAGCCAATGTACTTACTACTTACACACACACCCCCCACACCTCTCATCAGTTATATACTTATATATGCCACCTACCACACCTCTCATTCCAAAGTTTTGAATTTTATTTTAATGTTGCTTAATATTGTCTAAATTACTAACGGCAGATCAGATAATGATATGACATTCAGACATCGATCAATCACACGTGTAATATATTATATGTTAATTCATCACTCAAAATGACGTTATTTTTTTTATATTCTTTTTAATAGGAATAAATAATAACATCATTTTAACTGATGAATTGGTATTAATATGAAGAAATTAATGTCATTATTTTCTGTTAGTTGACGACGTTATTCGAGACCTTAAGAAACAAAATTGATAGCAAATTAAAATTTTCGGGGCAAAATTGATCGCAAAAAATGTTTAGGAACGAAATTAAAAATTACTCTCTCTGATTCACAATATCGGCTGTGTTGGAAGTTTTTTGTTTCTCCATAATATCTGTTGTTTTACAAAATCAAGAGAATATTAATTTTTTTTTTTACGATTTTATCCCTACCTTTTCTCTCTTAAACTCTATCCGAATCTAATTAGTGGAGTCCTAATGAACAAACATTTTTCAAGTATTGTTATTATTCCCAATAAAGAAAGAGTAAGTTTGAGTAATTTAATAAGGGTAATTTAGTCAATTTATCTCATATTTCTCTACATTTTAGGTGAACCAATGATTTTCTTAATCTGTGCGTGTATCTACCTTAAACAACAAATATTATGAAACAGGGGGAGTATGTAAAGTTTGGACACATAAAAAGTTTTGCGTAAATAAATTAAATAATTCATTCTCTAGATCTAATATATACCAATTTCATTTCCCAAGTGGATATCACTACTTCTCTATTATATTTAATCCTCACATATAAATGCAATATTCTTTCATATATATACACTACAAAAAAAATATTATTTAGCGTCAGATAAATAGCGGCGGTTTTTTAAAACCGTCGCTAAATTCAAATATAACGACGGTTGAACAATAACCGTCACGAATTAACGGCAGTTAGGCCTAACCGCCGTTAAATAGCGGCGGTTATAACTAAACCGCCGTTAAATAGTAGCGGTTATAACTAAACCGCCGTTAAATAGCGACGGTTATAACCAAACCGCCGTTAAATAGCGGCGGTTTGAATAAAACCGTCGCTATCTAGCGGCGGTTAAATATAAACTGTCGTTAAATTTTTAAATTTTTTTCTAATCTAATTAAATATATAAAAAATATAAAAAAATTCATATATTAGATACTTTTCATAAAAATAAAATAATTTTTTTATAATGAAATATTTATTTAAAAAATAAATTTCACTTTTAATTAATCTATTTAAAAATATCAATTTATTTTAATATTTAAAATTAAAATAATTTTTTTTGAGAATAACATAAAATAATGTTATATTATATTTAATTTAAATATGGTATATATTAATAATAAAAAAATTAATTTAAGTTTTTAAAAAATATATTAAACTATTAAAATAAAATATGAAATTGTCAGTTTCTTAAATAAGAAATTAAACATAAATTAAGAAATATAAAATCTATAAATTACATTAAGAAATAAAGTAAATTATAATTAAATTATGATGTGAGAAAATGAAGAAATTCACAAATTAATTCTTAAATAAATTAATATGATTTAAAACATTTAAACAAGTTCAAATAAAGTAAATAGATTTCATATATTAAATAGATTTGATAAAAATAAAATAATTAATTTTTATATTGTAGTATTTAATTTTTTATCATGAATTTAATTTTAATTAATTTTTAGTATATTAATTTATTTTAATAAGTAATAATAAAATAAAGCTATTTTATTTAAATATTATATATATTAAATATAAAATGAGAGTTAATTTAATTTTTTATTTTGTTTTATCAAAAGAAAATAATTAATTTCTAGAATGCAGTATATCAAAATAAAATTTCATATATTAAGTAGATCTCATAAGAAAATAATTAATTTCTAGAATGCCGTATTTAATTAGAAAATTAGATTTCATTTTTAATATGTTTTATTATTTAATAATAAAATAAATTTATTTTTATATTTAATTTAAATATTATAAATATTAAAAATAAAAAGAGGTTAAAATAAATTTAATTTTATAAAAAACCTAAATATATTGAAATATTAAAATAAAATAAAATTTTTTTTCAATTTTTAAAATAAGGAATTAAACATAAATTGAGAAATAAAAATAAATTTTATAAATTACATTAAGAAATAAAATCAAATATAATTACATTATGAAGGTGATCGAGAAAATAAGAAAATTCACAAATAACATTTTTTAAATAAATTAACATGAAATAAAATAAATTTGTCATTTTTATAAATATGGAATTAAACATAAGTTAAAAAACAAAAATGAATCTTATAAATTACAATAACAAATAAAATCAAATATAATTACATTATAAAGGTGAGAAAATGAGGAAATTAACAAATAACAATTCTTAAATAAATTAATATGATTTTAAATAATTAAAAGAGTTCAAATAAATTAAGTTTGAACCAAATAATAAAGTGAATTTTATAAAAACAAATGGTGAATTAAGGAGTAGGATTAAATAGTTATATAAAAAAAAGGAGTAGGATTAAATATGAAAATTTTCAATTTTAATGGGACAGAATGCTAGTTTTCTCAAGACCCTACTCTTAATCCCTAATTTACAATCAGCCGCCTCTTCCTAACCAAGAGGGAGAGATAACGAGAGAGAGAGAGAAAGGAGAACGCCGCCCACCGCTCAACGCCGCCGTTCAACGCCGTTGTTCAACGCAGTAATCGTCGTTTCAGATCCATTCACCATCGTCCTCCTTCCACGGCAACGTGGTAAGCTCTTTGCTCTTTCACCTCAATGTAGATCTATGCTTCTTCTCTCTCAAAATGTTTCAATCTCTTGTTTATTCTTCAAATCCCTTATTAGTGTCGTTGCTTTTACTATTCTTCTTAAATCAGCTTCTATCCGTTGAATGGTGCGATTTTGTTATATGTTTAGATCTTAGGTTTTCAATTGGACTTGTGTTTTTGAATTTGCTGTATTATTGATTTAAGGTATTGTGTGAGTGTTAATTTTAATTTTAGAACTGTGTAGGTTTTACGATTTGGTTTTGCAAACTGAAATTAGAAATAATGAACACAAGGTGTTTGTAAAAATGCCTAAATGAGCTAAAAGCATAACTTTTGGAATATTTTGCACCTTAAGAAGTCGTTTGGTAGGAGGGAACAACATGATTTGGAAGTTTTGTTCCATGTCTCATTCTGATATGGTTTTACGGATAGAAGTTGCAAATGCCATAGCTTGGGATGCTAGTGTATACTGTATAGGAATGTCGCTACCCATAAAAGCCAATGATAATTCTACAAATTCTTTAATTTTTATCAAGTAATATATTATCCGACTATTTAGTAGAATGAGAGGAATTAACTGATCTTAAGAAGGTATAAGTCAATTTTATACTTACCAAAATAAGAAAATGATGTTTTTGTCCCCTGCTGCTGCTACCCTGCTACTCGGTTTGGCCTTTGTGTAAGAGATAAGAAGGAGAAGTGAGGATGATGTCATGTAAGTTTTTAATTAGTGAAATTATATTTTCACTTATATATATCAGATGAGATCAAGATAATTAATTAATTATACAGCCTAGTTTAACAAAGTAACCAATCTAATTGGATTGTGGAGTTATACAGTTAGTAATTCTTACAATATCTATGCTCATATGTTGACACCTATACTAAAACATTTTATACTTCACGTACATGGGTGAAGTAAGCAATATACCTGTGTGTGTATAATATATGCTCATATAGTCCCTTCCATGTATGAATTCTTTGTAGACCACCAAAAGGAAAGGATGGATCAATCATGGGATAACAACTCATCTCACTCACCCTAGTCCCTGCATATATATCTCCCTACAGCCACGTGTTTCTTCTCTTACCACTTGCCACATTTTATATTGACATATATTTGATTTAGTATACAAGATCAATACCACTATATAATTGAGAAATACTGCATATATGCACTAATAGCTTCACTATGTCTATATGCATATACATGTGTGTGTGGCGCATAGATATATAAATTAATTCTATGGACTTATTTGCTACTCTTTAGTCAATTGATGAGTGTGAAATCCATTAAATCATGATTAATTAACCATATATTATTTGTTTGGTTTTTGTGTTCTATCAAAACCAAAATTAATTCAGTTGGAGAGTTACTTGATACAAGTATATTGCAATATTTGTATTTAGTTGGTTATTCTTTACATCTAAAATTAAAGGTAAATGTCTTATATTGAAGTTATCCCTTCTGTTGCAGAACTATTAGAAGACTTGGGAACCATTTATTACCAAAGAGCTTTTGCAGCTTGAGTGGTGGTGGTATCTAGATTTATATTTGAAGGTTTATACTAATATACTTTTCTTTTCTTTAATTTTAGATTTCTAATCGTGTACCCAAGTCAATGATATAATTTGTGCACCCTAGTCATATGGCAAATTACTTTTTGAATCAGTATGACAAGACAATTGTGTATCAATTATAAGTTTCAACACCAAATTGTGATTATTTGTTAATAAATAAAATATTTTGTACATTTCAGGTATTTAATGGAAGAACTGAACAACTCCGGTCATCTTGCAATCCAAGAAATGGATAGCAACAAATTGAAGTTTGAAGGGATAGCTATAGACTTGAAGTTTATATATAAATATAAGTTAATTGTAATTTTAAATCTTTATGTGTTTGGAATTATTGTATTTTAACTAAGTGATTAATATAAGTTTAATTTTGATTGTCAATGCTTTAATTTTTTTTATAGGACTTGCTTTAATATTACTTTAAGTGTATTTTAGTTATATATAAACAAGACAAAAAATGAAGGAGAAATTATATTAGGATACTAAAATTTTCCTCTTAGTAATTAGTGGCGGTTTAAACCGCCACTAAAGCATTCAAAAATATTAGCGGCGGGTTTCCAAAAACCGTCGCTAAATTAGTGGCGGTCTTCAAAACCGCCGTTAAACTGTGACGGTCTCTTAACCGCCGCTATTAAGCTTGCGACGGAAGGTTTCGCAGCAGTTTCACTAACCGTCGTTAAGTGTTTTAGCGACGGTTTAAACCGCCGCTAAATACAAAAAAACCGTTGCTAAATGAATGTTTTTTTGTAGTGATATATATATATATACCCTTTTCTTTAATTAGGGCAAAAAAAGATACGAAAAAAGAATCCTATAGTAGGATTGATTATTGTACAACAAGACTGCATGCATTAGCAAAAAGAACTGAACAGCTTATAATATCCATCATCAGATCAGATATAATTTTACTTTAGCAAAAATAAGTTTATTTCATTCCATCCATCTTTACAAGAAGTCACAAATAAGCCATTCAATAATTGATCAATTAATAATTTGGTGATATTAAATTAATTGTTAATTAATTAATTAATTATATGTATGCATTTTCCCAAAATCATCACTATCCCGAAAATGTTCATATTTTCTGCACCTAAAATAAAATGCATCATGAGACATTAATTTTCTTTGCTAATCGTGTCAAATTACCAATTTCGACATCGACCTTTTAAGTGATATACATAGAAAGATTTGCTTTAGTAAATACTAATGGAATCTATATATATATATATATATACACTATCCATCACTAGCTACTCCCACCATTTCCATATTCTTATGCTTTCCTGTAATTTAAAAAAAAAAACAAATAAAAAGGTGAAAGTGAAAGCACCTATATATATATATATATTATTGATTATATTGGAGGTAGTTTAATTTGCTCATCCAATATAATATATATAAAAATTGAAAACCTATCGTATATATATGGTATTTGAGTGTTGCTTTGTTAGGTTAGGTGATAGTTCACTACATTGGACACAGACAAATAAATATGAGTCACCAATCTTTAAAAAAGATAAGCTAGGTAGGTGAGTGAAGTATATATATATCTATAGAGATGAAATGGTATATATAAGAAAATCAATATAATTATATGCTTCAAATGGTTGAAATTTTGATGCTCCACTATACCTAATATTTAAAAGAATAATAATGTAAACATAAGAAATTATAAACCCAATAAATTAAATGACTAATTTATTTTGGTTATCGCTCGTCCTTCAAGGCTTTATTCTAATTAATTTGGACTCGGCCAGTGTCATGCATCTGATTATGCACAGTGAAAAAGTCTTTCAATTGAGATAATTGCATTCACAATAATGTCTCGAACTTAAAACCATGCTTTAACGATACCAAATTATTTACGAGTTAACTTAGACCAAATTTTTTCTTGGGATTGAATGACTAATTTAAAATGCAAAAGATACATATATTATAATGAGAAAGAGAAGGAAAAGATTAGAAAATGAAAGGGGTTTTGTTTTTTTTTTGGGCCTAAAAAGATACTTCTGAAAGGGTTAATTTTAGTTTGGTGAAAATTAATATGGATGGGTCAATGAAATCAGGGTTAGTACTGACTAAACAAGGACTAGTAATAATGAGATGTCTTAAGCAAAATTATGGTTATTTAATCATTATTTAATTTTAAAAAAACTCCTTTTTTTTAATTTTTCAAATGTTTTGTAGGAACAGAAGTTAGAAATGTGAGACTTTCACAGTCATATATATAGATGATATATACTAGAGGCTTTACATGCACGTACGTGCATGTCAATTTTTTTTAATTTTCAAAATATAAATTAAATTATTATTATTAATTATAAAATAATAAATTAAAAATTAAAAAGTTATTTTTTATAACTACCACAATTATTATTTTTAAAAAACAAAAATATCACTACTACTATTTTCCAATTTTCTCTCTCCCATGATCTTTTCATATCATTTTTTATTTTCTTTTTTAATTAATTAAATGGTTATTTTGAGAGACCGTTGACGGGAAGGGTCCAGAGCCATATAAATATACTAGAGGTTTTACATGCACCTACGTGCATGTCATTTTTTTTTAATTTATAAAATATAAAATAGATTATTATTATTAATTATAAAATAATAAATTAAAGATTAAAAAGTAATTTTCTTTAATAATTACCTTAATCATTATTTTTTCAAAAACAAAAATTACCACTACCACTATTCTCATATTTTCTCTCTCTCATGTTCTTCTCACATCATCTTTTTATTTTCTTTTTCAATTAATTAAATAATTATTTTAGAAGACCATTGACGAGAAGGGTCCACAGCCATATAAATATACTAGAGGTTTCGCATACACATACGTGCATGCAATTTATTCTTTTTTTAAAAGAATTTTATATAAAATAATAATGATATTTCAAAATAATATCAAATTATAATATTTGATATTTTTTAAATAAAATTGTTATATTTTTAAATGAAGTAATGAGAAGTTATGCAATTCTCCACTTTTTTAGTAATCACCCATAATGCATGTATGTTAGAGTAGTTATTTTTTTGGTGTCACACTTTATTTTTGTGATACCAAAAAGTCCAAAGACATATATATATATATATATATATATATATATATATATATATGGAGTATTCAATACAATATGTATAGATACATATAATTTTTTTTTCCTGCTCAATCTTCAAAGTTTTGTTCCGTTTAACCGGACTCGACTTGTGTCACGCGCCTGATTATGATGAGAGAGTCCCAACAAAAATATTGCATAACTGATATCAAATCGCTTACCACTTGGATCAACCTAGTTATAGATATATAATATGATATGTTGATATGGAGCAGATAATCTAGATGCATTTAAATTTTACGGTAAGGAACAATTTCATCAAACCCATCATTTAATTTATATTTATATAATGTATATATGGAAGATATTTTGTGGAGATACTTAATTATCACAATCAAGTTGATTGTTATGTAATATGTATAACATTGGATTAATGTGTGAAACTAAATAATACATATTTTCTCAACTTTACCTAACCTTCCTCAACTCACACACTAGCTAGCTTGTTTTAATTTGTGAAGTATGAGGTCCACCAATTCATTAGGTGGGACAAAAAGTTTCCATGATTATATTCCGCCCAATTCTTGTCAAACTCAAACCTATTACTTATAATATATATATTAATTAAAAGATAATCAAATAAGACATATATATTATTTATTTGTGTTGGGGTTGGCTTAGGTTGATAAGTTTTGATATTATATCTTTGAACCATTCATTATTTATATTAAGAGGGTTAACAAAACTGTGTCCAATAATCTTGTGCGGGAAAATTAAGATATTTAAGCATAATTAATTTAATAGTTAATAATAATATTAATTAATAGAAAAATTATGGAGGAAATAAAGAGAAGAAGAAGAAGAAGAAGAGAAGTATACATATTTATATAGCCGACGACTCTCTCTTCAGTGTTTAGTGGGACCTAAACAAAGACAAAACTGCGTGATGCAATTCCCACCACTCTCTTTCAATTCACACTTCTTCTTCTTCTTCTTCCTTTTTCGTCTTTTTTTTTCTTCAAATTAATTTAATAATGAACAAAATTTAACTTCAATTTCTCTATCTAATTAAATCCTACCTTGTTGATTTTTGGGGAAGATCAGAAGATCACCACTCCCTAATTAATTAATTAATTAATTAATCCTAACTCTTTACTTATACTACAACTAATTACTTGACTTTTATATATGTATATATATCTCTAATTCATTTCATAAAAACTTATAGCTAATTAATGTTAATAATTATTATTGGTCTTTAATTAGGCGTACAAAATAAAATATTTTAACGTGATGCATAAACTTCAATGGTTTTAACTCCTATTTAATGCGAGTTTTCTACATGTTTATTTTATGTTTGATCTTAATTTAATTACTTGTCCTTTAATTAATTATAGCATTCTTGAATTTTCCAATTCTAACATTGCCTCAAAACATACTAATAAACTGAACGGACTAAACTAATTAGGTGAAGTTACTTAGGTGTTTGTTATGAAGTTTCACCAATCACGTGCTCTATTAATATTCTTTTTTTCAATGATTGGTTATCATAATTTAATCTTCTATATTCTCTCTCTCCCTATGATTGGTCATATACGTACTTTTTGCCACGTGTCTTATTTTTATTGAAAAATTTTACCGCTAACGATAACTTCACCTTAGTTTAGTCATAAACTAAATTAGCCAATACCAATAGGGTTGAGCTTAGTCAGAGGGACTAGCTAGTTTATCACAATATGATGGAACTCCCGTATTCAAATATCTGCTAAGAGAGAGATGTTTACATTTAATACCTGCCTTAAACAAAATTGTTTCTAATAAAAAACACTTAATGAAGAACAAAAAAATTAACTTAGCAAATAAAGATATGTTTTAGGTTGATTAATTAATATTTCACTGCCTTCTCTATTCACTTTTAATGAAAATGCATGGGTGAATACTAGTTTGGTCTCTAAATTATTCAAAGTGAATTTTTATTAATATAGATCTTTATTAATATTAAAAAATGACATTAAATAATTAAAGAATACACGTGCTAAGTTATGTTTTATACATAACCATAACTTTACAAATATGCGTAAGAATCAATATTATTAAAAGCAATGCATTTGGAGGAAGCAAGCATTATATTGCATATACTATGGTGTTTTAAGAAATGGTTGATTTAATTGAGATATATAGAATATATTAGCAAATAGGGAGGGATTGTCGTTTTTTATTGGTTTAAACCAAATTAAAAAAGACAATTTTGTTATAACTAAAATATGACAGGTTTGAAAATTTCTGGGTTTTCACAATAGTGATGTGCGTTACTCATGGGGTTACATAGTCATTTTCAAAAGAGAGAATACCAATCTAGTCTCTAAAAATATAGATGATTTCAATTTAGTCCTCAAAATATTAAAATATCAAATTTAATTTTTTAAAGATGCTTTCTTGTTTCAATTTAATTTGTTTACTCTTTGAAAAAAGCCATAAAAACTGACGTAAAAAAAGTAAAATGATCAAATTGGAACAAAAAAGTATCTTTCAGATACTAAATTAAATATTTTTATTTTTTAAGGATTAAACTGAAATAATATGTATCTTTTAGGGACTAAATTGATAATTATCTCTTTACAAAATAATTCCTTTTGGAATAAGAAAGAAAGAAATTAGGCAAAAAAAATTACAGAAAATTCAATGGCTCATCCAATCATGCAATAATTAGATCGGAGCATTCATTCACATTATGATCTGTTCATCATTTGCTAAGATAAGAAATATCAACAATTTAACACACCTCTTAAGTCTTTCTTTTTACTATCAACTTCCAACATCAAATAAAAAAAAAATAAACGTTTTGCTGATTAGTGTTTTTTCTTATTGGTTAATTAATCAAACATCTAATAATTTAAAATTTGTAAACAAATTAAGAAACATAATACTTTTTAATATTAAAATATTTTATCATTGAATCACATAAAAAAAAAACGTAACCAGAACTCTAGGATACTGGTGACTAAAAGTCTAAAAATAAAATTCAAAGTAACCCCCACCTTTTAATTAATTGATTGTCACAAAATTCAGCTTAACTTTACCCGTTAACATTTTCCCATTACGTTCAAGAAAACAATAATTTACTTAATACGTATTAATGCAAAAATAAATTATTTTTTAAAAGTCTCAGTACTTAGCTAGCTTTAAGTTACAATATATATATAGGAACATAATTATTAATAGACTAAATTATTATTTTAGTCTCTAAAAGATATAATTTATCTCAATTTAATTTTTAAAATATAAAAATATTAAGCTTAATCATTAAAATATATAATTTGTCTCAATATAATCACTAAAATAAAGAAAGATCAAAGTTCAAACTTAGTTATTGAAAAGTATAATTTATTTTCGTATAGTCCTTCAGAATCTCTGTTAATGTAATTAACAGGAAATTTTTTAAGTACTAAATTAAGATAAATTACACATTTTAATAACTAAATTCAATATTTTTTATTCATATACTAAATTGAGACAAATTATATTTTGATAGACTAAACTTGATAATTTCTTTTTTTTTTTAGATAGCAAAAATTGAAGCAAAATAATGTACCCTTAAGAATGGATAAGCCTTCTCCCTCTTTTTTTTTTACCAAACAAACTTTACTTTTTACAATGTTATGAAATTATATTTTTATCCTTACTTTTTTACTCACTTTTATTCCATTCACACTTTTAATGCAAAAAGTAAAATAATCTTTTTATCCACTTTTATTCTATTAACATTACATTCGTATGATATTTTGATTTCTTCCAACATTTTCATTATCTCTTATTTTCTCCATACCAACAAACCATAATTGAAGGAGGGAAGTGGGAGGATTTTAAGAGAGAAAGTAGAGAAACGGTGGGTTGAAAATATATATAGAATTATAGATAAAGAGATATTGATGGAAAATGGGGGTGGATGAGGTGGGAATTAAATGAAAAAATTGAAGGGGGGAATAATAAAGAAATAATATTCATTGGGAAATAGGAATAGGAAAATAAGGGAAAGCGAGAAAAGCAAAGGTGGGAAGAGAGGGATGGGGGCCATATACCAACAACTCTAACGCCACACATCTCCACACCCCAACAACATCACATACATCATCATCCACACCTCTCTCTCTCTTACTCTTTCAATTTATTATTATTTTTTAAAAGTAAAATTTAAATTAGATATTATTAAATGTAAAATTTTAAATAATAATTAATATTATTAACCAAGAGAGTGGTTCTAACAAAAGCCAAACCCCACGCTACGAAGAAGAAGAGAAGAAGCAAGCTAAGCTAGCAAAAAGAGCAGAAGAAGAATAAGGTCTCTATTTCTCTCTCTCTCTTTGTGTACTGATTATTGGCATCTATCTCTTCCCTCTCTTCTACTACTACTCCTTCTCCGTCTTTCAACAAAAAAGAAAAGTAGGTGAAAGAAACACAAAGTGCACCCTAGCTAATCTCTTCTTCTTCTTCTTCTCCTCATGCCTACTACTTCACACACCCTATTTCTCTTGTAAAACTCCCATGGCTGTTCAAGCTCAATACCCTTCCAATGTCCTTCTTCTGAACAACAGAAACGGACAAGAAGGTTATGACTACTCGTTACAACCACAACCTGGAGGAGCTACAGGAGGAGGAGGAGGAATCCTTGATCAATCTCATATGTTATTCAACAATGGAGGTTTGTCTATCTTTGATCTTGTTAATTCTCGCGCCTCTGTTCTTTCAGATTTTGATATGTATCTTCGGTCTTATTTGCAGGCAGTACGAATTCTCGCAAGAGAGCAAGAGAAAGTACAACTCCGAGGGCGATTTCTCAGGCTCCGGCGCCTAACGTTTTGAATTCATTCTCTCTGCAATCACAATCACAGCCTCAGCCTCCTCAACTCATTCACCTCTCGCATCTCCATCATCATCAGCAACAAAATGGAGTCTCCACCGGCCTTCGCTTGTCTTCCTCCTTCGCCGACCACCACCATCAACAACAACAACAACAAGATGCTTCTCACTCCTCTGCTTTCGCATCATCACTCTTATCTCGAGATTTCGCCTCCCAAATCAAACAACAGAGAGACGAAATTCACCAATTTCTTCAAGCGCAGGTACTTTTTTTCTTTTTCTTTTTCTTTTTAGGTTTTCTTTATTAGGAGAGAAAAAAAAAATCTCAGGCGTTTCAATATTATTGATGGATGGATGGTTCTGGAAAACTGCCAGGAAGAGCAATTGCGCAGGACATTAACGGAGAAGAGGCAGAGGCATTACCGGGCGCTAATATCCGCGGCGGAGGAGACGGTGGCCCGGCGGTTGAGGGAGAAGGAAATGGAGGTAGAGAAAGCGACGCGGAGGAACGCGGAGTTAGAGGCACGCGCGGCGCAACTTAGCGCGGAGGCGCAGGTTTGGCAGGCGAAGGCCAAAGCGCAGGAAGCAACGGCGGCTTCTTTACAGGCCCAACTGCAGCAGGCTATGATGAGCGGCGGCGGCGGCGGTATGGGCACGGCGGAGGAGGTAGGGCTGTCGTGCGCGGAGGGCGGCGCCGGGCAAGCCGAGGACGCCGAGTCGGCTTACGTTGACCCGGAACGGGTCGGGTCGGGTGGCGGGCCGAAATGTAGAGGGTGTGGGAAGCGAGTGGCTTCAGTGGTGGTATTGCCGTGTCGGCATCTGTGCATGTGTACCAAATGCGACGCGCATTTCCGAGCGTGCCCTGTTTGTCTCAACCTCAAAAATTCTACCGTTGAGGTTTATCTATCTTAGGGCCCAATCCCCCCATGTCCATATGAAACGGCCCACTCGCTTTGAGGCCCAAACTGAACCAAAATATTAAATAATACAAAATAATTTTTAAAAAATGACTTTTTAAGAAAAAAAACTTTAGGCGGGATGGTACAAAGTACAAACTACAAATTTTATGAGGTAATGTACAAGGGCACATGGGTTGTTGCATTGGTTTTTCTTTTCTTTATTCTAAACTCTCTTTTTTCTTGCAAATTCAATTAATATAATATACATACATATATATATAGATATGTATATATTCTTTCATTTGATACATATTTTGGTGTGATGGTTTTTTAAAAATTTGAATATGCAATGCAAGGTGATATGATATCCATTTAAACTTTTTTTGGTAGGGTGCTTTTTGAGCTAGGATTGTGTGTTAAGGAAGTATCAAAGTTGTGATTTGATCATTTTCATCAAGTGAAACACATTTTTAAAAAAAAATTAATTGAAAATGCAGGGAAAGCTAACACTTACAAGTTCCATTCATGCAAAGACCTGCAGTTTTATAGACTGACATGGCTAGCTATTCTAAACAAAAATTAATTAAGAAAATGGTTGTCGTTTTGTTTGAATTATTTTATTGATCTTAAAAGAATAATTATATTCTAAATTTCTAATATAATTATCTAAGGACTCTACATTTAGGTGAACCGTACAGCTGTGACCATTTCAATATATGGTGTGATCCATTCAGTTTCTGACTTTCTGAGTGTTTCAAAGAGAAACTAATAATAATAATAATCAAATTTAGCCCGTAAAAAATATCATTTGTAAAAATATTAAATTAAGTTCCTGAAAAATATTTTGTGTTACACTTTCATCCATGTATTTAGGATGTAGAATTTAGGGACTAGATTGAGATGGATTAAATCTTTTAGTGACTAAAACACTAATTTACTCCTTTAATTTTATTATAACATTTGTTTCTTTCACAGTCAAATTTTGTTTAAACTAATTTTGACGTTTTGTGTTTGGTGAAGTTATTATTATGATAGTTTCAAGAAAAAAAGAAGTAGTTATTATTATGGAGACGTTAAAGGGAGAAGTGATGAACACAGATGGATCCAAACACCAAAAACAAAAGCCCAACAGTGTAACGGCCCGTTTGAATGGGTGCATGCACATTGAGATAACCTCTTTTCTCTTTAATTTATTCATTTTGAAATCAAAAATTGTTTCTTCCTTCTTCCTTCTTCCCAAAACAAACCTTTCCATTAAAGCAAATTCTTCCTCTCCACACAACCAAACAAACACACACACACATAAACACATATGGGCATCACAATTCAATTATTGAGCCTTCAAATTGAAGCACCTTACAATTTTTTTCCTTTTTTCTATGTTCAATTCATTTCCAAGCATAAAGCTGTCCTTCACTCTTCTCTTTCCCTATTCCCCATAAATTCACATTTACAATTTCTCCTTCTTTCCCCAATCCCCACTCCCAAAATATTTTTTAAATGACAAAAATCCTATTTTGGTCCATGATGTTTAACACTTTTTTTCAATTTGGTCCCTCATATTTGCAAGTTGTACCAATTTAGTCCTCACGTTTGCGATTGGTACCAGTTTGATTGAATTGATTCCTCCATTATGACAATATTTTGTTAAGTAATTTTAATACTTGGATAAAGAAAGGATCAAATTGGTACCAAATGTAAAAGTGAGTGACCAAATTGAAACTAAGCAAACATTATGGACCAAATTGATATCACTCATAAACACGAGGGACCAAATTCAGACTAAGCGAACATTAAGGACCAAATTGAGAAAAGTGTTAAATATTAGGAACCAAAATGAAATTTTGGTCTTTTTTTAAATAAATAAATTGAATAAAAGAAATCCAAAATATAGGCAAAAAAACCCAAAGGAATTCGACAAAGTATGGCATCCTCATGTGATTGTGAAGTTATATGTATGATTGTAATGTATGTCATATTAAAGAGGTGGAGTTCAATTTGAACCCAAATTGATATCAATAGGCGTCACTATTATTAGCAATTCCTTGAAGTTATAATAAAAGTGGTCAAAACTTCTTCTTCTTTTTTTAAATAGAGATAGGATTTTAGTGTATCTACTCTCTTCTTCTTCTTCTTCATATGATTTCTTAATCACTTTTAAATTAATATTTAATACTAATGAGTGGTTCTAAGCACTGACAAATACACGTTGTCACCACATGTGATCCAATCCTATTATGATCCATCCTCCACTTTTGTCTTCGTCTTTGCTTCTACTTACCAATTAATCCCATCTATATTAATTCTAAGTACTCTGACTTTTCAAACCTATTTATAAACCTAAGAAAATAATAAAAATTACAGTAATATTGAAAGTTCTTGTCGCTTCTACTAATTAATCCTTATCATCAAAGTAATGTATTATTGATTGATTCAATATTAATTAGTGGGTAAAAAGTTGGGAGATGAAACAAGTTTGAGCTGTCATGATTCATGAATTAACATCAGAACGAACTAGAGAGATGTATAGATTAGAGGAGGATCATGTGGTTCACTTCTTTTTTCTTTTACTATATTTATCATAATAAATCTAATGACTGATTCATCGTATACTACAGCTTAAAACTTTTTGACAGAGACGATCATCTCAACAGATAACGTTTTATTTTTATCCTTTCAAGTATTGAAGTTAAGAGAAAACAAATTTTTTATTATCTGTGTCATTTCGTGTTGGCTAATATACAAGGATTGATTAATTGGTTCGAAAAGGTGATTTGCCTATCATAAGATTGGGATTAAAAAATTAAAAGGGGATTATTAATTAATTGGTAATTTGGGAATAGATCATTAAGCCTGCCTCCCTGCCTGCCAGATTCTTCCTCTTGTAGGTGAATGTGAATACATCACACACACACACACAGAGTTAAGCTCATCATCTACAAGGTTGCATAGAAATTAACAAACACCATATTAATAATTAAAATTAAAGGTCCATCAAAAAAATAATTATTATAATTAAATTAATTAGAAGATTTCAATGTTGCCGACCTAATTAAGGGAAATTCATAAGCCATTCTATATTTAATATTATCATAGATAGATCATAGATGTAATATTTCAAGTTACATAAATATTATATTAAAAGAATTACCAATTTGTTCCTTGGAAAATACAAATTATTCTAATTTAATCTCTAAAAAATAAAAATGTCTAATTTAGTCTCTGAATGATTCTTTTTTATTTTAATTTAATCATTTTAGTCCCGAAAAGAAGTCAAACATACATTGACGAAAAAATTAAAAGGACTAAATTAAAACAAATTTTTTTTTAAAACTAAATTAAAACAATATGTATTTTTTAGATAATTTTCTCAATTATATATTGTCATCCCATCCGTATTCTCTAAGGACCTGTGCCCCATTGTAAAAGCAAGAATTAGCGCATGTCTCATAAAGTTGACAGTAAGGATGCTGATCATAAGTATGAGAATCAAAATCTCCAAAGAATAATAAGGGTAAATTACATTTAATTTACCTTGAATTTACACTATTATTATTATTATAAAAGAGCGACCTATGGCTTATGGTTAACATTGTTAATACTTTAGTGCCATGTACCTGACTTCTCATTTTTTTAACTAAACCGATTTTCTTATTATTATTTGTTCACTAAAATTCCTTGTTTTTAAATTGAAATTAGATTCGGTGCAATTCGCTTTCATACAATTTCAGTGCAATTCCTTCAAAATGCATATTTTTATTTTATTTTTGAAGAACTAATACGTACTTACACTAACAATAACCCACCATGAATGGATTAGAGACCAAATTATTATCAATATTAGCAAATATCATCACCTTAAATGGATTAGGGATCAAATTGTTATTAATATTGAAAAATAGTTTCACAAGGCTATTTAGTGATGATATTTGTCAAAATTGATAATAATTTCGTCCCTAATCCATTTATAGTGGGTTATTTTTGTCAGTGTGAGTCTGTATAGTACTTAAAAAATGAAGTAAGAATATACATTTTGAAAGAATTGCACCGGATCCAATTTCACTAAAACTCTATTTTTTTTAAACTAAAATCTTTAACACCAAATCTTAAATCCTAAATTCTATACTCTAAATTCCAAACATCAAATCTTAAATCTTAAATTCCAAACTCTAAATCCTAAACCATGATAAAATTATGATAGATCAAGCACTTATCATTAAATAAAAAAAAATTATCTCTTTTATTTAGGGTGCATTCTTTTTACCTTAATACCATTCAGTTATGGCTTGATCCTAAACTTGGATCTTTTCCATAGAACAATTGTTAAATATGGTGTACCCTCAATGTGTTGAAAAAAAGATTTAACTACATTTATTGGTATATTAAAAAATTTTACAACTTTAGAATAAATTGATATACGAATTCGCTCAAGTGCATATTTGTAAAAGTATATAAAGTATTTTGATCCCAAAAGAAAAGCAAAATGGGGTTGAGAGAATCTTTTTTGGGGTTACATATGGAGACATAAAATGCACATAAATAGACAAATAGTTATGGTTGGGCTTTTTATGTGGGGCCCATTACTGTCCCAAAGACAGAAACAATAAATTGGGCTACAGTGAGAACCTAGTGGGGATGTTTGTGAATTGTTTTTTTGTGAAGAAAGAGGAAGGCCCAATGAGATATCTCACACTCACTCTTTTGTATTTTGGCTATTTCCTCTTTTTAAGAATTGGGGTATCATATCACTCTATCATATGAGTGGGATAGTCTTTAATGGATGGCTGCCCTTAATTCTTCTATTTATAATTATTCTATATTTTTTATGAATTTTTTTTTACCCAAAGAGAACTTAATTATTGAATGTTAAAAATTTATAATTTCTACATAAAAAAAAAGCCAACATTTTAGCACAATAATATAATTCTTTTAATAAAATTGAATACTTTACTTTAAAATTAAAAAATTTTCACCATTATTACAATATAAAAAATTGTTAAAAAGAACAAAAATAATAGAAGGTTAGCTTGGTAGGCAGTAGGCACTGGCCCATTTTGACAAGCAACTCTAATATATTAAAAAATGTAAAGTATTATATTTATATGCAATTTTTTTTTATATTTTTTATATAAGAATATTCTCTTATCATGATAACAAAGATAAGTATATGAAAAAACTTTTTTTTGAAAGAATCAATCATAAAAGAAATGATATGTACCAATTATACACTTATTGATTCTGATTAGAAAACATGATAACAAAGATATAAAAATTGGATTCAAATTTTTTTTTGAATTGTAAATTGTCGATCACTCTACTATTGTTTTAATAATTTTATTTAAATTTTTTTGTAACAATATGAATGCTTAATTTAGTTCATGAAGACAAGAAAGAAATGAAATGAGTAGGAAGTATTTATGGCCGCAACAAAAAGCCAAACAAACTAATTTAGATACCGAAGAAGCAAATGACAATAAGGAATTGAGTAAAATATTATTTTGGTCCTTTTTAGATAGCACTTTTCTCAACTTGATCCT
This sequence comes from Senna tora, assembly GCA_014851425.1. NCBI lineage: Eukaryota > Viridiplantae > Streptophyta > Magnoliopsida > Fabales > Fabaceae > Senna > Senna tora. The sequence goes on along the minus strand of CM026270.1, from coordinate 17,300,586 downwards.
TCTTAGATGGCCTTTTTCAATTTAGTCCTTTTTAGATTAATCAGTTATCAATTTGGTCCTTACCGTTAAAATTACTAACGGAGTTAGTTGAGGTGGATAATTTGGAGTAACTTTATAATTTTTAAATATTAAGAGGGTTTTTTAATGTAATTATTTTGGGAAATTTTATAATTTTTCCAAATTGAAAATGGTACCATGTTTTTTTTCAATTTGTGAAAATTAGAAAATTGCCCCAAAATAATTACATTAAAAAGCCCTATTATTATTTAAAAATTATAAATTTACCCGAAATTATCCACTTCAGCTAACTCCGTTAGTAATTTTAACGGTAAGGACCAAATTGATAATGGATTAATCTAAAAAGGACTAAATTGAAAAAGGCCATCTAAGAAGGATCAAATTGAGAAATGTGCTATCTAAAAAGGACCAAAATGATGTTTTTGGTGTTCGATTTGGTCCTGAAAAATACACCCCAATCAATTTGGTCTTTCGATCAATTTATTGGATGAAAAAAATAAAGATCGTCTGGAGTAAATGATTGGATTGTTCAGATGCAAAACCCAATTTACAGAATTCAAGAGTTTTGGAGCTTGAGGATTCTATTTCCAAGACACTTTGGGAGCATATAGATTTCCAAAGCCATGGAAGATTTATGAGTTTTTCCAGCACAAAAGTAGTGTAGTAGTACCATTAATGAGATTCCAAAATTTTACTCGAGTTACAGAGAATGAATGCGAAAATTTGATCTCTTTTTTTTTTTAGGTAAAATGGTAGTAAGGGAAGGCACTCCCAAGTACTACCGGGCAGGGCGCCAGTGGCATGTTGGGGAGACCAACAGAGGCCCAACTCAAAGGATTACTGCAGAGGCCTAAATCGCAAGCAGTTTTACCCCGTCGCAGCTACTCAACTAGCCCTTGGGTGCCAAGGGATCTCCCTGAGGAGGGATGCCTTCTAAAGCAGGATTTTGGATGGTTTCAGGGGGATTCGAACCCTTGCCCATGAGTGAGACAAAAACTTTCCTCCGGATCCTTGATATCTTCAATTACCAAAACATGTTTGCTATAGGTCAGTGATTTCCAACCATGACTTAATTTGGACATTTGGTGTCTCTCTTATATATTACATTTACACTATCTTTCTTCTATGATTAGCCATATAAAAGGTGATCTTTGATATTCTCTCTTTACTATGATTGATCATTTAAACACTTTTTGTCACGTGTCATATTTATATTAAAAAACTTTATGGCAATGATATAAGAAACTTGACCTAAGGGTACGCTTGGTATAGATGCACAGATGTAAAGTACTGTAAAGAAAGTACTGTAGGGTAAAGTACTGTAGAGTAAAAGAAAGTACTGTAGAGAAAAGTGAGGAGAGAGATAGAGAGAAAAATTAGGAAAGAGAAAAAGTATGATAAAAAGTGTGTTTGGTATGTATAAAATATGATGTAAAATTTTTTTGGGAATCGTGAAATACCACGATTTTACTGTTTGGTGTTTGTACCAAACATACCCTAAGTATTTTCCAACAATTAAAGAGGCCCACATTAAAGAGAGATAGTTTTTCATATAGTTGGATTGGTCCAAAAGTCACAGTCTGGTGGGCTTGTTAATTATATTTGTGGAGCAAGTTATTGTATTGAGTAGATATATGTTAAAAAAAATGTAGATAAAAAAGTTGGACTATACTTATACTCAGGTTTTTCTAATCCTCTCAAGGAAAATCTCTCCTTCATTAGGAGAAGTTTATTCCTATTAGGGATGTTTTTTCTTCTTCTACTAAGAGGATTTTTGTCGTAGAAAACACTACTAAACATTGACAACAAGATTTCACATATCCAATAATAGAAATTAAGTGTTCTAAAGAAAGAAAGAAAGTTCAAAAGATTAAATTCCCAAAGAGAATTTAAAGTTATGAGAATTGAAAGGTATATATATTACCTCTCATGAAAATCGTCTAGCTTCTTTTGTATTTTTATTTTGTTGAAAATTACCTTTTAAGTTTTTTTTCCGCATAAATATTGCTTGAACTTTTAAGTCACTTATGCTCTTCAACTTGTTCCTTTTGAAAACAAAAAAGGGTCTTCTCTTTTCTTTTTTACTTCATTGGCAATTCGTCTCTTTCAGCTATATTTGTTTCTTTGTAAGATTGACAAATATTTTATTAAGTTAAAAATGAATAGCTTCTATTTGAAATTTTATGTGTGGATGAAAACAAGGATACATGTACATCTCAAATTGGCAAGATTGCTAATGAACAATAATTTTCATATTTTAATTCTAATGGTGACAATTATATATATATGCCCCTAGATCATATTGGACAAGCATAAGAAGGAAGTGGGGAATAAATTGGACATATTGACCTTAATCATTGACCAAATTATAAAAGGAAACAATTTAAATACAATTTTCATATATTTGATATCAAATTCTTCAATTAAAAATTGACACGTGTTTAATGTATATAATTTACTTTTTTTTATGATTATTTTTTTGAAAAGTCATATATTTTATTTTGTACCTAATAATAAATATATAAAAAATTGTATATAAGTCCATTCCTTATAAAAACTAAAAATATAATGATGACCACCAGCATCCATCAATCATGATCTAAACTTCCTCTATTTTAAGTGGTCTAGATCAAGGTATTCACTGTCAAGCACAATGATTTTTTTCGCTGAATCGTAGGCACCTCAAAGGGTGGAACAGTTGGCCCAAAAATTTAAAGTTGCTTCATACTCAAGGCAGGAATCGAACCACTGGCACTTGGTTAAGGATGGATGAGTCCCTTCCATTCAACCACACCCTTAGGATTCTCTATTTTACACTCTTAGAGGTGATTGAATTAATAGTACCTTGGTGGGCATTACATGAAATAGCTAATTATTTAACTTATTGGTAGAGAATGGATCCTTTATCATTATTTTCTTTCTTATTCTCTGCCAATAGTATAAAATATTGCATTTTATTATTTATTTTTTTGCAATTAAAAGTTTCATGTGTCTCAAATTTACTATTTTTTTAAAAGTATGAGAGAGATATAAATTAAAAAAAAGAATACCCTACGTTAATCAAGATCAACCATAAATAGATTAATTAGGGACCACTCTAATGACAGAAAATGAGAAAAAAAAAAGACAAAGAACACACTCCCATATTGATAATGTATCTATGTTTCTAATTAATTAGAGCTATTTGATATTTTGATGTATCAAATTCAAATATATGTAAAAAATTATTTTTACAAAAATAATTGTTAAGACTGTTATTTTTTAAGGAATTGAAATATTTCATTATTTGATCTAATTTTATTAGAGGACAAAATGCACACTTATTATAAGAATGAAAACAATAAAATGAATTTAATGAGGAAAAAAAATCTTGACAAGATTTGTAAAATCATCTAGAAAAATCCTAAGTAAGGAATGAAATAATAGGGGATGTGCCTCCTATTCCATGACCATACTCTTCATCCCTATTTCCAATGTCACCAACAATTAGCGACAAATTTTTTTACTCATTTTGGTTTCTTGCAAGGATGGACAGAGACTTCATGAAAAAAAATCATATATGGCGCAAGATCATAATTTTATTGGCTGAAATTACATTATATGATGCAATTTGTTGCGTCATAAACTCACCCATATATATAATTAAAGTTAGCTTTGTTAGGAAAAATTTTTTTTTTTTTAAAAAAATACAATGAATCAAATTATTGTTTTGAACTAAAATATTTAAGAATTATAATTTTTTTAATTTAAAATAAAAACTTTAAACCTCACTTGAAATATTAATTACATTTGAAAAAAAAACTAATTGCTTTAACAATATTCATGAATGTTTAAAATTTAAATGACTCACATGTATATATAACATAAAATAATTATTATTAAATTTTAAAATAATAAAATAAATAATAAGAAATGATTAATTTCTTCACTCTACTCTTGAGTCTTGACTACCCATTATCTCTATTTTTCCTCACATCTATGTACACCATATATTTCATTATACTTTTATATTATAAAATATATAATTTTAGGTGAACAGGTCTCTCTCTCTCTCTCTCACACACACACATATATATATATATATAATATATATATCACTTGAGTAACCCTAAACCCTAAACAATTAATTGTAACAAAAAAAATATTTTAATATAAAAATTAAATACTTGTTTACATTTGAAATTTCACACGCTAAATTTGAAATTTCACACACCATGGGTTTAGGTAGGAAAATCAGTCCCATTAAGCTAACTAGCATCAATCTTCAGCTACCATTATTCCCTACCAAAACCACTCACTTTAACTATTTCTACTATTTTTTTTCTTTTTCTTACAACCCACAGTTTGGAACACATGGACCACTTAATTAGAAAACCATACCATATGGATAATTCCTCATCCCCAAGAAAATCATGTAACTAATTATTAATTTCGGCCTGTTGATTTTAAAGAACAAATGGGAATTATTATTATTTTTAATACAATGCAATGATTTTATTTTTCACTTTTCACTCAAAAAAGTTCAACATCTTAATCATATGGGCCTAAAGACTTTGTTTTTGTCATCCAATTAAGAAATCATTAATATCTAGGTAGAATTATACAAGAATGTGTTTCTACTTTCTAGTTAAAAATCAAATTTAAGACACAATTTTTTTTAACCAAAATATAAGAAGTGATTTTTTTTTTTCAAATGAACACTTTGTAATTAGCTAACTTTAATTTTTTTAATGACAAAATTATAAACAATTGTATTTAAATTTCATCCTACTTAGTACTTACTGGCTAGTGTTCTTATAACTAAAATTTTATTTAGTGCTGTAATCAATGCTATGCTTTCATTAAAGGGTGGGTCTATATATGATGCAACTTGTTGCATATATGCAATATAATTTTGGTCGATAGGATTGTGACATGTGAAAATTTCATTGCATCTCAAGTCATCCTACCCACATATCACAATCTTATCGATCGAAATTATATTATATACATACAACAAATTACATTATAGATTCATCTACATGGCAATACTAGCAAAAGTAGGCAGTTTTCCCAAAAAAGTAGAACTTTTCACTTTTCACTTTTTCTTTTTCTTTGGTTGGCTTTAGGAGCATGCCACTAAGTAATAATTAATAAAATTAAAGGACCACTAAAGAAAAAGCAAACTTTAACACAAGACTTGGGAGATTGTCTTTTCGTGGTTCCATTAGTGTCTGCCAAACCGAATCTCCCTTAATTGTCTTTTTTCATTGCACTTCTAAAGTGCGACAGTAATTGCTTCATAATAGGAATTAAGTTATAGTTAAATTGAAAGGTATTTTAAATTGAGTTGCATCATGATTACTAGCTATAGCTTTTAACTTAGTGATAAATATTCGATTCAATAATTGATATTAAAACTAAGGTCACGGATTCAATTCTCAACGGGATAATTGCTGAGGGGATATTATTATTGGCTAAGTACAACAACAATTGTCCCATAACAGAACTTTAAATAGGGGTTAAATTATAAGCGAATTGCGTGGCGCTTAAGCTAGGTCGGGCTATGTTAAGTAAAAAAAATTGTGCCTTGATTACAACTATAACTTTTAATCTAGTTGTAAATGCTCGATCCAATAATATTTTTTTTGTAAGATTTTACCATCAAAATAAAATACGTAAAAAGGTTGTTTAAAAAAACCAATCATTAATAAGATAAATTCAATAAAAAATAATCTTATAGCAAATATAAAATTTGTAATCCATATGTGATTTGTTTGAGTGGTAGGTACTCTATTATCATAAAATTTTTACTCTTCTACTATGTTGTTAGAAGAGTCTAATCAAGCTATGACACTTTCAATGGCGAAGATTACTTCAAGTCTGATATGCTAGAGGTATACAAGTAATCACTTTGTCGGCAGCACTATGAACGGTGACGTTTTTCATCCCACATTTATCCTATAAATGAGACCATGTATGTTTTTATTTTTCTTCTTTAGTTCAACAGTGTTTACATATTTGCTTTCAGTATTATTAGAATTGAGTTACATAATCTATTATAAGTGTTATTGGGCTTGTCTATAATTTAATAATATATGTTTTACTTAAAAAAAATTATCTTTAATATATCATGTTTAAATCTTATGTACGAAGAGTCCTCTATGATAAGATTATCTCTAATAAAAATATTCAAATAAAAAAAAATAAATTTTACTTAACTTTTTTTCCTTTTAAAGTTACTTATTTCTTAATGATAGCCACAATAGGCTTGTGCCTATCATAGGTTCGTACAATCCTTGCATTTATTTATTTTTAATTAAAGATTAGCCTTCTTTTTTATATATAAAATAAAGATTAGCTTCTATAAACGTCTAGAGTTCTATGGTATTATACTAATCCCAACATATCCATAATCCAATAGATATTGTACACCAAATAGGCAAATTCACATGCTTCAATCAGAAGATCAGATTCTATGTAATTCTTTAATCAATAGTAAAATGAAGCTTTGCTTAAAATACATCTTTTAGTTAGCTAACTTCAACGGCTTAATTACAACTCTATTCCTCCCATCATTATTTTCCAAACGGTTTAAGATTCTTCACTTCATTATCAAGAAATTAAATGGCTCTTCCATTTAATTTTATTATATATATATATATATGGAGTAAACGGAACATCAAGTAAACATATAGCACAAAAAAGAAATTCTATTAATGAAACTTGAAAAATAAAATTAGAAAAACTTAATCATGATACATTAGGCAGTAAAAATATCTATCTATTATTTACTTTATATTTATGATCTTCAATTGGAAAAGATGATGTAGGCTTTTCAATTTTGTAATCTATTAAAAAAGAATTATTAACTATTTTTTGTAGAACTAAAAGAATTATTAACTATTAAACTACTTGATATGGAGATCTCTTAAGTAATCCAAGGCAAAAGTTTCTTTTGTACTCAAATTATAGCATCTCCGGCAAGTCAATCCTTAGATTTTATTTATTGTTAATTATATGTTTTGAGCTTTGAATTTACAAGTAAATTTGTTATTGACTTTAATTTTAACTAAATAATTAATGACATATAGTTGTCATGTCCTATTGGCCTATACTACTAAATATAATGTCAACTCATAAATTCAACTATAATAACTTAATTATAGTAATACTTTTTATTTTATAGAATTACACTAATAATTATAATTAAATTGATAAAATAACATAATTAAATATATGACTTGATATTAAAATTAATATTAAAAGTTATATAGACAATAATTTTAGGGAAAAAATACTTTTTTTAATCAGGGTATCCACCATCGAATATAGTGACTAATTCTCTCGCTGAATTTTAGGCACCTCGAAGGATGAGACAGCTGGCCTAAGGATTTAAAGTTGCTCCATACCCAAGACAAAAATCAAACTCTTAATACTTGATTAAGGATAAATAAATTCCTTCTCTTGAGTACCTGAGTTAAAAATACTTTTACTTTGATCTAATATGTTTATCAATCATATGTGAGGATTTTGAATATTGGAAGGCATTTAATTCAATTTTTATAGTAGAAAATATTTTCCGTACTTGATGTGTAATCCAGAATATATTTATGTATTTTTTTAATAAGAACATTATATATAGATTTTCGGGAAGAGTTAGAAAGAGAGATCTAGGATCTGACGGTGATCTGAAAGAGTGAACTAATGAACGGTTAGGATGTGATGAGGAGTGAGGGAAATAATTGCGCAGAGCAGAGGATGATACATTAACATAATCAGGTTTTGTCCGTTTGGACACGTGGCAGGTAATCAGTAGAAATGAAGCCACGTACCAAACACACGTGTAGAGCATAAGAACTATGGGCAGAGGATCGGGTAGCTGCCCCATCGTTACGGGCAGAATACGCTTTATACACTATAATAGATTCGATTTTTTAAGTTAAAGTTTTTGAAATTGTTTTTTACATGCTTTTTTTTATATTTTTAATTTTTTAAATTTTAGACCAATTAAAAATAAGTATCGAATTAACTTCAAAAATTTTATAACCCTAAACCCTAAACCCTTAGAGGATTCAAACTCGTGTGCACTAAGGGCATGTTCACTTGCTAGAAACAACAATGGAAAAGTCCATGGAAACGGTGGGGTTCACTGGGCTCCATTTACTTTTTCACTTTTTTATTTTCATCAACTTAAAAAAATTCTATTATACCCCTCTGATTTGACACAATTATAACCCTCTTTTCTTTTTATTATTTTAATATAAGGGGTAAAATAGTCATTTTAATACATTCTCTTTTCATTTCCATTATCAAACTTTTATTACTAAACATATCAAATACATCCCATTTTCATTTTCATTTTCATTTCCATTTCTATTTTGCGTAATAAATGTGCCATAAGAGTACATGAGATGAGATGATTAGATGCATGATTATTGGGAAAAAGAGCTATATGCCTATATGTGCCAATATTTAATGGATTAATAAGAAGGTTTAGTCCGCCCAAAGAAAAAAAAATGGTTAGCTAATAGCTAATTAATGCTGTAATTTTTAAAATATTAAATTTAAACAAAGTTATTCAAATAGAGTTCGTATAAAAAAAATATTATATGATCAAAATTTTGTATGATCAATCATCTAAAATAAGATTAATAAAGAAAAAGTAAGTAGGAGTAATTTAGTAAGGATAGTTTAATCTTTTTCTCTCATATTTTTTTATTTTCTTAAGTGAATCAATAATTTCTTTAATCCTTATAAAAAATATTTTTTTAATCTGTGTATATTTACCTTAAAAATAGATATTGGGAATCGAAAAAAGTAAATAAATTTCCCTAATTTTGTCCTTTTTAAAATTCTATAAAAATTGCCATAAAAAAATTCTATAAAAATTGTTATTTTTGTTAATTTTTTTATAAAAACATTTTAAAGGATACACTTAGAAATTCAATGTTTTTAAAATCGGGTCGGTCATTGAACCGGTTGAGGCACTGGTTCACGGTTCAATGGTCGAATCGTGGTCGAACCGGTGGTATTTAAAATATATATTTTTAATTAAATATACTAAAACATATCATAAAAAATTATATACTTCATAATTATATGTTTTCATCTCGATCTAAACATGATAAGAAATAGACAAGTTTTAAATTACTACAATATCATATTAAACTCTTCAAATAAGTTCAAGGATCAACATATTTAAGTCTCAAGTCTTATCACAAACCAAACAATAAATATTGAAATAGAACAATTCTTACAACTACAAGTCACAACAAATTCTCAATAAATACTAAATCATAAACAACAACAAATTTTTTTTTTGGTAAAAGGAAAAACCGGTCAAACCGTCTAAACCACCAGTTCTGACCGGTTTGGACGGTTCTTGACCGATTTTTCTGGTTATTGACCAGTTTTATATCTGACCGGTTCTTTGGTTATTCCGGACCGGACTGGAAGCCGGTTTACCGGTTTTCCGGTCCGACCGGCCGATCCGGTCCGGTTCTGAGAACAGTGCTTAGAATAATAATTAATAAAACCTTATTAAATTTTGTTATTTCTATAAACTTAAATATATTAAAATATGTAGGCAAGATTTTCTTTTCAAACTTTACAATAATTTTAAATTTTATTCTCTAACTTTTGTGTGGTTAATTTTATCCTAAAAACTATAATTTGTAATCGATTTCATTTTGATCACAAATACAGTTTAAATTATTAATAATAAATGATAACATAATACGAGGCATATATCAATCAATATCACAGGTAAGTTTTGAAACACACCAAAACAATGTGTTTTCTATTAATATAAAGAAAAATTATTTTGAGGATAAATTTGCATTAATATTTTGAGTAAAATAAACATTTGTTTTACATGTGTGGAGCCTTGTAATCACTTTTTTTTCCCTTCTGTTGGTACTTAAACCAAGTTACGGCAAAATAAGTTAAAATTAAACTTTTTAAAATATTTTTCTTAAATAATAGGGTAATTGTATAAAGTTATTAAGACTCAAATTCATTATCTATCCGCCATTAAATTTGTTAGAAGATCTGCGTCAAAATATTTTTTTTTAAATTTAAGGTGACACAAATTTTAAAATAAAGGTAAAAATCTCAAATTGGTCCTTTATGTTTGCACGAAATTTCATATTGGTCCTTTATGTTTCAAAAAGTCCAAATTGGTCCTTTATGTTTGCAAGAAGTTCCAAATTGGTCATTCCGTCCACTTCCGTCAATTTTTTAAGTTAAGTGCTGACGTGACATGTTGACGTGTCAATCTAAGCTGACGTGGCATGCCACGTCATCACATATAATATTGGATGGTGACGTGGCGATGACGTGGCATGCCACGTCAGCTTCAATTGACACGTAAGAGAGATGGTGTGTCCATGTCAGCATGTCACGTCAGCACTTAACTTAAAAAATAAACGAACTTGGACGGAAGGATCAATTTGGAACTTTTTGCAAATATAAAGGATCAATTTGAACTTTTTAAAACATAAAGAACCAATATGAAACTTCGTACAAACAGAATCAATTTAAGGTTTTGACCTCAAATAAATCTAATAACTTATAACAAATAAATTTTGAAGTCTTAATAATTCCAAATAATCGATTTTTATGACAGAAATAATATATTGGAAAAGAGAGGGTTCGGAGGAGTGCATAATTAGAAAACGTCATGATTAGATTTAGAGCCCATAGGAAATGTGGAGCCCAATGCTTGGTTTGGGCAGAAATGAATGCAGAGGAAAAGGACGAAAGAATCTCGGATTTGGTTAAGCTAACTGATGACGTCATGGAATTAACCACTGTTTTTGGGAAAAAGTGAACCTTCTGTTTTGATTTCCGAGCCACAAAGTTCAATTAAAAGTACACTCACTTCCAACGCAAAAAAAGAAAAGTACACTCACTTCCTTTCTTTTTTTTTTCTTTTCCCTTTTCTTGCCTTTTCACTACTAGTCATATTACGAAGAGTTTTTGAGCTTTAATTTACCAAATTTTTATTATTAAATCTATTTCAAAATTTATATTAAAATAATTTTATTTTAATTTAAAAATAATACCAATATTAAAACAAATCCAATAACAAAAAAATTGGTAAACTCTAGCTTAAACTCTCTATAAAATTATCATTTTCACTATATTGCTGTTACACGCATAGTTAAAATTTAAATTTAAATTTTAAAACTTTACGATTTTATGATTTTACATTATCGAATCTTGTTAAATCTTGTACAAAATCGTGTTAGTGTAAAATTGCAATAAAATCGGTGAAGTCATGTAATATCTTATGAAATCTCAATTTTACTAGCAGTTCTATGATTTCACTATAGTTCAAAAATTAAAAAGGTTCATATGGATTTACTTTTTTTTACAAAAAATTGGTATGTTTGTGTAAATATTCATAACTTGTCCCAACTCAAAAAAAAATCCACCTATTTCCTTAAAACATAATGTTTAGATCCGAACTTTCCTATCACGCATAACTCATTCCCTTCCCATTTTTTTTAGGTTTTAATGTTGATGATGTCTAAGTTGGTGTACTTCAAATCATGTATGTGTTTGAGTTTACATAACATTAAGAATGAAGTAGTAATTATAGTGGTAAAAATTAATCAAATAAATTTGACAAACATAATTAAAAATGTAGTAATTGTGCATATTAAATAATATATGTTTAATTTTTTTATGTAATAAGATATAATAGTTAAGTATGTATATATATGTTGATAAATTCATACAATTTTATTATAAGTAAATTCTTATAGTTTTACTATACATCTTCACAATACAATTTTACTCTATTACTTTTATAATTTTATCTAAAATTTAAATTTTAACAACCTTGGCTACACGTACTACTGCCCCCCACCCATCTCTCTCCCGCAATCTCCACTTTCCACTCACGCCGCGTCTTTCACACTCTCTATCTAACCTACATAAATTGAGGAAAAAAAAAGAACCTACTTTTAAGTTTTAATCACTAAAAAATTAACAACTTAATTTTTGAAATATATCTTTTGATTTTTAAAAAAATCTGTACATTCATTAACTACCTGATTTCAGGCCAAAAAAAAAATTTTAACTACCTGATTTGTTAAGTGATAATATGGTACCTTGAATATTTTCTTGCACATCAAATAATGTTGTTTATATATAAAAAACATTATATCAACGTACTATTACTTCATAAATTAATCTATACATCGCGTTTAATGCTTTATTACATTATCATTTAATAAAACATTTAATGAATCACATTATTTGCTCCATTAAGTTTTTTTGAGATTAAAAAATGTATTATGATAATGTAAGAACTAAATAGTTAAATTATGGTCAAAATATTATTTTGGTCTTCTATATTTCATTCAAATTCTATTTTAGTCTTCTTATTTTCAAAAGTTCAAAATCAGTTATTTATGTTTTCAAGTTAGTCTAAAATGGTCCTTTTGTCTAACACTGTTAGCCTCTTCCGTTAAATGCTGATATGGAATGGTGACGAAGACCAAAACTCTCGTCAACATTTCAGGTCCACGTCAACATTTAACGAAAGAGGCTAACGGTGTGAGACATAAAGACCGTTTTGAACTAATTTGGAAACGTAAATTACTAATTTTGAACTTTTGAAACACAGAGGATCAAAACAAAACTTGGGTAAAACATAGAGTAAAATAGTATTTTGAGATTAAATTAGTAATCTTTAAGAACAACAAAATAAGTATACTCTATAAAATATTTTCTAAGAAGCTAAATTGTGTCTTGTTTAAATGAATTCTTTGTTTGGTGAAAATTTAATTGCAAGCCAAACTGATTTTTTTCCTAGCAAAGTTGAAGATGAGTAGTTTAGTGTAAAAAAGGGTGATGGTTTGTTGAAAACCAAACCTACCGAACAAGTCACTAGTCACTTGTTATTGTTAATTTGTTAGTATGAATTATGAATGGGCGGTTCAAAGACTTGAAACTTGAAAGGCATCATCAACAAATGCTTGCTATGGGACAAGTTGGAGCGGAAGTGGTGGGTGTGACCGTTACCGTTACGCGCGTTGCAAGAGCGTGGGGCCCAAGCTTTCTTCTGAGGCATCACAAAATTGACGTGCAGGAGAAAGAAAGAAGAGAGAGGGGCATGTGCGGTTTGGTCGAGGAAATGGGACCCGCCACTTCGCACAAGATCTTTCCCTTCCCTCTCTCACACAAAAACCCTCCTCTTCTTCTAAAACTACCAAATTGCCACTTTCTCAATAAATCACTCTCAGTGAACTGAGTGGCATCGGTGTAATTTTAGTGGAACAACAGTGGCAAAGAGGTCAGTGCAACCAACATGTTGCAATTATAGAAGAGTAAATTACATTCTTTACCCATTTGTTTTATAAAATTATACTTTCTTCCCTAAAAGATGAAAACTTACAATCTCACTTGTTTTAATCAAAATATTTGTTTATTATTTATATAATTAAATATATATATTTGATTAATATAATTTTTTTTAAAAATAAAATAATTATTTTTTATTCAAAATAAAGAATAGTAAAATTTTAATAATAAATTAAAAAATTTATTAAAAGTGTTAGGGATTTAGTAAACAAAAAAGTAAAATTGTAAAATTTTCAATATTTTGAAGGAGATGAGTGTAAGATTATTAAATAAATAGATGAACATGTAATTAAAGAATTATTTTAGGAAAGAGAAGTGTAATTTAATCATTATAGAAATTAAGAAATTAATTTTGTGGGGGTACTGAATTAAAAAAAAATAAAAATGGAAACGGGAAGATGCAGGTATTTTGAGCCAATGGATTCAGAAGCACGGATTCCTATAACCCGCCTCTGTTTATAACTCTGGAGTTACGCATTCATTCAACCAACCACACCCAAAAAAGCATTCACCTTCTTCTTCTTCTTCTTCAAATACCATTGCATACCATAGAATACTAGAATACCCATCTTTAACAATATTCGGCCATGGATTCAATTGCTTCCTCCAAAAGATCCTGTTTCTTGGAAGAGGACGAAGGTTTGGCTTTCTTAGCAGACATGGAAGCAGGGCATTCTGGGCAGAATCATCACTACCATGGTTTTGTTTCAAGGATGTCTAATGGGACTAGTTTCAGAATCAGACACCGATCTGGGAGATTCTATGATGCCAGATATGAAGATCGCAAACCCTACTTTCTGGAAGCTTGTTTTCTCTGTAGAAAACCCCTTGGGGATAATAGGGACATCTTCATGTACAGGTATCAATGCTTTTTTCTCTTTAAAGATTTTAACTTTCCGTTTCTTTCTTTTTTGGTTTTTCTTTTGTTGGGATGGGATTTGAATCAACATAATAAGAGTGTTTGTGTTGTGATAATTAAAAATGCAGAGGGGATACGCCTTTCTGTAGCGTAGAGTGCAGGCAAGAGCAGATAGATATGGATGAGGCGAAGGAGAAGAATAGGAACCTGTCTTCTTCAGTGAGGGCTATGAGGAATAAGGAGCAAACAGAATCTACTTCCTCGAGTAAGACGCAGAATTACTCTTCTTGTGTGAGAGGAACAGTTGCAGCTGCTTAGTTGAATGGAATGGAATGGAACTATGGGAGAAAACATAGGAATTGCTGCAAATTTTCCCGGAAAAGGAAAGAAAAAACCCAACTGTAAAAGTGAAGAATAGGAAAAACTGAAAAAGCAAGCAAGGAAAAAATATATATATAAAGAAAAGCAACTCAAAAGAATAACTTTCTTTCTGCGAAGAATGGTCATGGAGATGGAGAGAAGAGATCACTTTGGATTCTGAGAAATCTTGTCAATGCTACATTGAGAAGTGTATGTTGCTTCAAGGAGATTCTTTCTCCAAAATGGCTTTTATTCCAGTATATTTTTTTAGTTCTTTTTTTATCTTCCCAAGATTTTGTTTATGTTTATGGCTATGGGTGTGCCCAATAGTTTGAGTCTCAAAGAAGAAATGGAGAACAAAGCAAAGCGAAGTTGTTTCTTTTCCATGGTCTAATTTTTAGTAGCTTTTGTTCCATTATTTTTTTGTGTTGGAGAGTGAACTTTGATTGAATTTATGCTTGAAATGGTTCACATAAATATTATTTAGAACTGCGTAACATTTGAGGTACTGATTTGAATGATCATTATCCCTTGAATGAAGTGAGATATAGACAGAATTACACAAACTTGAAGGAGGAGTTTTGTGTTGTAATTTGTATGGTAGTGGACTAATGGCCTGCAGGATTAGGGTCACTACTAGGGAAATGGAGGTAGATGAAATCGAGGTGGTACTGGTTGGTAATTGCCTAATTAGTAAATAATCAATGCGAAGAAGAAGACGGTAATAACAATTAACAAGGTCATAGTGCGAAGAATCATAATGATTAGGGAAGAGGGATCATGAATTTTAGGACTTTATTATGATTCTTATTTTTAGATGAACGTAAGAGTAAAATAGATGGGGCTGTTAAAAATTAAAATCATACTTCATAATCCTTGTATGTTTTGATCCATCAAAATTTTTATTTGTATTTAGTTTTTTAACTATAAAAATATTAAATTTAATCTTTAAATTATGAAAATTTTAAAAATTACTTTGTATCAGAATTTTGAGAAAAAAAGTAACAGGAAAAAATTATAACATAGAGGATTTTTTAAGAATTAACTTTATTTTCTTATAAAAAAAGAATTAAATTTATTTAATTTTTAGAGAGTAAAACAATAATGGTTAAATGTTCATTTTGGTTCTCCATGTTTCACTCAAGTTTTAAATTGGTCATTTATCTTTCAAAAGTTTTATATTAGTTCTTTATATTTTCCAAAAATTTACCAACAATAATTTACTTTAAAAACCTCGAAAGTAAATTGAAAAATGATAAATATAATGTTTTAAAATTAAAAATAATATAACCAAACTTTTAAGTATATATTTTTGGTATTTCTCCAAAAAATAAGTACCATATATATTTGGCAAGTTCCGCAAACCCAAAACTGAAAACCCGTTGTATTGGGTCAACCAATAGTATAATAAAAATAATGAATTAGAGAATTGAAATTAAAATGACAGAATTATTCAGAAAATTTTGCAGGAAAGCCAAGGAAGTAAGTAAGAGCAAGATTTGTAAGGACGAAAGCAGAAGGAAGAAGTTAGTTAGCACATTACCAGGTTGGCGATGGCGCGTGGGTAGTTAGCTCCACCGATTTCGATATATTTGCTTGCAGCTGCTTTTCAGAGAGAAGAAGAACCAAGAATGGTATTGGTAGGTAAGAGAAGGATATATAACACAACGCACAATAATCACAAAGAAGACAAGAAATGAAAAACCAGACAGAAGCTAACCTATTGAGTCAATCATGTTTTGCTTTTATGCTTTATCTGAATTTTGAAATTCCGAACTCTAGAAGAATCTAAAGGCACTATTGGACATCCTAAAACACAAGAAGTTGGGTGAAGCAAAGCAAACTATGTATGGAAAATGGGTTCAACGAGAGAGTGCAGAATTAAGGGCACTATGGACATCAACACCAATCTGTGCTTCAGCTTTTGTGGGTGAACTCAGCAAAAGCCCCTTCTGGACAAGGGTTGGGTCAATTTGGTCAACTGGCACAGCTTCATCAGCAATTTCATCTGCAAACAGAATTAGCATGGATGAAAGCAAATCCATTACTATCAAAATATTTTGAATCCTTCATGTACTGACAGGATCGCTGGCCTCAGTTCTACAATTGTGGGTACATACATGCCCAGCCAAAACACACATTTGTCCTGGAGTTGCTGGAATAATCACCATGTCAACCTGTAAGTTCATATCATATCTGAATCCTTCACAGTACAAAAGTTGAAATTGAAATCTATTCAAGTTGTGCTAAAACAAAATCACTGCTTACAAAGATTAAGGTTGCTTGCTTGCATCAACAGGCAGGAAACAGAATGACAGTAATGATCCGTTTTCATGTGATTTTGTTCAGAAACTTGTCTCATAGATAAATGACATAGATGCAGGGTTGAGTGTGTATTATGTGTTGTGTGTAAAAGATCATCAACCATATATCCAAATTTTACACTAGTTTTCCATTTTGTTCCTAAATTACTTTTGCATTCAATTTTATACCAAAAATTTCGAATTGCAATCGATTTTGTCTTGACACCTATCATTGTCCGAATTACCATTAGAAAATGATAACACCTAATATTTAATAGTAATTCATCACTTAAAATGATGTCATTTCTTTATAATAATATTGACTCATCACTATAAACGACGTCGCTTCTTTGTATTAAAAGGAAGAAATGCATTTTGGTGTATTTTATTCTTAGGAATTATCAGTGATGATAAGTCAATAATATTATTGCAAGACTAATTACTACATAATCATTGTTTCAGCTGATCTAATTTAAAGTGAAATACATATTACTATATTATTACATGTTGGATGACACATTATATAGAAGTACTCCTAGTTCTTTGTTTCACACCTTATATCAACGTATTAAATTGATTGACAAAATCGGAAGCAGCATTATCAATGTAAAAGATAATACAAAGAAATCTTCCACTTCCTGTACAAGATAACTCAAAATACATCACGTATTGAATTCATATTCAATCCAAGTAAGAAAGATTAAAAATCACGCAGTATCAGAACCTAGAAAAACCACCAACAATTACTCAGCATGGATCGGAAATGAACAAAAAGAACAAATGAATACAGTAATTGAACAAACTCATCGCAAGAAGACGAAGAAACCTAGCTACCTGAAAGCTGCGATGCGTAGGGAAGAACGACTTTGCTCCATTATTGAACGAAGCAGCAGAATCGGCTGAAGCAGAAATGGCAGAGACTTCTCCTTCCGTAAGCAATTCTAGTTTGGTCGATTCTGACGCCTTTTCCTTTTCTTCAATACTTCTTCCACTGTTCTATTCCCTTGCTCATTTGCGCTGAAATGAGTTTTTCAGTTGGATTTAAACGGAGGAAATTCTATTTAATTGTTGGTGGTTTATTAACTCCTTTTTACTTAAAATTAGCTTATTTTTGGAAAGATATCACTTAATTGTCTATGCATTTTTATATATAAAATGTAATCCAAATTTGTCATGTGAAAGTTATTAAAGTTAATTTGTACTCATTTACGCAATTGTTCTGATCCGGTATACGACACATATTGAATTCAAAGTAGTTAAGATAAAATCTCAAAAATCGGCCTGACAGCAAAAAAAGATAGTGTATTTCTCTTAAAAAGACTATGGCTGCGTTTGGTTCAAAAAAATTGTGGAATTGGAATTGGAATTAGATTATAATTGGAATTAGAATTGGTGAGATGAAATTGGAATTGAATTATTTGAATTGAAAAATGTGTTTGGTATGAAAAGATGGAATTGAAAGTTTGTAAAAGAATGTGAGGTAAGAAGACTTATTTGCCCCTCAAAAAATATTAAATAATTATTTTTCTTTTAGTTTTATTTTTTTAGTATATAATTATTTTTTTATATTTATTATAAAAAATTTTAATTATTTATATTCATTAAAAGTAATTATAAAAAATATTAATAAATAATTATAATAAAAACAGTAATAAAAAAAAACAGTAAGGGTGCATGAGTGAGAGTGAGAGAAGAAAAAGTAGGAGCAAAATTGTCATTTCATTCCAATTCTACAAAACTTATTCCAATTCCATCTAAAAAATAAAGAATTCAATTCCACATTTTTTACACATTCACCAATTCCACATAATCCAATTCCAATTCTACATTTGCCCAACCAAACTAAATAATTCATTGAAATATGTGCAATTCCACATATAATTCAATTCTACACCCAACCAAACATAACCTATAAGTTGGAAGGACAGAAGATGTCAGCATATTTAAAAAATGATAGTTTGCTACAGTTGAGTTACAAGAAAAATTGTTATTCATATTAAACATTGCATCCAAATTGTATAAGGGTGCGAACTAATTTTAACTTATCCTTACATGACTAATTTGATTAAATTTGAATTGAAAATACAAGATAAATAAGTATTAATGGAATAGACCACGGATTTTAACTCTATGAAGGTCACAGCAACTAGCAGGGGGATTTTAGTACCGTATCTTGGATCTGCGGTATAGAAGTACCGGATCTACCTTTGTCCCGGGCCCCCAAACCTCTAAAGAACTAAAATCTGAAAGATAGGTCAAATGGTATAGAGATGAGGTAGAATCAAATAATACAGAACATTTTGAAATCTTTGAACCTTTCCTATTCCCCTAAAATGTTGCTTTTTCTGGCTTACTGAATTCTAGTAAAAGAGAGACAACTCGGCCAAAGTGTGACAATAATTATCCTATGACAGATGCAATATGGGCTGAATCATAGTCAAACCCTATGATGCATGGACTAAGTCGAACTAAATAGGAAGAATTAAATGCTGACTAACAGCTATAATTTTTGACCTAATCTTAATGATAAAGCTCAATCCACCAGACACATACAACATTATAGTAATTTAAAATATTCAATACTTTATAGAGAAGCTAGAAGAGGGGGATAAAAACAGCCTCAGCAAAGGCTTCCCATTCACTAGAAGGCCCCTCTCTATTCAATCCTTCTATAAAGCTGCTAGAAGAGGTAGTAATGGTTGATTGGACAAAAAAATGAAATAATTTTAAATACAAAAAATAAAGGTCAGGTTCTGTAGTAAAGAGTAAATAAGCAACTAGAAAACGCCTCTCTATTTGCTAGTTTCTTCTTTTCATTGAACCCTATGATTTTTACAACGAAGCAAAAATTGCAGACCTGTAAGTTATTCTACTATACATCTCGGCACATATATATATATATACAAACGCCGCAGGCAGCTTCAATGCTTGCAACCACGCCATAGATAAAGCCTCTCCTTTTAAAAGTCGGATTCACCAAAAACTTGATCTACTCGTTCACATCAAATGCTCCATTCCATTTCTGTCAGAAACCAGATTCATGGGCCCAAAAAGCATATGGATCTGGACAATATAGGGAGAAATCTTCGATTTCTATATTAGCTATGTGCCAATTGACAAAACGAGATTGTACCAATTTGAATAGCAGGAGGATGGTAGGCAAAAGCCAACATTTATCGTCTTCCCTGCAAGAGAATGTATCAAAACTTGCCGAACAAAATTTAACATAATCGAAGGTCTAAAAGGAACCAAAATTTATGAAGAGAGCAAAGCAAAATCCTCAAAACCAGCCCAACCAAGTGGCAAAAGAATTTCTATGGCCTTAGTGACAATAAGTGAATGGAATCATTCATGTTTGTGATATGTTGGCCACAGCCAAGAACTTAAGACTAAACCAGTGCACCTTTTTAATTGGTCAAATGATTCTGTCAAACAGTACCAGCACATCATGAAATAATCATTCCTTTATATCTCTACACTAATCATATAGTAGTATGCTGTACATCTTCCCAAAGAAGACTACCGCAATTAAGTTACCTAGCAGACAACGAGATAAACTGTGTGCTCTTAAATTAACCATTGAAGTCAACACAGTGGATTGAAAACTCAAGTCCATATGGGGATGCATTTCTAATGGGGGCTAAATGATAGTATAGGATGTATAAGATACTTAAGTGGTTAATTCTTCCCCTTAACGGCTAGCTTTTGAGCAGTTCGGTAACACATTTTCCTATCCCTAGGATTGTTACCAAACTCTTTAGGAGAGAAAAATTAACTCCTCTTTCTCCAATGAACCCAATCGCGTGTCTTATTAAGCAAATTGAAATTAAAAAAAAAAAGAAGAAAAATTAAACGACACAAAATGCGTACATTTCTTTTAAACCAAGACTAAATCTTATTTCCCCCACTTTCATTTTTCTCCCATTCATCTCCTCTTTGCCCTAGCATTCAACGTTCTCCATTCTTCAAGAAAAGTCCTACTAGCCTCTACTAACATAGGTATTGCTCTCATCTTCTCACTTGTTTTATCTTCGAAAGATTCACACAAGGAACGATTGGCTAGTCATTCATGCAAGGAACATAATTCTATGACTTCCAGAACTACACTAAACCAAATAATACAAAAATTGCTCAGCATATGAATAGTTGTCGTTTTTTGCTCATTTTGGATACATCCTTTACAAAATGTCAAAATCATTCTTTTACTTTTTACTTCGGAAGATATTTGTTAATTAGAATATTAGAATATTTTGTAATCAATTAGGATATTTTGTAATCAAATAGGATTATTGTGTATATCATTGACCCTTAAGTCTAGGGATTAGATTAGGATTGTAATTATGATTCTTTCCTAGAATAGGCTCCTCTTTCTTGTATAAATACCTATCATTCTCTCTAATGAAATTATCACAGCATTATTCTACTCTACTTTTGTCAATATTAAAGACTACACATGATATTTTCCCTCAAACAAATTTCATCAAAAACTTCAGGCAGAGATAGTTTGATGAAAAAACAGAATCTTGCTTGCCAAAGATGCCACCATTGTTTGAGATAAAATGGTGCTATTAAGTTGCCAACCTTACCTCTTAATATTCCATGTACTTGCTTCATCAGGCTGACAGAAATGGGATAGTGCATAATGAAGTAGGCAACAAACAAACGCAATTCCCTGCAAAAAAGGCAAACTGCCAGATAAAAGAACACATGCATATGGTGGAAATATTTAGAGTGAAAACGCTCAGTGTTCTCTGTTGCAAGAGTGGTAAAGTACATTATTTTCTCTTAAATTATTTTTTTTTTCAATTTTTGATCATGTTCTAAAAAGATTATTGATGTTTCTATACATGAATGGAAACAGTTCTCCAACACTCAAATGAGATCAGATTATGTTAGATTTCCAAGTCAAGCATGCTTGCTGACTCTCATCTGCAATACACATGCAATTGCTGACAGCACAAGATAAATTCACAATGAAATGCCTATTAGTAATATTTTACTTTATCAAGGTCAAAGGAACTGAGAATATAGTAGAATTCCATGTGAAGCTTGCTTGCTGCTTCTCATCTGTAATACACATGGAATAGATGGTATCAAAATGTTAGAATAACTTACAACATTAGATAGAGAAGTAGCATTCCACAGTGCATATACTCGAGAAAGTGAAGCTCTTCTTGGTTCTTTACTGAACAAAGCATTCAAACCAGCAGGAAATGGTGAAAGTAGAGAAAGAGGAAGGATTAGCAAAACACAAAGAAAAGCTGCGAGAGAAATCCAGTAAAACTGAAGCAACGTCAGGAGAGTGACTGAAAGATCTGCTAAAAGCATCAAAGTAATCAACAACAGCACTGTATCCTGGCATACATATGTCATGTATTAGATAATGTTCAGTTTTTAGTTGTGGAGAAGAGAAACACCTAAAATTACTGAACTACCTGACGACCAACAGGTCTAGTGTTGCACAACAGCAAAGAAAGTGGGAACAGAAAGTCCCTTTTAAAATCCAATGATTTCAGGGTAGCATCATTAATTAGTCCTCCATTAATACCTCCAGTTATTCTTTTAAGAGATAATGAATTACTCATGTATGGCCAACTATGCTGCAGCTGCTTAAGACTTTTTGTTCCACAAGCCGCATTTTTCCTGTCATATAATTAGGAAATAGATCATCCTTTCAAGCACAGGAATGAAAAACAATGTACTCACTGCATCTTAGAGGCACTGAAAAGAACAAGGAAAAAACTTATGTCCATTTCCTTATGTCCATTTCCTCCAATTCCACCAATCATATATTGTATTTACACTCTCTTTCTTCTATGATTGGTCATATAAAAGGTGGTCTTCTATATTCTCCCTCTACTGTGATTGGTCATTTAAACACTTTTTGCCACGTGCCATAATTATATTGGGGAATTGGATGAAATGGACATAAGGAAATGGACATAAGTTTTATCCAAAGAACAAAGTCAAGGAACCATGCAACCTAAAAGCTTAAGGGGGAAAAAGTTCACAATGATATTTAATATTTTGCATCTCTGAAATGCCGACTGATGTGAGAATCAACTAGGTTGAATCATATAGTAACAAAAAATATAAACTCAAAATGAACTCAAACTAGTGGAGGCAGCAAATATCAAACTCTAAATAAACTGATATTGAAAAATTACAAAACCTGAAACTATAAACTGCTAACCAAAGACATGGAATAACTATTTTTGCATGTAACCAAAGCCATGCGCTTTTTTCCTAATCCATATAATTTAATCGGCTGTTTAATACAGTTAAGTTGGATCTTTACCGAAAAGTAGGCACAAGTTCTACTTTCCAATTGTCTTTGCCAGGTGAAGCCATTCACTGACATTGGTTTTTCTATTTTTAATCACAAATAAAACTATTAAATCACATAGGACAACATGAAGTAATAGGAATCTATGGCAAAAAATCCACGAGGCCCTAAATTACCTCATAGCTTCTTCACTACTATCCCAAGTATCAGACTGGTGCAAATCTTGAAAGGAATAATCGCCGACTGCTACCACAATACCCAGCTGATAATAACCAGAAGCTGTTGCTTGGAACCAACCTAGCTCAATTTTAACACCATGGAACTCAAGTTGAGGATTTCCATGGCTGTTTATCCAATCAACAACTGGACCTAGTGCAGTACGAAGTGATCCATGCCTCACTGTCCTTAACTGAGCATTCAGTCCAGCCACCAAACGATTCCAAACAGTTGCTGGCACATGCTGTAAATATCAGATTTGGGATTTGTACGTCAGTTATGGGTATAGAAGGGGGAAAAAATGATCAAGAAAAACTGCAGTAGTAACAATCAAAAGACCTGGCCAAGAAGGTTGGTCAATAGTGTATCATTGTGAAGATTATAAGGTGCCATGTAGCTACCATCCCCACCAAAAATTATGCACATAGGAAATCTCTTCTTTATAATTGACACAATGTCTAAACGCTTCTCATCACCACCAAGGAAAAAATCAATGTATGCTACCATTAAATCTGGTGTTGCCCCTACCTGCATGAAGGTTACTCATTAACAAATGAGACGACTGACTATCGGTGTACAATCTAGGGAGATCTCCATTTAAAATATCTTATATTTAACAAACCAGTCTGCAAACACTAAATAAATTTCATACTGATGTTCAATAATCATATGTTTAGGTTTTTGCAAGCAAATTAAGGAACCCGATAAGGTGAGCATGACAACATCATACAATTTACAGGATTCTATCTATATAATCATTGAGAATTACAACAATTCTGTACAACAACACAAAGCCTTTTCCCACTAGGTGGGTTCAGCTATATGAATCAAGCGACGCCAACATTTTCTATCTTTGCACATTTCTATGGTTTTGTTATTTACGGCTAGATCCCTCTTAGTCGTTTCTCCTATTGTTTTCTTTGGTCTTCCCCTACCTCTAGTTATTGGTTATTTTCCATTTGGTCAACTCTACGTACAGGAGCCTCTAACGGCCGTCTTTGTACATGACCAAACCACCTAAGGCGTGCTTACAACAATTCTGTAACAAATAAAAATATAAATCTTTAGGCTGGGGAGGGAGAGACTTTTAATTAATAAGTTGAAGCATTAAATCATTACGATAAGCATTTATCATTATTGAATTGAATTGCAAAGTCCATCAGCAATCTCTACCTTGTGTCTTCCTAAGTCATTCATAATTATATTAGTAAGAGATTAAATAGGAATTTTATAGATAATATTCCATAACGTTAGATGCTTTGCAAGTCAAACCTTCATCCCTTTGTACAAAGCTCGTGATCTACAGGAGCGTAGACAAGAATGGTCATATTCAGATTTGACATATTCCTGAAGACGACTGATTTTTACTCTCCGGCGCCACTGTTTCCAGGACCAAGCACAAGGATATGCAACAACTGAAAGTATACTGTGCACTGATCCCTCCCACCAATCATATGCAGCAACTGAGTTGATCTCGTCGATGAATCTGTTAAAAGCATCCTCATACCTGCATCCCAAAGTGGGCCAAATCTCAAATAGATATCATAATTAATTGCACAAGAATAGAGTGCTAACATAATATTTAGATTCCAAACATGAGCCTTTTTAACTTATATGCATGGCTTCTTAACATAAAATCTTTACAAAGAAGTGTCCCCTGCACCAAGACTTGTAATAGAAAATTTATCAATAGAAAATAGTGTTCTGTCAAGATATTCCAATTCATGGTCGGAAGTATGATAAAAGAAGTTCAACCCAAATGCCTGGAGTTAGCATGTAGATGTATTTTTCAGCAATTAAAAATCTTTCACAACCATGACATACAAGGATCCTTGACATGCAATTATGTATATTGCATGCGTTGTTTCTCTTACACAATTTCAATAATCGCATGAGGAGGCGAGTAAGGAAGATGCCAAGGTTCTCTAAAAGTATTAGAACCCATAAAGTACATCCTGTGCACATGACTTTGAGTCTCTTCAGCTCTGGCTCCACGGACCTAATTTTTGAACAACATAATTTGAAATGGATCAACTAGTTTCATAGATGAAATTAGGCACAATTAAAGCTACAGATAGAAATAGATAAAACAGTTTATCAGAGTGGCACCTCAGATAGGGAAAGAAGGTGTGGGAAATGGCGATGACTATGGTGCTCAATTGAACTCGCACTATGATATATACCGGAACCAACCAACTTGACTCTCAATGTACTAAGCAGTAGAGCCAGAAGCAACAAAATAAATGACAACATTACTGCAAATGGCCAGGGACCTCCAAAAGTATAAATAAGCTCCTCTAGAGGTGTATAGCAATTGGGCATTCTATATTTGTCAGATATACATTCATAGGGACAAGATTGCTTCCTAACTCCGCCTGCATTTAAGGTCATCACAACAATTTGAGAGAGCAGAAAATTACACATGTAAAACAAAAAGGTAATAACAAAGATACCTCGTACATATATGAAATTTGCACGATTAGGAAGAAGATCAAGAGAACAAGGTGTACAAAGATGCTCATCAGAACCATCAACATCTTTGTAAGTACCAACTGGGCATTCCTGAAAACTCAATTGCATTGTTTAATTTTCAGGACATAGTGCATGTGAAAATTATTAGAAAGGACGGACAACTTGAAAACAGTCAAAGTTAAATGCATTTCTCCTACAAGGCTACAACCTAGGCAGAAACAAGAAGGAACATAAAATAAAATGAAACAAACCTTACAAAAAATGCCATAAAGGCCCTCAGGACATGCTTTCCCAGTAATAGTGCCCCCCATTCCATGATGACCACCATTATCCCCAGCACCTCCACTGTTGGAAATCATGAAGAAAGAGATATGACCTTTTCTAAGCAAAGTATATTTGAACGAAGAATAATTTTCCGATTACCAAGCCAAATTGATGACTAAATTATTTAGAATAATCATTATTCAAGTTACATAAATCAAAGTAGTTTAGTTTAGCGTCTCAAGAAAAAGAGAAAAGATGAAAGAGGAGAGAAGTTAGCTTTAGAGCTAATACCATGCCTACTTAGTGGGTTTAGAAATGATGTTTGAATGAAGACACACGGGGCTTTTTTATTAACCAAAGCAGGGATTAGTAAAAATAAAACTAATTTTCACAAGTCCTTTCAGCAAACCAACAGAAAACAAAGAGAATATATATATATATATATTGGTCTTCAACTTTTATGCTGAATCTTCCTTCACTTGCTAATTAAAATTACCCAAAAAGAAAACTCTTCCAGCTAATAGTAATACAAAGTGAAAGATTAGAAATTCTATACAACAGGAAGATAACAATTTGGACGATTAATTATCGCCAAAAAGAAGAAAAAGAGGAATAAAGGTTCCATGTAAAACTGGAAATGTTATCTTAAAAAGACTGTTTTAAAGAAACTTCAAATATGTCTCCCCCCTCCCCACAACCAAAAGAAGTATTTTTCCGAAAAAAAAAAAGGAGCTTAGACAGCATTACTTATTTGAAGTTGGAGACAAAAATTTTGTGAGATTACATCAACCATAGAAAAGGAATAAGACATATGCAAGTTCAGGTCAAACGAGAGAAATACACAATCTTGTGAGATGATAAAGGTTATAGCAATTAATTACAATAAAAAAACAAGGAATCCCAGATGAGTGGTACTATATATCATTAATTCAAGAAAAGAAATAGAAAAACAGCTTCTCCTGTATAAAAATTTTACAGCATACAATTGTTACAATAAAAAAAACAAAGAATCCCAGATGAGTGGTATTATATATCATAATTCAAGAAAAGAAATAAAAAAGCAGCTTCTCCTGCATTGCTAACTAGTATGGTGAGTAAGTTTAAATTCCAAATTTGAAGTCCCCAATTTTTTAATAAATGATTATAGAGATGAAAATAACTGTTAGCCCATGAAAAAGAAGTATTTATGTTGTACATAGAAACCACTAGTAGCTATGTGATAATACAAACCTGCTGTTCATGGTGCCATGTATACTTGCGACAGGAACATACTCATCCGCAATCCCAATTTTTGACCAATGGAAATGAATTCTCCCCCCACCACCACCGCCACCACCAAGGAGGCCACCATTGCCTCCAACAACAGATAAGGATGAATTCTCCAATAGCCTGAGTTCTTGAAGGAAAAGAAGCACTGTCCCACCAGAACCTCCACCAAGACCACCAACCAAAGAACCATCACTGATACTTATTGCTTTGCTAAAGCTTTGACCATCAGCCCTCAAGAATCCATAAAGGTCAAGCCTCAAAAGTGGCCACTGAATGGATCCCATCACTAGCAAAAATCAAATATAAATTTCTATGATCAGAGAACACTTAAAAAAATAGACCCCCTTTTTTTTCTGAGCAAGAACTAGAAGAACAAAGAGTTGTCAACAATGCAGCTACCTGCAACACTATGCAAAGTCAAAAACAAATAAAACCAAAGGCATTTAAATAGTTTACCAATCATGCCGCCTCCAACCACATGCCCATATGACTCATTAGGGCCCTTAGTTCCACTACCCAGTTCACAGGGAAGACTAGCATTTCCATATTCATTACCACCGTTACTTTCTCTCCCATTGAAATATCCAGACCCTCCTCTTCCACCGTGCCCAGCACCACCACCAGCTCCATTTAAAAAGTTTCCCTTTCCAATACCTTCAGTGCATCCTGAAAAAGGATCACAGTCCTATTAGAATCACAAATCTATGCTACCATCAACAAAGAAAGAAGGTAACAAATTTAAAATAACCACCGAAACATGAAACTTTTTAATGACCTAATTCAGATGCTGTAATCATGCCATCAGAATCAACAATGACAGTCCTTGCCCTGTGGATGTGAATTATACTTCCCTTCATAATGCCATTTACAAGAAGATCCTCGACACGACAAATCTGCAAAAGGTCCCCCCAAAAGAAAATACACCTCAAATTGATACCCATACAGCATATTATAATGCCCAATGGGGAAGAGTTTATTTGAATAGTTAGCAATGGTGGTGAGGACAGGAATGTTTATTCACTAATCTCATATATGACCACAGTAAAAGTTTCTCAAATGTGACATGATAAAGAGCTAACATTTTGTCAGATAATTCTTACATAAATGGAAAAAAAAGGATTTATATCTCATGAACTGTATAATTGCTTTAAAAGACACCAAGGGCATGTTTGGTAAACTTCCCAAACAGTACTTTACATGTAATCTCACGATTCCCAAAAAATATACATCATATTTTATACATACCAAACACACTTTTTATCATACTTTTTCTCTCTCTTAATTTTTCTCTCTATATCTCACCTCGTTTTTCTCTACAGTACTTTCCTTTATTCTACCGTACTTTATTCTACAGTACTTTACATCCGTGCATTTATACCAAGCGTGCCCCAAGGTTGCATAAAGTAAGATATAAAAGGGTCAGAGTACAAAAAGAATCCCAGCAAAAAAGTTCAAGAAATGCACTGTAATTGAATACATCTAGGTATACAGACATTTAACTATTCCATGAAGCCTTACTTGAAGTGAGAAAGAGAGAGTATAATTGACATGGCAATCATCAGGTGGAGTTATCAAATCTACAGGACAACTCTGTGTCTCACAGAGATCTTTTGTCACCCTACAAGAAATTGAAAATAAAAATAGACTAAGTTTGAAGTAGAAGAGGAGTTTAAAGGCTGTACAGAACCCAATCTCATAAATCAAGTAATATGAGTAGAAAACAGCCATACTTACATGCCTCTACTATCATCATCATCCAAAGGTGCCTGAAGTAAGGAACCTGGGCCAACCTGTCGTGAGAGAATGTTGTTTTAAAAAAAAAAATTAAAGAAGAAATCTTATTGGAAAGAGAGAGATACAAGAAAGTAAGATATATACTATTCTCTCAGAAAGATAAACTACAAGCACAAATCAAACAACAACAAAAACAAATAAATAAACAAAGCCTTTCCCCACAAGGTGGGGCAGGCTATATGGATTAAGCGACACCAACGTATTCAGTCTTTGCTCATTTTTAAAGTTAGGTTAAAGAGCCTTGTTAGTGTCTATCCTTAGCTTGTAATGACTGCAATATTTATAACTACAATTATGAAAATTATTGTATATAGAATTGCTTACAGTTATGTTATAAAAGAGAGACAAGGAAAGTCGCTGGCCTTTGATTGCATCCCCATGACCTGTCAACCTCAGTAGTCCCTGACCGTATAAACCCAAGTTTGTATTTGAACTTATGACAGAGTTTTGCTGCAAGTGGAAGAAACCACAACCAAACAAAAAATATTTTAGCCCACCAAGAACAAAATATGATTCAAATGACGAACAATACAGTTTTTGGACAAGGATCATAATACCCTTAGAACAACCAGATTCCTGACTTCAAGTATTGAAGTAGTAACAACAGTATCCTCACCGCCATCAATTTGTATGTTGGAGTTCCACATAAGTAACATTTTAACAGAAACTCTAAATGCACCAAAAACCTTCAGGTATTATAGGTAAATTGTTAAATCATGTGCTGCAAATTTTAGCTCAAAGATGTAGGCACTCCGCACTTATAAAGATGAGAAAGAACATCCATTAGTGCAAAAAATTTTAAATCACAATCCAGTACCTTTATGATGGAATCACTCATTAAAAGCTCTTCAGCAACAAGCTCAAATTCAGAAATTGGATAATCAGACAACCCAAAGACTATGCTTCCTCCATAGTACACACTAATTTGGCCTCTTACCTGCATAATTGAAGTGTTGAAACGATAACAAGCATTAGGCTTCAAGGGTTAAGTGAACAGATAGAAAAACATGATGCATCCCTTCCAGCATCCGTTGGGAGTCATTGAAAAGGGAACAGGACAAAGGCATGGCATGAAACAGAGATATCAACACAGAACTTAAAAGACATATCACTGTAGCAAACTATGCCAATTGCAATTTGCAACAATAAACTTACCCAATAGATTATGGTACTATAAATGTTCAAAATTAAAATACTTCAGCAGACCAAAACTACTAAGGAAGAAGTTACCTATCAAATATATAAGTTGAAAAAATAAAATTGATAGCAGAATATTCTCAAGCACATACAGCAACAGCACTCTTCAACAACAATCAATCATTGCAGCAAACTATGTCAATAGAAAATTTTAATAATGACTTTCCAAATACATGGTAATGACATAAATGTTCAAAAAATAAAATACTTCAGTTGAAAACAAATTTGATAACAGAATTTTCTCAAGCTCATGCAGTAAAAAATACCAATATACATTAGCGTCCCTGTTTATGTGCAAATGTCAGTGTGTATAACTTTCCCACCTGAACTCGGGACCAAACAAGAGGAACCAAAACTTTCGCATTATTCTCCACATAAACATTTGACCATAGTGGGCTGGTTGAGAAGTCAAGCAATGGAGTCTCAGTTTCTGTTGTGACATTGTCATTGCTGACCCTCAGACTTAGTAAATTTGCATTGAAATATGTGCCAGCTGCTCCAGAATTCCCAGGACAGCCAATACTGAAACCTCCTGTCACAACGAATGCATATATTTTTAATGAAAACAACAGAAAATGCATATAATTTGTGTAGGTTCGTTCTAGCTAAAAGCAAAAAATGATATGATGAGATACTATGATGAGATAAGATTAAAGATGCAACTATGATGATTTTATGAACCTAATTTTTTTAAAGAAAAAATGTGAAGTATATTTTGTACAAACCATGAACAGAAACTTTTAAATCTTCCTGTATGCTATAACAATCGAGCGATATTCTTCCTCCACCACCTCCACCCCATCCCTTCCCACCTGCAGCACTGATAGTACCATTTCCTTTCCTACACTCATCCAAAATATAATGTCCAAGAGAACAGTTAGAATGCAATATTAGCTCTTTGGGTAATTAAAAGAAACAACAGGATAGAGAAGCTTCTCAATTATTTAAGAGTTATAACAAAATGATGGGTCTAATATTGTCTTTACTTGTGGATAGAACAAAAAATAAACTAGAAGAGCACTTGGAAAAAATATATTAGCACGAAAAAAACACCAAGTAATATTCTTAGCACACAAGAAAAGGGAGAAGTACTTCAAGCTTTCCACGATCAGATAAAAACTAATTATGCATTTTAAGTAGCATTAAAGCATCACTTTTCAGTCACTTATAATAGCTGGGAATTCTAATTATCTCACATGGACCTTTTCAATTTAAAATTTCACATATCATATCACGATAAAGATATCAAAAATTCAAAATAAACGTGTGACCTCCACAACAAAGTCGGAGAGGACTGTTAATTGATGATGATATATAATTCCTCAATGTTCCTTTGGAAGGGGGTTGTTTGAGATCAGTCACAAAAGTGCTATGGGTGATTTTGCACCTATTGTTCTTGATCATCCTTGTTCTTAATAAATCTAGGTTAAAACACACACAAGGGTAATGCTTGACTGCTTACAGCCAAGTATCACAGAATTCAGAGAAAACACAGCTCGATTTCTTGTCTCATAGACTCCCGATGCAGTATTTTATGTAATCTATACAATTTCAATGTATATCCATGTTTATGCCATAAGACACACAACAATGAAGAGTCCTTCTAGTTATATGCTCTCATAACTTGATGATAACGACAAATCACCCAATCCAGCAATCCCAAAAATTTATGCATGACAACTAATTAGAAATACAGATAAACCCCTTTAGTGGAGAGTGAAGACAACAAATGCCAATTGAAGAAACAAGGATTCAGAACAAAACTTGAAATATAAAGATTCTTCATGCTATTATTTTGAGATGAAAAGTGGTAATTACCTCTTAGAAGTCAAATAGATATTTATTATTAATAATGTACACTTCAGATATCTTTTAATATGCCATAACTCTAGTAATGATTACTAGTTCACTACATAATTGTTGGTACAACTGACTCTCAATATAATAAAATGCATTTCATTCTCAATAAGTAGCAATAAAAACCCTTCACAGAACTATAATCCATGCTGTGGAAAACATGTATGAGGTCACAAACAGACCAATAGATAGTTGGTACTTACAACTTTATGGCATATATCATTATACTTCCACCAGACCCACCTCCCCCTTCAGACCCCCCATCTCCACCTTCTGCTGTAACGGACCCATTCACATACAAGGTGTCCTTCACTAGAAGTTTAACACGTCCACCACCATTACCTCCATATTTTTTCTGAGAGGATTTTCCACCACCCTTACTCCCATAACTCCACGGTTCAGACAATGTAGACCAAGCATAAACATCACCACCCCAGTTTGTGTTATTATTTTTTAAACAGGATGCTCCACGCCCACCATGCCCTCCACCAGCTCCATCATAGCCAACAGGTGTGCCACTAGTTTGGGAAGGAGGTGGCCCACCCAAAGATGAGGAGTTTACAGATGAACTGTATTCCATAGTCAGATTGGCTGCAGATAAAATCACAGAACCAGCCACAATAGATGCATATTGACCAAGTTTTATGTTGCCAGACATATTGAATATTATTGTGCATCCTTCCACAGGACATGAAATGGAAGCATGAGAAAGTATCTCCAGGTTTCCAACACCATATATGTGAATATCAGAATTCAAATAAAAAGTTGAACTTAGCAAGCATGTGGTGTTAAATGATCCTACACCGTTCAAGTCCTCACAAGATATTGAATCATTCAATGGGGATGAAGAAGTTGATATGTCAACAGATACAAAGTCACGCAATTGTGTAAGATCACTTACAAGTGACTCAGAGTGACTTAGCCAATCTTTTGAGCCAATACTCCTATTCCCATATTGTCTTGAAATAAGAGAAAGGGAAGATACATGAAGATATCCAAATAGAATGCAACACCAAAGATACCTATTCATTACCATAGAGAGCATCACCACCTATGGCCAGTATATATCAGGAGATATCCAAATGAATGTAAGGTTTCAATCAGCTCAATAGTTATAAACATATATCCCGCCTGATTTGTCTATGAATGCTACCTCCACAAGAATTAGTGACCGAGGCTGCCATTTTTATACATATTCTGCAACCAAACACATCATATTAGACATATCTTAATGAGTTACAGAATAAATGTTAGAGTAAGAAAAGCAAAACAGTTGACTTCTTTTTTTCCCTTTACATGTTTTGTTCATATGTTAGAGCTTAAACTAGTAGTACACCTAGATTTACATACATATACAACATGTCATGGATCAAAAGCACCTAAAGTGTGATGTAGAAGCTTGTAAACAACAGTTCTTAATACAACAGTAAAAGGAACTAAACAACCCATGAAAAAGGACCAGGGATATCACCGTAGACAAGCCTTCAAGGAGTATGAATACAGGATCCGTACAGCTCAATAAACAAGCATTTATTGTAGGAAAATTTTGTTTCCAAACTTAATAGTTAATACCATTATTAATGTTATCCTTTATAGAATTTATCGTTACTACTACTATTTTCATAAGAAGATGGCTCTAGAACTAGAAGTACTTCAGAGTTCAGATTGCACTGTTATTGTAAGAATTTTGTTTCTAAGTATGCTCAACAGTTTTATCCCTCATTGCAATATTGGTTAAATATTTGACTTACAAGAGCAACCATAAAAGCATATATCTGAAAGATGATGGGAAAAGTCTATTTTCACAAAACTCTTGTGAAAGAAAAGAACATCATGTACATGTTTTTTACCCTTTCAGTTACGTACATAGACTGGGTCTGACTGTCAATTCTCATCTATTATGATCACATAACCCTAGGAATACTTGGAATCCCCCACTTAGCCAGTTTTGCAAGCTCGCTTCATCAATCATCATATCCCACATTTCATTCTATCTGTGACGGCTTATTTCATGCAAGTTTCTAAAGAAACTAGGCCACGCAGGAGTTAACTATTGGGAGGTAGGATTGAGTGGATTTTCGTCAATGCCATTATCATGTTTTCCTAACACTCATTTTATGCTTTCGCGTAAACTATCAGTGCCGACACATTCTCTCTAGTCACATCGTTTCCTTTGTTCCCGCATTGTTTCAATTTATATCTCATAATTCAAATCCTCCCACACTCTTTCTAATTACTGCGATGCTACAAAGACTCACCAAACTACATCTAAACTCACTCGAGAATCCTTTCACAAATTGTACATTAAAAAAATCTTCAAACAACATGCAACACAATTCAAACTTCTAATGTGATCGCAGCGTAAGATCGATCGATCATCGAATCATCAGTAAATCGAATCATCCAAGAAATGTTGTAAGAATCAAACATTTAACATTTAAGAACGAGAATAGAAAAAAAAAAACATCTAAAATAAGAAAAGAAAAAGAAAAGAAGAATCTCGAGAGCATGCACAACTCGTACTGGTAAACTTAGAAGAATTCCAGTAAGCAGAGGAGTGAACTAACTAACCGGTAAAAGGATGGAAGAAGATAGTGAAAAATTTTCCACTGAATCTTCAGGAGAAGCTTCGGTATTCCTGTAGTAGTTGCTCGTCAAAGTCAGAAAATGGCGTCCACTTTCCCTTTTGATTTCTTTCTTTCTTCTTCTTTTCTTTTTATTTTTTATTTTTTGGTTGGTTCTGTATTCTTCCTTTTTTTTACTTTTGCTTTTCGTTTTGAATAACGCTGAAGAAGAAGAAGAAGAAGAAAGTTGAGAAGCAGCAAAAAAAGGGAAAGTCTCTTACGAGTCGAAGCTACGTCTTGCGTAGCTGGATTTTGATAATTCGATACAGATTCACGCGAGCTTTTCCGCATGATTGGACATCTTGCGATATCTACCCTCCATCTTTACCATAATTTCGGGACTGCCATTTTGGTTTGACTCCTCGAGTCCTCGCTGTTTACCACTTTCCTAGCTTCCACGGTACTACGTACAGTTAGAGCAGATTTTAAGGAGAACAAAATTGATAAAGAAGCACCGGTTAAATTTAATAGAGACTCAATTGAAAAGATAAATTTTGAAAGGGACCAAATTAAGGGATCAAAATAATATTTTACTTAAATAAAAAAGAACATATCATAAAAATATATTGATTCAGGAGAATATGTTCAGCTCCCTGTTCTATTAAAAGTTGGTATTTATTGAGTTTTTATTAATATTAATAAATGACGGTTGTATTGAAGTTTAGTACTATTCTAATATTGAATTTTTATCTTTAGGATATGTTCTTTAGGAAGAAATCATGAAGAAAATAAGGAAGGAATGGGTGGGGCCCACTGAATTTCACTTACTTTTTTTACTTTTTTATTTTCATCAACTTAAAAAAAAGTAAAAAGAAAAAAAATACAAAATGTCTATTATATCCTTTGATTTAACACAATCATATTTTCTTTTCTTTTTATTATTTTAATATAAGGGGTAAAGTGATAATTTTAATACATTCTCATTCTCTTTTATTACCAAACATAGCAAATACATTCCCATTCCTATTCTCTTTTTCTTTTAATTTTGCGTAAAAAAACATACCCTTAATTCAATACAAATTTCTTTGATAATATTTTAAGTAAGAATTAAGTGTTAGTAATAAAGGGCACGTTCTTTATGCAGAAATGGAAATGGAAACAGAAACGAAAACGGAATGCGTTTCCAATGTTTAGTAGTAAAAGTTTGGTAATGAAAATGGAAAGGGAATGTATTAAAATGACCATTTTACCCCTTATATTAAAATAATAAAAAGAAAAGAAGGTTATAATTGTGTCAAATCATGTCAAATCAAAGGGATGTAATAGGTATTTTGTATTTTTTTTCTTTTTTTTTAAAGTTAATGAAAATGAAAAAGTGAAAAAGTAAGTGTGGCCCGATGGACCCCACCATTTCTATTTCTATTTCCATTGGGGATTCTTGCAAAATAACATGCTCAAGGTGATTTTATGATATGATTTTGATTTTGATATGATGAGGTTTTTCATATCACTATTCATACATGTATGTTTGGATATTATCTTAATTGCTTATTATATCTAGGTGTATGAAATTCAATCCAATCTCAATACCTTAATTAATCATCCATGGTTTATATAACCAGTATGAGAATTTTATCCAAACATTGATGATAAGTAAATAATTGTTTCTTCTGGCGTGGGATAAAAGTTCAATGGTACTGTATCACTGAACTTCAGTGCATCCCTCAAATTATATAGTGATATTTGTTAATATTAATAAAAATTCACATTAATTAGGACCCACCTTGAATGATTTAGGGACCAACTGATTTGAAGGATGTACTGAAGTTCAGTACTATCGTACCACTGAACATCTACTCCTGACTCATTATGTTATTATTTTAGTTTGTTATCTTAATAATTATTTTTTTGTTTGTTGTCTTCACCCCACAATGTACCATATGAACATAAATTTGGATAAGTGAATATAATAAAAATGATAGCATTGTATTATAAAAAGATAGTTAAAACACGTTTTAAATTTATTTGCTTATACACAAAGAAGGTCGTTAAAAATTTCTATACGTAAAGTCCATTAGATAAAAGATATCTTAAATGGATATATTAGATAAAAGATATCCTAAAAGTTTTTATACGTAGAGTTAATTAAGCTATTGAAATTGGATTGAATTTCTTACTTAGATATAAGCAATTTATAGGATTTTCATGTCTTTAATTACTCTCATGTCGGGTTAGAATTTGTTTTTGCTGTTGACCTTATTGGTCCTTTAATTTGGTGCTTTGTCTTTGTGTTTGTTAGGCGTTTGTAGTCTGTCCAGTTCAAAAAAAAAATTAAAGGTAAGAAAAAACAAAAAAATATATAATTAATTTAATTAAGGTCACTTAATTCATATAATTAACTATAATAAATTTTAATTATTATTATTATTATTGTTGTCTTCTTCACCCCAATCTATAATTCTTTTAATAAAGCAATATGTAACATCTCGGTCAATTTATACATATTTCAATTGACTTATAATGTCTCTTCCTGATTTAAGGCAATACATGAACATTTTTATACCCTTCAATATATTATTTTGTTTTTATCAAAAAAAAAAATTATTTTGTTTGTTATAAACCAAATCTACCTATTTATCCTACAGAATGTTTAGTTTTACGGAAGTATTCAAAATTTGATATTTTTTTATTTATTATTTGTTACTTATTAATATTAATAAAAAATTAATTTTTAATCTATAATTCAAGCTTATCTCTAATAACACGAATCACTATTTATCATAAATGGCATTGAATGAACAAAAAAAGTACCTCCAATATTACTAGAGTTTTATGGCAATGCAAAACCTAAAAGTAATAGTTACCACCCTTTTTTTGGCTAATGAGTATTTTCCCATTGAAAGTAATAAATAGGTGGTTATGCATTTATTTTGATGAGTAAATTACATAACTTTCGTTCAAATTTATTAAAATTATACTTATCACCCCTATTAATATTTGATATTTGATACAATGTGTTATGCAAATATATTTTCTGTCAATAAAATTAATATTTTATATAATACATATTCATTCTAAAATAAAAATAATAATTTTTTAAAATGTATTTAATAATTATTGTTACTATTAAAAAATATCGCAATCATATTTGGTGCAAAAAATCTTATGTATTTGATAAAAAAATCAATTAAAATAACTAATAATATGAGAAAATATGTTCACTAGTACAGTAGTACTGAATTTTAATACATATTTTCAATCAGTTTATTCCTAATACATTCAAGGTGGATCTTAATTCATGTGAATTTTTATAACTCCCTCTGGTTCACAATATCTGCTTGAGTGAGGGATTTTCTATGTTTCAAAATATCTGCTATTTTACAAAATCAAAAAGCATTAATTATTTCGTTACAATTTTATCCATATCTAATACCTATTCCTAATATAAGATTAATGGAAAAAGAATAAGTAGGAGTAATTAATTAGTAAGGGTAATTTAGTCTTTTTATCTCATATTTTTTTTAAGTTTAAGATGAATTAATGATTTTTTTGATCTGTACGTATCTATCTAACGAAACAGATATTGTAAATCAAAAAAAATAATATTATTAAATGATACTATATAATTAAAAAAATATACAGAAGTTCAATAATACGAGCAATTATAAAATTTTATCATAATATGAAACATTTAACCTAAGTTGAATTAATTTTGGTTTAAAAATGTATTTAAAGAGGGAGACAAGCGTACGTGAATGCGCAATAAGGAGGTGGAAGAGAGAGATGAGTTTGAGAATTGAGATGTAGGCGTTGCGTGGTTTGGTAAGTGAATGAGACCAAAATGATATATTAAAGAGAAGATTGATTTGATTTGATTTGATTTGAGTATGACAATCTCCACAAGAAATCCCAACTGTTTTTATTCCTCTCTCTCTCTCTCTCTCTCCTTTTTTTTTCCTTTTTTAAAAGTTGGGCCCTACCTCCAACTGCTCCGATCGTACGTGTGTCAAACTACAAAAATAGTATTATAATCGGCAGCACATGTTCATCTCTTTTTTTTTTCCTCCCTTCTAATTATTTTTTGAGTAAATTACGATATCCTGACTTGATTATAAGTTTTAAAGAGGGTGGGACGAGGTGGTCATTATTAATAGGGTGATATAGATTATAGAGTAAAGTGGGATGGAATGACTTATACAAATTATTTTTTTATTGAGAGTTTTAAAAAATAAAGAGAGTGATGGACAATATTATTTTTATAATGAGTGAACAAAAGTAAAACAAAATAGGGTTAATAATAGAATTAAATATTATAAACAATGAAAATTATTCTAAACCTCTCAATTTGAAAGGGTTTGAAAATTGATGTGTTGAATGGTTGAAAATCATCCCACTCTATTACTCACTTAAATATCCAACCAAAACTTGATAACATCAAACCACCCCACACCACTCTTAAACCATCAACCAAGCCCCAAAGAAGACTTTTGCTAACCATGTTGTGATAGTATTGTTTAAGGATTTTTTTAATTGAGAAGATTTAAAAAATTATGTTTGTTAATTTTTTACAAACTTCTAAAAAATAACTTCCCTTTCAATCAATCAAAGAAAACCTTAACAAGTATCCTAAGATACTTGTTAGATAAATCCTTTAAAAATTACCAAAGCTTAAGTAAAGTTTTTTATAACTTTGTTATAAAATTTTGGTCATATTACTCTTTTGGTCCTAAACGTTTGCACTAAGTTTAATATTGGCCCTCAACGTTTCAAAAAGTTATTTTAGGTCCTCAACGTTTTTTTTTTGTCAAACTTGGTCCTCTGGCGTAACTCCATCTGATTTTTTATGTTAAATGCTGACGTGGAAGACTTATGTGACACACACTCTCTCCTACGTGTCATATTTGGATGATATGACACCCTCTCTCACTCCAACTGAGCAAAACGACGCTATTTTGCTGAGTTGGAATGAGAGAGAAGTGATGCAAAACGGCGTCGTTTTGCTGAATTGGAATGAGAGAGGGTGTTATATCATCCAAATATGACACGTATGAGAGAGGGTGTGCCACATAAACCTTCAACGTTAACATTTAACAAAAAAACCAGACGGAGTTACGCCGGAGGACCAATTTTGACCCAAAAAAAACGTTGAGGACCTAAAATAACTTTTTGAAACGTTGAGGACCAATATTAAACTTCGTGCAAACGTTGAGGACCAAAAGAGTAATTTGACCTAAAATTTTTCAATACAATAAAATACATGGCAAAGAAATTTTTACATAATCAATCACTATAGAGAGAATATAGAAGACAATTTTTTACATGACTAATCATAAAAAAAATATAAATAAAACTTATGATTAAATAACTTTATAACAAAAATATAAAAAACTTTACCAATCATAATTAAAAATTTTATAATTTTATGAATTTTGATCACAATATCCTTACATTATTATTTATATAATTAAATATTTATTTGACAAATATAAAAAATTGTTTTTAAAATGCAATAATAAATAAAATAATTATATTTAACTCAATAAAAAATAGAGAGATAATAATTTTAAAAATATGTTTTTATAATAAAGTATAATTATTTTTAAAAATTATTAACACGATTAAAGATATTTTACTTAAAAAATGTGAAATTATAAATTTTTTTAATCTTTTAATGAAGTAAATGTAAGTCTTCAAAATAATAGAGACTTGTATAATATAAGAATATGTTAAGAAATGGTTGAGTTATTTACTATTATTTTGTTGAGATAATACTCAATAGTGTTCAGGCAAAAGAGTATATTTGGCTCAGGCAAAAAAAAAAAGAGTATATTTGGCGAGGAGAATATTTTGTTGAGATAAAAGGTACGTAAAAGGGTTCAGCTTAGTGTCTTTCCCTTTACAATCATTTCCCCAGCCATAGAGTATAATAAGAATTTAACGGAGGAAGGCGTCAGATGTTATTTGTGATAAAAAAGTACCGCTTAAGCTTAAGGGAAAATTTTATCGCACCACAATAAAACCAGCTTTATTGTATGGTACTGAATGCTGTGCGATAAAAAGCCAACATGAGTACAAATTCAACGTGACAGAAATGAGAATATTGCGCTGAATGAGTGGTCACACTAGAATGGATAGGATTAGAAATGATTATATTAGAGAGAAAGTGGGAGTAGCACCTATTGTCGAAAAATTAGTCGAAACACGCCTTAGGTGGTTTGGTCATGTACAAAGGCGGCCGGAAGAGGCTCCGGTAGACCAAATGGAAGATAACCTAATAACTAGAGGTAGGGGGAAACCAAAGAAAACAATAAGAGAAACGATTAAGAGAAATCTAACCATAAATAACTTAACCATAGAAATGTGCAAAGATAGAACATATTAGCGTCGCTTGATCCATATAGCCGACCCTACCTAGTGAAAAAAGGCTTTGATTGTTGTTGTAAAACAAGGAGTCCCAATTCCTCATTTCTTGGGTACACATGAACTTGGAAACATTCATATTACACGTAACAAATATCACACCTATACATATCACCAAAAACTATGGCAACACTTACAAAGTAAAACATTTTCAGACATCATCATCATGTCAAATAATAGGGAGTGTAATTACATGTCAGGAACAGCTGGGAGGGTTATGGTTGCTATCCATCCACATTCCCGCCATCTGTACAGACTTGTATTTGGCGAGGAGAGAACTTTTGGATTGCTATAGTCACTCACTGCTGCTTCTTCAGAAACCACACTATCAACAAAACCGTTCCCGTGTAATAATATTATGCTCTCAACAATTTTACTTACCTCATGCCAAACAATATTAAGGCTATTTTTGGAGGGGTAGGGGTTTCTTCTCAGTTTGAGTCTCAGCCCAGCATATGCTGTATTTCTTTATGCCCCAAAATTTCCACCAATCCCTCAGTGTGGGTTAAGCGGATTACCATCCCAGGAATGCAATCCATCCACTGTGTCAAGCAAGCATATTTCAGCACACAAGACAAGCAAAAACCCAGTTGCCGAATGCAACGACTATATAACCCGTCAAAGCCATATTTTAGCTCTGATAGTTTCTCAACCGTTATAGTGAATTTTCTGATTTTGAGAGCTCTGACTCTGAGGCTGCTGCTGGGAAGCCTGCAGGTTCAGCGGCTGAGTGTTGTAGTGAGCAAAAGGCTGGGAGTAGAGGGAATTCATCAGGCCCTGCAAACAAGCCAGACAACTTGAAGATAATTTACCGGAAGAAGATAATGTTGCAAAATGCTCAGATTATTTTAAATCTTCAAAAATTAACAAGCAGGAAACCTGAGACTGAAGAGGGTTGGCATTGGCCAGGCCGAAATGGCTTTGTGACGCATCATCTTGCGACGGATCATTAAAGCCAGCCTGAGTGAATAAACCCGGTGATCCATGGGTCATGTCCTGTGAAACAACAGAAATGACGTTCAGGACAGGGGAATAAAGAAATAAATAGATAAAGAAGGCAACCCAGGTCCAGAAGGAAAAACTCATGCAGTGATTTCAGAAACCTGAGACATAAAATCATTTCCAGAACCAAAGCGAGAATATCCTGCTTGAGAATTCTGATTCAGATAGTTTCCTGGAAATCCACCCTGTGCTCCTTGTGTAGCATAATCAACAGCATATCCACTTTGGGAAGCCTGGACAACACAAAAAGTATCAACATTCAACAACTAAGGGGGAAAAGAAGGCAATGGGGGTGTTAGGCAGCTGACACTCCACATAAAAATAAAATAAAAAAAATTAAAACACTAGAACTCATGTACAAATAAATACAACATGATTAACTTGGCAATAAAAACATGCAGCTCTTTCTGTTGACCAATGAGGTTAACAGAGATCTCATCTCATGATTATTATACCAGATATATGAAATGAGCCAGAACCACAATAGTTCACGTACCTGTGTAGAGAAATCAGTAACATTATAAGGAACCTGAGATCCCTGGCTTTTGAAGTCATCGCCCAAGAAATCCTGATGTTAAAGTTAAATAAGATACACAAAATGAAATCCAACATTATATCAAAACAATCCCAAGCTTACATCTAAGTATGACAAGTACCTGGGACATTCCTGGCATGGAAAACTGATCTCGAAATGATTGACCTGCCCCTTGAACTGGCATCTGATACACAATGGAAAGATATAGTCAGAGTTTCATTCCCTGGTAGGAAAAAGACAAGGGGATGAAAAAATGCATATGGAGGTGAAAAAAGGATAGTACAGACATTGTTGGTAAACCCAGGTTGTGATAATTGACCGCCAACAGATGGCTGGCTGTTGGGATTTTCAAGAGCTGGAAAGTTGAAGGTAGGCCCAAGATTCCCAACAGACTGTTGTGTGACTTGTTGGTGTGGTAAATGATTGCCGATTGGAGCTCCTGAATTACCTCTCCCAGCCCCAAAACCCCTACTCCCAGGAGGAGGTACACGTGGAACTGCCCCAACAGGTCCATGCACAGCTCCACGTGTCGGAATCGCATATGGTTGAGACTGAGGACCACCATGAAAAGGTGGCAGGGGTACCCTTGGAACAGGATACCCAGCTGGGTGCACTCCAGGAACAGGCTTATGTGTTCCATTCGGTGGGCCAGGTGGTACATAAGAACCTGAAGCCAACAAAAATTGCTGTCATTCAATCTGATCTATTCAAAATATCTAAAGCTTCAAAAGGCAGGAGAGGTTACAAGAGATTCAGAGAACAAAAATGAAATATTGAGACAACACAAATTTCTTAGATGAAAAAAGAATTCATTGGAGAAAAAAAGAGATACAACAACAACCAAAGCCTTTTCTCACTAGGTGGGGTCGGCTATATGGATCAAGTAACGCTAACGTGTCCTGTCTATGTTCGCGTCGTTGATTCATATTCATAAAGATTCGACAAAGTTTTACGCTGGCTCTTGATTACCTAACACAACCCTCCTCTTTTACTCAAGCTTGGGACCAGTTATACAAGCATAGGTAGAGTTTGGACTTTGGAGAACAAAAAAGAGAGAGATAGTAATACAAAAG
Organism: Senna tora; assembly: GCA_014851425.1. NCBI lineage: Eukaryota > Viridiplantae > Streptophyta > Magnoliopsida > Fabales > Fabaceae > Senna > Senna tora. The sequence continues at coordinate 17,256,741 of CM026270.1, read as the reverse complement.
GTTTAAAAATAAATAAATAAAGAACAAGTGATCCTCCCCAAACACATAAAAAAGGACTAGTGAGTAGTGACCTAGACATGCACTATTTTTACAAGATTTATTGTGATTAATTTTTATTTTTTTTTTTACATTTTAGAGATAATAAAAGAAAGGATACTCTCATATCATATATTTGAATTTTCCTTTTTCATATTATTCCAACACTAATATATATACTAATATATATGATTTTTGGACCAATAACCAGAAGACCCAAAACATATATGCTGGTAAATAGATATAGATAATACCATGATCAAAGGTTTTTATCTTTTTTTCCTTTCTTTTATGTGTGTTTTGTTGTTTTGGGGGGTATTGGAAATTGTTATACATATTAAATATATTAGTAATTGTATAGGACTTACTGACTTAGTTTCCTCCTAGGATTTAGGTTTATCTCATGATTTGTGATAGAGGTCGAATTAGGATTAGGAGTTATTTTGTTTAAGTTATCTTTTTTATCCCTTCTTATATTTCCAGTAGGTTTAGGAATTATAGTCTGACTAGGATTATATTTTTTTTCTTATTTAAATGTAAACCGTTCCGATTAGTACATCAGAATTATTCTCCTCTTTAATATTTCAACAGAAATAAACTAGCAAGTAAAAGTACTTACCCCTTCCTCGGCCGTTCCTTCTATCTGAAGTTGAGCCAGAGCTAACAGACCCAAAATTATCATTAGCCACAACTCCAGGTCCACTACCATAAAAGAGCCTTCTATCATTGTACATCTGCATATGGCCAACCATGAGATACATTTGTAATCTTCATTTAAACCCCACTGAAGCGTTAACAGCAACCCAATGCATCAGAGGCAGCACAAAAATAAACACACTGCAATAACACCTACCTTTTTGGGTTTCTGGAACTGAACCATACTCTGTTTCAAGTTATTTAAAGGACCTTCCACCAAGCATTCATGTTCCTGATAAAAAGGAAAAAGAACAAATGTACAGCTTGCTCAGAAAATGAAAATATACATAAAAGTAAAATACTTCTGAATGGTGAAAACCAACTATCAAACTTATTTAGTAGAAAGTATTATCAGTAATTCATAAAGGGAGAGCTTACAAGGCATTAAACATTCTGAAATTTGCAGAAACATTTAAGAAACACTTCCACCTCTTGCTAAGAAGGTATGTCTGTTTCTATCAAACCAAGACATGAAAAAAATCATGTAACAGTAGAATTACCTTGAAGTGTGTCAGTAAACCATTCCACAGAGGCTGTTTGCTCAGAACTTTAGGATTTCCCAGAATAACAATACCATATCTAGCTCGTGTTAAAGCAACATTAAGCCTTCGAGGATCATTGAGGAATCCAATGCCCTACAGAAAGTATAGAAGTAAACCAATGATGAGTCAAGTTTTATAATATAGAAGTAGCAAATTCACATAGAGGATATTGGCTAAAAGGGCAAAAGTTTGAACTAAGCAAAGTTAGAACAGTCACAAACAACTCCCAACTCAAAGGATTGACTAACCTGATGCTCATTACTTCTAACACATGATAGAATTATGTAGTCTTTCTCCCTTCCTTGAAAGGAATCAACACTAGCAACCTACAAAGAATAAGATTAATGTAGCAATTGTGGCCAAGTCAGAGATGGCATAAAAAATCTTGCTATCTGTATCACACCTCAATCTCCTTGTAAAGTTGCTGCCTGAGAGCACCATTCCTTGCCATGTAGTTCACAATATAAGCTCTCTGGCCTTCATAAGGTGTTATCACACCGATCTGTGAAACATTAAACAAAATTAGCCAAATGTCAAGTTTTCATTCTTCTCTTCAGTAACTTCCTTTAGTTCATCAATCACCACAAAAAAAATGCACCAGTGTAAACCCAAGAATTAATCTACAATTGACAAATACCTGACTAGGGACTACACCACTTCTTAAGAAAGTAGTTACAATTTTTTCTACATTTGCAGCCTCAGTCCTATTTAAATAAGATGTTCCACTAGCACTAATTTCTTCTTGTCCCATCTACAAAACAGTTAGCCGTCTATTAAGAGTAAGCTTGGAGAGTAAATGACAAGGGATAAATGTTTATGATAAAACAGCAGACTTAAAAAAGAAAATAAGAAATGTGATATTAACAAGTGAAAAAGGAAATGAAACACTATTCTGAAAATTTGATGACCGTAGAGTTAATACCACCAAAGAAAGTAATATCCACGCAATTTAGAGTACCTGAACATAGAAAAACATGGGACGATTTGGCACAGGCCAGGGAAAATCAATTCCGGATAATTGCCTTTCATTAACAGTGACTCCATTTTGCAGGGTGCCCTCATAAAAGCTGTTCGAGGGGAATTCAGAAAGTGATGGATGCATACGATACTGAACCTGATATTTAAGAGAAGAAAACATATAATGTTAATAAAGAGTAAGAAGAAAATAGTACATCAGAGGAGCATACAAAACCATATATTTCCTATTATATAATATGTAAATCGGACACTGACAAGAATTCTTGTAATAAATAATACAAACAGACCAGACCACTCCTGAGTAATCAGAAATGGAAATTGAGAACAGTTAAAAGTCATTGCAAATAGAGAACAGAAGTAAAACAATTTTTTTCAAGAGCACACCCTGGTCCTAAGAAGCTATAGTACCAACTGCTCATGTTGGAGCACATGGAACAAAAGGAAACTGTGCACCATATAAAGACAATAACTCCAGAAACCAGACAAAAGATAGGGCTCAGCCATCAAGTTCAAGAGCTTAGCATAAGACTCTGTGCTGATAAAACTAATGAAGCAAGCAGGCAATAAAAGTAGTGAAGAAAGCAGCACATCTTAGCAGTTACAGTAATGAGTGATAGTGTTTAACTCAAAAACTAAAAGGTCGTACCTGCAATCTAATTGGTTTCACACCAAGTAAAACAAGGCGCTCAAAAAGTGACTGTGCTAGCCCTGCACGAGCTGCTTTCTTGCACATAATGACCGGACCAAGCTGACAATGATCACCAACAAGAACAACCTAGACATAAATGTCTAGTTAGAAACATCACCCATGAAAAAGAGCACAACCAAGTGTACAGATTTAAAAAACCCAAAATACCTGCTTGACTCCAAGAACCAAAGGAATGAGGCATTCAGGTTCTGTTGCCTGAGTAGACTCATCAATAAGTACCTGAAAAGTGAAAACAATTAACAAGCATAAGAATCTAACATGAAAATGTTATTATGTTTTGTCTGTAACATTATTCATTTATTCCAACCTGACGGAACCGGAAGTTAGCCAACCGAGGATCTCCAGCACCAACACAGGTGCAGCAGATCACATCAGCACTCTGAGAAATTTCCCTCTCTGTTGCTTGCTTAAGTGCTTTGTACTTTTTCTCATCACTGCTGGAAAGCTCTCCTGTAAATATAATTAAGAACAAAAAATCATGAGTAAAGAAAGATATATAAACCTGCATCAATATTACACTTAACCAGAAGCTATTATACTGTTTGTTCATTTCCTTGACATAAACTAAAGAAACAGATGTCCATCCTAGAAATAATATGATAGAACCCCAACAGAAAATTATAGGGAAAATCTGAGGAATACTGTTTTTTATGGATTAAAACACCAAAAACATAGACAAACCACCACAATGGCAGTTGCCTTTACAAAAGATAAAATGCAGAAAATACAGTATTAAAAAAACAGAGGCAGCAACGCCTTTACTCTAGCTATTTGAGATGCTAGAGCCTAGAAATCTCCCAAATCCCTTCCATAATTTTCTCCCTGCCTTCTACCCTCCCTTCACTCTTTATTGAGAATTTCCTAACTAACTTCTAGAACTTCTCTCAAGAGCCTACATGTGTTCCTCCTTCCTACCCATTCCCAGCCCTGTCCTTCACGGCATATCTTTATATTTTCTAGCATATATTAGGGCCCATGACCATCATAATATAATGCAAACAAGACAAGTACAAGCAAATAGTGCCACACACAAACTAGCAGAGAGGAAAACAATTCAATTGCCTCAGGATTCAATAGAATCAATATAGGAGCTGAGACATGATAATATTAATAAATCTTAAGCTATTGTGTAAAATTCACCAAAATCAACCTAGTTGAACCGGCAAGATAATTAGAAAACACATCCTAAGTTTCCACATAGCTTATGGACTAAAAGGCCAGACCTTGTTCATCTTTCAGCAGTTGTAACTTGTGAAGCTCACTCTTGTCGGATGTGTCGAGGTGTCGAACCTGCAAGAATTACCATCCACTTGAATCAGGCTGTAACAATCATCATTCAGATGCATCACACTAGATTAAAAGTTAAAACTACAGTTCAAAAAGGGCAACCTGACCCTAAAAAATGTAAAGAAAACACAAACTAACCTGGTAGTGAAGTGTTAAGTGCTCAACCGGGGAACTAACAGCCTCCCTTGACTTTGCACAAAGCCTCACAACCTTGAATGACCCAAAAAATAATATATTACGAGAGAAGAAGGAGAGCAGCAGCTATCACTTGAACAAGACTAGATTTTAGGTCAAAGGTAAGTTCCTTCAAACTAGCAATTCTAATTTTTAACTCTAGCAACAAGAAGCATCAATTTATAAATCCAGGACCAACTTCCAAAGAGAATAAACTTCAATGATACCTTTAACCCAGTAGCACTTATCTTTTCAGCTAGCTGGTCTACAGCCACATTGCTAGGTGCACAAACCAAAACCTGAAAATTAAATAAAAAAAATAACATTAAAATGCAGGTGTGTGACACTATGAGAGAGGAGATAGACCCAGAAATTTAAGGAACATACCTGTCCCTGACCTTGTTTTGCCATATGATACACTATTGCTGCAGAAGTTACAGTCTTGCCAGTTCCAGGAGGTCCTTGAATCAAACTAATAGGCCTCTGAAGAACACTTTTAACTGCAAAAACCTATAAACATAAGATATCAGCAACCACTCAAAAGAATGCAACTAAAAGCTATTCCTAGAAACAAGCTTAGCTGCATGGCTATATTTTTAAGTCAAAAAGGACACTAACATCAATAAGAACATTGGCTCATGTAGACTACAATGAAGGAAATGTTTTTCTCCGGTTCTGGTAATAGTCATATTTTTCAACCCGTTCCCTTCTTAACAGTATTATTCTAAGAAGAGAAGTAAACATACTCCACGTCTCCACCTAACGCAGAGGACGGGAAGAGGTAGATAATTGGTTGTGAACAAGCAATAAACTGACAGATTTGATAAAATTAATATTAAAAAAAGTTCTTAGCAGACACGAGCTAGATAAATATTGGCATACTTGAGATGCATTGAGCTCTGGGAGCCCGGGTGCACCAAAGCGCCGAGGCAATGCATTGCGCACCATCTGAACCTCAACTTCATGGCCCAATAAGTGATGGTAAATATACCTGTGAGTTCCCATAAGAATAAGGAAATTAGAACCAAAACAACGATAATCAATGCTCTGAGTTCCCATAATCAGTTAATTAACACAGCATTAACCTACCAAATTGCTATCCTCATGATACAACACATGAATGTGGTTCAGTTCAGTATCTTCAGTTATAATTTCAACAACACAATTCCAACAGCCAGCAGACTTACACATCGTAGCAAGATAAATATAGACATTTACCCATTACCAAAACCATTCCACTCCTAATTAGATCCCAATTAATATTAATATTAACTTATACACCTACATAATATAGATCATGTCCCTGCCACCAGTAAATAAGGATATTCAAAGAAAATTATGATCCTTAACACCTTATTCTTCAATCCATGTAGAATGACAGAATTTGAAAATCACATAACTGAAAACACAAAAGGGGGTGATACAAGACATACAAAAAAATGCAATCAACCTGACTTCTAACTGACTTACCCGCTTACACTAGTCTCATCCACAGCAAAGGTTTTCATAGCTCCCTGCATCCTATCAAAGCTTGTACTCTTCCAAACAAAATCAACACTAAAACCATGGTTTGTATCAACTGGAACCCCCTGCATGCACATGGACAATGACCATTAGCCATAGATAATGAATTTGAAGTCACAAGTATATCACACTAATGATAAAATCACCTGACTAGCACGAAGTTCAAGTGCAACCTCCTCTTGTGCAGTTAACTTAATCTGAAGATAGAAAAAATTATAATATATCACAGGGTATTGAATTGAATCATTGGCGAAAAGAACCTAAAGAAAATGAAGTCAAAAGAAATATCAATAATAACATGCATATTATATCCATATCACCATACATGTCCAAGGCTTTCCCCTGACATGCAGAGGGATCAGGCATCTTAGTTACATTTAAGAAACTGTGCTCTCTCTATTATTTAAAGTTCAATTTATCTTTTCTTTAGGAGGATATCTTACCCTCCTCTCTAACATCATTATTTCATTATAATAAAGTTTCTTCTGTTATTTAAAAGAAAAAACAAAAACAAAAATCACCAATGCATGTGTGTAGCTGTGCATGCACATGACCATCATATATGCATCAATTTTGTAAAGACATGTCAATCAGAAGAAATAAAATATCAGACAAAAAATCTAGAAATGCAACTAACTGAAACACAATCGAAGAATCCAAAATGTAAAGTCCCATGTCCCAGATTATGAGACCACCAGTTTCTAATATATCAAATACTACACATTGAACATTAGATAAAGAAACACAGATGAAAGAATAATATCAACACACACCACATGCACTTTGTGCTAGTCTAGATAATAGATAAGTATCCACATTCTACCAGAAGTCTCAATAATTTGTCTCATACCACATGCCCCACTGACTGCCATGCTGGATGTGCAGCATCTCCAGAATACCGCAATCGTAATTCATCTCCAGGTACTAGCCGCAACTCGTTATCTTCCTACAAAGTGACAAAAAATAGTTTACTTTCCAGTAAAAAGAATAAGAATAGCAAAGTAAATAACAGTGAATGAACACCGGAGAGCACATAAGACAAGATCATAAAAATAGTGCACAATGACTACAGCAACCTTTGCCCATAAAGCAAAAGATAGAGAACCTTTGGGAAAACAAAGTATGCAACACGCTTCTTATTAAGACCAATATCCCATCGAATCGTGACATTGTCCTTGCTTTGAGATTCTTTCATCATCTACAACAACATAGCACATATAAGATACCAAAAAACATCTCAGAATATGAGAAGAGGAAAAAAAAGTATCTTTCAAGGAAGTTTCCAATGTTCAAGGAAGACCTAGAAGTAAATATGCAAGGGAAAAAATATAAGACCACTACAAAAAGCATATAAAGGAGCAAACGAAAGCCATTACCTTATCATAATCAGCTTCAAGCTTAATAAGCGGTGCAAATACATTTTGATACTAAGAACACAAGGAAAACAAGAAACATCTTAGGCCCTAGTGCAAACCATGAAAACTTTTATGTCTGAGTTCACAAAATTAAACTATAACACCAAGTCATCCCACGAGCACACCTGATATGCATCTTCATATTTCAGAGCCACAGACTGAGGTTCATCATCTACACCAGGCTTCTCAAGGTCTTCAAGAGAAGCATCAGGATTTGTCTTCCAAAGCTCTTCCACCTTATTTATTTGCTGTGCACTTATCTGACGTGCCCTCAACTGCTCCTGTTCAGATGGGATCTGTAGGGGGGGAAAAAGAATTAACACAGTAATAAGAAAGAATAAAAAAAGACTTAACCTTAAGGGAATAAATAAAAGGTATAAAAAAAGATGTTGACCTTGACAAGCCACTGCAAGAAACACCTATCATCAATCAAAGGGCACCATTGGCTGAGGTCCCAATTCATGTCCTTCAATGCATTAACATTCAAGCAAGGTTCACGACAAAGAAGAACAACTACACTTTCTGTTTTTGCAGAAATAAATCCAAGGAGAAACACATTACGGCACCCACAATTGTAGCATTCAAGAATTGTTTCTCCCAATGGACTATCTTTGTGAAGACAGACTTCCTTGTGTTTTGCTCGAACCTAAAGGAACAACATATTGTAAGCCAAGTAACACTTGCATCAAGACAGAGTAACAACAATAATTTAATCCAGCCAGAAATAAGCCAATGCATTTGCTTTCCAGCTTGTGGTCACTGGTCAGAAAAACATACTAAGCAGTAGAGGGGCAACCAAAAAGAACCCACACAAAAAAATCAAGAAGTGACTGTGGATTAAAAACAAAATACAGAAATCAGAGGGTAAAGTATAACAGGAGAAAAAGCCTAAAACAAAACATAAGTATACAAACATCACGGATTAATAGATTTTTTTTATGTAAATATTCACAGGATTTTATGTTCATTTCTTAGAACAGAATTTCCATAGCAGAAGACCATTCACCATTCATGTCATTTTGCAAACGTTATATGACTGCTTGGGCAGAAAAAAATTAGTTTAAAGATATTGAAGGAGAAAGAATCTATTAAAATAAATAGTTAGAGGAGCATATGTAGGTAAACAGGAGGGAAGGACTAAACTAGAAGCAGACTACTGTTGGATCAACGATGAACTCATCCAATGTCAACAACATCTTCGTTTAGAAAATGAATAAGAAACAAGCAACCATTTTAATTTTCATATAGCAGGGAGGCATTTTTTTGCAACACTCATGACCTGAATCCATATGATGGCAGTGCTCATACCTCAAGAATGGTACATAATCATCAGGCCAAAAGTGCTAGCTAATTTACACAATGACTTCATTTGTTCTATTATATTAAAGCAAGACATTGAATACCATAATGTGAATGCATTATAAGTTGCTTGCACAAACAACAGTACAAACTATTATTTCAACTACCTAACTAAAATGTTTATTATTGAGGGGGATAGTGAAATATCAAGTCTTTTAAACAACTGCGTTCAGGTAGCCAATAAACATCTACAAGTAATACCACCCTACAGCCCTAAATTCAGAGTAGGTATAAATACAACCATAATAATTTCTACTTCTCATCACAATTACAGCCAAAAAAAAGACTTCTGTGAAGAAATAAAAATGTCCACGAAAAATCATGACAATGTTTCAAGTCATAGTATTTTTTTTGATAGAAATTTCAAGTCATAGTATTACTACTTCAACTCTCAAACCTAGAAACTTCCTCACTATCATCCAATCACCTAAGACTAAAGTTTTCTAAAATGTCATCATCATGCCATAAGCCTTCGCCTAATTTCTCTGAAATAATAACCAGCAGACAATATAACATCACGTGCCCTTACTCCTCAATTACTAAGTAACAAATCCACCAATAACCCACGTATCAGGAAAAAGCAAACCCTAAGACAAACAACCAGAAAAGTAAGCCTCGTGATAACAACTTACCAGGTGATTTACAATGTGTGAACCAGACGTGTTCCCGCGTGAATTACAAAACCATTTGCGACACGAAGGTACATTGCACCTCACAACACATGCTGGGTTAGAGACCCCGCAATATCGGCAAGCATGTTCATTGAAATCTCCCTTACCGTACTCAAAATTCTCATCATCACCAGTATCCTCAAAATTCAACCCGCTCATCCCAGCAGCCAGCGTGTCAACCATCTGGCTATTCCCGCTGCTGCTGCTGCCCGACCCCGCTGCCCGGCCTTTCGTGGCGCTTCCTGGAGCTACTGAAACGGGCGAGGCATCGGACTGGTGATCAGACCCAGAACCACCTCCACCACCACGTTCCGTCGGGTCGGCCAGAGAATCGGACGCGGTGGGCCATGCCACCGGAGACCTAATCGGGTCACGGAACTCAGGGTAGTCGAAATCTTCCCCCTGAGTGTTGAATTCGAGGAAGGTGTACGCGTCGTTGCCGGTGTCCGGTTGCGAAGCGGCCTCGAATAAATTGCTCTGTTGTGAGTCCATCCTTCCTCTTCCTACAGGTTTCAAGCAGGAATTTTCAATACAAAAATTGTGAGATCATCTGAGTGTTAATTGAATTGTTAGGGTTTTAAGATAGTACGTTGTGGCAGTTTGGTAATGATGTGAAGGGGGTTAAGACTAGGGTTAGGGTTGGGTGTGAAGAATGCAGAGAAATGGAAATTTAGGGGCGAAGAGACACTCAAAGTTGGACATGAGACACATAATAGTGGAAATGGGGGATGAGTGAATGCGCGCGAGTGCACAGACACATCTTGATTATTGAATCGAGTAAACTCAGTTGGAAGAGAAGAGACAAGGAGGAGAGTATGGAGTGGAATATACGCAGCGCGCTATGGACTATGGTAATTATTTTTGTTTTTGAGAATTACTTAATTTTTTAATAATTATTTATTTAAAAAAAATGATATTATTTGTATATTTTTATTTGAGTAAAACATTCCTTTCGTCCTCCACAGATGTTTCTTTTGTCAATTTGGTCCTTCACAAATCGGTGTTATCAATTTGGTCCCCCAGATCAACCTGTTAGCAATTTGGTACTTCCGTTAATTAACTTGATGACATGTCAAGTTAAGTTGTGACTCAACAATTTTTTCATCTGACTAGGCATAAATTAATTTAGAGTAATTTATTTTTTATTTAAAAAATCTTTTAAATTAAAATAAAGTAAAAAAACCCTTTGACATACCTCTTTTTAACGCAAAGAAGTATATTTGTGCCATTTTTTTACCTTTTTTTTTAATTTAAAAGGTTTTTTTAATAAAAAATAAATTACTTTAAATTAATTAATGCCTAGTCAGATAAAAAAATTGCTAAGTCACAACTTAACTTGACATGTCATCAAGTTAATTAATAGAAGGACCAAATTGCTAACTGTTTGATCTGTGGGGGACCAAATTGATAACACCGATCTGTGGGGGACCAAATTGACAAAGAAGGCATCTGTGAAGGACCAAAATAATATTTTACTCATTTTTATTTTATGAAATAATTGATTATTAATTGTAACATAATGTACTTTTTTAGCTTTAAGTAGAAGCTAATAATTTAAGCTTCTTTTTAGTAGAAACTAAAATTTAAATATTTTAGAACAAAAGTATCTTAATAAAATTTTATATTTTCTATTATATCCTTTATTATTTTAAACCCTAGGCAAAAGTATCTTTCCTATCCCCCAGCGTTTGGGGGTCCTGTCAGTTTCGTCCCTAACGTTTTTTCGCTGTCAATTGTACCCCTAACGTTTTACGTTTCTGCAAATGTCACCCTTTTCACTAACACCGTCAAAATATTTAACAGATTTTGCTGATGTGGCATCCTATGTGGCAAAACTTTTTTTTTCTGTCAATTGTACCCCTAACGTTTTACATTTCTACCAATGTCACCCTTTTCACTAACACTATCAAATATTTAATAGTTTTTGCTTACGTGGCATCCTATGTGGCAAAAATATCTGACTTGGCATATTTTTTACCACACCAGATTTTTTACTCATCTTTTTCCCATCAAAACCGTGTCGTTTTAGCCTCACCATATTCCTTTTAAAATATAACTCAAACGCCTGTGCCATTTTGCAGACAAAAACATCGGAGACGTTACCCATTCTCTACTTTGTCGGAGACGTTACCCTAAAATAGAGAATGGATAACATCTCCGATGTTTTTATGAGCAAAATAGCGCGTGCGTTTCGGTGATTAAATAGTATCTTTGCCAAGTTTGGAGCTAAATAGTTGATATAGTTACAAATTCGGGAACTAAATAGTATTTTTGTCAAATTTAGGGACTAAATAGTTGACATTAGGGGTGATCAACGGTTCGGGTCAACCCGCCAAAAGCAACCCAACCCGCCAGTTTGGGTTGGGTTGGTACGGGTCCAAAATTTCAACCCGCTCATTGATTGGTTCGGTTAGCGAATTTGAAAATTATGAACCCGCCTAACCCGAACCAACCCACTATAATATATATTATTATTTGAAAAAGAATTTATAAAACATTAAAATATTAAATTACTAATACATAAGCAACAAATACAAATTGTTCATATCTTCAATATGTCAATTTTAGTTTTTTTCAAGTTCTTGACTTTTTCCTAAATGAAAATAAGTCTTTTTGGTGAAGGTAAATAATTTAAAAGTTCAAAGAAAAATAAAAAAAGTCAAAAAAATAATAAAAATACATTTGACGGGTTGAACCCGAACCAACCAACCCAACCCGCCCATTGGCGGGTTGGTTAGGTTCGTGTTCAATACTCTCTTTTTTCAAACCCAACCCAATCCACCGAACTTTGATTGGGTTGGTTCCAATTTTTCCTCAAACCCAAACCAAACCAACCCGCGATCACCCCTAGTTGACATAGTTACAAATTTTGGAGACTAAATAATATTTTTGATAAATTTGGGGACTAAATAATAGTTTAACCAACAATTCAGGAACTAAATAATATTTTGGCACGTTAATTAATTATTTTTTTGATAATTACTTAATTTTTTAATAATTATTTATTTTAAAAAATAATATTAGTTGTGATTATTAATTTTAACATAATGTACTTTTTTAGCTTTAAGCAGAAACTATAGACTCGTTTGGATAGGCTTTTTTTAAATAAAAAGTACTTTTATTTTAAATATAAGTACTTGTAAAAAAAAAATAATGTGTTTAGATTGACTTTTTCTAAAAAAAGTGAAGCAGTAAAAAAAGTGAAAAATCCACTTCTTTTTGAAGCCCAAAATACTGGCTTTGAATAAAAGCCTTAGCGGTAGAGGTTTGAAAAAACCAGAGATGCAAACTCTTGCTTATGTGGTTACGGGTTCGAGAGCTGTACATCCCCTCTTCCGTCTTGCCTCTCTTAATTGTATTTTGACTATTTTTCTCATTAATTTTTTGATCCCTATTCATGAATCATTCATCACATCATCACATCATCACATGCTCACAAGTCACAAGTCACATCGGCTCTTTCTTTTTGTTCTACTTCTAATATTACATACATTTCTTATTCTTGTATCTTATTGCTTTTAGAATTGTGTCCATAAAAGTTTTTAGAATTTTATTTTATTTAATTAGATATTCAAAGTTCATACTTAATGTTGTATAATTAGATATTCAAAGTTAATATTTTATTTAATTATTATTTAATTAGAAATTTTTTAATGATTTTGTGTCATATATATTTTTTAATTTCTTTTAATTTAAATACTTTTTTATCTAAATAATATATTAATAAATACTTTCAAATGCTTATTTTGGTAATTTTTATTATTAAAAAAGTATTTTTTAAAATTTTACATACAAACACTTATTATTTTTCAAAGCACTTTTTAATTAGGACATCTAAACGTAAAATGACTTTTATTTTTTTCAAAGCTCTATAAAAAAAATACTTTCAATTAAAGCCTATCCAAACGGACCCTAATTTAAGCTTCTTTTTTTAGTTAGTAGCATAAGCTAAAATTTAAATATTTCAGAACAAAAGTATCTTTATAAAATTTTATATTTTCTATTATATCCTTTATTATTTTAAAACCTAATTTTGACACGTGCTTTGCATATTGACCCACATTCAACCTTAACTACTCTTCTTCTACTATTTCTTCCCCTTATAACAACAAATATTTGTAATTATTTTTTATTTAAAGAACATTAATAGATATTACTTCAAACAAATTATTAATAGATATTAATTAATAAAAAAATCATCATAAATAACAAGATTACATTAGTTAAAATTAATAATTTATTTAATAAATTAATAAACAAATTAACATTTCTCTATTTAATATAGCAATAATAACATCATCATAATTTATATATGTCTTTTTTGGTAATTTTACAGTCAAAATCATTTTTTATACTATTTTATCAAACATAATTTATTTTTCAGCTACCTATAAAAGTTTTTTTAACTCAATTTGTCAAACACAAACTAGTTATTTTTCATAAATTCTATTTAAAAAAAAATCATTTAAAAATCAACAATGCCATTTCTTTCCTTTAAAACTTGTAATGAGTAAGGGAAGACAAATCTATATTAAATTGGTTGTACATCCTTTTGGAGTCATAAAATATATCTATTTTTTAATTAAAAAAATACAAGAAAAATATTGACTAAAATAGCCACACAGCTCGGACCAATGTCGGTATAGTAAACCGATCAACAGTATATTCAATCTTTTCAATGAATTGTGAGTATTATAATTATCTTCACCATGCATATCCAATGTTACACTCTTTATTTCCTCCCTTTTTTTTGGGTAGAATTAAAGTTTAGGTGGGGTAACTTCCTCCCTCTCTTAATGGCTTCTTTTTCTTCTATTTTCTTTACTCCATTTTTCTTTATTGGCTAAAGTACTATTTTGGTCCTCAATGTTTGCATGAAGTTTAATGTTGGTCCTCAATGTTTCAAAAGTTTAATGTTGGACCTCAATGTTTTATTTTTTGGTCGATTTTAGTCCTCGAGCATAACACCGTTAACTTTTTGTCGTTAAATGATGACGTGGCATGCTTATGTGGCACACCCTCTCCCCTACGTGTCATATTTTAATGACGTCGCATGACACATCACTGCCACGTCACCCCACATTGCTACATCATCATCTTCTCTCCTTTATCATCATCATCTGGAGTGACGTAACAGTGATGTGTCATGCCACATCATTAAAATATGGCACGTAGAAGAGAGGGTGTGCCACATAAGCATGCCACGTCATCATTTAATGGCAAAAAGTTATCGGTGTTACGCTCGAGGACCAAAATCGACCAAAAAATAAAACATTAAGGACCAACATTAAACTTTTGAAAACATTGAGGACCAACATTAAACTTCATGCAAACATTAAGGACCAAAATAATATTTTAGCCTTCTTTCTTTTCATCTACTTCTCACTATCTTCTTTTTTCTTCTTCAACCATATTTTTTTCTCATTCTTATTTTTCTCATCATTTTTCCTTTTCTTCTGTCTATTATCTTATCCTTTTATGTTTCTTTTAAAGTTTCCAATAAAATTAATTTATTTTTTCAACTCTTTCTTTATTCTTCTTCTTCATCCTCCTCCTCTTCTTCATTTGTTTCTTTCGGTTCTTGGCCGATTTCTTCAATTTTTGACTAATTCAAATGATTGTAGATCAAATTTTTGAATGACTGGTTTTATGATTCTTCTGGGCCGAACCTGTGACCGATTTTCGATTGAAATCGACATGTCCGATTCTGACAATCATGGTCAAAACATAATCATTTTATATAAATAAAATAAAGATTAAATACTTAATAAATAAAACAGTTGTTGTAGTTATATTATGAGTGTAAATGAAACAAATTGTTCATGAATGACTCGATCCAAGCTTGAACATTAAACTGAGCTTGTTTAGTTAAATTAATTAGTCAAATTTAAATATTTAAGGCTCGACTCGTTTAGTTTATAAATAACTTATTTAAGAATAAAATAATATAAGAATATTTTTAACTATATATCTTACATGTATAATGATATGTATATATATAGAACATTAATTCTACTATCAGTGTAACATATAAATTAATTAGTATATGATCAATTTTATATTTAAATTATCTTTTATGATATTAAATTTTAGATGTTTAATTTTAGAATCATGTATCCGTCTATGCATGGTTTATATATTTTTTAATTAATTATAGTTTATTAAACTCATTTAATTTAAATTTTTTAATTTTATGCAAGTTATTCGAGACGAGTATGAACTCTCATTTAATGAAACGAGCCGAACCTAATCAAAATTTTATAATCATTTGATTAAACGAATCAAATCCAAACACCTCATTTAATAAATAAGCCGAATCCGAGTTCACTAAAACTCAACTCGAGTCTTTTACTAGTTACATCAATCCATTCCCAAGCATTAATTTGGGTGTGATCTACTGTCCATCACTGTCCACAGTAAAGGCATAGCGCAGGAGAAGAATTTGGATCAAGTGAAGTACAAGTGCATGAAATGCACGATTTAGATCGTCAAATAAAAATTAAGATTCGTATCCGTATTATAACAGTCTCATCCAGCAACTCAGACTATATAATTTAATTTATACACTTCACTAAGAGAGGATTCAGTCTATACACAAGGAAAGAGGTTTTGTGTCCAAAACAGTAAATCCAACCATCAAGACAAAGACACATACACGTGACAAGGGTTATATTCCAAAGCATCTTAATTAAAATTCGCACACATTAGATAGGCAATGAAGGGTTATCAGCTTCCTCCTTAAAGTAAAAAAGAAAATGGATTTTCCTTGCCATATACACACGTATATCTTTCAGTCTTTTTTCTATTGGACCATATTATATCTATCAAAATAGGCTCGATGATTATTTTCTCAAGTATTATTAAGTTTATTGTCGAAAGATGACCCTTTTAACAGATGATGCTCTTCATTCCCTTTCTTTTAAAAATCGAACATGAGAGACAATATTTTAGAGAATACAGACTCATTATCATCGCATCGATATATATCTTAATAATAATGGCACTTCCATATTAGTTCCCAACAGCCACCGCTAGCACATATACTGCCTTTTATTCTTTCTTTTCTTTTGAGCTGTGTGGCTGTGTGTTTTGCGTGAAGCAAAAAAACTGGGACAAACGTGTATTTGGGACCTATATAATAATAAGATGAGCTTACTCTAATGTGACATGTTGCTGAATCAATTAATTAATGAATATATACCATTTCTGTATGTGTGTTGCTTTATGCCAATTATACAACAATAACAATATTCGTCTTTTTTTTACTAAGTGAGATGGGTTATATTTTTTATACAAATCCAAGTGATGAAGATTGAATCTTAGTGGATCATGGCAGATATAGACTACTCAACCACTTACAATATTGGCCTACGTACAATACCTGTTTGCAAAGCATTCTACCCCACCACTCAAATGTGAATTTGTTCAACCCATTGAGCACGTTGATTAGGTAGAAAAAGAAATGAATACGGAAATGGAATGCATTTGATGTGTTTAGTAATAAAAGTTTGGTAATGAAAATGGAATGGGAATGTATTAAAATGACCATTTTACCCTTTATATTAAAATAATAAAAAGAAAAGAATGTAATAATTGTGTCAAATCATGTAAAATCAAAGGGGTATAATAGATATTTATAATTTCTTTTTTCTTTTTTCTTTTTTTTTTTAAATTAATAAAAATGAAAAAGTAAAAAAATCAATAAGGGCCACAGACCCTCCACTTACTTTGTCATTTTTATAAAATAAAAATTTTGTAAGTGAACATGCTTATGTGTTTATAGCACAAAAATGTTTAAGTTATAATTCAATGTACGGTACATAATTTTATACTAATCAAACACGTCACCAATCAGTAATTCTTCATATGTAGGTATAGATACAAGTCCTATATATGCTTAAAGCATTACGTTTTTATGATAAAAATTTGAGGTCAAATCAATAATTTTATTGTTATATATTGTCGTCTTAATTTTCGTTTCTAGATAAATAAAATAAAAATCAGTTCATGAATTCCATCACTATCTATCCAAAACACTATCAAGAAAGTTTAAAATCCACCAACAAAAAGCACAATATTCCAATTCCCCTTCTCTTCTTATAATTAATTATTCGCCAAAAGAGCTCACATGTCTGCATTCTTTACGTGACAAATTTTCTTGTGTTTATGTCTAATCTGACGTGCATTCCTTACCAAAATAACCAAATATCCAACAGAATGTTAGCTTTTTGACATTGACACACTACACACAAATCCTTCAATTAGCAAAAAAGTAACGTGTCGCAGGTAAATTATCTGTATTCTCTTATCCAATCTTTTGGATTTTATTCTTTGATGAATAGAAATAGAGTGCCAATAGTTGGAAAAATCGACCCTAATAATGGGCTGTGCCGTGTAATTTTTTAGAGATTAATCATCAGACTCGTTTAAATACTTGGTCCAAAAATAAATCCTTCAGTTTATATCCATTAATATTAGGATAAAATGATAGAAGACCCTAATTTTTAGGTTAGGAGCACATAATATATTTTTTTTCCCATCAGTTAGGAGCACATAATTAAAACCACTAAATGTTAAAATCTTGTATTCTAGCCATGTCAATATTTTTATTCAGATTAGAAAAGAGTGTTTTGATAATTTAACTTAAAATTCTAAATAAAAATATTAATGTGGCTGAAAAGTGTTAAAAATTGATCAAAATATACTTCACTAATCCTAATTAAAAATACTGGCGTGATTGAAAGATGGTTGAGTGCTCAAAATTATATTGAAAGGTCAAGAAAGTTGAGTGTAAAATTTTAAAACTCACGAGTGTTACATGTCATTAGTCTAAAAGAAATCTTTTGTACATTTGAACGTAATAATAATAAGGCAAAAGTACCTTTCCTGCCTCAACGTTTAGGGATCCTGTCACTTTCGCCCTTAACGTTTTTTTGCTGTCAATTGTACCTCTAACGTTTTGTGTTTCTCCCAATGTCAGGCTTTTAGCTAACACCGTCAATTTTTGGACGGCTTTTTTATAATGTGGCATCCTATGTGGCCAACAATTTTGATTGGACTTCATTTTTTCCACATCAGCAGTCAATAGTACTAAGTTTTTGGGATGTCCATTTTACTGATGTAATGAATATTTTGGTGTACTGAATTTACTGATGTACTGAGTTTTTGGGGTCCATTATACCCCTAAAATGGAGTACTGATGTGAAAAAAATTAAGTCCAATCAGAATTGTTGGCCACATAAGATGTCACGTCATAAAAAACCGTCAAAAAATTGACGGTATTAGCTAAAAGCATAGCATTGGGAGAAACACAAAACGACAGGAGTACAATTGACAGCGAAAAAATATTAGAGACAAAATTGACAGAATCCCTAAACATTGGGGACAGGAAAAATACTTTTGCTTAATAATAATAAGAGCCGTCCATTTCCACACCAACGCTTATAGTTATAGATGCCAAACCCCTTCATTTATATATATACACCAAACAATATACAACTCCAATTAGTTCATCCTTTTAAGTTTCCACTATAATTAAACACAAATGCTGAAACTGAGTTTCCTATTGATTTTCCTTGTGCTTCAAGCCACAAACGCCCTAGACGATCACAATCTCATCCATTTGTCCTGCCGGAACGCCTCGAACGACGACCCGAACATCGCCTACAATTTCTGCGTCTCCGCCCTCGAGACCACCTGTTCGAGCCAGCAGAGGCAACCCATCGCGAGCCTCGAGGAACTCGCGGCCGTTTCAATCGAAATAACCAGATCCAACGCGACCACCATGGTCTCCAACATTTCCAACATCTTGAAGGAGAAGAAGAAGAAGAAGAAGTTGAGTGAATATACGAAGGCTTGCCTGAAAGATTGCTTCGATCTTTACTCGAATTCGGTATCGGAATTGGAGGATGCGATGGGCGCTTATAGGTCGAGGGATTTGGATACGGCAAATGTAAAGATAAGTGCTGCGTTGGATGCTTGTGTTACGTGTGAGGATCAGTTTGGTGATAGAGGGGAGAAATCCCCTTTAACGGAGGATAATGGATATTACTCTATGCTTAATTCTATGTCTTTGGTTTTCATTGAGATGAGTCGTGGTGGATTGTCTTGATTTGTGTGTAATATATGATTATGTTTGAGTCGGATAATAAAGTGATGAGATGTTAATTGAAGAGTGAAAAAGTGATTTTCTGTGGTTTAATTTAAGGATATTGATAATGGTTTGGACTTTGGTGCCCCAGAGTTGATTGTTTTTGCTTTTTGGTGGGTTTTTTTGGTGGTGTAGGTTTGATCATTTGATGAATGCCACCGAGCTTTTGGTTTTTTCTTCACCATTTCCTCTTCGTGAATCAGTTTGATATACAAGTAGTTAAGCTATTTAATATTCACTTGCAAGCAAAGTAAGCTCTTAAAGACTTTGATGAATGGCGGTTGGTTCAATAATCAATAATCATCCTCACATGTAAGGTAAGGTGTGCTTGGCCAATTGGCCGTAGAAAAACACTAAGAAAAAATTTAAATAGGGATGTCAGAATTGACTCAATCCGCCCCTTAAAATATAGTAAGGGCCGGACAAAAAAAAAAATTTGAGCCATTTTTAAAGAATGGCTTTTAACTTTGGCCCATTTAAGCCCATGGTGAATTTTTAAAGGTTGGGCCGAGCTGGTTCACATTGGTTTTTTCTTTTTTTCTTCTCTTTCTTTCTTTAATAGTTAAAATTATTTTATGTTATGTATAATATTGATATGTAATATTCATTCATAATATGCTAATATGTTAAATAAATTATATTTTTATAGGCGAGTTTGCAATATTCATTCATAATATATTGATTAATAAAATAAATTACACTAAATAACTTTTTAAATCCTATTTTTATAAGTCAAATGTAATATTATTTCTAATATGTTCATATTTGATCAAATAAAACAAAATATTTTTAAAAAAATTAATTTAAAAGTTGAAAAGGAAATTAAAAAAAAGGCCAATGGACCGACTCTTCTATATGACCAATCACAATAGAGAAAGAATGTGGACCATGTTCTATGTGATTAATTATAGAAGAAAGAAAGTGTAAATGCAACATTTAATTTGTGAAACTTGATAACAGAGATATAAAAAAGGCTAAAGTATTATTTTAATCCTCAATGTTTGCATGAAGTTTAATGTTGGTCCTCAATGTTTCAAAAGTTTAATGTTGGTCCTCAATGTTTTATTTTTTGGTCGATTTTGATCCTCGAGTGTAACACCGTTAACTTTTTGCCATTAATTGATTATGTGGCATGCTTATGTGGCACACCCTCTCTTCTACGTGTCATATTTTAATGATGTGGTATGACTCATCACTGCCACGTCATCCCAGATGATGATGATAATGATGATGATAAAGGAGAGAAGATGATAATGTGTCAATGTGGGGTGACGTGACAGTGATGTGTCATGCCACATCATTAAAATATTACACGTAGGGGAGAGAGTGTGCCACATAAGCATGACACGTCATCATTTAACAACAAAAAGTTAACGGTGTTACGCTCGAGGACCAAAATCGACCAAAAAATAAAACTTTGAGGACCAACATTAAACTTTTGAAACATTGAGGATCAATATTAAACTTCATGCAAACATTGAGGACCAAAATAGTACTTTAGCCTATAAAAAACTTGAGATAAGTTTTTTCCTTTAACTTATTGCATTGTGTTTTTGGTTGAGACTTGAGAGGCTCAATTGCATGTTCTGTTTTTTGGGCCAGAACTCAATTGCATTTTCAATCTACCTTCTAAATGGCCCGTCCCAATATAATTCAGACCTGGTGGACAAGATCTACTTTTTTAGGTCTTTCATTTATAGATTTGGTATCATTCTGTTTTTGGGCCAGAACTAAATTGCACGTTCAATCTGTTTTAGCTCTTCAAATTTTTAGAGGATCGATTGCATATTCTCATTTTTATAATTTCTTGTTTTGATTAATGTAGATTTAACCAATTTAATTTTTACGGTGGCAAAAAAAAAACTAATTTAATTTTTACGGTAGTTATATAATTACACCATTGATAAAAAAATTTGCTGAACTAATCAGAATCAAACATAGTCAATGCACTGAGTTGAGTCTAAGGGATTGATCTATTATAATACAATAAACTTGGGTTTGAATAAAAAAAATACCAGTAAAAACAACGTAGTAGTGAATACTCCGTTACTGTTTTCTAATTTTTAAAAATTAATTTGAGACCAATTATATATTCAAAAAATCAAAATGATAGTTATAAATTTTTTTTGTTATCCGTCTAGTCTTCGAGTCATTGTTTCGATTAATCCAAATTTGATTCGTGTCGTGCACTTAGTTATGGTGAGAGGGACTCTCGATGGGAATTGTTTCACTCACAATGTCTTGAACTTGAGACCTTGCTTAAACGATATCAAACCACTTATCACTTGGACTAATAATTCCTCGTGATAGTTATAACTATAAGTTAAGAAAATGATAAAAGGCAGAGAGGAAAACAAGAAAAAAACAAACAAACAAACAAAGGATGACTGGAGGGTACAAAAGAAACAAACATAGGAATAGGATATGCAAAATTGAAGTAGAGACTTGATATTTTTGTTTAAGAAGTAGTTGAAAAAAAAAATTTAATCTATAAATTTGTTGGGTTGATTAGAGGTTAAACTCTTTTAAAATGATAATCCCACGGCAATATATCAAAGAAACTTATTTTATACTTGATTCAAAACTTATACGGCCTTTTATACAACAAAATGTAATTTCCTAGGAAGCTTCTCATCACTCAAAATACTTGCCATGAAAGCGCCAAATTGAGCCTAATTTTTTATACTCAGTTCAACACTTGTACAAATAAAGCACGGTCTTTATAGTTTATACAACAAACTGTAAAAGAAAATAATTAATAGTATAAGCAATTAAAGTTACCTACCAATTAGGAAACTTCCTTCCCCTAAGTACTTTCCAGTTTCCACATATGAAATTGAAATCCCACTTATTTATATTTAGTGTAAATTATCATTTTGAGCCATGCAAATTACAATTTGTCTCAATTTAGTATTTGAAAAATAAAAATATTAAATATAGTTCATGAAATATGTAGTTTATCTCAATTTAATTATTGGAAGATGAAAATATCAAATTTAGTCATGGGAAATCTCTAATTAACATATCAATAAATTATTCAAAGCTTTTTAGTGGGGTAGTCGATTATATGAATCTAGCAATGTCAACGTGTTCTGTGTTTGCTCATTTCTATAGTTAGATTGTTAATATACTTAAATCCATCCTAATAATTTCTTATACTATTTTCTTTGGTATTCTCCTATACTTCTAGTTATATATGCTGAGCTATCTTCCATTTGGTAAACTCTACGGGAGTCTCTAACGACCTTTAATTCTTTTATACATGACCAAACCACCTAAGACATGTTTCAACTAATTTTTCTATGATAAGTACCCAACTTTTTGTAATGCAGGAATCTCAATTAACATAAACAACGTAAAATTACTCAGAGACTAATTAAACTGAGACGAATTGCATCTTTCAATAAGTACTAAATTGTAACATATTATTACAATGATCAAATTTGATGACATTTATATTTTTTAAGGACTGAATCGAGAGACAAATTGAATCCCTAGATTTGATATTTTCACCTCTCATAATTCTCCTAAAGGACTAAATTGAGACATAATATATCTTGTAGGGACCAAAATAATAAATTACTCTTATATATATGAAGCATATATACATCCTCTCTTTTACCTGCACTCCACATCAACATTAATTTACACATGCAATACTATACACCCAAATAATGTCACACTCTTCTTTCTTCTCCTTCTTCCTTTTCTTCTTCTTCTTCCTCATGACATTAACATCATGCACACCAATTCCCAACGACCTAATCAACCAAACCTGCAAGCACTGCGCGAACCAATCCATGATCCTGGATTACACCTTATGTTCCACATCTCTGGGAGCAATTCCGGTGAGCCATTCTGCGAATCTTCAAGGGCTAGCTCTGATCGCCATGGAGCTAGCACTAGAGAACGCCACCACCACGGTTTCCACCATAGAGAAGCTCTTGAACGGCACGAGTTCCGATGAAGAAGAAGATGGTAATGATGATGGGTGGTTGAGGGAGTGCTTGGAGGTGTACTCCGATGCGGCGTGGAGCATAGTGAATTCCGTAGGCGCGTTCTTGTCGGAGGATTACGAGATGACGAGGGTGTTGATGAGTGGGGTGATGGAGGCGGCGTCCACGTGTCAGGAGGGAGGGTTTGGAGAGGAGTCGTCGTCGCCGTTGACGAAGCAGAATTATGATCTCTTCCAGCTTTGTGGGATTGCGCTGTGCATCGTCCACGCGTCTACTCCGGCGATTCGTCTTAACTCGCCGTGAACTAATTATTATCAGTTTAATATTATATATATATATATATATATATGTAATCTCAAAATAACGCAACCAAAGTCATGTGGATATATGGTTTTTATTTAATTAGTGTCTTTCCCTCGTCATGGCCAATGAAATAAAGAGAGAAGGAGAGAGAGCTGAGCATGCTATATGTATATATAATCACACTGCAAGAGGATCCTTTTCCTTGAGACCGGATTGTAACCTTGATTAATCGTATAATATAACTGTATATATAATATAACTGTCATATCACCCTAAATTGTCACATCATCATCTTCTTTCTTTTATTATCATCATATTTTAATGACGTGGCACTGATGTGTTATGTCAGATTATTAAAATATGACACGTATGAGAGAGGGTGTGCCACATAAGCATGCCATATCATCATTTAACGGCAAAAAGTTAATAGTGTTATGCTCGAGGACCAAAATTGACAAAAAAAAAATATATATATATTTTGAGGACCAACATTAAACTTTTGAAACATTGATGATCAACATTAAACTTCATGCAAAACCAAAATAGTACTTTAGCCAATTTAATAAAAAGTTAAAATAAATGTAGAACATTAAATATTTTCTAATTATTTTAAAATATAATTAATTTTTTTTTTCTGTCCAATGACTTATATATATATATATATTAATATGGCTATTGAATTTTTTTTTTACTAATCTCAATAACTATTTAATAATTATTAAAATACAAAATAAAAAATATAATGAAAAGATATGGCCTTTGGGAGAGAACAAATAAAATAATGTCAAATGTCTATTTTGGTTCTTTATGTTTCACCTAAGTTCTAAATTAGTCATTTATGTATCAAAAGTTTTAAATTGATCCTTTATCTTTCTTAGAAGTTTCAAATTGGTTATTCCGTCTATTTATTCCGTTAAATGTTGAGGTACACATATCATATCTCTTACGTGTCCATTTAAGTTGACGTGTCACTTCACGTCATTGCTGCGTCATCTTCTAATTCATCATCTGTAATGACGTGTCAATGATGTGGCGTGACACGTAAGCTTGAACGGATACGTCAGCACGCCATGTCAACAATTAGTTTAAGAAATTGACGGACTTGAACGAAAGGACCAATTTAGAATTTCTGAAAAAGATAAAGAACCAATTTAAAACTTTTGAAACATAAATGACTAATTTAAAATTTAGCGAAGGAGAGAGAACAAAGTAAAAATAATGATAGTTTTGCTTGTAGGAGTGTAGTATAATTTTTTTATTCTCGGCCTTGGGCCTCCATTCAAAAAATAATAATAATGGTAGTTTTATTTTTGAAAGGAAGATAATGAGGGTCATTAAAAAGGATGGGCAAGTAATTAAAATTTTAATTTATTATTTTAAAATTAATAATAATAATTTTATAAAAAAATAATTATTTTATATTATATTTTAAAAATTAAAAAAATAACATATGCGAAACTTTTAGTATGTGTTATACCATTAATTTCAAACTGATTCTTTTTTCAAAAACATAATTATAAAAAAAATTCAAAAGAGTGAAAAGTGAGAACTCCATTTTCATGGACATAATTAAACTGGAAATTTGGATCTACCACTATAATGTTTTTTATAATTAAAAAAACACACAGTAAATAGATTAAAAGAAAGTGAAAATTTTACGCTGCTGTGAAAAAAAAAAATTGCTTAATTTCCACTAAACTAAAATTCTATTAGTCTGTGAAGTATATTTTTCTTCGTACAGAGCGTTTTCGGCCTTTTGATTTTATGAGAGAGAGAGATAGAGAGAGAGAAATGAAATTACAGTATTACACATAGATCATTTGAATTTGCAAATCTGGCTGTCTTTCCTGACACAAATCACACTATACAATTTACAAACCAAACCATTCTGAAATTTCTGAAATCTAAACCCGTCTTCTTCTTCTTCTTTCTCGGCGAATCCACTCTCACTCTTCATTTTCTGTATCAGTAAAATGGCGCCAGTGTCAGCTCTCGCCAAGTACAAGTTGGTCTTCCTGGGTGATCAGTCGGTGGGAAAAACCAGCATCATCACCCGCTTTATGTACGATAAATTCGATAATACTTATCAGGTATTTCTCAGATCCGCTTTTTCTCTCTATTACTCGTAACTATTTTCGTATTGGGATCTGAATTTCTGATAAATCTGGGAGTGCGAATGGGATTTTGTGATCGCGTGTTTGTTTGATCAAGAAACTTAGATGCATCCCCCGTGATCGTGCCTTCGTGAGGAAAAATGAAAAATAATGCGACGCTCAGCTGAGTTGTTATCGATTTAGTTTGTTGTGCTTAATACTGGGGACTATTATAGTTGATCATGTGCTAGATTCAGTTTCTGGACAGTCTAAAGAAATCGCGATCTTCCTGTGGGGCTATTTGTGATCGATGGCATTTTTACAGCCTACATTACAGCTAATTCTGGGTTGTGGGTCCGACTAATTTCGTACAATATTTATCTTCAAACAATTATGGAAGATGTCTACGTGACTTGAGATATTGTTTTCTAGTTACACTAACCTTGTGAATATGTGATATGTGATATGTGATGGTCTATAAGGCTACTTAAGGTGCAGAGGTATAGAACTGAAAGGTCAAGCCAAATTGAAAATTTCAGGAAGACAAAATCATGTTTATTAGGAGTGTTTGGCAAGAAGGGTTTATTACGTTGGTCAAATTCTCAACTTTTAGCAGTAAATTACCTGTTCCCATTTGAATTGCCTTCAACTATTAGTTTGTCCTCTAAATTTCTTCCCTTTATATTGTGTTCTGCTGTCTTTACTCTTTAATTCCTGATCAATCTGGAAAGCAAAACCATTGGTTATAGTTACATATTCACCAGAATAATCCAGTCTTTCAACTAAAACATGTTTTAAAAGCTAGTGGGAGAAGGCTTTAATTCTTGTTGATGTATTTCTAGCGTGAATACATGTAGGTATTGCACTATTTGCATTTACTGCTTTTAAAATTGAGTTAACAATTTTATCTACCTCAAGCACTCAAACTTATTTTGCCTTTTGCAAAACAGGCTACAATTGGTATTGATTTTCTATCGAAAACTATGTATCTTGAAGATCGAACTGTTCGGCTGCAGTTGTGGTAAGATGTAGAATCATCATTTTGGGAATTCTAATGTTAAATATAAATTGATAATTGGATTATATTTTTGAAGCATATATTGTTTTTTATAGAACAAAGTTTTCTTTCTCTCGAATAAGAGGTGAAGGATGTAATAGTTAGCAATTGGAATTGGAAGGGCATAGGATGATATTGGGTACTCGAGTTCCTCCCTTGAGAAAAAAAAAAACTTGCATACAAGAGGGGGAGCTCAACCATCCCTGTATTCTCTTTTCTTAACTGTTGTCCACTCTTCCTATAAACAAATTGCTGAACGGTAAATGCATCACATTTTGATTAATCTTGTTTCTTCTGTATATTACTTTATATTGACTTTAAAGATTTATTTTGTATAAAAAAAACAAAATAAATCTTTAAAGTCAATAGTCCAGTTGTAAAGATGTGATGTTATCTGATTGCTAGCACGGATTTTTTTTTTTTCATTCTTTTTGTGAGATACTACCAGTTTAGTATCAATGTCTTTTATATTTATCTTATACCTTTTATTCCATTATGTTTTTCTCCTTCAATAGCTCTTGTGTGCTCTTCTGTCAGTTCTGTGTTAATCTGGAATTTTGATGAATCAAACAGTTTTAAAGTTGATATTAAAGGCCGAACATGATGATAATCTTTATAAAGGCATATTGGAATATGCATCTTTTGGTGACAGGGATACAGCTGGACAGGAGAGATTTAGAAGTCTTATTCCAAGCTACATTAGGGACTCTTCTGTTGCAGTCATTGTTTATGACGTTGCAAGTATGCCATTTATGATATCTTCTGTGGTCTATTCCTTTCTTATTAATTTATATTTTTTAGCCGCATTTCCATTATAGTAATAGTCACTATAGTTGCCAATATAGTGGCTGATATTTTTGTTTATTGCAAATTTAGACTGCTGCAATTTTGAAAATCAGTATTTTTCCCCCTCAAATTTACAAAGACAGAGAATCACTATTTCTGAAATAACTGCATATGGCGTTTATTGATAAATTAGGCCATTTTATATTACTAATGATGACATTTGAGTGACTGAATAAGTTTATATATATTTATTAAAATGACTGGACACTACAACTCATGAAGCATGGGGGGGATAAACATGGGACCTCCCGCTCCCCTTGAAGTCACCTCTTGCAGGTGCAGCCTATGATCCATAGTCATCATGGATCTCTCTGGATGGCTTGATTCACGTGTGCATAATTTTTTGGAAATATTTTCAGAATACTTTGAATGGAGCTTTCTGATTATGCTGTATTCTTGTGATATAGGCCGGCAGACTTTTCTAAATACAGTGAAGTGGATAGAAGAGGTGCGGAGTGAGAGAGGCAGCGATGTCATCATTGTTCTTGTTGGGAACAAAACTGACCTTGTTGAGAAGAGGTAATGGCTTATACTGGCCTGTTTATGTTGTGCTTCTTTGGTTGTGTAATATTTGTTTGCATCTTTATTTTGATAAGTTGATTGATTAGTTACTCAGTGAACAGATGAAGCAAGTGGATAGCAAAAGAAAATAAATTGTTGGGCTGAATGGAAGTAGGCCATCTGTCTTTTCATATTGTTTGTTACAATGGCCTATATAAACGTCAATACATATGACCCTCTTTATCTCTTGCTTAGCCCTAAATAAATAGCATATAGTTTCTTGACTTGGTAGACAATTTGTCTTCCAAGTTCAAAACTTTAAGAGTATACTAACAATATTACTTTCTTCCTAAGCATGTGTTGGCTGGCTGGTGTTACTATAGGAGATGAAGTCTAAGAAATTAGCCTAGCTTTATCCTTTAATAGTCCTGTGAAAGTGAGGCCTAGATTGTTCTGAGGCTTTAGTAGCTTGATTTGGTTTGATTGTCGAGATGTTCCATGTGTGTTCTGCACTCTTGTTTTGAGGTCTTGCATATAATTTTTTCTGCATTTTCTCTGAGTTGGTCAGAGCATAAGCTTTTCTTTATGAGAAATATTATTTGCATGATTTTATAGGCAAGTCTCTACAGAGGAAGGGGAAGCAAAGGCCCGTGATCTTAATGTCATGTTCATTGAAGCTAGTGCCAAAGCTGGCTTTAATATAAAGGTAATCTTCCCCCTTGCTTTTCCCCATAATTATCAGTGACTTTCTTGTTTGCTATAAATAATAGCCAAGTTATGCTCTTGGGACTCTAGTTGCATGTATTTTCCTTCATATTAATCTTGGAAAAATAGGTGAATAAATTATTCTTGCATTAATAATCATATACCTCTAGTATTGTCTTGGGTGAGATGTTGCAAATGGTTCCAAAGTGAAATAGCAGATAATATCTATATGCCATTTTTGTGGCTGTATTTTCCTAAAGAAACTCATGTTGCAGACAACAATTGGTTGTTTCCAATAAATTAACTTCTGTATGCTCCACTTAGGATTAAACTTAGGTTAGTTTTTAAGGTATTTTCTATCAATTTCTGTAATAAAAACATGACATGTGGATTTCTCTTACAACTCAACACCACATGACTGCCTCTTTTGGAAAACAAATTTTTCCACTTGTTATGTTTTTATTGGAAAATCTAATAGCAAACACACCTGAAAGAACTTTATCTAAATTTTGTCCATCAACTTATTGCATCTGTGATGGCTTCCATAAGTCCAATAGTTTATTACTTTCTCTTTTTTAGATCTCTGGTTCACTCTATTGCTTTATCAAACCAATATCCAGGCACTCTTTCGGAAAATTGCTGCTGCATTACCTGGAATGGAAACCTTATCTTCCACAAAACAAGAAGATTTGGTCGATGTGAACCTTAAGTCGTCAGGTGGCAACGAATCTCAACCTCAGTCGGGTGGATGCGCTTGCTGAATGTGCTTTGTGTTGGAAGTTTTGTATGTTTCTGCTTCATGCTTTTTGTTTTGCAGTGTCTCAGATCTGTAAAGTTTTTATTATAGTCTTCTAGACTTCAAAATCATTATGTGGTAAAGATGAGTTTGAGAGGTAGCAGCAGTTAGAGAACTGGTATCAGTTGAGTCTGTTGGTTATTTGGATTTTAATTATTGTTTCTATAATGTAGTAAGATTGGAAAACTTGATTTTGAGTTAGTTTCTCTTCCAATTTTTTGAAAATAGTCAATGTTCACAAATTTACTATCATCATTCTAGCTTTTCTGTTGCCCAAAATTTTGTAAGTTTCTTTATTTGCAAATGAAACTAGAGTAAGTTATCATTTTGGTCCCTATAATATGTATTATGTAATGGAAATATCAAAATTAGTCTTTGAAAGATGCAATTGGTCTCAATTTAGTCCCTAAAAGTTGAAAATGTCAAATTTAGTCCGTTGAAGATGTAATTTGTCTCAATTCAATTCCTGGAAGTCTCCATTCACATGACTAATGGAAAATTTCTTAATGATTAAATTGAGACAAATTATGTTTTTCAATAACTAAATTTGACATTTCTATATTTCAAAAACTAAATTGAGATTGATTACATTTTCCTAGACCAAAATGATATCACTCTTGAAACCAGTACACACTTTTTCAACCATATTCCTATAATGAATTGTTCAAGTTGTAAAATCAAAGACTGTCATCACTATTTATTAAGAGAAAAACAAAATTGCAGTGGAGAAATAGAAAAAGAAAAGGAATCAATAGGACTTAAATGTGATGACTTATTTCTTTGAGTAGATGGTTATGGCAGATAAAAAATAAAGTTCATATTGGGTTGGATGTGCTTCTTTATTGGTTGACTTGCACTCCAGAGTCATATGTTTCTCCAGCCTTCCAGTCTTGGGGTATGTTATTAACAGGGACAACCCAAGTGTCTTCTCCATCATCATCACTAAACAACATCCTTAAAGACAAAGGTCCACTAGGTGGAGAGTTTGTAGTCCACACAGCTCCATGGCTCCTATCTAGTAACTTGCAGGCAAAGTTCTGAGTCTGCATACAGTAAAAAAGAGATTATGGTCATAATTACTAACTCTGTATTAGTATTATTTGCAATTCGGACAAAAGTTCAGTAATACGGAAGAGGAGGACCTCTATTTTTTTATTTGTCATTTTCTCAATATTAATAAAAATTTAGTCTTCAATCTATGAGTTTATATTAGTGTGGACCCCTTTATTAATATTCACAAATGACAAATAATAAATAGAGGAAGTACTCCTGTGATACTAGACTTTCATCCTTTATAAGCGTAAACAATTTGGCTAGCTAATTAATTATGCTTTTCACCTAATTTTGTATTATTGGTTCTGGTAATGAAAAGAAAGCGAAAATTTGCAGTTTGAATGGTTTGGTGAGGGGTTGGACATTTGAGGATATCTATGTACTATATTTGTATGAAAATATGAATTATGATTTGTTGAAAACCATTATTATTTTTAAATAGAATACTGCTATCAGTGCTGTGTGATCGATCTTGAATACTTTTTTTTTTATTTGAAAACGATCTTGAATACTTAGTTTGACAGAAATGATGTCATTCAAGAAATCCAGTTAAGTTAGATCAAAGTTTTGACCAAACAACGAGAAAAACTCCATTTTATATGTACTTCTAATATTGGCTTCCATCTATTCTTGATTTTTGACTCAGTTTTTATATTTTTATTATTAGGTCTAACACATAAAATTCTGAGTTATTTTAAATGTTTTCTTCAAAAATGTCATTCACATCAAACTATTCACTTTAAGTTAACACTCAGAATAGATGAAGCGATGCCGATGTATACTAATTTCAAAGATTAAATATAAGAAAAGAATTTCCCTATGAAAATAAAACTGAAAATATATATAATTATATGCAGAGATCGATCAAATTAAAAGTTATGAGAGAATGATACCTCACAGAGGTGCACAGCAGTTATATCTCTCTGTCCTTGCTGATACCATATGACAAAGGCCAAGTAGTGAGGGTTGCTGCTGCTTTCATGTATCTTAATTGTGATGTTTTTGTTTGGGTAGCTGCATGAAACTCTGAACACACAAAGAGCCACCTCATGTAAATTATATATATAATTACATTAAATGTAAGATCATAAATTATCATAAATTATCATAAATTACATTAAATTTAGTCTCTAGAAGATAGAAATCTCAAATTTAGTCCCAGAAAGTTATATTTTAACGGAGATTTCAATGAATTAAATTGAGGCAAATTACATCTTTCATGAATTAAATTTGACAGTTGAGGCAAAATACTATTTAGTCCCTGAATTGTTGGTCAAACTATTTTTTAGTCCCGAAATTTATCAAAAACATTATTTAGTCCCCAAAATTTTTAACTATGTCAACTATTTAGTCCCCGAATTTGACAAAATACTATTTAGTCCCCAAACTTGACAAAAATGTTATTTAATACCGAATTTGCAACTATGTCAACTATTTAGTCTCCTGACTGTTACCCGTTATAGTTCACAGAGTTGCAAATTCGATGATTAAATAGTATTTTTGCCAAGTTTGGGACTAAATAGTTGACATAGTTACAAATTCGGGGACTAAATATAGTATTTTGTCAAATTCGGGGACTAAATAGTTGACATAGTTAAAAATTTCGAGGACTAAATAGTAATTTGACCAACAATTCAGGGATTAAATAGTATTTTGCCTCTTGACATTTTAACTTTTTAAGGACTAAATTGAAACAAATGTCATATTTGACAAGAGAGAGTATTAATTAATTAATTAGATTAGATTACCGTCTGTATTCAATAGCAACAACGCCTTGAGCCAATAGATAGGCAGAAGCATCACTTGTCTGAGCCATCCGACTAAAGGCTCGTTGGCTAAGAATGAAATCGGTGTCATGACCTGACCCTTGGTCCGTTATCACTATGGTCACACCATTTTCTGAGCAATACTTACTGTCGCTACATCTCACCTGTTCGTACATCAAAATTCACCACACCATTATTAAATCAATTAGAAACATATACATATATACTTAACAAGTATCTCTAGAACTATACTAACTAATGTGGACATTAGTAGTAAACTAAACTTCATGAGAAAATCACAAATTAAGTGTGATTGATGCGAGGATATTTGGTAGTACGGGAGAACTAAAAATTCGATTCTCTATCAATTCGTTACTTGTTATTTCTTAATATTAATAAAAATTTAGTTTCTGATATTTGTGTAGTACTAGACTTTTATCTGACCTGATAACAAGCGCCACAGCCGACACCGTCACGGTAAAGAGCAGAAGCAGCTGATACGTCTCCACCATTGACAGTAGCACCAAAGGAACCAAACCCACATGCGCCAACTGCAATAATATATTTCATATATATATATATATATATATAAAGTGGATACATATGAGAAAACAATAATATTGATATATACTTGTGCTCTCAATTCATGTTATTTGTATGAATGAATTGTGATCTTACCGTCAGTTCCATTTTCTTGAGAATTAGGGTAGTAAGATGCTCGAGAATTAACAAATGAAGTATCTGCCAGAGTTTGCATGAAAAGTAATAAGGTGGTAATTAGAAGCAGAGGACACAACACAGGGAGAGCCATGTGTATATATATATATATATATATGACCAAATTAAAGTAAGAACTATATATATATATATATATGGACGTAGAGAATTAATTGTGTGGGTGGTGAGATGATGCATGGAGCCAAACAGAGTGCTCCTATTTATAGAGAATTTGGTTGGTACTCCTTACTCGTTTTGACATTCCAAAAGTAAATAATAAAATATATATATATATATTTCACATTTTGAATGAGGGGAATTACGACATTGCCATTGCCCTTGTGTTCGTTCATGTGACGACGTTGAATACCACCTTTTGACTTTTCAAATCTTATGCTACTAGTTACTTTCCTTTTTTAGATATAATTAGATGCCAAAAAATTAATGCAAGGTAACGGGTCTATGTTCTCTTAACTATCGTCTCTCAGGTTCGATTATTGGAGGGATGAGAATGGAGCGTCATCCGTTAGGAGGATCGCTCTCAGCAATGGGTCTCTTGCAGTACCCGAAAAATTAATTATCAGGCCCGCCCTGATGAATATCTGGTCATAGACCAAAAATTAGATGCCAAAAAGAATTAATAGAATATGTTTATTAGAGTCCGCATAGTTCACTTTAAATGTTGGAGGAAGGGTCCAGGTTGTCAGCAGCAGGGACGATGGAGAGGAGGCGAAGGTGCTTGGAAGATTACCTGAGTTGAGTCTCTTGAGAGGAATTCTTGATAGGAAATAGTTGAGAGAAGGAGATGCCTGAGTGAGTTAGAGATTGATATAGTAATCGTGTTCTTGAATAGGGAAGTTTTTTATAAGTATTGATTGAGTTATCTAAAAATCACAGTTATGATCAGTGTTTAACGGTTATGGGTTACAGGTATCGATCCGTACTTGAGGGTTGACCGATCAACCGCACCGTTTTCAATATATCAAGACTCTTATTTCATTAAATAATGCTCAATTCCTATTTTCTAGAATTAAATGATTAAGTGAACATAAATTTTTTTATCTATAAATTCCTTTTTGTATATCTATGACACGTACACACCAGGATGTTAATTATATATTTATTTTTCTATATTATAACCTAGCTAGTTAGTGATTATCAATGTTAGTATACGCATTGGAGTTCTTTCTCTTTTTGCTCTAATTAAAGTTTAATTAATGAGTTGTTTCGTTTTAATTTATTGTTAATATAATATATATTACATAAATATATATAAGGAAAGCGGAGGTATGCATTGACATTATTAATTTGTTCATTACCTAATAGATAGCTAGGTTAGAAACAAAGATTGAATTGATTTTGATTTTTGAATGTAAGAAAATAGTGTGAAGAGGAATATAAGTAAGAAGATTGATGGAGTTAGGCCCTTATGCACTTTGGATAAAACGCATATATATGTTAGCTAGCTCTAGGAATATCTTGGTGTTCCCACATAATTAGGACCTAGCTAGTAGCTAGCTTTGATCTCTGCGTGGAAGGTACATTAAATTGGGATTCAATACAAAAAGAGAGAGAAAGACATATTGATTTTGGATCCAGCACTTTATAGTACAGCACTAGAAGAAATAACAAATAGGGATGGGTTCTACACATGTGAACTTTATAGTACAATACTAGGAGAGATAATAAATAGAGGTGGGTTCCACACATGTGATTTTATCTCTCTTAGTGCTATACTTTAAACTATAACACTGGATCTACTCTCGGAGATATATATGCATGGATAATATATATGGCAAAATTCCAGTTCTGCTTTTATTTTGATTATGGCACTTCAATAAGTTTATAAATTATTAACGACAATCCAATTTTATCTAGGCAAAAGTACCTTTCCTAACCCCAACGTTTGGGGGTCCTGTCAGTTTCGCCCCTAACGTTTTTTCGCTGTCAATTGTACCCCTAACGTTTTACGTTTCTGCCAATGTCACCCTTTTCACTAACACCGTCAAATATTTAACATTTTTTGCTGACGTGGCATCCTATGTGGCAAAACGTTTCTTTTTTCTATCAATTGTAACCCTAACGTTTTACATTTCTGCCAATGTCACCCTTTTCACTAACACAATCAAATATTTAATAATTTTTGCTTACATGGCATCCTATGTGGCAAAAATATCTGACTTGGTATATTTTTTTTTCCACATCAAATTTCCTACTCATCTTTTCCCCATCAAAGTTGTGTCGTTTTGACCTCGGTCTATTCCTTCTAAAATATAACTCAAACGCACACGCTATTTTGCTCATAAAAACATCGGAGACATTATCCATTCTCTATTTTAGGGTAACATCTCCGACAAAGTAGAGAATGGGTAACGTCTCCAACAAAGTAGAGAATGGATAACGTCTCCAATGTTTTTGTCTGCAAAATGGCATGTACGTTTGAGTTATATTTTAAAAGGAATATGATGAGGCTAAAATGACACGATTTTGATGGGAAAAAGATGAGTAAAAAATCTGGTGTGGAAAAAAATATGTCAAGTTAGATATTTTTGTCACATAGGATGCCACGTAAGCGAAAATTATTAAATATTTTATGGTGTTAGTGAAAAGGGTGACATTGGCAGAAATGTAAAACGTTAGGGTTACAATTGACAGAAAAAAGAAACGTTTTGCCACATAGGATGCCACGTCAGCAAAAAATGTTAAATATTTGACGGTGTTAATGAAAAGGGTGACATTGGCAGAAACGTAAAACGTTAGGGGTACAATTGACAGCGAAAAAACGTTAGGGACAAAACTGACAGGACCCCCAAACATTGGGGTTAAGAAAGTTAGTTTTGCCTTTTATCTATATATTTAGTTAGGTACACATGCAATTCATATGCAAAAACCCTATAGTATGACTTTTCTTGGAGGTTCCTCTCTTTAAATTGTTACGCAGACTCTAATCCTTTTTTAGAATACATATAGGTCTTAGATATTAGTTCTAGGTCAAGTCTCTTTCATTTATGAATAAATTATTCCCATAATGATTTATCAGAACTAATGTGATATATATAAAGAAAAATTAAAAAGAAAATAAATAGGCAGACCCACTTGATAGATAAATTTGTATGTATATATATGAGTTGGTTAGGTGGGATATATATAGTGCGCCTTAGTATCATTACATTGAACCTAAGAAGCTAGCAAATTAAAGCAGCCCCCACTAGCTATAGCTGAAGCTGATGAGTGATGACGACTTGAAAGAATGATGGAGATCCTTAGGGATGAACTACAAGTAAAGTTTGGGTAGGGTATTATATTTTTTGAACTCGAATTTGGACTTAAGTGGGTATCAAAATTAATCTTTATCTCCGAACTTTACGAATAGTCAAATTTCCATACCTGAACCCAGACCCACAAAAATTTTAAATAAATTATTATTTTATTAATACAAAATTTATTTTTGTCAAAATTTTCACCTATATTCACAAAAAATAAAAAAATTACATCATAAATAAAAATATATTATTAAATTACTTTAATATCTATAAAATATTTAACATTTTTCTTAGAATTATGTATTTTCTCAACACAAATTTTTTTTTAAAATATTACTTTTTATATATAAAAATAAATAATTACTATTACGAGTAGGGTACGGGTAGGGTACCTCCTTACCCGAACTTGTGGACTTTGTATCCTGACCCATACTCAGACCCATATGATAAAATAATTTCAGGGTACTCATAGGGTATGGATATTTTGATCATCCCGAGAGATCCCGTGGGTTTATTCCTGGACTTTTATTATTAATAATATATATATGTAATTATGTATGACAAAAATTTTATTTTGGTCCCTGATGTTTAGTACAATTTTTAATTTGGTCTCTAACGACTGTTTAGTTTTAATTTGATCATTTACATTTATAATTGGTACCAATTTGGTCCCTCTATTATTTTCAAGTATTAAAATTATGTAATAAAATTGAGGGATAAAGAAAGTAACGTAAGGGACTAGATTGATACTAATAACAAACTTGAAGGACCAAATTGAAACTAAGCAAATGTTAGGGACCAAATTGATACTAATTATAAATGTGAAAGATCGAATTGAGACTGAACAAAGGTTGAAAATCAAATTAAAAAAAGTGTTAAACATTAAAGAACAAAATAAAATTTTTGTCATATATGTATAAATTTAATATGTATTGCAATTTAGCCAAGATGGCTGCATATTTCTGTGTTGACCTAAAATTTTAAGATATATATGAATTTGGACTCAGAAGCGCTAGTGTACGAAGTACAAAATTTGAATCAATTGAGAGTGTTATATTGTAGATATAAATTTCGATTCTTATTAGACTCCTCAGTCCGTATACTTTATACATTTTTTACAAAATACACTTCAGCAAATTCAGCAATATGGTGAGAGAGACTAGCATGATGAATAGAGTCCCTTTAAAATTTGAACCACGTCAGGTATGAGGTGGAATCCATTTGGGAGCTTTCCTGGACCCAACGTGGCAATTATGATCCATCTGTTCAACTTGCATATACAAATACAATGCAACTTTAATTTCTTGTGTATTCATAGGCTATGATTCTCAGAAATTTCTGCATTTTGATTTTTGACATTTATAGATACAAGATAATTTTATAACTTGAGGTTGATGAGGTACTCCGAATCTTACTGGAATCTCGAAGATGCGGGTTCTGTAAGCAAAGCAAAGTAGTAGTATATACTATATAGTGGATGTCATGTTCCGATCTTGAAAACAACTAGACTAATGTATTGGTGTGGTGTATGTCCACAAGATACTATATGTCAACTCCTCCAATCTTCCAAAACACACTTTGCTACATTGTAGCAACTTATACATACACTTAAAAATTATGGTCAAAGATCTAGAAAAAAGTTCTCGCTTCATTCATGGACGAGGGTTTGAATCCTTCTAAAGTTTTAGACCTGTGCAGTAATCCTTTGGACTAGTTCTCTGTCTGCCTCCCTAATATGTCAATGGTGCCTTGCTCGGTAATACTTGAGAGTACCTTCCCTTACTACTATTTTGTACGCACTACGCACGAAAAAAAGTTCTTTCTCCTTTGGGACCAAATCACTCTTGCCTCCCTTCAATTGGTTTAATTTTGTTATTATGGAATCATTTTTATAAGATTTTTATGAACAAATTTATTGTAGTATTGAAAGGAACATTTTTTAGATGCACTTGTTAGTTTGTTAAGATTGTGAAGAGAAAAGGTATTGGAAAAAAACCCTTCTAATATTCTCTTTATCATTTATTTTTGTAGGGTATTTATACATGAAAATAAGAAATCCTAATTAAACTTTTAGAGTTATCCTTAAACGTGGATAACAACCTTATTTACCAAAATTCAAAATATAATATTCCTAAAAACTTATCCAAAAATATTCTTTCGTAATCCTAACTATTTATAAAATATTTCAATTCAAATATATATATATCCAAATATATGTATATCCACATCAATTTAAATATACATATATTCAAATATATGTATATCCACAACAATCTCCCTCAAGTTGGAGTATTAATATACATATATCCAAATATATGTATATCCAGAACATAGTTATACCGCTTTATTTGTGCAGAGAGACATTGCATGCCCAAAACAACAATCTGCTGAATATTTCCTAAAGAATGGTTCAATCAACGTGTAATTTTTTGTTTGTTGAACATCAACGTGTAATTTAATAGCAATGTGATTCGCCATTTTTATTTGGGTAAATTACAGTTTGTCCCTCTGTGGTTTGACCTAAATTCAGTTTGCCTCCTTGTGGTTTAAACTGTGACACTTAACTACCCTGTGGTTTGGCTTAAAATTAATGTGGCCCCCCTGTGGTTTAGAGTGTGACACTTGACCCCCTTGTGGTTTGTTATGTTATCACTTAACTACCCTATATTATTTTTCTTCTCAAAATTTA
Organism: Senna tora; assembly: GCA_014851425.1. Classification (NCBI taxonomy): domain Eukaryota; kingdom Viridiplantae; phylum Streptophyta; class Magnoliopsida; order Fabales; family Fabaceae; genus Senna; species Senna tora. The sequence continues at coordinate 17,217,455 of CM026270.1, read as the reverse complement.
ATATTTAATATAACTTATAAAAGAAATTACCTAAAAATAATTGAATTAATTAATTAATTATTTTATTATATTTATTTTATCTCTAAAATAATAACAATAAATCCTAATATTCTACTTTCAACTCTTTTTAGTGTTTCCTTCAAACTCTTTTCTTTCCTCTAAACAATAAACCCTAATCTTCTACTTTCAAACCCTATTTATTTATATTTATTTATTAATTAATTATTTTATTATATTTATTTTATCTCTAAAATAATATGAAGTTGGATTGTCACTTTATTTTGGTACACTATTTTGGTAAAGATACCAAACAGTACAATCATGGTGTTTCACGATAAAACATTGAAGACAAAAAATAACAATAAAATGAATAAATAACTAAATATAAATAATCAATGGAGTAAACAATAAATATTAAATTATTTTATTGATTTTTTAAAATTAATTAAAATTTTATTTTTATATTAATTGTAATTTTTTGAATTATTTTATAATTCTAGAGTGTTGAATAACAAATTTTAAACATTAAAAGTATAAAAATGATGATTAATTTGACTAAAATTTGAATTGAAGGTAGTTAAGTGATAACATAATAAACCACATGGGGGTCAAGTGTCACACTCTAAACCACAAGGGGGCACATTAATTTTAAGCCAAACCACAGGGTAGTTAAGTGTCACAGTTTAAACCACAGGGGGCAAACTGAATTTAGGCCAAACCACAGGGGGACAAACTATAGTTTACCCTTTTTATTTTTATTTTTTTAAAAAAACCGTTTCCAAAAGGTTATTTTTTTAATGACTTTTTTTATAATAGAATTTTTTTAAAGGAAAAAACTTAGGTCAATTTTCTCATGTCAATTTCATCAAGTTCTCCAATATAAATATGACACGTGCTAAAAAGTGTTTAAATGACCAATCATAATAGAGAGAGAATATAGAAGACCACCTTTTATATGACCAATCATAGGAGAAAAAGAGTGTAAATACAATATATAATTAGTGAAACTTGATGAAATGAACCTAAGTTTTTTCCTTCTTTAAAAGTGATGTGTAAATACAGTATTTTTAGCGACGGTTTTTTCTTCATTTAGCGACGGTTTTAACCGTCACTAAAGATATAACGACGGTTATGTCAACAGTCACTAAAGGCAGCGTCGGGAACAAAACCCAGCGACGCTTGACAGAACCGTCGCTAGACTTTGCGACGGTCAAAACCGTCGCTAAGGTCTTATAAGTAAACCCTTAAACCGTCGTAAAACAATGACGGTTTAGAATATGAATTTTGGCAACGGTTCAAACCGTCGCTAAATCACCTTTTTTTAGTCATTTTTTCAATTTATTGATACTTTATTTTCCCAAAAAAAATATATATAAATACTTATTCAACCAAAATAATTTTATTTGTATTCAAGATATAGTTAAAATTTAACATCCAAAACATATCTATAATCACCAAGTCAACATTTAACATCTAAAACGTATCTATAATACTAAAAAACTTTTACAATATAACAACCATAGTTCATATATATATATATATATATATAAGTTCAATAACGAAAATAAAAGAAATATCCAGCTTCATGAATTATGACTAGCTTCTGATGATCTTCGACACGATGGAGGTGATGACTCTGTGCTTTCCATATCAGGTGGCTGTAAGAAAGTAAAAAAATATAAATATTAAATAACTACTACACAAAATATAAATATCAACATATTCTTTTGTTTGGTGCAAGTCATGAACTTGGAAACTAATATCCAAACGTAAGAAACACTTAAATACATACATGAAGTTGAGAACTCCCTTAATTTGGATTTACTCCAATAATACTTCCAAATAAAAAGGCTTACCAATGCAGAGAAGAACTTACCTGGCCTATCTCCAAGGCCCTGAAAAAAAACCCAGAAATATTAGTAATCAATGCAGAGAAAAAAATCATCCCAAGGCATAATTAAAAAGAGCATTTATTAGGAAGAAAGAAACTATAATGCTAAGTTTACCAAAGAAGAGCATTTATTATTTTTTACAAACTGTAGTGGCAGTAGTGCTAAGTTTTTATATATATATATATATATTTCAATGGATTTAAGAATTTTAGTATTTTTGTTAATATAAATTTAGGAGAAACTACAGGGAGTAATAAAGTAATTAAAAATATTTATAACACAAACTACAAAATGCAAGCTGATGTGTACAATTCTTAAGGAAAATTCAGCTTCCTAGACTTCCTCAACATTTACATAAACACATATTGCAGCACTAGTATTGGCACTATGAACACAACCTTAACACCACTATAGAAAAAGAGCTACATACCTTAACTTCAAAGTAGTAAACAAAATTAGTAACTGCTTCCAGTAAATCTGATCAAATCAAAAAATAGGGTCTCACGCGATAAGAACTAAACAAATAACTAAATCAAAATCAGGATATAAATACAAGAGTTAGAATTAGTGATGATTTTTTTTAAAAATAATGATGAGATAGCACATGAACAAAGAATGTTACAAAAAACTACAGAGAAAAATCTCACTGTAATTCGTTGCCCAGTGTTGGGTTGCCAACTATAAGTTTTTGAGCATATTCTGCCATTACAGATGCTTCCACAACATAAATATGTTTTGCACCAGCCTAAGAGGGAATAAAATAATAAGAGAGACCTAATACAAAGACTTAAAAATGCAAAGCAGAAAATGCCTTGAATTTTCATTTAGTCAAAATCAATTACAGTTGCATACAATGCATAAGGTTCAGCCAATACAATTGTTGAAATACCTGAGCATATTCTGCAGATGTAGAAGCTGTCCATAATAGTGAAAATACATTTTTGCAAAAGACGACTCTTTCTTCTCATCAAATTTGCTTTTATAACTTGAAATAGCTCCATTTGGTAAGCTTCTATCTGATTTAAAAAATGAAATAAATGTAAGGATTTACTTGTAATGCAACATGATCATGCAGTCAAACATTAAAACTTCCAAAGCAACACCTTGAACATTGAGTTTTTAATGACTTCTTTTAAAATAGAATTTTTTAAAAGGAAAAAACTTAGGTCAATTTTCTCATGTCAATTTCATCAAGTTCTTCAATATAAATATGACACGTGGTAAAAAGTGTTTAAATGACCAATCATAGTAGAGAGAGAATATAGAAGACCACCTTTTATATGACCAATCATAGGAGAAAAAGAGTGTAAATACAATATATAATTAGTGAAACTTGATGAAATGAACCTAAGTTTTTTCCTTCTTTAAAAGTGATGTGAAAAAAAAATAAACTGAATTAAAAAAAAATACTTTTATCAGTAGTTAAGAAATCATTTGTATTTAATAAAATTATATAAAAAAATTATTTTTAATTGTAAAATTATCAAAAAAATACATTTATAAATTATGTTATTAATACTATTAAATATATAATATAAATATTTAATTTGTTAATTTTTATTATACTAATAAATATGAAATATGAAATATTAATTGGTTTATTAATTTATTAAGAGGTTAATTAAATAAATTATTAATTTTAATTAATATAATACAATACGTGCACTCTATTCATCAGTGTTATCAAAATCGGACCGAACCGACAAATCGTTTGCCAATCCGGTTCGGAATAACCAAAGAACCGGTCAGATAGAAAACCGTCAAAACAAGTCAAGAATCGTCCAAACCGGTGGTTTAGACTGTGTGACCAGTTGTCAATATGTATTGTTTATGATTTAATATTTATTGAGAATTTGTTGTGACTTGTAAGGATTGTTCTATTTCAGTATTTATAGTATAGTTTGTGATAAGACTTGAGACTTAAATATGTTAATCCTTGAACTAATTTGAAGAGTTTAATATGATATTGTGGTAGTTTACAACTTGTTCTATTTTTTATCATGTTTAGATGAAGATAGAGACATATAATCATGAAGTATATAATTTTTTTATGATATATTTTAGTATATTTAATTAAAAATCAATTTTAGTTGCCACCGGCTATGAAGTATATAATTTCTTTATGATATATTTTAATATATTTAATTAAAAAGTGTCCTAGTTACACTTGTTAGATGATTAACTTATCACTGTAGAGTAAAGTATTGTACAATAAAAGAAAGTACTGTAGAGAAAAGTGAGGATATAGATAAATAAAAAAATTAGGAGAGAAAAAAATGATAAAAATCATGTTTTGTATGTATAAAATATGATATAAAATTTTTTTGAGAATCGTAAAATTACATGTAAATAGTTGCATTTTAGTCCCAATAAAAATATATTTTTACAAGTGATGAGATAATAACCAGGAACATAAACACTTCAGAAAAAAAAAAGTAAGAAAAATGGAGTTCCTGGACGAAGACGCTAGGCCAAGGTTCCTCTTCCAATCTCAAGCAAAATCTTCTTCGCCATCAGAATCAGAAGCCAATCAGAAGCCTAGCAAGCCATTCCTCTTCATCACTATCTCCCTTTCTTCCCTTCTCTTTGCTCTCTCCATTTTCTTCTTCCAATCCGAACCCTCCCAATCGCTCCTCATCTGGCTCTCCCTCTCTCTCCTTATCGGTCCCTTCGCCCCAATTTCCCTCACCGGCGGCGACATTCGCGTAGGCCGAGGTTCAATTGTCGAATTCCCCAATCAACAAGCCACAGACGATGAAGACTCCAAGAAGAAGGCGTCTCAGAAGAGATCGAAAACGCGTAGATCTGAGGAAATCGCTGTCGGTCCCGTTGTATCGATGGAGGGCGTTAGATCCTCCGATCGGGAAGAGAAGAGGAGTCAAACAAGTGGTGGCGGTGGGAATGATACGGCACTGAAGGAAGAGATGGAGTGGACTGAAGAGGACATTGAGATTTTGAGGAAGCAGATGGTGAAAAACCCTGTGGGAAAACCTAGACGATGGGAAGTGATTGCAGAGGCATTCAGAGGGAGGCATAAGGTGGAGAGTGTGATCAAGACGGCGAAGGAATTAGGAGAGAAGAAACTAGACGATGCTGATTCGTACGCACAGTTCTTGAAGAAGAGGAAGCCGATGGACAAAAGACTCGAGAATGAGAGTGAGAATGAGAATGCGAATGAAAATGGTACTTCTAGTGAAGGACCTGCAAGTGGATGGAGTTCTGGGGAGGACATTGCATTGCTTAACGCTTTGAAGGCATTCCCAAAGGATGCTGCTATGAGATGGGAGAAGATTGCAGCCGCAGTGCCGGGAAAATCCAAAGCGGCTTGCATGAAAAGAGTTTCTGAACTGAAAAAGGAGTTCCGCAGTGCTAAAGCTGCCTCTGATGCATAGATGGAGAATCGAAAATTTTCTGGGATTTTGTCAATTTGATCTGCGAGAGTGAAATGAGATGAGACTTGAGAGGTAATTTATGCCTATTTTGTTTCCATTATATCACATCGTTAACATCTAAAATTGAAGTTGAATAGGTAATATGTTTCACTTCAGTTCAATGAAATGTCTTTATGTACTATTCTTTCATTACCATTATAGCTGGCAAAATTTGTTTCTGTGACTTCATTGAAACTTAGCAAGTGCTATGGTGAGAATAGAGATTCATATATGTTTCTTTTAGCACATTTGATTAGAGAAACATGGAATGTATCAAATGGTATTTTTCTCTAGTAGGGGCATGCATTGGGTTAGGAAGACAAATCCATAATATGGGTGGTGAGACAATTATAGAAAGGAAAAAACTTATGTCCATTTCATCCAATTCCCCAATATAATTATGACACGTGGCAAAAAGTGTTTAAATGATAGAAGACCACTTTTTATATGACCAATCATAGAAGAGAGAGTGTGTAAATACAATATATGATTAGTGGAATTGGAGGAAATGGACATAAGTTTTTTCCTTATAGAAATTGAAGCAAGGATGGTACAGAAAGGTCCTGTTTGATTGCAGAGAAATCAACTGGAAAAATTAAAGGATCTGAGGAAAGCATCTACGCTAATGTTATCTGATATCCTCAAATTGATAGACTTGAAAACAGAACTTTTCGGAGGTATGGTACTTTTAGAAGAGGGAGGTCTTGTTTGATTTGGGAACACCTCTCTTGTTTCCTAGAACATATAAGAAATTGGATGAATGTATGGTTCTTCGGAATGACAAGATAACTTTTTTTTTTTGGCCGAAAATGAAATTATATACCACCACAAAAAATGGAGTTAGTGTTTCTATCTTCTGTTAGTGTTTGCGACACATTAGCATTTAAGGGTTACATCATTCGGTGATTTAACGGCTAATGTCTCAGAGATTAAATAGTTGACAAAAGTAAAAATTTAGGGATCCTATAGTTTATTTTCAAAAGTTAAGAACTAAATAGTAGAACACCAACAATTTTAAAAGAAATTCTCAAAGTTAACAAATAAAGTTTTTACACAAATTACGACAATTTTTTAAGGAATTCTGGGTCATCTTTTACAGTTGAGAGCAATTATTTGTATATAACTTATAATTTAAAAGCATTACAAAGTTTAACTTTCGTAGTTAAGGGGGGCTATTTGGCTTGGAGGAATTACGTGCATTTTGATCAAATTTTATATTCCTATAAAATTCAAACATTTTAAGAAATTGAACTTTCTATGGTGAAATATTGCTTTGTCTCTTGGATATCTTACCTATAGGGTCAAAACAGAATTTGAAGGAATTTGAATGAAAATGGATAGTTAGCCGTAAGAAGAAAATTAAAAATGTTGCTTTTTATAATATTTGATTGGCAAAAAGAACAATAAAAAAGATTGAGAGTTGGATAAAATGATTATTTTTGGGTGTTTCTTTGGAGAGTATGTGTTGATATTTTGCCTACTATGGGGGCGCTCCGAAATAGAGGCATTCCTGCGGTTGAGAAATGTGCTTTTTGTCATGTCGCAGAAGAGGATGCTTTTCATGTTTTAGTGGAGTGTCCTGTGTTGCAACAATTTTGATTAGGCAATAGGCGTTGCCATTCTTCAAGGTAAATACATGAGTATAGAGCAATTTAGCATCACAATGATGTTTCTTTGCTTTATCTGGGAGGTCAGGAATGATGTCAAATTCTCAAATGTCCCTATGTCTTGTTTGTCTCAATTGTGGCTCAAGGTGGACAATTTATGGGAGGAACGAGAGATTAGTTCTGATAGGGTAGTTTTGCAATAAGATCTAGCTTCTTGTGTTAGTTGGTCTAAGCCTCCATGGCCTTATTTGAAGTTGAATGTTGATGCAACTCGAAAGCATGCTGGTGGCGGTATTGTGGGTGGGTTGATTAGGGATGTAATGGGGTGTGTGTTGGAGCTTTCGTCCGGTCTATTGGTTTTCCTGATAATTCTATTAAGCATTGAGTTTATGGATGAAGAGGATGCTCAAGTGGTTATGGATGTGTTCAACAACCCAAGTGATGCTATTTCTCTTTTGGGTTTTTTGTGTCAACATATTTGGTCGTCTTTGAAAAGGTTTCTTAGTGTTGCATTTATATGGATTCCACGAGGTTGTAATGAATGTGCTCACTATTTAGTTAAGTTTGCCAAAGATTCCAACCTTGGGTCATGGAATGGGTGGATTCTTTGCCTGTTTTATCTTATGTATTGATGTTTGACTCGTTTTAATATAATGATTTTTAGTTATTCAAAAAAAAATCATAAAAAAGAATGAGGGTTAAATAAATACCCTTGAATAAAAAAATCATAAAAAATAATGAAAAAGGAATGGGGTATTTTGGTCTTTTTCTAATACATTTCTTGGAGAGAAAAACTCAATTGGTTGTGCAACGTGATTATCTTGCAATTTCGTTCGTGCTAGAGCTTGCTAGTGTACCTCTCAATGCATTCTTTTCTTGATGTATATATTGTACTATGTCATGTATGTTTTTTTTTTTATAGGATATGTCATGTATGTTTTAAAATAGAAGAAATGGGAGTATAATTTTAATATCTCTTAAAATAAGAGAGTATAGTTTCGTCCAATTTTTTCAATAAAAGGTTATATAATTAATATTTTTAACATAAATGTAATATGTATGTATATATATAGTCATATTTACTTTTAAATATTACCCGGTCTTTATTTTGGATTTGGGACATTATATTTTAAAGAGGCAAAATACTATTTGGTCCTTGAATTGTTGGTGAAACTACTATTTAGTCCTCGAATTTATCAAAAATATTATTTAGTCCCCGAAATTTGTAACTATGTTAACTATTTAATCCCCAAACTTGGCAAAAATACTATTTAATCCCCGAATTTGTAACTCTGTCAACTCTAACAAGTAACAGTCATGAGACTAAATAGTTGACAGAGTTGCAAATTTAAGGATTAAATAGTATTTTTGCTAAGTTTGGGTACTAAATAGTTGACATAGTTACAAATTCGGGGACTAAATAGTATTTTTGTCAAATTCAGGGACTAAATAGTTGACATAATTACAAATTTTGGGGACTAAATAGTATTTTTGATAAATTTGAAGACTAAACAATAGTTTAACCAACAATTTAAGAACTAAATATTATTTTGCTTCTATTTTAAAAGATAGAATTATTTTGATATATAATAAGAAATTATTTTTAAGTTTTAACACAAATTGTTTTCCCCTTCTCTCTCTCCATTTCATTGTTCATTTCTTCCACTAATATAGAGGATCTAACCTCATGCATTTCTCTTATTTTTTTGCTCTCAAGTTTCTTAGTCATCGAAAAAGTAATAGGAGATTTTCTTCACCAGTTGCTTTGTTTTTGCAGATTTATCTATCGTTCACAACTGTATTTTCTTCCTTATGAATATTTTCATTACATCAAGTATATTTTCACAAATTGAACATAAGCATTTTTTTTTTTCAAAAATGTTTGCCATCATTTTTTTTAATGAAAATGTGTTGAGATTTTTTAACAGTTCAATATTTTTATGAAAACTAGTTTTTGGCCGTGTACATGCATGAAAATTTTTTAAAGCTGGCATGATAGTAATGTAAAAAAGTATATAAAATTTAAAATTATTAATAGAAAACTAACATATTTGTATCTACTTAGATGGAAATATAAAAGGAGGTGTATAATTAAACATGCATATTCAATTTTCATTAAACAAATGCATTAAAATTTAATTATGATTATTATCCTAATGAAGTAAACCATAAATGTACTTGTACTCTCAAATTTGAAAATCAAAATATAAAGTTGTAGTGAACAATAAAAGGAGAAAATTTCGTCCACATTAGGCTTAATAAGAAATGTAATGTAAGTTAATAAAAAAAAAGATAAAAATACAAATGTGGTATCTAACAATCAGAAATTAGAAATATAGGAAAAGCAATTGTACATCGTATTTATTACTTGACATTTTGAAAAACTTCTCTGTAAACTACATTTTTTTTTGTGACTGGATGATCAAAAGAAAAGCAACAAAGAAAGCAAAAGAAGAGACACAGGACCATCTGTAAACTACATTTGATATCTTGTTTGGAGGACGACCATCACTATTAGATATCAAAATTTTAAGATCTGATCTATTACGTACCCGTGATAACGCAACATATAATTAACCATGTGTAAAAATGGGACGTGGTAGGTATAATCCCACATTAGCCAGAGTTTGTCCTTGGCTCTTATTTATAGTCATTGCAAATGACAAAACAATAGGGAATTGACGTCGCTGAAATTTAAATGGTAACCTAGAATCTGATGGAGAGATGATTATACGTGCAATTATGACCCTTTCACCAGCAAACTTGCCAAAGATAATTGTTGCTTCAATTACATGTTTACACAGTCTTGCAACAATTAATCGTGTCCCATTGCACAGACCCATAGATTTGTCAATATTGCGAAGCAGCATTCTAGGTGCACCAACCTTTAATCTCAATTGATGGTATGGAAGTCCAGAACCATTAATTGTGTTTAGGAATTCAGTGGTATAAATACCTGCTAATTCAGAATTTGATTCAGAATTTAAAACCATTAACTTTGAATTGTCAATCATATTAATTAAAGGTATTGTATCAAGTAGGCAATTTATTCGTTATAGAAAAAATGATATAGAGAATTTATATTTGTTCCTTATTAATTTGATTGTTCAATGAGTTTTTTGGTGCTACAATCTGATTGATTGTATTAAAAACATGGATTACACCGATATACATAGTTGACCTCGGGATAATGTAATTATTGGATATAAATGTGATATTGATGACTAAATTGATTTCAATCATTTAAGATTGAAATTGTAAATATAAAATCTCAAAAAAAAAAAAGTAAATTCCAAGGATGATTCCATATTTGTGATAAATGGATTATTAGTAATCAAGGATGGATTCTACGTATAAAGGAATTCTAATGATACAATTTTTTAATTTAAAATTAAATATGAAATAAATAAATTCATTTTATTTTATAAATCAAAATACATAAATTTTAACGTAAACTAAGTTCATCATAAAAGCCCATTTATATATAGGTCAAATGTTCATTTTGATCCTTTATGTTTTACCCAAGTTTTAAATTGGCCCTTCATCTTTCAAAAGTTCTATATTGATCATTTATGTTTTTCAAAAGTTTTATATTTGTCCTTCAGGTTTTATTAAAGTTCTATATTGGTCTTTTATGTTTCATTAAAGTTCTATATTGGTCCTTTATGTTTCATTGAAGTTTTATATTAATCCTTTATGTTTCATTAGAGTTTCATATTGATCCCCTCAGCATGATTTTATTTTTTGCTTAAATGATGCCGTTTGGGTTTTTTAGCGTGTATAAGGCCACGTCAGCTATTTGATACACGTATGAGAGATTATGTGTCCACCTCGGCATGTCACGTCACGTCAACAATTAACTTAAGAAATTGACGGATTTGGACGGAATGACCAATTTAATTAGAACTTCTGGGAAACATAAAGGAAAAATTTAAAACTTTTAATAAATGACTAATTTAAAATTTGAGTGAACCATAAATGACCAAAATAAACCTTTGACCTTATATATATAAAATGATTTGAATTATAGATAAGATTAAATATTATAGGCTAAAATGCACATACACCCCCTGAGTTTTGAATCAGGGGCACATAGACCACCTGAGTTTTAAAACGTTGCACATAGACCCCCTGAGTTTTCACTTTGGGGCAGAGACACCCCTTCTGTTAGGGTTCCGTAAAAATTAGGCGTTAAGTGCCACGCCAGCAAACATGTGTGAGGGCACATACACCCCTTGAGTTTTCACTTTATGGGCACATATACCCCCTAAGTTTTTACTTTAGGGGCACATAAACCCCCTGAGTTTTCACTTTGAGGCAGAGACACCCCTCACACATACTTGCTGACGTGGCACTTAACGGCTAGTTTTAACAGAACCCTAACAGAAGGGGTGTCTCTGCCCCAAAGTAAAAACTCAGGGGGTCTATGTGCAACGTTTTAAAACTCAGGAGGTGTATGTGCCCCTGACCCAAAACTCAAGGGGTCTATGTGCATTTTAGCCAATATTATATAATCTAAACTTTTTGTGACTTACAAGTAAATCAATTTATGTACACAAATACGTTTTTCATTAAATTTGAATTCTAGAAAATGTTTTTTAATTGATTAAATATATTTTTTATATATATATATATAGATGGAATCTTTTAGTTATTATTTAAAATAGAGTATTTTAATTTAATTCAAATTTAATGTAATCAAATTTGTTTTGTTGGATAAATAAATAATGTACTGATGATTTTCTTTTCTTTTTAATTGTTTTCTATTTTTCTTATTAGTTTTGGTGTGTTTTGATTAAATAGTGTCGGATATGCCTCCGACGGCACGTATAAAGATAAGCCTCGAACTTAGAGGGTGCAAATGGAAAAACGCACACTGAATTTGTGCCATACCATCTGCATGTGATTGAGTAAAATAATTGTATAAGCCTAATATTTGAGTGTTCAGTTAAATATACGTTCAATATTTTATTTTTTGAGTAATCGAATTATTTTCAACAACGTTAAATAGATAATAGTTGTGGTTTACGTCATGTAATACGTGATAAGAAAATCTGATTGAGTTCATTTATGTCATGTCATTTTTTTCATCTTCTATGTCATCATAAAATGCTACACCTAAACCATCAATCTCTTATATTTTGCATAGAATCACTTTAGGAGATAATTCTTGTCATCATTTTGTTCTGAAACTTGACAAATCGACGCATCTTCAATTACGAAAGAAGTTTCTCTCTATTGGTGTCACGCCACGTAACCACAATCATTATCTATTTATTTAACAGTATTAATGGGAATAATAAGATTGTTTGAAAATAAAACATTCAGGGTATAATTAATTATAATAAAATGTTAATAACATATCTGATCAAATGCTCAAACATTAGAGGTACCAAAAATATTTTATTGGCATGTAATTTGTGAACATATTTTTATAAAAAAATAAGAATATTATATATAAACTAAAGTTAATTTTAAGATTAAAAGTAATATGATTATTTTTTTTGAAAAAAAATAATATGATTATTAGATATTAGTTTCAACTTATATTTAATGTTTTTATTTTTATAATAATTTAAAGGACAAAATATTTTAGTTTGAAATTTGTACATACCTAAATTAAAATTTTTATTAAAGTATAATACCGACTTACATGTAATGCACAATGCAAAGTTGGGCATAGTGGTTTATTTCTAAAGTTATCGGGTTTGGTTGCTTGTTATAATTTATGTAATTCATTTTGTAATTTAATATTTTTTTAATATTTTTTTTATTAAACATATTTTATTTTTTGCAATGTAATAAAAATGTTTTTTACCTTACTTGTTTTTTGGTTTTCCACATGTATCCTCCAATTGGAGGCAATCTTGTTAGAGCTAGTTGAAGTCCCATAACGGGAGTAGATCTCCTAGCAGAGGTTTTTTCATACATAAGACTCGAATTCGAAACCTTACTTAAGGGGAATAGAGTACCTACTACTCCAACCAACTACCTATTAATTTTATCCTTATTTTTTCACCTACTCTTATTCCATTTCCACTTTTAATATAAAAATAAAATGTTTATTCTATTCACGTCACTCTTCTTATTCACTCTTGCATTCCTATTACCATTATTATATTATTATTATTAATACAGGAAACATTCGTCTCCACAGTACCTTAAATTTAAAAATTCAATTAATTTTAATGTTTTTTTCTGTCACAATGTTTTTACCGTTTGACTTAGGATTTCATTAAATTTAATTGATTTGGAATAAAATCTTTCATTAAATTTAATTGATTTGGAATAAAATTCAATTAATTTTTGTTTCTAAATAGTACCGTTGGGGAATTATCAAAAAAAAAAAAAGTACCGTTGAGGCATCGCTTCTTCTTCCACTCTATATATCCCCTCAGTTTCGCACAAAGAGGATCCTAAAATCATCAATTGTTCTTCTATCCAAGAGCACCTTATCCCAATCTGACATTGAGGATTCTCCCAATTTGATCGCTATCTCTCTCAAAATCAAACATCCACGCTCCAAATCCCTTCACTTCTCAACTCCTTCTTCCCCCACCATCGCCGTCGGTGATAAGCTCCCCGAAGCCACCTTTTCCTACCTCGATTCCGCCGGCGAGCTCCAAACCACCACCGTCTCCGACCTCACCGAGGAAAAGAAGGCCATTCTCTTCGCCGTTCCCGGTGCCTTCACCCCAACCTGTTCCCAGAAGCACGTTCCCGGATTCGTTGAGAATTTGGAGGAAGGTGGTGCCTTCACGTTTAGTGGTGCAGAGGATTTGCTCAAAGTGCTTTGAACTCGTTCTTGTGGTGAGGCTTTTGGGATTTTTCTCTCTTCCTAGATGTTAGGATTTTCAGTTCTGGATTATGAGTTCTGTTTTTCGTTGATTTAGCGACCAACTTTGTTTTTCTTTTTCTTCCTTTCCCCTTAATAATATGAACAGAACAATACGTCCTCCATAGTCCATACCCTGTTTTTGTTAGTTCATGAATAATTCTGATAAAAAAAAACTGTATTAAAAAAGATCCAACACGCAACTGTTGTGTATTTATGGCATTTCTTGAAACTTTTTATTTTCTTCAAACAAATACAATGTAATGTAAAATTATAAAATGAAGAAAGAGCTACAAAATCTTCTAAACAAACCATCCAATCAAAGATGTTTGCCTTACTGGCCATCCATCCCATTTGACTCCTGTCTTCTTTTCATTTTCTTCTTCTTCTTGTCTGTATACTTAATTATCTTGGCTTCATATTCACAAGAAAACTTACATATTCTTGAGGCCCGACTCTTGTTATGCATAATCTTGAAGAATGACCATCCTTTCTTAATTCTTATACTAGCAAACTATTTACTGTTATCATTCACGAATCCGGATTGTTTGAATTTTTGCTCTGGGCTTATTACATGGTCCTTTGAACAGAATCGACATATAAGTCACAGTTCATACTTTTTTTTTTTGAAGCAATCTCAGCCTATAAATTTGAAAATCTATACCTGTAAACTCTAAACCATCCTTTCTATCTTATTTTCCTTTGTTTTCTTTCTCCATTCTTCATCCTCAGACACTCTCAACAAATGAGTCATCATTATTGTTATCTTGAATTGATTTGCTTGGTTTTGTATATGTGCACTTTTCCTGATAATATATGTGCGCCTTACCTGATTTCACTTGGCTTCCATTAGATATTTCAAGTTGATTGATGCATTTTATTAAACTATGTCTTATTCCAAATTTTTACTTTCATTAGTCTTTAGTAGTTCGTTGCTAGTTACATACTTGCACAGGATGTTTATCATAACATTGGAAAATAAGAAAAGATCAGTTTTCATTCCTTTCCTTATGATTATCCCTACTTGCTTCATTACGCAAATATGTTGTGATCTACCATCAATGTTAATCACAAAAGTTTTGTGTTAGAAGCCTACTTGTTGTTCTATGCTCACTTTTATTTGTGCTTTTTTATCCTCTTTTTTGTCTTATTTTTTCTTAAAGTATAACTGTAGTTAATGATACTTGATTGACAATTTTGTTTAATTGTACTGAGTTGATATGATTTAGGACCGTTTGGTTTGTAGATTAATTTTGAGGGAAAGGATTGAGAATGAGAAAGGGAATTAGATGGGTAAATTGGTCATATAAACCTATTTTTTATTCCCAGTTTTAATCCTATTTCTTTGTATGTTATAACAACATAATGTTTCATATCCCACTCCTTCAAAATCAATTCATCAACCCAATTGGTCATTGTGCTAATTTGCTTCTATCTACCAATAATTCTAATTACAAAAGTTATTTCGTTACAAGCCTAGTTACTCCATGCTCACATGTAGCGGTGCTTTTTTAACTATTTTTTTCATATTTTTTGTTGAAGTACAAAGGGTTTTATGATACTTGATTGAAAATTTTGTTTTATTGTACTTTGTTAATATAATTTAGTACCGTTTGGTTGGTAGATTAATTTTGATGGATTGGGAGTGGGAATGAGAAAGGGAAGGAGAATGAGAACGAGAATAGGTTATGAATACCAAATTTTCCCTGTATTTATCTAACGGTGGCAATGGTGGTGGTCGCTGCAGCGGCGGTGGTTGACTGTCCCCTAAAACACTGCCGTCTGCGCTGCCGGTACCACAACCACCACTGCCACCACCGGTTATTTGCATGGTAAATTGGTCATGTAATCCTATTTCTTATTGCGAATCCTAATCCTATTTCTTTTTATGTTATAACAAATATAACCTTCCAAATCCTACTCCTTCAAAATCAATCCATCAACCAAATTGGTCATTGCGATAATATGTTTTTATCTAGCATTAATGGTAATCGCAAAAGTTATTTTGTTACAATCCTACTTGTTGCTCTCTGCCAACATTTACCTGTGCTTTTTTATCCTATTTTTTCTTATTTTTGTTGAAGTACAAATGTAGTTTATGATATTTGATTGACATATTTCTTTTATTGTAGTTTGTTAATATAATTTAGGACCGTTTGGTTGGATGATTATTTTTGAGGGATTGGGAGTAAGAATTAGAAAGGGAAGGAGAATGAGAATGAAAACAGGTTACGAAGACCAAAATTTCCCTGCCCCACAAACACTGCTGTTTGCGCCACCATTACAACAATCACCTTTGCTTCCACCAGTTAATTACATCGGTAAATTGGTCTTTTAATCCTATTACTTATGCCCAGTTTTAATCCTATTTCTTTTTATGTTATAACAAACATAATCTTCCATATCCCACTCTTTCAAAATCAATTCATCAACCAAGACGGTCAATGCACTAATCTATTTCTATTAACCAATAATGCTAATCACAAAAGTTATTTTGTTACAAGCTCACTTGTTGCTCTATGCTCACATCTAGCTGTGCTTTTTTATCTTTTTTTTTTCTTTCTTATTTTCTATTGAAGCACAAATGTATTTTATGATGCTTGATTGAAAATTTTATTTTATTGTCTTAGTTAATATAATTTAGTACCGTTTGGTTTTTAGTTTAATTTTGAGCGATTGGGAGTGGGAATGAGAATGGGTTATGAAGACGAAATTTTTCCTGGGTTTATCAAACGGTGACAGTGGTCGTGGTGGTTGGTGGTTGCTGTGGCGGTGGTTGAATGCCCCCCACCCACAAACACAGCCGTGTTCGCCACCACGACCACAATAACCTTTGCTTCACCAGTTAATTTTGTGGGTAATTTGGTCAACTAAACCTATTTCTTATTCCCAGTTTTAATCCTATTTCTTTTTATGTTATAACAAACATAATCTTCCATATCCCACTCTTTCAAAATCAATCCGTCAACCAAATTGATATTTGCGCTAATCTATTTATATCAACAACTAATGCTGTTCACAAAAGTTATTTTGTTGCAAGCCTAGTTTTTATTTTCTGTTGAAGTACAAATGTTTTTTATGATGCTTGATGAAAAATTGTTTTATTTTACTCTGTTAAAATAATTTACTACCCGCTTGGTTGGTAAATTTATTTTGAGGGATTGTGAGTGGGAATGAAAAAGGGAAGTAGAATGAGAATGAAAATAGGTTATGAAGACCATATTTTCCTTGTATTTATCTAACAGTTGCAGTGGTGGTGGTCGCTGCAGCGACGGTGGTTGACTACCACAACCTCCACTGCCACCACTAGTTAATTACATGAGTAAATTGGTCATGTAATCCTATTTCTTATTACCTGGCCTAATCCTCTTTCTTTTTGTGTTATAACAAACAACCTTCCAAATCTCACTCCTTCAAAATCAATCCATCAACCAAATTGGTCATTACGGTAATATGTTTTTATTTAGCATTAACGCTAATCACAAAAGTTATTTTGTTACAATCCTACTTATTGCTCTTTGCTCACATTTACCTGTGATTTTTTATCCTTTTTTTTGAAGTACAAATGTAGTTTATGATATTTGATTGATATATTTGTTTTATTGTAGTTTGTTAATATAATTTAGGACCGTTTGGTTGGAAGATTATTTTTGTGGGATTGGGAGTAAATAATGAGAAAGGGGAGGAGAATGAGAATGAAAATAGGTTATGAAGACCAAATTTTCCCTGTATTTATTTAATTGTCGCAGCGGTGGTTGACTGTCCCCCACCAACAAACACAGGCGTCTGCGCCACCACTATAGAAATCATGAGAGTATCTACACATATAGGCCTATACTTTACCACAAAATTTAAGTCCATTAATATTTAACCAAATTAGATCACTTTTAATTTGGGCCAAGCACTTTTTGATAGCATTTGACATATATTATTTTATTTAATATATATAAGTACATAAATACCTAACAATTAATGTTGTCGATTGGTTAGCGAGAAAGGCTAATGTGAGGATGGTTCATCTGGATTGGGTGTTTAACCCTCCATCCTCTATAGCTATTATCTTGTTTGCTGATTTTGGTGTTGGTGTGCATGAGGTCGGGCTAAAGAGGATGTTGATTAATTCTCTTTTGGTGCTATGTACTGTTAGTTTTATTGATTTTTTCTTTGCTTTATTTGTTACTGTAACTTATTTTTCTTGTGTTTCTTTTGCTCGATTTCTGGTGTTGAATCTTGGTTTTATTGTTTTAATAATATTCATCTTTGGCATAAAAAAAGAATTTTTTTTTAAAATCTAACACATGTAAATAATAGGTTACCCTTTTTGGCGAGATGGAACAAGATTGTTTCATTGTACATGATGTTGCACAATCTCTAAAGGAGAGTTTGTTTGAATGCAGTGATGCTTATAGTGTTTCCACATGTCAATGCTATGGATTGATATCCATAGCAAATTTGAAGAAGAAATCATTTTTTTGCAAAGCGTGCAAGAGCAATATGATATAGTTCAGATGAATGAGTATAGTTCTAAGAATGTTTACAAATAATTGAATAATTATTTAAGGAATCTTTGTATTGGGACATTAATACATGTAAATAATAGGTTACCCTTTTGGCGAGATCGAACAAGATTGTTTCATTGTACATGATGTTGCACAATCTCTAAAGGAGAGTTTGTTTAAATGCAGTGATACTTGTAGTGTTTCCACATGTCAATGCTGTGGATTGATATCCATAGCAAATTTGAAGAAGAAATCATTTTTGTGCAAAGCGTGCAAGAACAATATGATATAGTTCAGATGAATGAGAATAGTTCGAAGAATGTTTACAAATAATTGAATAATTATTTAAGTAACCTTTGTATTGCGACATTACTACATGTAAATAATAGGTTACACTTTTGGCGAGATGGATCAAGATTGTTTCATTGTACATGATGTTGCACAATCTCTAAAGACTAAAGGAGAGTTTGTTTGAATGCAGTGATGCTTATAGTGTTTCCACATGTCAATGCTGTGGATTGATATCCATAGCAAATTTGAAGAAGAAATCATTTTGTGCAAAGCGTGCAAGAGCAATATGATATAGTTCAGATGAATGAGTATAGTTCTAAGAATGTTTACAAATAATTGAATAATTATTTAAGGAACCTTTGTATTGCGACGTTAATACATTTAAATAATAGGTTACCCTTTTGGCGAGATGGAACAAGATTGTTTCATTATACATGATGTTGCACAATCTCTAAAAGAGAGTTTGTTTGAATGCAGTGATGTTTATAAGTGTTTCCACATGTCAATGCTGTGGATTGATATCCATAGCAAATTTGAAGAAGAAATCATTTTTGTGCAAAGCGTGCAAGAACAATATGATATAGTTCAGATGAATGAGTATTTCTAAGAATGTTTACAAATAATTGAATAAATATTTAAGGAACCTTTGTATTGCGACATTACTACATGTAAATAATAGGTTACCCTTTTGGCGAGATGGATCAAGATTGTTTCATTGTACATGATGTTACACAATCTCTAAAGGAGAGTGTTTGAATGCAGTGATGCTTAGTGTTTCCACATGTCAATGTTATGGATTGATATCCATAGTAAATTTGAAGAAGAAATCATTTTTGTGCAAAGCGTGCAAGAGCAATATGATATAGTTCAGATGAATGAGTATAGTTTTTATTTACAAATAATTGAATAATTATTTAAGAAACCTTTATATTTCGACATTTTTATTTTTGTTATGATTGATTGACAAATTCTTGTGATTTTATCGATCTATAGTTTTTATTACTCCTACTTTCGTAGTAATAATTTTTTTTATGATGATGCCCTTGATTCACATTCTTAATTGGAATATATATATATATATATATATATATATATATATATATATTTAGCTATTTAAAATCTTAACAAGTAGGACTCTAAAAATATGACAAATGGTACTTTAGATATTTAAAGAGGGATACCATACTAATCTGATAAGTGGCGTTAGGGGTGCACACGGTTTGGGTTGGTTTGGACTGGAGAAAAATATTAGCGGGTTGGGTTGGTTCGGGTTTACTAAAAATGCATCAATCAACCCAAACCATTCACTGGCGGTTCGGGTTGGCGGGCCAACTCTTTTTTTTTTTCTTTCTTTCTTCTTTGATTCATTGAGCAGCACTAGCCAAAATTTTAAAAATGCTTAATATAAAATAAAATATAGTTTAATAAATTATATTTCATAAAGTTTTTAATCTCGTTTCATTCATTTTTTTATTCAAAGAATTATAATTAATCTAACTAGTTGTGATCTTGCTATTTGAAATTTCAATGCATTATGCACATAATATATTTATAATTCAACTATGTGGTTATCTAATTAATTTCATGATTGGAAAGATTTGCGTGTCGGGTAATGGAATGATAAAAAATCATAGAAGAATATTTTGAAATCAACCTATCAAATAATTTTTTGATCATAAATGTATATAAAAATAAAAATGTAATTTTTGGCGGGTTGGCGGTTTGGTTCGGTTTCGACAGGCTCAATATTGATAAAATCGCAACCCGAAACCACCATGGTTCGGGCTGAAAATTTTCAACCAGAACCAACCCGTCAGCCCAATCCAAACCAACCCAACATGACGAGTTAGATTGGGTTTGGCGGGTTGACGGGCCAGCCCAAACCGGTGTTCACCCCTAATTAAGTGGCGTATCATAATTATGAAAATATAAATATTTGACAAATAAAATTCTATATTTTTTACCTAATTTAATGAATAAAAATATTTCTAAGAAAATTTTATCATTAAAATTAATTTTCGGAGAAAGTACATTTTACCCCCCTCAACTATACCTATATAACACATTACCCCCATCAACTTTAGTTTGTAACAACCCACCCCCCTAAACTTAAGAAAAAGTTAAAATTGTTAAATTTGAAGTTAAATTTAACATATTAAGATTATATGCATTACAAATGTTTATTATTATAATTTTTTTCTTCCCTTATACGGATAAGCGCGATGCAACCCCAGGAACAAAGAAAAAAGGAATCAAATTGATTAAGTGCATGTGAAAATTAAGAATTTCACTTTTAGAGCAAAAAAAATTACATAATCAACGCATGCATTCAGAAACAAACGAATACTTAGAATGAGGTGAAAAATTCCTGTAATGAAATACTGAATCAAAAATCAAATTTAGGAGAGCAGTTTCCTACCATCACAGTTGGACAGCTTATGAAATACAGCAACAATACACAGATACTCGATTTATTGAAAATAAAACTTTTCACAGTACAGAATTTAGAATGTACCTGATGAATTCTATCAAACTTCTCTTAAGCTTTGACTTGATGTTGATGGGTGCTTGATGTAACCGGTTAGGTTATATTTTTTAAGGTAGATTAGGGAAAAATTAAATATAGATAATGTGATTTGCATATATTCAGTTAATTTTAACCCTAAGATAATTGTTTCAAACTTTTTTTAAAGTTTAGGGGGGTGGGTTGTTACAAACTAAAGTTGAGGAGGTAATGTGTTATATAGGCATAGTTGAGGGGGGTAAAATGTACTTTCCCTTTAATTTCCTAAATTAAAGTAAAACCTTCAAAAATAAAATTAACTCAATTTTTTTTTTTGACTAAATTCAATCTCAAAAGAATTGAAAGTTTTGGTATCTCTTTTCCTTAATCTCATCTAGGTTTTGAATAATGATATCAAATGTAAATTAAAGTACCTTTTTCCTCCTTTTTTTCAATCGGAGTTTGTCACAATTATAATTAATAGCTTATATATATATATATCTTTCTATGAGTTTGCTTACAAATTTAAAATTGCACCCTTTGAATAAATAAATAAATGCAAGTTGTTTGCAAATTTCTATTCCTAAAATACCCTTAAAACAAAAGTGTTTATACCCTTTTATAAAGTCATATTATGTATTTTTTTTTGGGTAAAGTACTCTTGCTGTCCCAAACTTTACTGCAATGTTTATTCCTGCCCTCAAACTTTTTTTGGTTCATGCCTACCCTCAAACTTTCAGTTTTGTTCATGCTTACCCCAAAACTTTCAATTTTGTTCATGCCTGCCCTTTTTGCTAACACTGTTAACTTACTTGACGGAATTTGCTGACGTGGACTATGAATGTGTATCTCTTTTGCCACCTCATTTTACATCTTATATTTAACTTTTAACTTTTATTTAAAAAAATTAACCTAATCCAAATTTAAAAAAAAAAAAATCAAACTTTTTACATCTCATATTTAACCTAAGAGAAAAACACTATTTTGGTCCTATACGTTTGCCCCCTGTCTCAATTTGGTCCATTATGTTTGTCCTGTCTCAATTTGATCCTTTACGTTTGTAATTTGAGTCAATTTAATCCTTCCGTTATCTAGGTGTTAAATAATTAACGGGTTACTGACGTGTACAGTTAAATACGTACACCTAGACATGCTGACTTGGAATTCTTTTACTTTATATTTATTTTTTTTATATTTATTAAAATTAAATTTTAAATAACAAATTAATTAAAACATAAACCCTAAAACGTTTCATCATCGTGCATTCGTGCTTCATCGTCTGCTTCAGTAAACAAAATGCTCTCTCTCAAACCAGCGATGATGACGGCAACGACGCCTCCTCTGAATTAAAAGACACTGTCCAGGGTTTGCCTTCGAACGTCGTCAAGGAGTTCCTGTCCCTAGGGGTGAGTTTGAAGTCCAGTTTTGCTCTTAATTTTTCTTATATTGTCATATTTATTTCGATCTATGTGTCAGTGTTACAACTTTAAACCACTGTGTTACGAGAAAACTACTCTATTTCACGTTTTTCTTACTTTTTTTGAGGAGTAATAAACTTTCCAATTACTATTTAAATGAGTCTACGATTTTTCTTACTTTATTTCACGATTTTCACGATTTTTCTTGCTGACATTGTTAAAGAGGAAGGCCATCAGATTGACAGCTTTTCCCTTGAAGTTTCAATACCATCTATTATCCTTGAAAATGAATGCTCAATTCAGTAAGAATTTATTCTAGCCAATGAGCATTATGCATTTTTTTTTAATTCAGAGCATTCCTCAATTATCTAAGCATCTTATTGTCTTTCTTGCTTCCTTTCTTACCATTTGAAAATGGAAATATTTAAGGAGTTAATAAATTGATATGTTGGAGTCTGGGGATTCTTTGTCTTGCATAATTAAATGTGCAAGACAAAGAATTATTTTGTGAGTTTTTCCTTAAATTATCTATTTGGACTATGGATTAATAAATTATTTTGAATCTAATAGCTACATAGGTGTCAAGATACATATGAAGAAACTATTTTGAATATTGAACAATGAAGCTTCAACAATGGACGTGAAAAATTCCTGTTTTATTAAAATCCAATTATGTGATTGTATTACAAAATTTTCAGTACATTAGTAGTTTCCACGACACAACTCTTAATACATGACACTACCTCCTATTACATGTTTGTGTCTAAGTACATTCAGAGTCTCAATACACAACTCTCAATACATATACAGAGCATCTAGATGATGAGCTTGAATTTGATGATCCATTTTTCCTCTGCCTTTTAGTGCAATGAAGAGTGACCTCTGGCTTATAAGAAAATCCCACTTTCTGCAATTGCAAAGAAAACTTTGCTCAGTTCAAACTCAAACTTTTCTGGAGAAAACACAGGGCTGACCAGATAAAATAATGTGGTTCAATTTCTAGTGATGGCAATAATCAAGAATTACCTTTTCTAGCAAAAATTTACAGCACTCAGAGGATTCAATTTTTAGCAGACTATTGAATGGCTTTTCTCCAACTAGATTGGATTCACTTAATGGTAGAATCTGAGCATTCACCGCAAGAAACTGTGGAGTCATTGGCAGCATCCACACTGTCGTCCATGCCTACAAATAATCTCAGTATATGTTGGTGTAGAAGAATAACTAAAGGAAACACAAATGACATGTTTGTGATCACTAGACACTGTCCCCATAAAAAAAAGGCCTATGAAAAATCAAAAGTTAAATCACATTCTTGTCTCAGAATTTATCATTCTTGTTCTTTTCTAAATAATGCTACACTCAATAATTACAAAAGATACACATGGACTGCTCAGGATTCTCAACAAATTGTTCTCTCATAATGCCACCAATCAAGCCTATAGGCAAATGTGACTTGGGCTGTATTTCTTGAGAAAGCTCTTAATAAAATCCCATTATATCATAAAAGAAATAATCATCAGCACAAGCCGCAAACATCTGAGGTTGGATAATTATATAGATATGTGATGGTAGTAAATTTAGACATACCTGTTTTTCTTCTCTTGCAACTATTATTACAATCCAAACCTTTCTCAACCTCTTTCGATGAATTTGTATGACTGTATGTCAATCGGATGCGGAAAGAGCTCATACTTGATTTGGAGTCCTGCAAAACTTCATTTCTGTAAAGGATTATGGGAAGAATGAAACCACACTTTCATGGAAAAAAAAAGGGAAGTTATAGGATCTGGTAACTTTTTATATTTTGATCAATGATTACTAGTTTCCCAGTGTTAAAGATATTGATTACTGTTCGAGGCATAGTTGGACACTAAATGTGGGTACCTTTAGAACTATGGTTGACCATGTTGTGGGAGACTAGCCACTTATGGTGGATACAATCCCCATTGGTAAAGTCTAGCATTTCAACTTACAAAACGGATCAAATAAAATAGTTCACTTACCAAAAGATTTTCAAGAGGTTGTACTAGAGAAAATTTTAAGGCATCCTGTAGAAATGAATGCAAGCTGTGACTTTTCTTGGAACCAAGGCTCAACTCCATATTTCATTTTTATATATGACCTACAAAGTTTTAACAAGGAACTTGATTTCAACTATCTTGAACACTTAAAAAGATAGCAGTTTAAACAAATGAAGAGTATGTTTTGGGAATGGAAAAAAATGAGTTTTCTATTTCTTAATTCTAAAAGAAATATTCAGCTGCACATTTAATTATGCAAGACAAAGAATTCCCAGACTCCATCATATCAATTTATTAACTCCTTAAATATTTCAATTTTCAAATGGTAAGAAAGGAAGCAAGAAAGACAATAAGATGCTTAGATAATTGAGGAATGCTCTGAATAAAAAAAAATGCATAATGCTCATTGGCTAGAATAAATTCTTACTAAATTGAGCATTCATTTTCAAGGATAATAGATGGTATTGAAACTTCAAGGGAAAAGCTGTCAATCTGATGGCCTTCTTCTATAACAATGTCAGCAAGAAAAATCGTGAAAATCGTGAAATATAGTAAGAAAAATCGTAGACTCATTTAAATAGTAATTGGAAAGTTCATTACTCCTCAAAAAGTAAAAAAATCGTGAAATAGAGTAGTTTCCTCATAACACAGTGGTTTAAAGTTGTAACACTGATACATAGATCGAAATAAATATGACAATATAAGAAAAATTAAGAGCAGAACTGGACTTTAAACTCACCCCTAGGGACAACAACTCCTTGACGACGTTCGAAGGTAAACCCTGGATAGTGTCTTTTAATTCAGAGGAGGCGTCGTTGCCGTCATCATCGCTGGTTTGAGAGAGAGTGTTTTGTTTACTGAAGCAGACGATGAAGCACGAATGCACGATCATGAAATGTTTTAGGGTTTATGTTTTAATTAATTTGTTATTTAAAATTTAATTTTAATAAATATAAAAAATAAATATAAAATAAAAGAATTCCAAGTCAGCATGTCTAGTTGTACATATTTAACTATCCACGTCAGCAATCCGTTAATTATTTAACACTTAGATATCGGAAGGATTAAATTAACTCAAATTACAAACGTAAAGGACTAAATTGTGACAGGACAAACATAAAGGATCAAATTGAGACAGGGGGCAAACGTAAAAGACCAAAATAGTGTTTTTCTCTTTAACCTAATCCAAGTTAACGGTGTTAACAAAAATGATAGACATTAACAAAATTGAAAGTTTGGGGGTAGGCATGAACCAAAAAAAAGTTTGGAGGCAGGAATGAACATTGCAGCAAAGTTTGAGTGCGAGAATTAACCCTTTCTTTTTGTCAAATATTATAATTTTTATTAAAAATTTTATTTAGATCTAAGGCGAGAATTATCTCCAATTTTTGTTTAAAGCTTTGATATGAATACTAGAGTTCTGATTTTCAGTTGAATATTTAAGAAAATTTAGCATTTTTTGATAAGCCAATAAAAATACTGTCCCAATTAATTAATTAATTAATTTTTTTACAAGACCTCCACTTCCACAAGGCTTCCATTTCACAAATTATCCCCTTCTCAAAATCCCTAGCTTAGGCATCGGCGACGACCATGG
Source organism: Senna tora (assembly GCA_014851425.1). Classification (NCBI taxonomy): domain Eukaryota; kingdom Viridiplantae; phylum Streptophyta; class Magnoliopsida; order Fabales; family Fabaceae; genus Senna; species Senna tora. Next base: position 17,191,358 of record CM026270.1, on the reverse strand, counting down.
GTTTACTGTGGTGGTGGAACGGCAAGAAATCGGAGTCTGGAACCAAAGCTATTGACAACTCCAACACCGCCACGAAACGCCCTGTGGGTGTCACTGAGGTGCCCGGCATGAACGGTGCAATGGAGCTTCCTCGACCCCCTAACTTCAGCGTCTCCGTCTTCGAGTTTGGCTCCGTCGCTGCTTCTTCTGACAAGGTCACCCTCGCCGGATACTGCCCTGTCTCTGAAGACCTCGAGCCCTGCCGCTGGGAGATCCTCCCCGCCTCTGCCTCCGACGCTCCCCAGTTTCGCGTCGTCTTCGGTTAGAAGTTACAACTATAATAACTGCATTGTGAGTACTGAGCACACCCAATTCAATGCTCTCTTGTTTATTCTGCAAACGATTTCACTTCGTCATGTGGAGTTGGAATTTTGGTTGAAGAATGAAATCTTAGTCTTCATTGGTGGGATTAATCTACCACTCAGTGTTTTAAGAATCTACCGTGTTAGTTGATCTGAAGTAGGAATTAATCTCAAATTGAATGTTCTTAAGTGGGGTTGTTCACTGTACTTTTAACATTGTCTAGATTATGAGTCTCAAGTGTCACTTGGCCAACACCAAACTCACACCGACTTGTGGGCTCTGGCTTTATTGCAAAATCAAACTCTGAGGGAAAAGAAGAACACACCGTACACCTCAAACTTTTAAAATGGGTAGAGTGAAAGATGGACTCACTTAGATATTTGAAGCATTCTGCGTAGTAGAGCAATTTACTACTAGGAGTTGCACTGTGGTTAAAGCATGTCACAAGTCTTATTTTGCATCAAGCTAAGGCCAAGGTTAGTCCTAGGGAGCCTAGTGCCAGGCCTGTATAAGGTATCACATGGTTAGACATCCAGTACATCTTACTTACATTTAGGGTATGTTTGGATTGGGTATTAAAGAGGAGAAGGAGAAGGAAGGGGAGAGAAATAATCCTCCATTATCCCTATTCTTTACAATTTTAAAATTCCCCAATTTGGGGTATCCAATTGAGGAGGAGAGAAAGAGGAATTTTATCTCCCCTATGGCCTCCCCTCCCTCTCCCTTCTAATTGTCAAACATAACCTATAAGACTCTAACTGATTTTATTTTAATTATTCGGAGCACTTCATCTTTGCTAGTAGAGGTAACTTCTCTTAAGGTATGTTTGGATTGGGTATTAAGGAATGGAAGGGGAGGGAAGGAAAGAGTAATTAGTGACCCTCTCCTTGTTTGGTTTTTAAAACTTTGGAGGGGAAGATATTGGAGAATTTCATGTTAACCCTCCTTAAGACCTTAACCTTCCCTCTTTGTTAATTTGAATTACTACAAATCAAGAGATGTTGGAAAATCCAAACAAGGGGAGGATAACCTATCATTAAACCTCCCCTTCTTAATTGCCAAACATATTTTTAATTAATGGAGGCGCCTTTGCTTTGTAAGAGGAGTCAGTTTTTATTCATAAGTGGAGGAGGTGCCATCCCCATATAACTGGAGACACCTCCCTGATGTCACCCTTCTTACTTATTAAAGCACCTTCTCTTCATAAGTCGAGGCACCTCCTCTTGACTAGTGGAAATGCTATTCACTGATTATAGTTATTATAGGAGTCACTCACTACTAGTTATAACAAGTTCTCTTTTAATTTTCCTAATAAACTGTTACAATTAAAGGAAACTTAAAATCTTGTAGGAACCGTCTTTACAAAGAAAAGAAGCAAAAATGTACTTCTTTGCCTTGGGAAACATTGGTGTTTAAAACTTGAATATGTCTTAGGGCAATGATGATTAGAATCATTATTCAGGGGTTGCAGTAGATTTTACTGAACATATGCTTTTCTTTTTTTATACTATATATTTTCTGGTTGGTTGAGCCCTTAGCCTTGAGCTTGGTAAAAGCTCACCAGCATTTGGTCATTTTACACTATTATTAATTATTAAATTTGCTAGCTAAGTAATTTCTTTTCTCCTCAAACTCGCATTTCATAAACTAAAATCAACTTTACAACTTTTTGCAGATCATGACTTGGAAGAAGCAAAGAAGCTGCAATAGATTTAAAATGCAATGTCAGTATCTTCTGTGTCTCTTGGATGCATAGGATGCTATAATGTTAGGACAGACATCTGTTATCATCAATACTTGATCTACTAGACAAATTTGCTTTGAAATTGTTTTATGATCCAGTTCAAGTTTACCGATTTTTGCTGCCATGGTCAAATGAGGTGTTTGTTGGATAGCATTAACATTATACGTGTTTATATTCTAGAAACTATCTTAGAAGTCCATAATACCTAAGCCGAAAACTTATCCAGGTACTGGTGTAGAAACTAGTAAAGTATTGAAATGATCTTATTACTTAACCCAGAGAGATTTTTTACTTTTTGAAGGGTTAGGGAATTAAGAGGGAATAGGGATGACACAGTATTATTTGGATTTTATCCTTTGGATAGTATTTGCGAGCTCATGTCATTTTTGTAGACAATATTCTAAGCTAACCGTAGAGAGAATGTTGAGTCCTTATTAATATTAACGTTGAATGAAGGGATGGATTAAAAATAGAATATCTCTTTCAAAAGTGTTTATACTTTATACATTCAATGATCTAACTTAGTAAGGTTCCAGTTGCACTAGACCAGCACATCAATATCATCAACCATGAGCTTTTGGTGACTGCTAATGAGTTCAATCGTTAATAATCGCTATTTACTGAATAGTGATTAGTAATACCTCCTACGTGTATTTTGACGATCAAATTATATGAATCCTTGTGTAATTAGCGAATATCAACGTTTCATTTTAATTTTAATGTTGTACGAATTTACATCTCTTACAACATCCTTATCTACATTGGAGAAGAGTAAAAAAAGGGGTTAAGACAGCACTACAGTAACAAATATTGCTGAACTTGCAGTTTCAAGTGATAGCTGCTTTATCAATTTTCAATAAAGCCTTATAAACTCTTGATTAAAATTGCATTTGCTGCTATATGTCTATCGACAATGGACTAGTCTACTTGACTTGACTGTAAGCTAGATGGATTAAGAATTGAAAATGCAGATTATTTCATTTGTAGGCGCAAAAGAAAGGGATAGTTTATTTAAAATGAGTATCACATTAGATTTTCCCCATGAATATCAGTCTACTTAAATTCATGTTATTTCTGTACATGCATATTAAACTCCCTTGAAAAAAATTTGACAGTCACGCCAGAAAGAAAAAACCTACTTTATGAGTGCATCTTCAAACTCTATTCTGATCTAAGCGACGAATAATAAAATAAGAACCGGAGCCTCACAAAAGCGCGACAAAGAAAGAATAACACTCACACCAGATTTGTTGTAGGTACTTTCTTACACAGACGATGCAAAATCTCAAAACCACCATATGTCAAAGCACCGTATAATCGTCATCGTCATTCATCTGTATGAAACACATAATGGCTAATACGAACACAACGAAGGAGGAGAGATCCATTGCAAGTGCTCCCCAACCAATAACTCCAGCATGTTTTAATATGGCTGGTATGGCTATGCTTCCAACAGCTGAGGCTCCAGTCAAGAACTTGGTTGCATTTACCCAACTGCCTCATCGTCCATCAGAACCACCCAAAAGAAGAAAAGAATTAAGACAAATTACAGAGAGAGAAAGTTAAGCATTCCATTTCCCAGCAGCTTGAAATACCAGATTTAGCTTTGTGAGAGAATGGATCTTATGAACTGCACTTGTTTTATACATTAACCTATATACGGGTAATGTGTAAAACAATAATTTGTTTTATACTTTAACATGCATGCCGCACTTCACCAAAATCGCAATTAAGAGGATATGTTCTGCTTTGTGAATTGAGGAAACTTACTTTTTGGTCTTTGAATTGTTGGCCAACTTACTATGTAGTCCATGGGAAGCCAGCCATCATCTAATCGGGTGATGTAGCTATTAAATGCTGATTTATCAATGTTAACTTACCACATGTGCTTCCATATAACATAGCTATGTCATTTTGAGAAAAATTTGTATTTAACCCCAATTTGAAAATGACATTTGTGTCCAATTTGTATTTTCTTTTTTCAAATTTCCTCCTCAAAATGATGTAGTAATGTGACATGGCAGCACATGTGGCAAGTTAACAGTGACACACTAGCATTTAATGGTCACATCACCCGATTAGATAACGGCTAACGTCAACTAAATAGTTGATAGAGGTAAAAATTCAAGAACCAAATAGTCTATTTCTATTATTGAGAGACTAAATTGTAGGTTGACCAACAATTTAATACAGGGATCAAAAAGTAAGTTTTCTCTTCGAGAATTTGTCTAAAGAAAATCATAGCTTACCTGCTGCTAGACTCAGAAAATAAACCACCATCAGATCCAAAGAACAGCAAAGGCATGGGAAGAAGAACATACATTATTGCTGCAACAGAACAAAGCATGGTTTGCATCAATCCCACATTTGAAATGGAATGAATACAGAGAAGTATATAGATTGGAACCAGTGATGCAGTAACTCACTAGATAACATCGGCCACCAGTTATTATACAATGCACATGCCTGTCACATAATCCAGGTGCGAACATTGATGTTAATGCCAATAAGTTCTCACATTGCTCTACATATAAATCATAAATAACGAAAATGGAGAACATCTAACTGACCAGAATTTGCAAGACAATCCCACCCGAGACCAAAATTGCCAAAAAGGCAAGTTTCCCTGTGTGCAGGCAGGAACGAACATAACCTGGTAAGTCTGCCATCTACACACCTCAAGTCATATGGAGGAACAACTGAAGCAAAATATCAGTCATAGTCAATACTCAACAAATAAGCAATTTCTTCACTAAATACTTGGCAGTTTCAACCTTTATTATTTAAGATTGTAATAAATCTCACTTTACATCTTGTTTATGTTTCACACAGTTCCTGTCTACGTGCAGAGAAAAACAATTGCTTAAGAGTTAAGATCGAGAACAAGCAGGCTAAATTCCATAATCATCAAACGGAAATCAAGTAATGATTTTGAAAATTCTTTATTCCCCAATTTGCGTGTCGATTAAACCCTAGCAGTTCACTTTTCCAGGTGAAGCTCGTTCGCCACTAGAGAACAAGAACATCCAACACATGGTAACTTGAATACCAAACAGAATAACTTCACATGGGTGAATTAATGCCGAACAAAAATTCAAAGTTGAAAAAAGCTTAAGAAATTCGTTCGTACCTGAAAAACGAAACTGAGAGAAATTTACAGGGATGAAGCAAAATTTTGGGAGAAGGGGTTAAATTAGGTTGATTTATACAGAGGCGGCGATTGAAATGCTTCAACACGGTAAGTTATTTTATTAATTCTTACAGATTAATTTGTAAAATTTTGGTATGAAATATGAATTCACTTCACAAGACAAGATCTAACCTGCTAATGAGCATCCACCAGTTTGACAGAAGCGGGCAAAACTGACCGACCGGTCTAACTACTGGGCAGGTTTCTCTCTATCTAAAATTGATTAATATTGCTATGTAATAGTCTTAATGAAATTAATTATTTTAATACAAAATAATACTTTTGATCCTATAATTTCGTCTCAAAATTCAGTTTAGTCCTAGAATTTTTGAGCTGCCTGTCCAGTTTCACCCCAATTAATTCAGATTCAAGCTTGTGTTGTACACTTTTACAATGAAAGAGTCTATTAACTAAGATAGTTGTATTCAAAATATCTCAAATTTAAGACATTATTTAAACGATATTTAACGGCTTACTACTTAGGTCACACTTGGTATGGGGTGAGTGTTTTGGTAGGAAGTGGAAGTGGAAATAAGTATGAAAAAGTGTGTTTAGTATGTAGGAAAATAGAAGTGGAAGTAATAAGATAAATTTGTTTGGTATGATGGAAAATAGATAAGGAAATGGAAGTTTAAAATGGAAATGACTTTTTTGCCCTTCAACCCTAAACCCACACCTAATTTTTTTTTTGGCATGAAAACCCACACCTAATAAGAAAATGTTATTAAGGATATTATGGTATTTGTGTGTTCACTTCCATGGAAGTTTTTGAACTTCCTCAGGTTTGGTGCAGCAACTTTGATTCCCTCATACCATAGAACTTTACTCACCATGCAACTTAACTCACCTCCTAACAAACACAATTAAAGAAAGCAGCAAACTCACCTTCCCTTCATTGCCATGATACCAAACGAGGCATTAGACTACCCAATCATTTTTGTATTTCATTAGAGTTATTTAGTCCATTAATTTTAATGGATCAATAAAAAAAACTACTAATACCATTATTTTATTTGATAGAAATATATTTATAGTCAATTAATCATAGTTCATTTTAATTAATGATTTATGTTAAATTATTTTTAGAAATTAATAAATTATTTATTGACACTAGTCAAATTTAAAAGATTAAAAGTATTATTTGCCATAATTTTAATAAAATAAATAAAAAATTAGTCATTATTAATATCTCAATTTCAAAAAGGTTGTACTTAAGATTTAAATATGTAATTAATAATTTAAATATTTAAACCATCACAAATTCACAATTCATTATCTTCTCATACTCTATCCTACCAGCTAAAGTACATATAAAAGTAATTACCAAAAAAAAAGTACATATAAAAGTACACTTAATTTCTTTTTAATTTATTTTTTCTTATCGAAGATAAATTTTATTAATAGTATGAGACTATAATTTTATACATAATATAATATGAAAATAAAAGTAATTAAGTTGATATTAAATTTTAAAGCAATATTAATTTTTTTTAATATGACAATAAAATCTATAAAGCAATTTATTTTAAAGAAACGTATTTTAAAATGAAAAGAATGAAGTATAACTTAAATCAATATTTTTGAAAAATTAATATACTTCTTGATTGTTTATTTTAAAAATAAAAAGAAAAAAAAAATATGGAACCCCTATATTCTGATTTCTGATCTCTCTCAAATGAAGCGCGCAAAACCAAAGTTCAATGCCAAAACTTGAAATCGTTCTCCGACTTCTTCTGCTTCTTCCTTGAAATCATACATGGAGCCCCCTTCCAGTTTCTTTCCCTCGAAGCACGAAATCCCGAGGCTCATCGTCGTCCTTGCAATCGCATCAGCCGTTGCTTGGACTTGCAACTTTTTCTTTACTTCTGTTGTTAATCCTCTGGCCAAGCCCTTTTGCGATAGCAACTTGGAGTCTCCTGAATTTTTTTCCGGTGAGATCTTTTTCTAATCAAATTATCTTCCTAGCATGATTGTTTAGCAAGATAGAGAATATCGATAATGAAATGAGTAGTAATGCTGAATTTCGTTGTCTGGAGCTTACTTTTTGCTTAATTTCTAGCTTTTTCTTGGGGGGATTCTGTTTAGGAAAATATAGGTGGATGCTTTGCTTCTTATTTTCGTGGCAAAATTTTGTTCTCCTATACTTGAGTTTGTATTCGAGGTGTTTCTCACTCGTTTGATTCTTTCTGGCTTAGGAAAATATTTCCTATGCTTTGTATGAATTTGATTGTTACTGTGCCACAAATTTGGATATAAACAAAGAATAACGGTTGGGCACGATTGCCTGCATTGAGCTATTGGTATTGCGTTTGCTAACATATCATTTCTAATTACTAGTGAACACTACAGCCACATAAGCACTACAACTAAAATCTGAGTGGGTTGGAGACATCTTAGTGTGACCAAAATTTTATGCACAGGAAAATGGATTTCACATATTTGGTTAACAAGTTATCCATATGTCTTGGGCATTTTTTCTTATCTATTTTTTCCCCTATTCTTCAGAGGTCAAGCACACTTTAACGTTCTGACATAGTCTATAACTTGTCAAAATGAAAAATTAATCTGTTTTCTTCTTCTTCTTCTTCAGTTCTTCTTTTTTAGTACGTTTTGGTGTTGATTTTGGAATGTTAAGCTTAAGCCTTATATTGTTCATTCATTTATTTTGGTACGATATGGATTCCTTTCCAATGCAAGTGCCACAAGATGTTTATTTGCTTCATGTTACTTCTAATGGTTTTATTGTGAGTGACTGAGTGTATTCTCTGCTTTGTACTATTGTTAAAATATTGTAGACTCAAGCTATAGGTGTTGCTATAATATTTGTTTCTTGTCTAGACTATAGTCTTATGACTCTGAATAATTACAGATGATTGTGAACCTTGTCCAAGTAATGGAGCATGTAACAGTGGCCAGTTGGAATGTCTCCAAGGTTACCAAAGGCGTGGGAAGTTGTGTATAGAAGATGGAGATATTAATGAATCAGCCAAAAAGATTGTGTGTTCGTTGAATTATAATATTTCTGGTTTACAATTCTGAGAAATGAATACTGACTATTATTCTTTTCTTTTCTCTTCTCTGAATTTTATGTATATCATTGATTTGTGATTCTTTTATCTGCTTTCATCACAGTCAGAAAGAGTAGAAGACAACCTCTGTGAAGATTATGCTCAGTATTTGTGCTATGGAACCGGATCAGTTTGGGTTTGTTGTCACTTGTAACCCTCTGATTTTGCAGTTTATTTTATCACTATCAACATCATGTTTTTCTGCTAATTCTACTTGACTTATTCTTTAGCATTGATGGTTCCCAATCCTTTGTAAACCCCTTTCAGGCTCAAGAGGATGAAATATGGAGTCGCTTTGATCATTTTGAGCCAACAGAAAATATTTTACTGGATAATGCACTTTATAATTATACAAAACAAAGGGCAGTTGAGACAATGTCTAAATTATTGGAGATGAGGACAAATTATCATGGGTATATCATATTCTCTTGCCTTGCATTCTCCAAGTCTATGGTGGTATAGTAACTTTTTGCCATTTATTTCTTCCGACGTCTACATTTGATATCTTTTGACTCATATAGGGTGAAGGAGTTTAAATGTCCAGACTTGCTTGCAGAGCATTACAAGCCATATACCTGTCGCATTCATCAGTGGGTCTCACAGAATATTCTAGTTGTTTTGCCAACTTGTGTCATGGTACTTCAGTCTTAAACATACTTTAACATATGATATCTATTCCATTGTTAATATGATTGGACCTATTAATGATATTGAGATCAAACAGCTCGTTGGATGCACATTTTTCATCTGGAAAGTCCATCGGAAACTACATATGTCAAGAAGAGCTGAAGAGCTTTACAATCAGGTATATGTGAACTTTGTTGTCTATTTTGTGTATTTCTTGGTGACCAAATGGATATGTGCAGTCTGTAGCCTAGTTTTTGTCATGTGATAATCTGATTCCTTGTATGACTTTTTATCACACTTCATCCATCTCCTGGATAAAGTTATTTAATAGGTCACTTTAAAATTTAAATGGCATGCTGGTTGTCAAAGCTTATTTTGAGCGAGTAAATGTGTGATCATCACATGTTCTACAAATGAATAAATATTGACAGTGCTTAGTATGTGTGATTTCAAATTGAGATGAGTAAATTCCTTCATTGAAAGTGTGTCAAAGCAGACAAACAGAATACGCAGGCCTCATGTTATTGCTGACAATATGAATCTAAATTGAGGGATTGGTGTGTGATGGTGAGTATAGGATGCACGTGGCCCACTGCATATATAATTGGATTGCATTAATGAATAATGATCTGTACCTTTAGATAAATGTGATCAATCCTAGCGTCTACAATATTCAAGTTTATATGAAATTATAAACTGGGACTCTGATCAATCCAATGAGACAATAGCTCAGATGGCACAATAAATTTAATATTCAGATTTCATCAAAAAGAGAAAGTGGCCATTGCTTACAGCTTTTATTTTATTGCTGATTAATTGAGTTTATTCTGATTCTGTCTCTGCATTTGGTTCATTGTTCGATAAAATTAAATGCTCTTTCTTATTGATTTAATAGGCCTGTGAAATACTTGAAGAGAATGCGCTAATGTCGAAGAATGTTAATGGTGAATGTGAACCTTGGGTTGTTGCCTCTAGGTTACGAGATCACTTACTTTTGCCTAGAGAGCGAAAGGACCCTTTGTTGTGGAAAAAGGTACTTGGAGTTATTCTAGAATGAGCCTCAATTGTTTATTTTGTTTGTCTCTCTTTAATCTATCAGTTTGCTGTCACAGAAGTTTCCCTACATGTTATTTGCATATAATCTTTTCTAAGTTACAACTGCCTATATTTTCTTTATTTCTGCTCTTCTGCGTCCTTTCTTTTGAGCTAGGATCAAGTCTTTGCTTTGTTGTGGACTTGTGGCGTATCCTTATAAATCATTCCAGAGATGGTTTTCCAGTTTTTCTTATTCCATATGCTAATTGATTAAGGATGCAAAAGTTTTAAAATAAAATTAATATCTAGTTCAAGTTTCAACCTAAGTATTTGGAGAGCTGTTGTTGGTGACTGCATTGTTGCTACGTCATTCAATAAGTATTGTCCTTTAATTCAAGTTAAAATAAAATAGATATGGCAATGAATTTTCACAATTAGTTAAATGAATGATGGTTTAAGTTCTTGTAATAACTTTGTTTCGGGTCACAGGTAGAAGAATTGGTTCAAGAAGATTCTCGAGTAGATCGATTTCCAAAGCTGGTGAAGGGTGAATCCAAAGTTGTTTGGGAATGGCAAGGTACATAGGTTAGGTGTACTAACATGTTCAAGTAATCCTTATAAACAAGATGCTTCTGACCAGTGTTGTATGGACTGGACCGAACGGTCCGACCGGTCCAACCGCTAACCGGATATAAAGACGAGTCGGTTGGACCCAAAAAATCGTTTTCCTAGTTGGACTGGATTTAACCGGAGTCCAATCGGTCCAATTTTTTTTATTAAAAAAATAAAAAAATAACATCAGAAAAGAAATTAAAAAAATCTTGAAAATTAAAATTAGAAAAGTCTTGAAAATTAAAATTTAAGTCATGATTATCAAGAATTTCATGTTTGGTTTGATCAAGGTCTTTCAATGTTTGACAAGTATTGAAAATTAAAATTTGAGAAGTCATGTAATTTAAAACTTCAAAATTATGTATGTTGAAACCTAAGACTTGAGTGATGTCATTTTATATATTAAGAATTTCATGTTTGGTTTGATCAAACCTAATTGACAAGGTTTGATCAAGTTCTTTCAATGTTTGACAAGTATTTATTATTTATTGCGTTATCCGGTTCGACCAGTTAAGCCGATCAGACCATGAACCAAACACTTGTTCGAGTCTTTGTCCGGTTCGGTTCTTACAATATTGCTTCTGACTTCTGAGGTCATAATTGGTGTACTATGATGTGCACACAACTAACATGCTTGTTGCTGTTATTTGTATATGGAGTATGGACCATTTCAGGATAGATATTTCACTTCTTTAAGTATAACTAATTAATTGCACCTCTTTTTCTATATGCTACAGTTGAAGGCTCACTGAGCTCTTCAAAGATTAAGAGAAAAATAGATGCAAGCAAAATGAGGGTCAGTAAAGGCACAGACCTACGTTATCAACAACATCCTGCACCAAAGACTGGTTAGTGGTTTTGTTTTAATGTATGATCTAATTTTACTTGTTTCCTGATGCAGTTGAATTGATTTGTTGTTATATTAAATTGATGCAGAGCCTAAGGAACTAAATTTTTGACACAAAAGCTTCTTCGAATATTCTCTCCTGTTATGTTTCAATTATGTTGGCTGAATCAACTTATGTATCAGCTGAAGGCTAGTCCTACCTTGTTTGTATAAAGAAAGCTGGCTAAGATTAGACATCTAAAAGTAAGCTATGCTCTCTGGTGATTTCCTGTACATCTATCCCTTGTTTTTTTTTTCTTCCCGGTCTTCCTTAGTTCATTTCTGCACTAAGGTGTATGGAGGCTACGTTCATAATCTTTTTTACTTTTACAGCACCATCGTGCATATGTGGCATTCGTGTGCATATTTATTTTATTTTGTTTTATTTTAGACAGTCATATTGGCATCAATGGCATGCTTACCACTACAACTTCGGTGGTTGCTGATTTTCATCGTCTAATGTATTTCCCTACTTTTGAGACTTCATAAATTCACTTGTAGAATAGTTCTGCAGTCATGCAATTGCAAATCCTGTACTTGCAGAAGACTACCCCAATTTTTTTATTACTCCATTTTAGGGGTTAATCTTGTTTTTAGTGGCGTGGAAACAATTTTATGGTCTGAGGTCTAGAAAGTGCGGTATATTGCTTAATGATGTAGGAATTGGACATAATTGTGCAATGAATTGTACATTACATATATTTACATTATAGGGATTCAGACCTTTCAGCTTTGATTATTCATTATTTTTGCAGATTTTCCGTGTAGGTCAAGTTGTAGATCCCTTGAACATGCTTGAATTATGGGATGTGCAGAATTTGTCCTTGAGACCGATTGATCTCTATTTAACGGATGACAAGCCGTGTAGGTGGTGTCAACATTCCTCATTACAATGTTTGTCTCTTTCTTTTTCTTCTTAAAGTCGGTATGTATCAGTATCACTATCAGACAAATTCATAAATGTAGTAGAAGTATGGTTTTTTCCCTTTGGGTGAGAGAGCTTGTATTCGATCTAGAGTGAAAGACACATTGTATAGTGGATCTATGTAGACTGTACAAGAATGGTTGTTTCAATGGGCCCAAAAATTTTAAAGTGAATAGTGGTGTATGGATATTTTGGGCTCAAATTTCTGCAAAATGGTGGAGCTGGAAAGGGACATGGACTTTCCAAATCCCAATAACTATGTGATGGTGACGGCAATAACCCGAAAGGAAGGAGAAAATGATAGATAAGACAGTCATTTATGGTGTATGAAGACGGATAATAATTCGTAACCTATTCTGTCGGTATGGGGCAATTTATTTTATTTTTTCCGTACATCATTCTTGGATTGAAACTTCCCTTTTAAAGTTTAAACCTCTTAAATTTAGACTTCCTACGCGATCCGAGATCCGAGTTGTATTGTTTTCAATCGTTTATCCTACTGTTTATAGCAATGTTATAAGGATCGGACCGGACGGTCCGACCGGTTCAATCGCCAACCGAATACAAAGGTGAGTCGGTTGGACCAAAAAACCGTTTTTCAAGTTGGACCGGATTGGACTGGATTTAACCGGAGTTGGACCGGTCAACCGGTGGTCCAACCGGTCCAATTTTATTTTTTTTAAAAAAAATTTAAAAATTAAAAAATAAAAGGAAAAATAAAATAAAAAAAAGAAATTAGAGAAATCTTAAAAATTAAAATTAGAAAAGTCTTGAAAATTAAAATTTAAATGTCATGATTATCAATAATTTCATATTTGGTTTGATTAAGTTCTTTCAAAGCTTGACAAGTCTTAAAAATTAAAACTTTGAGAAGTCATGTAATTTAAAACTTCAAAATTATGTATATTGAAACCTAAAATTTGAGTTATCTCATTTTATATATTAAGAATATTTATTATTTATTGCGTCATCCGATTAAACCGATCAAACCGTGAACCGAACACTTGTCCGTGAACCTAAAATTTGAGTGATCTCATTTTAATATTTTAATAATTAAATTAAAACAAATTATATGACATCAAAATATTAACTTACTCAAATTCTTATGATCTAACTCCCCACGTCACCATTTACAGCCTTGGATGTCTTCTTTTTGTGACTTATTATTCTATATAAACAAATGGCTTCCGTCAATCCATAACTAACATGGAAGGTTCATGTTCACGCAAGAATTCTATTGTTCAATTCAATGTATGCCAATATTGAATTCACTATTAATTTTATGACATGCTTTTCAATATATTTTTTAATTTTTTAATATTAATAAAAATTTACACTAACAAAAATTTACCAAAAATAAATTAAGGACTAAATAATTAAAAGAAAATACTGTGCTATCTTAGTGCCAACTACCAAATATCTTGTGGCTTTTGTACAAATGCAATTAGTTCAACGAAGAGAAGAAATAAAAGAAACTCATTTTGACTGTTTGCGTTAATTAAACCACACATTTTAATGGAGTCTAGTAAAATTAGTAGGGGAGTTACCATATCACATCCTCACACCAAATGTAGTACACTAATCAATAATCATCGATTCCTAATTGGTTCGTTAAAGTTTCACATTTAGACAGTAGAATTCATCCACAAAAAAGCATCCAGTTGATTGAACGATGAGGAATGAATGAATGAATGAATCACCACAAGCTTGAACAACGAGAACGACCCCTCTTGTCGGTGAATGAGGTCAATGTGAACATAATGACGCACGCAGCTGTACAACTGTCAAACCTCCTTCTTCTCTTCTCCAATTACTTTCTTTCTTCTTTCCACTCAGCACATCCACCACTTTCTAGTTTCTATATATCTTACTACCTTCACTACACTATGCTACTCTCTCCTCTATCATGCTCTTAAGCTTATCTCTCTCTTCCTGAAGTGATTCAAACAAGTGGCGGTGGCAGATCTACGACTTCATTTTGATCAACGCGCCGTTCTACTAGGTTTGCTTCTCGATTTTCGCTTTACTTGCTCAAACATTGCTTGCATTCGTTGTTAGTTACGAGATGCCAGATTTAGTTGAAACTCTCTTGGTTTCCTTTACGCGCTGTGTAATTTCCGCTTTTGAATGGAGTCTCATTCTAGATCTTCGTTTCGTTAATTAGATCTAATAGAGTAAGAGATCTTCGTTGCCTTGGTTTCGTTTATCTTGCTTGCATGAAGCTTATAGGAGTAGGTAATCTAGATTCCGCGAGATCAGACAAAGATCAAGTGATTCCAAACTTCTATTTATGTGTCTTACTGTAAAATCATTAATTATCACATATTATTAGATTCAAATCCCACTTGTATGCTTTTTTTTAATGTATTTTTAGAATAGGAAAGAAAAAAGTTGGTCAAAAAATTATGATTTGAAACTTGGTGATCTACTGTAAATTGTCTATCTCTAATTTAATTGCTAATTGTTGTAGGTTACTGCGAGCCAATTAATGGGTTCGAGAAGTAATTTATCAAGAACGCGAAGGCCATTATCGATATTTGCTGTGATTGGTCTGTGCTGCTTCTTTTATCTTTTGGGAACATGGCAAAGGAGTGGGTTTGGAAAGGGAGATGGCTTGGCCTTGAAAGTAAATAAGCTGACGGAATGCACTACTTTGCCAAATTTGAGGTTTGAATCTCATCACAACGATGTAGAAATTGTAGAACCTTCTGAACCAAAAGCTAAAGTTTACAAGCCATGTGATAGCAAATATACTGATTATACACCTTGCCAAGAACAAGACAGAGCAATGACATTTCCAAGAGAAAATATGATATATAGGGAAAGGCATTGTCCTCCTGAAGAAGAAAAATTACATTGCCTTATTCCGGCCCCCAAAGGGTACATGACTCCTTTTCCTTGGCCCAAAAGCCGTGATTATGCCTACTATGCTAATGTTCCTTATAAGAGTCTAACAGTGGAGAAGGCAGTTCAAAATTGGGTGCAGTTCCAGGGAAATGTTTTCAAATTTCCAGGAGGAGGAACCATGTTCCCCCAAGGAGCAGATGCATATATTGATGAACTTGCATCAGTCATCCCTATTGCAGATGGCTCTGTCAGAACAGCTCTGGACACTGGTTGTGGAGTAAGTTACTTCAAATAGTTCTTTTGATACTATTTATTTCTTTATTTGGAGTGTGTATAAATGCCTTATCATACTTTCCAGCTCATTTTGTTTTAGTTCACTATGATCTTTTCTTCTTTTTATTCTTTCTCTATATTCAAAATTGTCTGCCTCTCATTATAATTTCCACTTATTAGCTTCTAATATATTGAAAAGCATCTGAACTGCCATGGTTAATATTATTGAAGAATTTTTTAGAGAATCAAAATCCTGACATCCAAGGAATTGGGGTTGGATTCAGAATGGTTAGACAAAATGCCCTTTTTTTTACTATTGTATGTTTTGATTTCGCATTGTCATCCTTGTGGTAATGGTTATGGTTCTTTTGATCCCTCCTATAAAAAAAAATGGTTCTTTTGATCCCTTTTGCATGTGGATTTTATCTGTATTTTGAGTATACCACACGGATTGCCACTTATTTCTTTAGTATGCTTGGTAGCGCTTGCGTCTTCTCAGTTGGTACCTCTCAATTCAGTCATAATTGTTAGACTAATGAAACATGAACAATTATATAGGTTGCAAGCTGGGGAGCTTACATGCTAAAGAGAAATGTGCTGGCTATGTCCTTTGCTCCGAAGGACAACCATGAAGCCCAAGTTCAGTTTGCACTGGAACGAGGTGTACCTGCTGTTATTGGTGTACTTGGAACTATCCATCTGCCTTACCCTTCAAGAGCTTTTGATATGGCCCAGTGTTCTCGGTGTCTGATACCATGGACTTCAAATGGTTTGTGCTAAAATAAAAAGTCATTAAGTTTGATAAAAACTATGTTGCTATTAGCATTTTTCTTTGAGTTCCAAATATTATCCTGTAAGCATCCTTCCTATTTTTCAAGGCGTCAATGCAATTATTTGACAATTTTGAAATTGTCAAGGGAAAAACTCAATGAAGGATTCATCCAAGTATTTAAATATTTAATTCTTATACAGATGGTTAATTCCATATTAAATGTTAGTGTTGGTGGTCCATCTCCTTATAGTTTGTTTGATATATCTGCCTCTTAGGTTCATGTCGTACCTAATATTTCCAACTATTTAGAATTTCTATCTATTACAAAGATCTTCTGCTACATTGAAGTTTCCAAGATTGTCAGATTAATTGGTATTGCTTATATTATATATATAGTAATAAACTGGTTTGAAATCTGAATGAAATTTTTTTCTGGAAGAGCTAATATGGTGACTCAAACTTTGTACTGAATACAGCTGGAATGTATCTAATGGAAGTTGATAGAGTCCTAAGGCCTGGTGGATACTGGGTTTTATCTGGCCCTCCAATTAATTGGAAAACATACTACCAAACATGGAAGCGAACTAAGGAGGATGTCAAGGCAGAGCAGAGAAATATTGAGGAATTAGCTGAAAGTCTTTGCTGGGAAAAAAAGTATGAAAAGGGAGATATTGCTATCTGGAGGAAGAAAATAAATGCTGAATCCTGCAAAAAGTCTTCTAATTTATGTAAATCAAATGATGCTGATGACGTCTGGTAGTCCCGTTACCCCTTTCTCTATGCTTAAATGCTTAGACTTCATTTTCATATGTTTAAATGCTGTTGAAGGAATTTGTGCAACTGCAAAAGATTTTATTTTTTTCCCTCTGGTTGTTTACCCCTTCTCTCTCACTCTATATATAATTGATCTTTCTTTCTTGATTCCTTATTATTATTTGGGGTGTTGAAATAGGTACACAGAGATGAAAGCATGTAAAACCCCTTTCCCTGAGGTAAACAATAAGAATGAAGTTGCTGGAGGAGAATTGAAGAAGTTTCCAGCAAGGCTTTTTGCAGTCCCTCCTCGTATAGCTAAGGGCTTTGTTCAGGGGGTCACAGCTGAATCTTATCAAGAGGACAACAAACTATGGAAAAAGCATGTTAATACTTACAAAAGAATCAATAAATTGATTGGCACTACTAGATATCGGAATGTGATGGACATGAATGCAGGCCTTGGAGGATTTGCAGCTGCACTAGAATCACAAAAATCTTGGGTGATGAATGTTGTGCCCACAGTTGCTAAGAACACTTTGGGTGCTATCTATGAGAGAGGTCTAATTGGCATTTATCATGACTGGTAAGTAGCTAAGCAATCTCTCTCTTCATTAACCTTCCTTTTAGGTGATTTATTCCATGCAAAATTCTCTTCCAAGTTGGCTTCCTTTTCTTAACAAAATCTGAATGTTAAATTGATAATTATGGTTAATTTAGGATAAGCATTTATTTCTGAACCTTGCTTTAGTTATATATGGAATGACCGCTTTTGACTTAAGTAATCATGGATGAGGAATGAGGACTTCACAAGTGCAGTTCACTTTTATTTAAACTCATAGAGGTATTCTAACAAGCAATGAAATTTCTTTATCTGGAGTTATGTTACAGTACTTATGTAGGATGAGCACTAAGTAATCAAATTTGTTTCTTGATAAAAGTCACATTATCTAGTTTTAAATTACCATTGAGTTAGATCCTAAATTTTAGGCGAGGCTAGTTTATGTCAAAATATGAATGGTAATAATACTTAAATCTTTTTTCTATCTAAAAAAATAAATACTTAAATCTTTACTGCTGTGGGAGTATGGAAAATATTTCTCTTTATCTGCCCGTAGTAGAAAAGGAAATTCTATGCTTTAGAATTTGAATAACATACTGTTGTTTCTTCAGGTGTGAAGGCTTTTCTACTTACCCAAGGACATACGACCTTATTCATGCTAATGATTTATTTAGCTTATACCAGGACAGGTAATTTTCTCCTTCTTCCGGAATGCCATAGGTCATAACAAGTCTCTGGATTCTAAGAATATCTTGTGAAAAACAACTGAAATTTTATAATTGCTTATGTAGCCACAGATTATGAGTTTTGTGGGCTATGAAACTAAATAAAAAAATCTTTCCTTTATATATTTTTTTCAGTCCTTCCTTTTCTAGTTTAGATCTTGCAAGTTGCAATATCAATTTTAATGCATTGATTCCTTAGTAAGGGAGGCCTGAGGAATGAGCCTAAATTGTTGGTAGAAGACATGCATGAACTGGGATTATTTTTTCCAAATGGAGTTTTAGCTGTAGCACTTTGAAGAAGAAGTAATTTTTATTACCATTCAAAGGAAACTTTTTTGTCCTATGTAAAAGTAAACACAACATATTTTCACAATAGGCTTATCATAGTCTGAAGTGAAGCTCAAAGCAAATCTATGTAAAAAGTTTCTGTTGTGATCCATGAGTATTTTGATGCATTTATCTAATTTCTACCTCAAAGTTTTTCTTTTTGTTTGGAATAATCCATTTTATTTAAGATTCATCCCAACCCCCACCTCCTAAGACTTTTTAAGAGGAAGAACTCTACTCCTACAACAAACAAAACTTTTTCCTACTTAGTGAGGTCAACTATATGGATCAAGCCCGTGTTCTATTTTGCCCATAACACATTCATGTTATTGATCCATATTTATAAATATTCGACAAAGTTTTACGCTCATTGTCAACTACCTAACACAACCCTCCTCTTTTATACGTGTGACTGCCTATGAAAACCAAAACTTAGCATAGGCAGAGTTGGGAAGAACCCTACTCCTATTTAAAAATGATATATACATAATACATGTATATAATAAAAGCTTCTTGATTTGATTATTATTATTATTTTTTTTGATAGAAAAAGCTTCTTGATTTGATTAAACAGGTGCAATCTAGAAGACATCCTTCTGGAGATGGATCGGATCCTGCGACCCGAAGGAACAGTCATCATCCGGGATGAAGTGGATGTGCTGAACAAGGTTAAAAAAATTGTTGGGGGAATGAGATGGGATTCCAAAATGATGGACGATGAGGATGGCCCTCTTGTGCCTCGCAAAATTTTGGTGGTTGTGAAGGAATATTGGGTTGGCACCAGTAGTAACAGCACGTCCAGTGAGGAATAATAAAGGTATTATTTTGGGTATCATATTTATACCTCTTCTGCCTTCATTATAAAGCAAGGTTCCTAAACCCCAAGGAAAAGATCAAAAAGGGAAATGAGGGAAAAAAAGAAATGAGAAGAGAGATTATAGTGCAAAGCAAGGGACTGGTTATGTGAGTTTATTCTACATCTTTGCCTAATTTATAGGCGGTTTTAAAGTGTAGATAAAATAGGTCGTAACTAGTCTTGTTGAACTGGGTTTTGAGGGTTTAGTCTAGCATGAATAATTATTTTTGAAGCCTTAGATATTGTGTTTATGATGAGACTTGAATAATTGTCTAAAAGAATGACACAAAATATTATAATTCCAATATTCAGGTTTTTATTCAGAGACTTCTTCTATTGTAGATTTGTAGTATAGTATTGTACCCATTTGAAATTTTGCTTCGGGCTCATTTTATTACATGGTTTATTAAGAGATTGATTTCATTATATTTATACCCGATATTTTGTCGAGTACCCATGTCCATGGAAACTTTAATACGACGGGAGTATTGAATTTTATTATATCTCTAATTACTTAATGTTATTTTTATTATATTAATAGAAATTTATATTAATAAAAATTTATTTTGAATGGATTAAAAATAAAAAAAATTAAAAGAATATACTGAATTTTAATATTATCGTGCTATGTAAATTTTAAATTGAAGACAACCCTACTTGAATCTTTGTATCACTAGTTTAATTTAATGGTTAAGTTTAACATTAAATTTTGAATTCAAATATATAAAAACATAGAAGAAAGATATTATAAGTATCTTAATAATTGACAAATCATATACAAAATTATTTATGGAGAAAAACCAAATTAAAGTTTTCCTTTTTTAAACTAAACGTTCATTATTTTTTGTCAATTAGTTAAATGTCCATTGTTCATTTATATATGCATATATAATTTATTAGTCAAACGTAATTTTTATAAAAAAAATAATTAAATACACTTTTTTTAAAAAAAATATAGATAAAAGCATTTTTTAAAATTATGAGGAGATCTATTTTTGGTTTATGAATTGCTGGTGAATCTACTCCTTGGATTTGGTAAGATAGACTATTTGATCTATAAATTTTTACCTCTATTAATTATTTAGTCTCTGAGACATTAACGGTTACCTATGATGTAGCCTTTATCTGAAGGGTGCACATATTACGCTAGAGCAAGGGCAAGAGGAATCAACTTTGTCTTCGTTAGCTTCCTCGATGCAACTGTAAATCGAAGCTTAGATTGAAACATGGAGTTAAATGTGGCTTAAATTGAAACGGGAAAATCAAAGTTCAAATTCGGTCACTATTATTATTTGTTCCACTATTTTAAATCGAAACTTCATCTTCTCCAACTTACTCGAAATGTTTCGATGAGTTATAATTGTGGAAGAAACAATTATCAGCAATCTCAATGTTCTGAAGGAGTAGATGTTCAGTGGTACGGTAGTACTGAACTTCAGTACATCCCTCCAACCAGTTGGTCCCTAATCCATTCCAGGTGGGTCCTAATTAATGTAAGTTTTTATTAATATTAACAAATGACACTATATGATTGGAAGGATGCACTGAAGTTCAGTAGTACGATAGTACTGAACTTTTATCCGTTCTGAAGGCAGTGGTTACACTTCAATCAAGTACAAGGGCAAGTAAATATTAACAATTTAACATATCAGCATTTAATGACCACATCACTCGATTAGGTAATAGCTAGCATCCTAGGAACAAAATAGTCAAAGATAAAAAATTTTTAAAAAAAAAAGTAGGTTTACTTACAAATTATTTGTGCAAATAAAATTACTTTTGTCCCACAATTATAATAGGGCTTGACAATTGATCTAGTCGCTTTTTATTTATGATAGTTATATTGCTTAAGTTCAAACACAAGTTATCTCACAATAATGATGAGTTATTTATAATAATATTTTAAAAATCATATCGGTTATTAAATTGAAAAACTCTTCGAATCATGATTTAATCGGTTTAATTGGTAGTCAAATTGGATAATGTACTAAAAATATAAAATAATAATTAAATATTTTTAACATTAATAATTAATATATCTTTTTTAATTATATGTATAAAGATAAGATAAGTTATCATATTACCAACAAACATCTACAATATAATTTATATTGAAATACCTTAATTATAACCAACAAGAAAGAAAATTAGGTTAAATTTGTTTTTTTAAATTAAATTAGTTGTATACTATATTGTTTGGTTCTTACTATTTTTGGGTTTTGAAAATTGTCTATTGGGTTTTAAAATATGGACAATCAAATCCAAAAAAAAATGTTGGAATTTTGTCTTTTACGTTAACCCGTCAGTTCTCTATATTTTGTCCCGATTCTTAGGTCATCCAGTTTTATCCATTTTTATTGGGTCAAGCGAATGTTGAAATCAATTGGGTGAAATATACCAGACACTTAAACGGTTATTGGTCCAACTATTCAATACAATTCAAGTCATAAACACTAATTTATAAATCTAATTTATAAATCGCCTGTAAATATTCTCTGAGATCAAAAATTTGTTCTAATATAAGACTTTCGCGTCATCTTCTTACTTAAATTTTTGGAAACTCTAACATATGTGGTAGAGACATTCAGACATAAATGAGAAATGTGGGTTGTGTTTTGCTTTTGGATGCCTTGACCTAACAACATCTCTCTCTCAAACTTGACGTGTGTATTATAACTGCCAAGCACAAACCCATTATTATTGCTAAGTATCTGCATCACACAAAGCTTTATTAACTTTTACCAACAGTTCCCAAAATTGAAATTTGAAAAGCAATTATATATATATATATATATATATATATATATGCTTCAATCTCATTTGTCTCGTGCTTGAAACAAATAATATGTTCACCGACAAGAAATCAATTTTATAGAAATCAAAGTAAGTGGGGTGCACTGAGTCTCATTTACTTTTTCATTTTCATCGACTTTAAAAAAAAGAAAAAAGAAAAAAATATAAAATATCTATTGTACCCCTTTGATTTGACATGATTTGACACAATTATAACCTTCTTTTCTTTTTATTATTTTAATATAAGGGATAAAATAGTCATTTTAATACATTCCCGTTCTATTTTCATTACCAAACTTTTACTATTAAACACATCAAATGCATTCCGTATCCATTTCCATTTCTATTTCTACCTAATGAACGTGCCCAGAGTGAGTTTGGTAAGGAAAAAAGAGAAGGAAATGGGAATGAGAATAGGAAAAGAGGAGTGACTGAAAATGTTATGTCAATGTAATGTGATCTGAATAGAATAAAAGTGGATAAAATGATTATTTTACCCTTATATTGAAAGTGGGTGAAAAAGTAAGAACAAAAATATAATTTTATCACATTATAAAAAGTAAAATTTATTTGATAAAAAAAATGAGAGAAAAGGTTTGTCCCTTCTTTTTTCCACCATCATTTCTTCATTCCAAAGATATCCATAATGCTCTCACCAATAATACAACGCACCTATTTTCAGTTCTTATGACATTACTAACACATATTTGAGATGCCCACAAATTTGTTAGAATTAAAATTATTTAGATTTTCATTTTAAACATGCATGAAATTTTGCTTCAAATGAATACTATACATAGTTCGAATACTCGAACGGAAATTGTTTAAAAAAAAACTATAAATCTCATCTTAATAGACTTCTTTTCAGAACTTGCAAAGTCTAGTTTATCAAACGAGCATTTAATTTTCTTATATTTTTTTCTTTCATTGGATCCATCAATTTGACTGTTGGCCTAGTAGTTCATTCATTCGAAAGTAGAAGTTAGATTTTTGGTTAAAAAAAAAGTATTTAATGCGAAAATGAAGCAAAAAAAAAAAAAAACCTTTTTCTTGATTTTAAAAATATAAATAAAAAATTTTAAGACAACTATATACCCTCACTTAAAATTATTAATTATTGTAATTATTTTTAACACTTTTTTAAATACTTATCCACCTAAGATCAGTGGTTCCGTCAATTTGACTTTTAGCTTTAATTGGGCATCATTTGAAAGGAGAAGTTAGGCTTGTTTGGGAGGATTAGGACTTAGGAGTGGGGTAATTTGGAGCTTAAAAATTTTGGTTTGAAGAAATATAACTTGTTACATGGGTTTAATTAACCAAGTGAGATTCATCATTAAGCTGTGGCAGCCTGGCAGGCAAAGGACAATGACAATGACATAACTCATAAGATTGTAATTTGAATATATTGCCAAATGGTTGGTATTTAAAGTTATCGAGAATTCAAATTTATCAGTTACAAGTTATTAAATTTATTTTGAGATTTGTGTCATTTTAAATTTAAAAAAATACATTTTGACACAAATCTTAAAATAAATCCAACAAATAATAGATAGTAATAAGTTTGAGCTCTTAATAGCTCTATAACATTAGCCTTTGCCATAACTCATAAGTGATGGATGACCTTACAAAAGAAAAGATGAAAATGATTGTACCCTCTCAAATATTCTTCAACAACAATGGTGGACATTTTGTATTGAGTTGGAACTTCCACTACCAAAACATAAAAAAGGAGATCTCTTTGTCTTTACCTTTTTACTTTTTACTTTAGTTGAAACTCCAAATTGGTTCCTTATATTTGCACGAAGTTATATTGGTTTACGTTTCAAAAAATTTAAATTGGTCCTTTATGTTTACAAGAAGTTCCAAATTGGTCATTCCATCAAAGCCCGTTTATTTCTTCCGTTAAGTGCTGACGTGACATGCTGAGGTGGACATATCATTTCTCCTACATGTCCATTTAAGCTGACGTGTCATGCCATGTCATTGACACGTTTGCACCACATCATCATCTACTATCATATGTGATGACGTGGCATGACACGTCAGCTTAGATGGACACGTCAACATGCCACATCAGCACTTAACTTAAGAAATTAACGAAAGTGGACGGAAGGACCAATTTGGAACTTCTTGCAAACATAAAAGACCAATTTAAACTTTTTGAAACATAAAGGACCAATATAAAACTTTGTGCAAACATAAAAAACCAATTTAGAGTTTTGAACTTCTACTTTTTACCTCCCAATATTACAAAAATGTAGGTAAGTGAATAAATGGGTATGAAGCCTCCGCGTTTGAGAAATTCTATTCAGGATAGCTAGTTAAAAGTGAATGTTGGAAGAGCCTTAGAATGGAAATTAAAGTTGTTTTTGGAATAGTATCTTTATTTGGCTTTCATCATATATAGACAAGCCAAAATTGTGAAAATAATTTTGGTACCAAAAAAAACTTTAACAAGTTGATTTGTTTAGGAATTAGGATGACATTATAAAAAGATGAATTTCTTCATTATTAAACTATCATATAATATGTGTGTATATATATATAATAATAATTACATTAATGTTAATAAATAGTCTTATTAGGACTTTAACTAGAAAATATCTAATTAATTAATAAAATTTGTAATAAATAAAACTTGTCACTTTTAAAATATTTTTTGAATACAAAAAAATTAACTTAAACAAATGAAGATTCTACAATGTAATCAACATTTTGAGGGCATGGAAATATGGAATGCCTAGGTCGTCTCATGTTAATATGTGGCATCCCATGCTCTTTTATATTTGCATTATTGTTCTTATATTTTTTTTATAATTATATATTTCACATATTTAATAATTTTATAATTTGACCTAAAGACTAAAAGTATACAATAAATTAATAGTTATACTTTTAACATTTATAAAACTTTTATATTTTTACTCAACTTATAATATTACATTTAAGTCCTTAAAATTTTTAGCATGTCTAATAATTCTACAATTTGACCACTAATTAAAGTTTATAATAATTATGCTTCTAACCTTTACAATTTTTTATAAGAAAATGAAAAAACACTACTTCCAAAAGACTAAATATATATGCCCTAAACATCGGCCGGGAGATCTTTCGACTCAACCCACCATTTTTTTATTTATATCTTTCTTATATTTTTAAAAAATAATAAATTTGAAACACTTTTGATTATATTAAAAAAATTGAAAAACACTAGACCAATGATAAAATAAAAAAAAAAAAATTCAAAGAGAGTACTGACACCTACAAACTAATTACTTATTAAGTTGAAATTAACTAACTACCTACCTATACATGCTTAAGCATTTTTTAAGCATGCACCATACTCTTGTAATTACCAAAATGTCCCCGTCATATTTAAAAGTTATTTTGTTTACGGGATAGCCAAGAAAAATGATTTTTAGCTCTCATTTTTTAATATTTTATTAGACATAATTATTTGTGATGGGGAAAACTATACGATGGCGGTCAATGTGAGTTGATATAAATAGTCAACGATTCAGAAAAAAAGTTCTCGCTTCACTACTCATAGGTGAGGGTTCGAATCTTCCTGAAGCTATCCAAAATTATGTTCAATGGGTAGCCCTCATCAGAAAAATCTCTTGGCACCTAAGAGATAGTTGAGTAGCAGCGACTAAGTAAAACTGCTTGCGTTTTAGGCCCGTGCAGTAATCCATTGAGTTTGAGCCTTTGTTGATTTCTCCGACATGCTATTTGGCACCCTACCCAATAATACTTGAAAGTGACTTTGACTTTCCTTTATATCACACTTTCTCTAAAAAAAAAAAAAAAAGCTATCTGCGTGTGGTTTAAACTTAATTATGTTATAATCTCTTTCAATTATTTTCAGGGTTTGATTGATTAAAGTAAATTTTTTTCTAATGATGAACAGAATTTTTTAAGAGATTTTATGCAAGAGAATTCTCTTACGAAATCATATACAAGAAAAGTTATATATATATATATATATATATATATATATATCCTCCATGAAAGAAATATGTGTTAAGGGATAAGAAGAAGAAATAGTGTACTTTATCTTAATCGTGGAATTTATTGTGTTGGTGACATATTTATAAATATGCACAATTCGTCAAGTTGAAGACTTTATTACTGAATTAATACCAATAGTGTGAGACTCAATTTCAATTCGTAACATCAATGTGATAGACAGTATTGAACCTTTTTCATTAGGGTTGATCAAGAAAGGTTTCTTTAATTTGGTATTTTCAATTCGTAACATCAATGTGATATATAGTATTGAAGCTTTTTCATTAGGGTTGAAGAAAGGTTTCTTTGGTATTTTTTGCCTACTAGGGCAAACTTTGCATTTAAGTCATTAGATCTTTTTTTTTCTTTTGGCTCCATCTATGAGGTTTTGACCTTATTAATCTAGATTTAATTTGTGTCGCGTATCCGGTTATGATAAAAGAGTTTCCTAATAAAAATAAATAAATGTATTCATAAGATTTCAAATCCAAAATTTTACTTGAGTGATACCAAATTACTTATCAATTGGACCGGTTAATAACATTATATTAGATCATCTTTAAATAAAAGTTGATGAACCATTTTATCTCCACTAGTTTTTCTTGGATGAATAAGGGGTCAAAATCAGAAGCGGATTGGAGTCTCGTAGTAAATTTGGACAATTAAATTAAGTAATTAACATTAATTGAGAGATGAAGAAAAGTTGAAAGAGAAAAGAAAATGTACAAAACATTAATGATAAACCCAAAATTGGGTATATTCGGCAGGAAAGGGAGAGCAAAATAGAAAGGAAAAGGAGAGTAAGGGTCCAACTCACTTTTTTATTTTTTTATTTTTTTTATAAAAAATATATAAACTGTTTATTATATTTTTTAATTGGATACAATTATAACTTGTTTTTATTATTTTAATATAAAAAATAAAGTAATAATTTTAATATATTTTTATTCTTAAATTTTTACTAATAAATATAATAAATACATTCTTTTTTTTCGTTATAAAAGTTGAATGGTACCGTACCACTGAACTTCAGTACATCCCTCCAATTATATAGTGTCATTTGTTAATATTAATAAAAACTCACATTAATTAGAGTCCATCTTGAATGGTTTAAAGAATAACTGATTGGAGGGATGTCCTACTCCTCTTATAGATCAATTGTACGGGAAAAAGTGCCAATTAAAACACTGTAAAGGAAGCTAAAAGTCATATAATTAATTTTCTGTTTGCAATTATTGGCACCATGATTTCTAAAGGAAATTACTCCTGAATCATTATTACTGATCACAAAAGTAAGATATTAATATTTCTGAGGTATTGTTAAATATTTAAATAAGAGTCCTTTTTAGTGAGTACAGTATTTACTTCATATTACTATTTATAATTAAGGCAAAAAAATTATTATCTATAATTTTAGGTAATTAAAAAATATTTATTATTATGATAATACTAAGCTTCAATATATTTTTAAATTATTTTTTTGTGTGATTCATAAACTTTGAATATGTTATTGTTAGGTAAGCGAAAAAGAAAAGTGATTATTATTATTATTATTTTGCAAAAGCACGTATAATTTTCTCAAATTTTATATTAATTTTTAGTTTTATTCTTAAAATTTTTATGCGGTCAATTCTATGTAATATCTACTAAATTATTAACGATAAATAATGGCGTGATATCATTTACATATGTAATATAAACACTAATTTATCACTTAAAATGATGTCAATACTTCGTATAAATGCCGACTTATAATTTAAAATGATGTTGCTTCTTCGCATTAAAAAGAAGAAAATAAGAAACTATATCATTTTGGTGTGTTTTGGAATTGAATGATGATGAATCATTAATATTACATGTACAATATATATCATAATTTGCATTTAGTAATTTAGACGGTATAAGGTTGTGACGAAATTGAATACAATTTGTAATATTTTAGATAAAAATAACAAAAACAAAAATTAAGGACCCAAATTAAAAAAGGATCCAACAGAAAAATATACTTTTACCTTTTTTTTTTCAAATGGCTTTTAAAGTATATCATTTCACGTGAATTAAATATATATAAATACTTCAAACTCAAAATAATACTTTAAAAAAAGATACTATCTTTTTATCAACTAAATTTTTCTTTGGAAAATTTTGTTCAACTAGATCATGATGATGAGCAACTTCCAGTATTGTAGGGTTATTAACTGAAAACAAATGAGCAAATAGCTTTATACAATTATTTATTTTCCTGTCCAAAAAGAGAAGATGCACTTATTGTCTGCTTCTTTCATATTAATAGCTTAAGTAATTTGAAGTGGAAAGAAAGGCAAAACTTTTATTTTGGTCCCTAATATTTAGTACCTTTCTCATTTTGATACTTTATGTTTGCTCAGTCTCAAGTTAATCTCCCACGTTTGTTATTAGTACCAATTTGATCCCTAATAATTGCTTAATTTTGATCAATTTAGTCGTTCACATTTACAATTGGTATCAATTTGACTCATCTATTATCCAAGTATTAAAATTATTTAACAAAATTGAGGGTAGAAAAAGAAACGCAAGAGATTAAATTGGTACCAATCGCAAACGCAAGGGATCAAATTGAAATTGAGCAAACGTTAGGAATCAAATTGGTACTAATTGCAAACGTGAAGGGCCAAATTGAGACTAAGCAAACATAATGGACCAAAATGAGAAAAGTGCTAAACATTAGAAACTAAAATATAGTTTGTGTTTTCATTGTCCAAAAAGAGAATATGCACTTATTGTCTGCTTCTTTCATATTAATAGCTTGAGTAATTTGAAGTGGAAAGAAATATATAAAGGAAAAAAGGATGAAAAAGGAAGAAAGTAGAAGCTGAGGGTAGATATGGAAAAATTACTTTACAAAGAAGTTGTAGAGAGGTTGAATGGTCTCATTGACCTTTACAGAAAAGGGCAGCTTCCTATTTCTATTTTGCGGTCCGTAACATTCGAGAGCAACTGTTCATGACTCCCTCACATATTTCCTTCTCTATTACTATTACCCTTCTTAAACCCATTTTCCTTTTCCTTCTCTTCTTCTTCTTCTTCTTCTTCTTCTTCTTCTCTTTATTTCCAGTGAGATTAGAGGGGAAAGAAGTAAACTTTTCAAGAGGTACTTTCTTTTCAGCCAAGGTAGCTAAAATGGTTTCAAAGGAAACATTTTTTTTGGTTCTGCATGCTGATTATCTTTTGGGTTTTGTGTTCATTTTGGGAGAACTCAGTTGATTTTTTTTTCCTTCCCTTTTTTGGAATTAAAACATGTGCATCAATCAATGCATGCATGTCTGTTTCTTTGAGCTGCTTGCTTCTTTCTTGTCTATTATGGATTAATTACCTGGTTTTCTACCTCTTGTCAAATTTTCTTCTTTATTTTGTTCTGTTCTCATTCATGGCTAAAATTTTTCTTTTTCCTATTCTCTAGATCTTTCTTATCTGGGTCTTTGTTTATTGTTAAATGAAAGTACACTAGCAAATAAGAGACTTTGTTTTTCCCCATTTTAAAACAGGTTTTGATGTTCTTGTCTAGAGAAATGCTTCGGGAGAAATCAGTAGGCATTTGTTTGATGATTGATTTACTGGCTGTGGCTGAGTTAGTCTTGATTCTTGTACTGAAACTTATCTGGATTGATCTACATTATAAGCTCTTTGAAAACCTTTATTCCATGTATGCAATGGAATTGCTTTGGAAAAAGGGTATTCTTAAATCTTAATTACTTACAAGCTTTTCTCTTATTTTCTAGTTTCTATGATCTTGCAGTTTTTGCAGAACAGATTGGATATTGATAAGCAGTATTGATCTGTTGTGAGTTCTGTGGGAGACAGAGGAATGGTGCCAAACCAGCTATGGTTTGCACTGCAAACGATTTACAGGAGTGGAAAGATTTTCCAAAGGGACTTAGGATTCTTCTCCTTGATGGAGACAGCACTTCTGCTTCAGAGATAAGAACAAAGCTTGAGGCGATGGACTATATCGGTAAGAATTTTGGGTTTCGGTCTAGCTATTCTCACTTACTTTTAGACTTCTAGTGAATAAAATTGGTCCCCCATCTTTATATTGAATGGCATCTTGTAAAGTATCAATGATTTAGAAAGTGTTCTCATATGGTTCTTTGGAAATTTGTGGTCTCGGAATTTAGTTGCATTGGAGTAGGAAACTCATAAAGAACATCTCTTTTTCCCCCTCTTTTCCATTACGTAGTCTGTTACTTAATTACTATATATGGTATTTCTCAGATTGCTCAGAAGATGCTAAATTTATCATCTTCTTTCAAACTATATTCTTACAAGTGTTTCATTAAATGAATATGGCCCAATTTGTGAAGATATTGTTGAGGCTAAAATAATTGTTATTTACCATCCAGTGGCCTTTTATAGTCTTAGTTTATATCAATTAGTTGGCTGCAGAAGATAGGCATGTAAGGTAAACAAAAAGGGTGGTCCAGTGCATGAGGCTCCCACCAGATGGGGTTTGGGGAGGGTCAGATATACGCAGTCTTATTCCTGCACGCAGAGAGGTTGTTTCCTAGATTTGAACCCATGACCTTTAGGTCACATGACAAGAACCTTACCATTGTTCCAAGGCGCACCCTCTTAAAATTATAGTCCAAGAACCGAAGTAATTATAGTTTTGAATGAAGCCTAAATTATTGTTTCCTTCCTATACCTCCTTGTTAATTCCTTTAACAAGCCTCGGCATATTTTTACAGTTTCGACTTTCTGTGACGAAAATGAAGCCTTGTCGGCAATTTCAAGCAGACCTGAAAGTTTCCATGCTGCCATAGTGGAGGTAATAAACTTTCCTCCCCATAAAGGACAAATTATTATGTAGTAGTTGTGAAATTTGAACAGTGCACTTGAATCTTGATTATAATTTGATCATGCTGAAAAGCATGGTTCTGCTAATGGAGTAATTTTATTATGAAGTATGTGAAATGCTATTTAAGAGAGAGATCATAAAAATTATTGATATATTAAAGGTGCTCACTTTGTTTGATTTCTGTGTATAATATTGTATTTAATTTCTTTTATATTGTGAAAATGATATGGACTTGATGTGGTTTGTCACCATATGCATCCTCCTAATTGTATCAATAACCACAGGTAAGTACCAGCAGTAGCCCAGGAAGCTTCAAATTTCTTGAGAATGCTAAGGACTTGCCAACTATTAGTAAGTGCAAAAATCAATTTGAGTTCTGCAAGATTAATTTCTTGACTTCTTGTACATATTATGTAAGGGAACATGACAAAGAAGTTTACTCTAGAGGTTGTCTTCTTGTCACAAAAATTTCTAACAAGTTATCCTTAAAATTTAACACAGTGACTTCAAACAATCATTGCTTAAGCACCATGATGAAGTGCATAGCGGTAAGAAACTTAACTATATTTCTTTTCCCTCTTTATATTTTTGGTCCCTTATTAAAGAGTTTTGAGGCTCTCTTTAAAATTTTGGACTTTGCTAGTTAATATTTGGTATGGGAAACAGCCTCACAGCTTGAGGGGTAAGGCTGCATATATCTGATCCTCCCCAGCCCGCACCTGATGGGAGTCTTGTGCATTGGGTCGCACTAATTGTTACTTGGAATTTGATCTTTTAACTCGTTAACTTTTGAATAGAACACATTTTCATTGCTTCCTGAATATTGTTGATGCATTCCTGTTGACTGATTACCTCATTTTCTTCTTAAAGCTTGGTGCAGTTGAGTTCCTAAGCAAACCACTCTCCGAGGAAAAACTCAGGAACATCTGGCAGCATGTGGTTCACAAGGTCTGTTAATAGTGGCAGCTTGATGTTAGCAACTTAGAATTTACTATTAACATAATATTATGAGCAAAAAGGTTACTAATGTGGTTTAAATTGAGCAGGCATTCAATGCTGGGACAAGTATCCTGTCTGAATCACTAAAACCCGTCAAAGAATCCGTGGTATCGTTGTTGAATCTCCAAACACACAGTGAAAAACATGAAAGTAGAATCTCAATAGATCTAGAGAAGGTATCTAGGTTTAGTGATAATGACCATGAGGTTTCAGCAGGAAGTGATAAATATCCAGCTCCTTCAACACCGCAGTTAAAACGGAGTGCAAGATTACTGGACGATGGGGATTGCCAGGAACAAACTAATTGTTCAACAGAAAAAGAAAGTGGGGACCATGATGGGGAATCTAAATCTGTAGACACTACATGTGGAGTTTTGAATGCTGAAGGTACTTGTCAACCAATAAAACCCGAAAAGCCTCTGAAAATGGAGGAAGAGAACTTTGCAAATGATCCTAAAAGTGTAAATATTGCTGGTTCTCCACATCTACATGATGGAAAGGTTCTCAGTAACATTGATGACAGTACTGCTTCTCCAAATAAAACAGGCATTCTTAGTGATTCGTGTCGAATGAAAACTAATCGGAAGAAGATTAAGGTAAGCTTCCTTATGATTATTAGTTCGTTTCATGTTTCCAAAACACCTATATATTAGTACTTGTAGAATCATAGGTAATCATGCATCAATTCCCTCATTATTTGCACATCTGAAGTGACTAGAGGAAATTCTATAATGGTGTTATCAAATCTTTTACTGCTTTGGAAAAATTCACCTAGGAAATAATTCAGTAACTACACATATTCTTGTGTTTATATGTTGCTTATACTTTTTCTTTTTCTTTTCCTCATAAAATTATCCATTTATAAGTTATTCTTCTGGTATTGATTGTATGAATACAGTTTTGAAACTCTGGTTTTGTTTTCAGGTAGATTGGACACCTCGGCTGCACAAAAAATTTGTGAAGGCAGTGGAACAACTAGGTTTGGATCAAGCAATTCCTTCTCGAATACTCGAGCTGATGAAAGTAGAGGGCTTGACAAGGCATAATGTGGCTAGCCATCTTCAGGTCATTATTTAGCTCAATGATTATTTATATCCTTATCAATTTCTTATCCAATTGTGTTATAAAGCCATATGCATGTATCCTCTTAGGCAAGACTCAACTAAAAGTTATTTGTACTACAGAAATATAGAATGCGAAAGAGGCAAATTTTGCCAAAGGATGATCGAAAATGGTTACAAAGACCAATTATGCCCTTCCCTCCATATTATTCTAATCACACCTTATCACCAGCTCCTTTGTATCCTCTTTGGGGACAGTCTAGCAGTCAACCAACCGGTGTGCATTTATGGCCGCCCGGTTATCCTCTGTGGCAGCCTGTAGAAAGTTGGCACTGGAAGCCTTTTCCAAGGGTAAATTTTCTCTTTAGCATTAGAAAAAAACTAAAGCATATATATATATATAAGCAGAACTTATGGATGCAGCATAATGTGTTATAACTTGATGTTTTCAGATGCATGCAGATGCATGGGGTTGTCCAATATTACCACCCACTCAAGGTCCTTCTTTTTCCTGCTCTCAGGTGAGTATTATAAAATTAAAGATCTTGACTTTGTGCGAGATGTTAATTGTTGATCTATTTAATCCTTCTTTTGATCAAACTGCAGAATATACCTGGATCTCACAAGGCTGATAATGCTGTTGGTTGTAGCTCTAGCAAGTCAGGAATCTTCTTTGAATATCATCCAGTAATACAATACTTTCCTCTCAATTTCATACTCCTACATCTTACAGATAGTATATCTAGTCTTTTTAGACTGTATAGAGTAAGTGGATATAAAAGTAGTGTGGAGTTTTTGATTGATGCATGTGACATGACAATGACAAGGCTTGGTTTGGTTTGAAAGGTAGTATATATGTTAGGACTAGACTTATACGCAGTTTCTTATATCTTTGTTGCACTCTGGTTCTCCGATCAAAATAAAACATATAGAGATATTTTTTTTAAAAGGAACCAATCATGGGAGAGATGAGTTGTAAAAACCATACATGTATTAGTTTTTTATTGGAGAACATTATAGCAGAAATATAAAAACTGCAAATAAAAGATTTTTCCCATATTTTTTGGTTAAAAATGAAAAATGGGCATGGAATTGTTCTGATCATAGTTTTTCTTTTTGCGGTGCATTCATTCAGGCTGAGGAAGTAGTTGACAAGATAGTGAAGGAAGCAATAAGCAAGCCATGGCTTCCAATGCCCTTAGGCCTCAAACCTCCTTCCACAGATAGTGTATTGGCTGAGCTCTCTAGGCGAGGCATATCCACCATCCCTCCTCGCACCATTAAGCCTTCTAAACGCCATCGACCTCCTCCTCCTCCTCCAGATCACAAGCATATTGCTACATAGTCCTTCCTACTGATCCTTAGGGTCTGTTTGGATTGAGGAGTTTGGAGGAAAAGAGAAGGGAAAGAAAGAGTATTTAGAATACTTCCCCTTGTTTGATTTCCAAAATTTTGAAAAGAAAGAAAATGAATGAATTTGCAACAATCCTCCTTAATCACCCTCTTTTGTTAATCTCCTTTAACTCTTTCCCTTCCCTTCCCCTCCTCATTTCCAAACACATCCTTACAGTTTAGAAGTTTACAAATTGAATGTGACCTTGGATACCAAATAGTAGAGAATGGTTGGGACATGGGACCATTCGCTGTGCACTGACCAATAACATTCATATAATTCTTCACTTTTCAAACTAGAGGACCCACATGATGAAGACTATTGGTCAATACACAAATGACATGGCACAACACATGTTCCTAAGAATTTTTCAACAGCATCGACCAGTCAGAGGTTTTTGTGAGGTGTTGGAATGGTAGGAGGGGGACAAGGCAACGCGATTGGTGGAAGTGCAGGACATGTGGCAGGCATTAGGCAACGTGGGTGTGGGGAAGAAGTAGCCATGTAATGCTTGATACTATGTGCCAACTTTTTTGTGGTTGTAGATACATGTTTTTTTACAACTTTACAACAAACTTTTCGTGAAGGTATGGGTATGGTCGGGGTTGTGGGTTGTAAATGCACAACTTTTTTGGGTCATAAAGTCTGTTATTCATTACATAGAATGGGTCTTTATTGGTGTTGTTGGCAGGTGGGGGCCTTGTGTAGATTTTTAATAATGGATTCCAGAATGTACCTAGTTATGCTAGTTTAGTTTCTTGTGAATAATAAATATTGATCTCTCAATAATTTAACGTTAGATAAAAGAGTTCAATTCATCAGCTTTAGAAAAATTGCTAATAGGGCAATTGCCCATCAAGGACTTGGTTCAGCATTCGTGCACGTAGTTCCAAAGACATGAATCAATTACTTTTATGTCCCATTTTTCTATGGAAGATTGTGTAGTTATGTATGATTGAAAGCTATCTGTCCCTACGGCGACATATGAAATATGGTTTGGTGGTGGCAAATCGTAACATGGCTTCAAAGGTTATGTTGGGTGGTCATGATTAAGGGTATGTTGGGTACGAAAATGAATCCTCCAAAGTAATTCTTTATATTTCTTGGTGTAGTTACGAGAGAGATAGAGAGAAGAAAAATTGGGAGAGAAAAAAATTAAGAAAGAAAATATTTTCTTTCTTTATCTCTCTTATAACTTCACCAATAAATGTAAAGAATTATTTTAGAGGATCCTATTTCGTTGGGTACCACCAATATAAAGGGAGAAGGAAAGAAAAAAGTGGCTGGGACCCATCGGCCCCACCCACTTTTTTCTTTTTCATTTTCTGTAGAATTTTTTTAAAAAAAAATATAAAATATGTATTATACCCTTTGATTTAATATAATCTGACAATTATAACTTTTTTTTATTATTTTAATATAAGGGGTAAAGTGATAATTTTAATATATTCTCATTTTATTTTCATTCCCAAATTTTACTAACAAACACAATAAATATATTTCTTTTCTTTTCTTTTTTTTGGTAAAGACGTACCCTCAAAGATGTGAATTATTAGGGAAGTAGAAATGATTTGGGGTGAAGAATAAAGCCAATAAAAAAAAAAGTGATAAAAATAAAAGATAGTAGTAAAGTTTTGTATTGAGAAATTGAGATTGAGAGTACAATTTCATTAGTGCAGACTGCATTATATCATATGCTTAACTGAACGAATATTTGAATT
This sequence comes from Senna tora, assembly GCA_014851425.1. NCBI lineage: Eukaryota > Viridiplantae > Streptophyta > Magnoliopsida > Fabales > Fabaceae > Senna > Senna tora. The sequence goes on along the minus strand of CM026270.1, from coordinate 17,155,002 downwards.
GTTACTTTCAAAATGATTTGAGTTGTCAGAAAAGAAAAAAAAACATTTATAACAGGCCCAAAACTTTTTGGGCCAAGTTGCATGCAACCCAACACAAGCAGCCCTTTGAAGGACATTTTTGGTCAAGAAAGACAAAAAAAAAACTTTATTCCAAGTCTAACTAATTAATGTGCTAGTTTTGGACAGGTAGCTGGTGCCTTCAACTTTGAAGGATGGTTGTAGTCTTTGTAATGCTTCTATACTCCCGCCAAATATTTTGGTGGAACCTTTGTTTCTATCATTTATGTACAGAGGAGAGGAGCTCCAGCTAATTTTCTCGCACTATAAACTTTTTGAAGAGATTTTATTATTAGTCACGAAATTTTGTTATACACATTGTTTGAAATCGAATCCCTGACTAGATACTTAAGAAACTCAGATAAATGTCAACTTTGTTAGGCTTTATGATTTACTTTTATTTTATTTATCATGTAGACACTCTATTTTTGTAAACAAAAATTATATAAATATTATTGATCAATATATAAATAAAATAATGTAACTCATACATCTCAAAATTTCTCAATTGGTCGGATTGTCTGAATGCTCATAAGTACTTCTCTACATCATTTTTGTCTTTATAAATATGTTTATTTTCTTTGTAAGGATTGGGTTTGACTCCTCTACATCATTCCTCTACTATATGGTAAAGGTGCCATCAGAGAGAGAAATGGAGAAAGACTGAGGGTATGTTTGGTGTAAAATTCAAATAGTATAATCTTGGTGTTTTACGATTCTCAAAAAAATTTTACATCATATTTTATACATACCAAACACACTTTTTATCATACTTTTTCTCTCTCCTAATTTTTCTCTCTATCTCTCTCCTCACTTTTCTCTACAGTACTTTCTTTTATTCTACAATACTTTACTCTACAATACTTTCTTTACAGTATTTTACATCTGTGCATTTATACTAAGCGTACCTTGAGACTTACATATAAGTCACATATAAGTCCCACGCGTATAAGCCTTTCTCACTTTTTTTTTTAACTAAATCACTTGTCATTTGACAAAAGATTTACTCAAGGATGTTTTAAATCACTTATTATATGACTGAAGTTTCATTCACAAAATTTTAAAAATATTACTCACAATTCAAAATATGGGATAATTTGGTCTCTTTTATTAAAAGGAAAAAGAAAACCTAGCAAATTTACCAAAAGGATGGAAGAGGAAGACAACAAAATCCTACCACCGCCCTTTCACTTTTCAAATCCAACCACTCTATACTTTATAGTTGATTTTTATTTTATATAGAAATTTTTTTTAAAAGAAAATAGACGCATTAAAAATTTGATAATAATGAATTGGTCCAATAAGCAAGTTTATCCGTAGAATTAGAATACTGAATACACCAATCCCCATCCCAATCCAAACTGCGTCGTTTAGTGTTTTGAGGGAAAAAAATATATATGCATTCTTTACATTGGAGGGCAACGAAACGAACGATATGTCAGGCTGTACTTATTATCTGAATTTACGAAATTATCCCTGAGTCCGTCTCGTTACCGAAGAAGCCACTGGTCCTCATCATTTCAGCTTTCCTTCCCTTTTCCTCTCTCTCTCTCTCTCTGCGATAGTGTGATTGATTTCTCTCCGAAAGAGCAAAATCTCGCGACTCGGATATCCATAGAAACCATCGATTGTTTCTGTAAGTTCTTTCAGTTTGTATCTGTGTCCAATCTCTCGTTGACGTCTTCAATTTCAATTTTTTGTTGTTGTGACCTTCGAAAATTTGTATTTTCCTAAGAAAAAAATATGCTTTCTACTATCAGTTTTTCTGTCTCTTTTAGTTGGACCATCTATTCGGATTCTATGAAATTTATGGGGACAAAATATGATTAGGGACTTTCAATTATTTTGGTTTTAGAAATATTGGAAATGCTTTTCTTTGGGAATCCCTGAGGTCAAAATTAGCATGTAAATTCCTCGATTTAGTTACTACTGTTCCTATTAAATTTAGCATATTTATTACATTTCAACTGGAATTGTGAGAGCTATTGTTTCTGTGATAGATCATTTGTCGCTGATACTATAAGGAATTGCGGGTCTGCAGAAAATATCGCTGATACTATTGGGCCTTAGAGGATGGCTTGTAGGGGTTGCTGGGAGTGCCTTTTGAAGCTTCTGAACTTTCTGATGACCCTTACTGGTCTGGCCATGGTGGGCTATGGAATCTATCTACTGGTTGAATATAAAAGAGCTTCGGATGACTCTTCTGGTTCTCCTGTCAGTTATGATCATACTCTAGTTCAATTTGGCCGACCTATGCTTATGGCAGTGTCTCTATCAGAGAGTATTTTTGATAAGTTGCCCAAGGCTTGGTATGAATGCTGCACTTTTCCTTGGCTTTTTTTGAGGCTTAGAAAATGACAAAGCTAGTGAAAATGACAATGTTTTTGTTATGGTAATAATTTACTTCATTAGTTTGCTGTGTTCCCAGTAAAATCGTTTATGCAGACAAAAGATTTTTTCTTTATCTATTTATTACGGGTCAGTTTTATATAATGAGGTGTAAATTGAAACCATGAAGAAAATCATAGTTAATTGAGGATTTTTTATCCCAACTTGCTTTAGAATATTTTCGGGTAGCATTCAATTGAGACTTTCTACTGGAGGTACATTATTACTTAGGTTTCAGGAATCAGCATCTTCAATCAACTTCTGGGACTTGATCTATATGTTAGGTGTTCCCTGCTATGTTGTTTTATATGGTCATGTTCAGATTGACAGATGCAGAGCGAAAATTTTACAATGTGATTAATTGATTTAGGTTATGTAATAATTGAAACTTCAAGAGGTAAAATCAGGGTTGGGTATGGTTCATTGTTTGTTGTAATTGGTGCACTAATGTTTTTTCTTTCCAGTGCTCAAGAAAATAAACTTTAACCAATTTTCTTTATACACTTTATGCAATATATAAATTTGAGTTGACCATTACTCCTATGCATTTCTGTAAGAGATAAGAAGTACAATTAAATGGCGACCTTTAGCATGACGGCATTAATTTTTATTGATGCAAAATGATGAGCTATGTGGCCTTATCGTTTATTTTTAAATTTTATTAATGACTGAACTGTTACATTTATATTGTAAACTGACATATTCTGCTCCATGTTTCTGTCTTCATTTCTTTCCACTCACCATTATGAATTATCGTTACATACATATGTTACTAATACTTAACAAATTCCTTAGCTGCATACGATGAATTAAGATGAAGTTGAACAAGGTCAACCCATATTGTCTTAGTCATGTATGAGACTTCATCTTTGGCAGGTTTATTTACTTGTTCATTGGCGTTGGAGTAATTCTCTTTGTCATTTCCTGTTTTGGTTGTATTGGAGCTATGACACGGAACGGATGTTGCCTCACCTGTGTATCCTTATAGAATGTTCTATTCTCTTATGCTATGACTAAAAGCCCAAAAGTATTTGATAGGTTTATAATATATAATTCATGAGTTGAAAAGTTCAGCTTTTTTTTTTGCTTTCCTTCCCTTGGTGTGTATGTTTGCATATGTGTATTAATCTCACAAGAATTGTACTTAGTTTCCTTAAGCCAACAAAGTATTCAGTTTTGGTGGTATTGCTGATCTTGGCAGAGCTAGGATGTGCAGCCTTCTTATTCTTTGATAAAAGCTGGAGAAAAGTAAGCTGTATATTGTTATTTATGATCTGAAATTCAAGATGATATGTTTGTTATCTTATGGTTATATTCCTTACAGGAAATTCCACTTGACAAAACTGGATATTTTGATATGATATATAAATTCCTGGTGGAGAACTGGAATATTGTGAGATGGGTGGCTCTTGGAATTGTAATCTTTGAGGTACGTAAGCAGTGGTATGCTTGGCATATAGGATAAAGGTATATTACAAGCTTATATCATGCATGCACCTACAAATAATATATGCAAGCAGGTTTGCTCCACCAAAGAATCAATTGGGCAAAAGATGTTAAGAATAAATTTCTGCACATTCTGGATTCAGTTGGTGACAGATTGAGAATTTTTTGATTTTTTAAGAGGAAAATAACCTTTTTTGGCTTTTCTTGATGAATTCTAGAAGTTCAAGAAGACTAGTCAAATGGATTGATTATATTACAAACATTCTACAATGATTTTATGGGAATGATATTACATTTTCTTGGATTAAAGCATTATCTCTGAACTAGTGGCCAAATTTTAAGAATTTTACTTGATTGAGAAAGATAGAGTCGTCACTTTTAGTGACGTCATTTCTCAGGGACTTAATTTTTTACCAAGAAAATGCAATTTTGATAGCATGGTAGAGAATAGGGAGCAGAGAAAGTCTAAATAGGAAATTCAGTTGTTTGATAAACCAACTTTGAAATTCAGAAACTTGAGATAAGATATTTCCTGCAAGTTGACTTGCTGTATCTGTTGGTCTGATGTGGCAAATCTAGTTTCAAGTTTACTTCTGGACTTGTGTGTATCTCAATGTGACATGTGCATTGCAATGTCTGTCAAAAATCATTCATTGGTGGCATTCTTATATGTTGTCTAAGAATTATATTTGCAATTGCAGGCCCTTCTCTTCTTGCTAGCCCTTATTGTTAGGGCTGCAAATAAGCCTGCTGATTATGACAGTGATGATGAGTTCATTAATCCAAGGCAGCAAATTCGGCAGCCATTGATCAATAGACCAGCAGTCCCAGTAACAGGTGTACCAGCTGCTGGTGCCATTGACCAGCGTCCAACCAGAAATGATGCTTGGAGTACAAGGATGAGGGAGAAGGTGCAATTTTTTCCTCTGCAGTTCACTTGAATCTTTATTTAGTTTATATGCAATTCTTTTCACGGGGATGCCTCAGCTGTTTTTTTGTAACTCTCAAGAGATGCTTTTATTACATTGCCAATGAAGGAGGGTTAAGATATGAACTCTGTCCTTCAGCTGAGATCCATTACACACGCCACTCCTGTTCTGGATCTCTATTCATTCATTAGCAATAACTAAAAAATGCACGCATCATCATGGTCTACCACTGCTTTTTGTATGTATTGTTTATATATCTGACTCTAATGCTGCTCTTTTTTCCAGTATGGGCTTGATACTTCGGAATTTACATACAACCCATCTGAGTCACACAGGTTCCAGCAAGGAAACGCACAACCTACTGAAGAAAGGAGCCGCTGCACTATCATGTAATGACTCTGTAGATTGATGTCCAAAGCCATATCAGGTAGACTTTCAAGGATGTATTTATGGACAGTGGCATTTGAGACTTGAAGTTTGTCACAAAAGTCTTCTTTAGTTGAGTTTGTGTACAACTCGCATTTTTTCTGGATCCCTTCGCTTTTTATGATATGGCAGAAGCATCTTCATTTTGTTGTGTAATATTGTTCTAATACATCAGAATTTATTGTGGCATTGCGTGTGTTCATAGTTTAGGTTAGTGATGAAGTCTTTAAGATGCTACTATTGCTACCCCTGTGGGCAAGTGGCGATCACTATTGGTTGTCTGTATGTGCCGTGTTTATGTTTTGGCTTGCACAAAGATTAAAGAGCCAGTGCCACATTACTTTGACCCCAAAATTACACACTTTTTAATTTATAGTTAACTCGAGGAATGGCGATCTGATTCACATATATATTATTACTGTTTGCTCTAGTAAGCATATGGTTGTGTGGTATTTGATATTATAATTAGAATAGACCAGGTTTTACTTGTGTGTAAAATGTTTAGGCTGTTTTCTTTTTTTTTTGTCGAGGTATTGCATTTTCAATAATTTAGTGTGGTTAAAATTTATTGATGAAAAATAGATACTAATTCTTTTGTGCTAACAAATTAATATAAGTTACAATATTTTGTTTTTATTTATAAACTATAGAAAATTTCTATTTATAGTTTTTAAAATTGTATTAAATGTTATGTGCATTTTATTCTTCTTGTATCTTTTGTACTGTATCAATATCATTTGTCCATTGTCCATGAGCTAGGGGGCCTTGCTTTATTTTGCTTTGAGATTGATTTTAATAATTATTTACTGCACCATTGGTTGAAGTAAAAATGAAGAATATAAAAATAATAGCCTTGTGTTGATTAACCAAGAATGACATTTGTGTGACTGCGATAGACTTAAATTGGGTTATTGAGTTTAGTGGAATGGATGGGCTAGTTTCTCACAATATAATAATTCGGGATTCGAATTCTTAGAAACTCTTTAGTGATCAATAATATCTCGAACAAGATTATCTTAAATTTGGCGAGTCCAACCTGAGATTTTTATGATCTTATGTCTTAAATTAATCTGTTTCTTTTTTTTTCTTTATGTGGATGTTTTGATCCACTCACAAATGTACTTGGAATCATGGGAGCTTCGAGTTTAACAAAAAGTTGTATCTCAAGTAAAATAGGAGATACATAAAGGATTGGATGAGATGAAGATGTTGATGATAGAGGATGTGATGCAAGGCGGCAATATTTTATAGGACATTATACTAAGTGGGATAAAATAAAAACTTTTTGTTGAAGTGATTAAGAAATCTCAAATATAAAATAAATAATTATTTATATATACAATTTACTCGTTGATGGAGACCCTCAGTTGAAGTTAAAAGAGCCTCACGCTCATGAATCATTATCGGTTTAAGGGTCAACTTCAGAAATTGAATCAAACTAAGCATCTACATATTATACATTTATGCTTGCAGATTTTATATATATAAGGGGTAAAAAGAAGATGACCAAGTTTGAAGTTTGTATATTTTTCTGTCCATAAATAAAAATTGCTGTCGAATTATTTATTAAAATCTGCAAAGGGATGGCTTTAGTTTATTTTTTCCTCTTTTATTTTTTCATTTTTTACTATAAAATACGAGGTGATATTTTTGGAAATGGGCTAGATCCGAAAATGAGGTCTTAGAACTCCTAGAAGGAGTTTTGGAGAGGATGGACTCGATCAAAATTTCAGACTCATAGCTCATGTACTTGAGAATGATATTAGAGTTTACGTAATTCGATTGAATTAGGTAATATGAACGTGCTTGAGAGATATGAGATGCTTGAGAGAAGTATAATCTCTTTTTATATAGACGGAAGTTTGGAGCCGTTGGGCACCGAAGGTGAAGATGCAGTTATGGCACATGATTGATCGCTCAAGGGCCGATTGTGATGGTGAGATCAATTTATCGATCATCCCAATCCTAAAATATCACGAAATATTATCGAATATTAAATATAAACATTTTAAAAAAAATCCTAATCTCGATTCGTATTCATCCAATTCACCATATTATGAGATACGAATTCAAAATTGGCTTGTGCTTGATAGTACAAGTGCTAGTCCTTTTTTATGGTACAATTCATTTATTTTGGAGAATTACATATGAAAATAAATAGGCAAGCTCACTAGTTCAGTGTGGTCCATAGGAACTAAATTAAATTTATTAATATCAGAAAAATTAGGGTCTCTCTTTTTCTCGTGTAGGTTGGTTGGAGAATTAACACTTTATTTGGCCTTTTCTAAAATTACAACTTTTGCTTGCTTGGCTTTGAGAATTAATGTAAGCCAACTTTCTGTGTGTCGGTTAACTTTAACGTTTCCACATCTATATTGATTAATGGAATTCCTTCTTATTCTTTTTTGATTTTTTTTCCTCATGATTTACACAATTTATAAAGCTTAATGTCCTAAAAGAGAAAGAAGTCAACTTCACAGTTATACTGGAGAATGGAGATTAAAGGCAAAAATTCACTTTCGCCCCTAACGTATTTTCGCTGTCAATTGTACCCCTAATATTTTGTGTTTCTCCCAATTCAGGCTTTTGGCTCACACCCGTCAATTTTGAACGATTTTTTATGACGTGACATCCTATGTGGTCAACAATTCTGACTGGACTTAATTTTTTCCACATCAGCCGTCAATAGTACTGAGTTTTTGGGGTCCATTTTACTGATGTAATGAGTACTTTGGTGTATTGGATTTACTGATGTAATGAGTTTTCGGGGTCCATTGTACTCCTAAAATATATTGCTGATGTGAAAAAATGAAGTCTAGTTAGAATTGTTGGTCATATAGGATGCCACGTCATAAAATACCGTTCAAAAATTAACAGTGTTAGCCAAAAGCCTGACATTAGGAGAAACATAAAACATTAGGGGTATAATTGACGGCAAAAAAACATTAAGGACAAAAGTGATAGAACCCAAATATTAAGAATAGATAAAGTACTTTTGACGAGATTAAATTAGATGGGATGTATTCAAACTTTTTCCTCGTGATAAGGTTTTATTTGTATAAAAAAATAGTTGACTTTCTGGCCTTTGCCAAAATACTTACCGTTATGCTGCAATTTACTTTTGGGCCTGCATTTTGCTACATGAAAATAACTAAAAGGAAAGAGTAGATGGTGATCACATCACAGCTCATCACATTCAGATGCATCATGACTGAAATTCCATTTTGTTTTGTTTTCAGTTTGGTCCTTTACTTATGATCAATTCAAGTCCTTTATTTGTTTGTTGGTTTAATCTAACTAGAGGTTTAAGATCATTTATAAATTGACCAAAAGTAATTCAATTCACTTAACTCGCGAGTGAAGTGATTAGATGTGAGTTTACCCACAAAGTAAGGTTAAGTGAGTTGACTTGTTTACTTTTTTATATTTTATTTTTTAATCATTTAGTGTGAATTCTTATTAAAAAAATATTATTATTTTATAAATGAAATATTTTTAAAAAATTATAATTGCACTGAATTCGATTTTAGTAATATTAAATATTAATATCAGTATTTTTATGGTTGAATTGAGAACCGTGAAAAAGAAAAGGTGGTGTAGAATAGTTATTAATAAACCTCATATATATAGCATATGGATCCTTGCCAAGGATCCATAGGAGTGAGAAAGGAATCTCTCTAAAAATGCTATACTATTATATAACACCATAGCATTAGCACTTGAGATAGAAATGGAGCGTCATTCGTTAGAAGGGTTGTTCCCATTAATGAGTCTCGCAGTACTTAAAAAATTAATCATCAAGACCGATCTGGTAGATACCAGTCATAGACCAAAAATTTAGTAGTAGATTTCCATTTTCAACTAATTAAATCTTATAGGTTTCTTTCCTTATTATTACTTCTATTTTAGCTGCTTCACCCATATATATAAATATATACGATGTTAAATCGTTTTTGGTCTATAGTAAGTATGGTGGGATCGCTAAGGGTAGTGGCCTTAGGGACTTGTCTTTAGGCAGGATTTAGGTGCCTACATACCCTTTGAGGAGATCAAAGTCCACGTAGTTCGAAAGGACATCTAGGGAGACCACAAGGCGTTAGGGTTACCCATACAGGTGCAGCCGTGTAGTGGTTAGGATGTGTTCAGTTGTGGGCAAGTGGATCTCCTGTATGGAGCCGAGGGCTCTGCAAGGATGTCGGAGGCAGGCTTGGAAGAAAGCACTCACGGGGTGATCGAGAGCTATATCCCTAGATGGTGGAGAAGGTCACGTCGGGGCGTGACGTCGTGAATGTGGAATGCTTCTGGTGGTGGAAGATCATGGAGAGAGTGATAACGCTAATAATTAGGTTAAGCACATGGTGTATGTTAGGGTTTTGTGTGAACCCTTTATTTATACTGGACGGAATGGGTCGTGGGCCATAATCTCACATTAATAAGCCATAAAACTTGTATCAATGAAGTCAACTCTTACTGACTCAGTATAACGTCAGCTTCTGCCAATTATAACGTAACACACAACATATTTTTATGAACTTAAATTCGTATAAATAATATAGACTAATTATTATATAATAAGAGTTTAGTAGAAAAAAGAAAAAATATATAATGCAATTATAATTGACAATTAAAACCCTATATTTAACTATTTCTTAGATTATATTATTTTAAATTTTAACCACTTAATTATTAACTCATGATTCGCGAAGAATTAGTCCTTGACCCGTCGGACTGGGGATACCTTAAAAAAAATAAATAAATAAAAAGATTTAAGTCCGTGAGAACATTTTGCTACGTGTATATATGAATATGAAAATAGTATAATGAATTTCCTAAAAATATATATATATATATATATACACACACTATAATGGATGGTGGAGGCCAACTAACAATTATGCATGTAATCACTAATCACAGAAAGGACAAAGATAATTAAAAAGAAAGAAAAGAAAAGCTACGGTGTACCCACAATCATGTAAACCTGCGTTCCGTAATCTGAATGATGGCTACTATACTACACAATGCACAATTGCACATATATATTTTTCGATGAGTCCAAAGAATTTATCGTCAATAGTACCAATTAATTCATTTTTATTGTAAACATTTTGAAAGAAAATTTTAATATTGATTACTAAACTTTGTTCATACATATTGTTAAAGATCGAATTCTTATATACCAACAAAAAATTAATTCAAGTGATAAATGATTTAATATTGCTTAAGTAAGGTTTCGTGTTTGAGATCTTATATATGAATGCAGCTATATCTTTATTGAAAGACTCCCTCATTATAGCTAAATGCGTAACATGGGTCGAATTTGAATTAATCGAGGCAGTGTTTCAGAAACTAACGAACAAAAAAAAAATCGAATCTTTAATTAAATACTTAAAAAATCTAAATAAATGTCAATTATGTTAAATTTCGTGGTTGAATGCGTCTTCTGAAACTGTCTCTGCGTTTTCTATGCATCTTCATGTACACAGATCGATAGTTTTCTTCATCTTTATCATATTTATAGGGAGGAGTTGTAATTACTATAACTCCTCCTTAATTTTCATCTTTTTTTTATTAGTTAAATAAATCAGATCTTTTAGTCTCCCAAGTTTGGTGATGGATTTGTCCAGATCTATTTATGATTTTAGTCTTTCCTTTGTAAAAGATTTTGTTTTAATTACTAGATCGACTCATCTCTGAGTATCTATGCCGAAAAGCTGTCAATCTTTTATCAAATTCATGGAAAAGTCTATGACATTTACATCTGTGCAGAATACTACTTCTATGGTATGCAGAAAGTATAAGTAGTAAACATTGTATTGGCAACACTAAAATCGGTGAAGACTTCCATCTTATGTTTATCTTATTTATAAGATCATTTGTGCGTTTATTTTGTTTTTTTAATTCAATAATGTTTATAAATTATTCTTCATATGTATTATTGGAATGATATTATTTGAACAATTACAAACATCATTTGACCTTTTTAATATATAATTTGGTTCAATGCTTTTAAAAAAAATTTGGTGGTTGAATGGAAATTGGATCTTATGCTGTCCAGCATAGAAAAGTAAGGAGAGAGAGTGACACATAAGTAGGTCCCACATGTGGATCCCACTATATGTAGAATCTACTTATGTGTCATTCTCTCTCCTTACTTTTCTACGTTGGACAGCATCACATCCATCCTCAGTTGAATGTAACTATATGGTGGGTTTGTTAGTGCTCAATAAGGTCACAAACACAAAGTTGGAATTGTCCTTGTTAACTCAAACCCACTCCACTCAACATTACTACTTTAGTGATTTAGTCTTTTTAACATGAAAACTTCATTTTTGATATTGGACTCCAATACTTTCAAGTATTCAACATCCCAAAATGGCGGCTTCTAATAATTTATAATTAATGCCCACAAACGTCAATTACAAGCATCAACCATTAAAATTTATTATTTTATTTTATAAAATGTATATATATAAAATAATATATTATATTAAAATTAAATAAATTAATAGTGTCTATAGGGCGCGCACTATTTTTTTATGTAATGTTAAACAAATTAAATTAAATTAATTAATAGTGTTCATAGGACGCGTACCATTATTTTTTTTATTTATGTAATGTTACATAAATTATTCACTATTTGTCGTAGCATTATTTTAAAATACAGTGCATTGATTTATAAATTAATTACAAATGATGAATTGAAAAAAATAAATAAAATTGATTGACAATTTAATAATAATGATAAATAAAAGTAATTTGTCATACTTAAAAAATTATATATAAGTTGAAATAGCACTTTAGTACTCCCTATTCATTTATTGTAAAAACTACAATTTAAAAATGAGCGAGTCTATGATACAACAAATTACATCATGCAATAGATTATGTGGCACAATTATAGCCATTGATGTAATCCAATTGCATTGCATGATGCAACAAAATAACAAGTGTCACAATCCTATTGGCTGAAATTGCATTGCATGATGCAACAAGTTGCATCATAGACTTAATCATTAAAAATTTATCTCTTAACTTCTTATGTTCTCAATGTAGAATAACTTTAAAGTCTATCACATCTTTAAAAATAATAGAGCATGATTTTTGACTTTTGTATTTTTTTCCTGTAAAGGGGCTATAATTTTTTATTTAAGGGGGGCCAATAAATTTTTTTTACCATATACTACGTATATATTAGTATCATTTTAGAGGGGTCATGGCACCCCTAGCTCTAAAATAGATCCTGTAGAGTAATCCTCTACATTTTTTTATAGAGTTATGAGATGGGTAGAGAGAAGAAAATTTTTCTCTTTCTTAATTTTTTTTTCTCTTTTAATTTTTCTTCTCTCTATCTTTCTTATAATTTCACCAAAAAATATAAAAAATTACTTTAAGGATCCACTTTCCCTTACCGTCTAGCCTCCTCCCTTCACCATTGCCCGTGGGTATTTGTTGTGGCCTATGGGTATACGAGATTTAAAAAAAAAACTAAAAGAAAAGTTCATAAATCTAACGTGCTGTTCGCTTAATGGAATGTGGTAGGGAAAGGAGAAATTAAAGTAGGTAATTTTTTCCTTTCCCCTGACACTTTTAAAAAAAATTAAAAAAAAAATACAAAATGTCTATTATACCCTTTGATTTGACACAATTTTAACCTTTTTCTTTTTTTATTATTTTAATATAAGGGATAAAGTGGTAATTTTAATACATTCCCATTCCATTTTCATTCCAAATTTTTACTACCAAACACATCAAACTCATTCCCTTTCCCTCTCCCTCTCCCTTTCCCTTTCCGTTTCTAGCTACCAAACGTGCCCTAAATATCTAATTCAATTGAGATATTCCAAACTTTTTTATAGGCATTATTTGAAAACCAACAAATATATAAGTTAACGGTGGTACGTCAATATTTAAATATCACGCCACCCAATTAAATGAGGACTAACATTTTAGAAATTAAATAATTGACAAAACAAAAAAATTATTTTTATTATTCAAATATTAAATAATAAGTTGAATAATAAATTTAGGAAAAAAAGTATATTTCTAACAAAAAAAGGGCTAAAGTATTATTTTGATCCTTAATGTTTGTATGAAGTTTAAGGTTGGTCCTCAATGTTTCAAAAGTTTAATGTTGGTCCTCAATGTTTTATTTTTTGGTCAATTTTGGTCCTCGAGCGTAACACCATTAACTTTTTGTCGTTAAATGATGACGTGACATGTTTATGTGGCACACCCTCTCCCTTACGTGTCATATTTTAATGACGTGGCATGACACATCACTGTCACGTCACCCCACATTACCACATCATCATCTTCTCTCCTTTATCATCATCATTATCATCATCGTCTGGGGTGATGTGGCAGTAATGTGTCATGCCACATTATTAAAATATGACACGTAGAAGAGAGTGTGTGCCACATAACCATGCAATGTCATCATTTAATGGCAAAAAGTTAACGGTGTTACGATCGAGGAGCAAAATCGACCAAAAAATAAAACATTGAGGACCAACATTAAACTTTTGAAACATTGAAGACCAACATTAAACTTAATGCAAATATTAAGGATCAAAATAATACTTTAGAAAAAAAAAAAAGTCCCTAAGTTTCTTTTTGGAGCTTGTCACCACCAAGTCAAACAAGAGCCCCTACATTTGGTAACGCACACCGCTCAGTGCTCTTGGTCTCCATGCCTCTCCTCCAATGGAAATTCACACCAGAAATTCAACTTTTTATGGTTTTTACTCTTTTTTTTTTTTTACTACTATCTAATTATCTGTTCATATTTTTTTTATTTATATTATGTCAATCTATCATCGCTGCACCAATTTTGCTTCTTTATGTGACGTCAATTAATTAAATAGATGAATGGATGGATGCTTTTACAGTTGAAAATTTGTCAAAAATTCCTTACCTTGAGACACAAAAATAGTGAGGTGGTTCTCCATGGGTACGTACGTGGTCCCTGGTCTTTCATTATGTGAAGGTTATTGTATATACAGAATTTGTCAATTTCTGCAGAATGAGATTGATCTAATTTCCAATGGGTTTACTTACACACTTTACAGCTAGCTGCCATTCATCTTATCTTCTAATTTACTATCTAATTGCCCATTTCAGCTAAGCATCATTCATTTTTCTTCCAGGCACCTTCCATTTGTGGGGTCATTGGAAAATTTCTTGGATGTGAGTATGTGAAGTTGGGTACATTAAACCCAATAATGAAGACCCAATTTTAGATCCGGTCCGATGAATGAGATAGCAATAGGAGAGTATAAGTCCTGTTTCTTGATAGCTTTGTTCATTATGCTGAATTTGTAATAGGTCGAGAGACTTGGAGTTTGTCTCTTGTTCGAAAAGAGGTCCAGCTATTTGTATGTTTTCCAATCTCCTGAAATTCGGTACATATTCATCCATTTTTCCATCTCTTCCTTTCCATTTTATTGTCTCTTTTGCTGAATTCTTGGTGCTCTTTACTGTCATTGCTGCTATTGAATTTTTGTGTTGCATCAATTTATCATTTGGGTTAGCTTATGTTATCACTGTTGAGTTCTCCGAAATTAGTTTCACATTGCTCAAGTCTTGAAGGTGAGGAGAATGGATCCTATGGTGTACAGCATAGGATTCATTCTCAAGGTGTCAATTTTTCCGTGCAAAAATTGTTTTGAGTAGGGTTTGCAATTTTTCTGTTAAAAAATTACTAGTAAAGTTTGTTCCAATAAAGACTGTGGTAGTAGGTCTTGAGACATCAAATCATGTTAAAAATTTTTGTGCGCTCCTCTTTCTCTTTCCTTTATATTTTTTAGTGGAGCCCAACAATCACCTAGTTACTTAATTAGTGAGGGGCGGGCCCAATGTACTTCCATCAAGTGAGGTTTAGGGAGAGTTAAATATAAGCTACCTTACCCATGCAAGTAGTGAGATTAGGGCTGTACAGGGACCCGGCTGACCCGGCCAACCCGGCCCGGGCCCATTCGGGTCCATCTAGCCGGGTCACCGGGTCGAGCCCCAGGTTGGGCTCCCCAAAACCCGGCCCAACCCGGGGTAGGCCCTTTTTTTTAATTTTTATTATTTTTATTATTTAAGTATTTTTATATGTAAAAAAGATTAAAATTGATAATTGAAAATAAGATATCATATCTATTATTTAATATCTTATTAATCTATTCCTAAAAACTAGGTAATAAATCAATTTAAAATTTAAAAAATCTATTCAAAATGTCAACATGTATTAATTACTCCTCATTTTCTATGTCCACTCTTCATTTTCTATGCCTACTCTTTATTTCCCATGACTCAAATTCAAATTTCAAAAAAAAGAAAAAAAAATCCGGCTGGCCCTACCCGACCTGGCCCTACACGGGCTCGGGTCTCGGGTCCGACCCGGCCCGTGTACACCCCTAAGTGAGATTACTTCCTTAAATATTAAGGTAAAAATATTTATATATGTTTGATACTCTCTGGATGGTTTATCTTTGAGAAATTGCTATTTGAAGTCTTCTTGTGAAAATGACATTAGGCGTATGTATGTATAGTTGGACATCCTTTTTATTATGTTTCTTTAGTCTGGAAATTTCAATAAATAAAATATATATATATATATATTGGTGAATGTTTAATTATTATCACAAAATTTGCTAGGTGCTATGTGTGAGGGACCAGTAGTATTCTTTTTCTTCTACAAGTTGCGGTCGTGGATGTCTTACCAATACCCTCACTCATTCTTCTTCTCCTTTCTATTTGGTGCTAATATAGGGATCTTCCTCCTTCTAGTGGAGATTCAAATAACTCCATTTTCCTTCTGTTATATTCATATATATCACAAACCTCTTTATTATATATATATATAGTAGTTACTAAATTGTGCCTAAAAATTATAAGTGTTTTTAAGTTCTGTTGTAAATCTTTTGACCTGAAGCCATGATGAGAACAAGAAGAGGAAAACGTTCGGAGGTAAGCTTCATTATGCTTTGAAAGGTGTGTGTGTATATATATATATATATATGGTGAATAATTAATTAATTTCAATATTGCAGGCATTTTGGCCTTCCATTGTGATGAAGAAGTGGCTGAATATAAAGCCCGAGATGTATGATTTTAGTGAGGATGAAGTGGACACTGAAACGGAGAGTGAAGATGATGGTATATATAAATAAGCTCTGGGTTTTAGTTTTACTATATCTTCTTTAATTGGTTTTATCATTTATTTGTTTCAAATTTCCTCCAGCTTACACTTTTAAAGACTCAAGAATGCACGTGAGAAGTGAAGACATTCCTCATAGAGCACAAGAGATTAAATCCATATTCCCAAGTAAAACTCAAATATCAGGTAATATTCTATTAATTCCTTCTCAATATATATATATATAATCTGATTCCTTTTAGAAGACGAAGAGAAATGAAAACAACTAGAGTCAAACTAGACCAGGTTAGGCATATAAAAAGTGCATGAAACCAATATAACATGCCAAGAAGTTCATGAAACCAATATAAATTTGGTAAAAACTACCCGTATCCATAAGCCTATTGGACTCTGACTAAACTAGAACAAGTTAGTAGAGGTCCCATAATAGGGGTAGAACTCTCCCAGCATAGATTTTTTCATACACAAGACTCGAATCAAAGACCTTAATGAAGAAGAATAGAGTACCTACCACTCCAACTAACCACCCGTCGATGAAACCAATATAAAATTAGTCAACCAGCTTGATTAATTTTGTGAACTTCAAGAGATTTAATGTTTATGAAACCTGAAAAATTCAGATACATTCTCTAAGGGAAACAAGGCAAGACACAGAAGGGGAAAATCAGAGACTCTACGTGTTCACTACATAAACACAAAGGAAGTGAGGTGTGGTGATTATCTAGTTATTCTACCATATATCAAACTAGAGATTACTAATCTTGTAATAGTAACAAAATCTATCATGCATGATTCATGAAGCTTGGTTATCTTTCAGGGTAGCAATTGGCACTTGGAATGTTGCCGGAAGGCACCCATTGGAGGATCTTGAGATTGATGACTGGCTTTGTATGGAAGAGCCATCAGATATTTACATTCTTGGGTGAGTAGTTTCTCTAGTTGCTTCATCCTTCATTGTTTATTCTTTGTTGCTAAAAGTAAAATGAAAATCAAATTTAATGTTGTTCATAGTTTTAAGAGGGTGAAAAGGGTAAGCGAGCAATGGTAAAGTTGTTGTCATGTGATTTAGAGGTCGCGAGTTCATATCTTGGAAATAGCCTCTTTGCCTGCAAAGGTAAGACTGTGTACATCTGACCCTCCCCAGACCCATTTGGTAGGATCCTTGTGCACTGGGAAAGGGGAGGCTAGGCTTTACCATAATTAAATAGTTCAAATCTTGGACATAGCCTTTCTGTCTGCAGGGATAAGGCTATGTGCATCTGACTCTCCCCAGATCTCATCTGGTAGAAGCCTTGTGCACCGGGAAAGGGGAAGTCAGGAATGACCATTTGTAGCAATTGGTCTTCTGAGAGTTTTATTTTGTGACAGTTTCCAGGAGGTAGTCCCATTGAATGCTGGAAACGTACTGGGAGCAGAAGATAGTACACCCATCCCAAAATGGGAGGCAATCATTAGGAAAACTCTAAACAAATCATCAGAACCTGAAAGCAAACACAAATGCTACAGTGCCCCTTCTTCTCCAGTATTAAAATCTTGTGCTACTGATAATATTCTGGCAGAAACCATAGATGATCATCCATTAGACATGATGATGAACACACACATAGTAGCAAATACAGACAATTCTGAGCTGGAACAGAATTTAATGAGAATATATGGCATTGATTGGCCAGAACATCCACTAGATGCAATCCCCATCCCACAAGTCATCGTCGATTCGGATTCGAAATTGCGCAGAGTGGTGAGTAGCTCAGGCAGAATTGGATTGAACAAGAAGGAGAATGCAATGAAACGTTCACACCACAGTTCTGGAAACCTTTGTTCAATGTGGAATGAGCAGCAAGTGATTCCTCAGGTCATTGATTCCTTATCTGATGTGTGTGACATGTTTTCTGATGAGGAAAGTGATGCTTTCAGTGAGGTACCTAGGAAAGAAGAGGATGATGATAATGGAGAAGAGAGTGTGAAATGCTCACGTCCTAGGTATGTTCGAATTGTGAGCAAGCAGATGGTGGGGATTTATGTATCAGTATGGGTGGAGAGGAGTTTAAGAAGGCACATCAATAACTTGAAAGTTTTCCCTGTTGGTGTTGGCCTTATGGGCTACATGGGAAACAAGGTAATGTGTGCTTTTTTCTCATCACTTGTGTCACATCTTTTTGGCATAGATATGTATCAATTCAATGCATTTCAACACATTTTAGAATGAGTACATTATTGTTTTAGGTCTTAAAATGATGCAATATGTCTTAGTTTAGTCTCCCAAAGATGCCAATTTGTCTCAATTTAATTCTCAAAAGATAGAAATATCAAATTTAGTCTCTAAAAGATGTAATTTATCTCAATTTAGTCCCTAAAAATTTCCATTAACATAACTGATGAAAAATTTTCATGAACTAAATTAAGACAAATTGCATTTTTCGAGAACTAAATTTAAAATTTTCATTTTTCAAGGATTAAATTGGAACAGATTGATCGTTCAAACACTAAAATGATATTTTACTCTTTTAAATTGGATTAAATTGGCATAGATATGTATCAATCCAATGCATTTCAACAAGGTAATGAGTACATTATTGTTTTAGGTCTTGAATGATTGGAATCTGTTTTAATTTAGTTTCCGAAAGATGTTAATTTGTCTCAATTTAATTCTCAAAAGATAGAAATATCAAATTTAGTAATAGAAAAATGTAATTAATTTAATGCATTTTGAAACATTTTAAAATAACTAAATTATTATTTTAGTCCCTAGAAGAAGTAATTTATCTCAATTTAGTGTCTGAAAATTTTCGTTAACATAACTTAAGAAAAATTTTTCACGGACTAAATTAAGACAAATTACATTTTTCAATGACTAAATTGAGACAAAATGGAACTAAATTTAAAATTTTTATTTTTCAAAGATTAAATTGAACCAGATTGATCGGTCAAATACCAAAATGATAATATCCTCTTTTAAAATTCCTTGTCAACTGTGATATAAAAAATCTATTATGTATTGTATGAACCATCAATGAATATCACATGTTGAATAACTTTTCAAAATCTGCTGATTCTGAACTGAGTTAATTTGATAACAAATTATGAATATTGCAGGGGTCTGTTTCAGTTAGTTTGACTCTGTTTCAGTCACGTCTGTGTTTTGTTTGTTCTCATCTTACTTCTGGGCAAAAGGATGGAGCTGAACAGAGGAGAAACTCTGATGTTCATGAAATTCTAAGACGAACCCGCTTCTCATCTGTCTTGGATACAGATCAACCACAAACAATCCCTTCCCATGAGTAAGCATTAACTTTTTTTTATCAAAATTTCCTTTACAACTACAATTTGCAGTAAAGTGTGTTTTGTTTATTCAAAATGTATTTATGTATGATACTAAATGTTGGGTGATAAAAAATCATATGAGCAAAAATTCAATGTTGCATTAGATGAGTACTCACACACTCACACTAGAAATGACAGGATTAGGAATGAATGCGTTAGAGAAAAAGTTGGTGTAACACATATCATAGAAAAATTAGTTGAAAATACACCTTAGGGTACGCTTGGTATAAATTCACGTAAAGTACTGTAAAGAAAGTACTGTAGAGAAAAGTGAGGAGAGAGATAGAGAGAAAAATTAGGAGAGAGAAAAAGTATGATAAAAAGTGTGTTTGGTATATATAAAATATGATGTAAAGTTTTGTTGGGAATCGTGAAACACCACGATTTTACTATTTGGATTTTACACCAAACATACCCTTAGAGGTTTGGTTTGGTCATATCCAAAGAATACAGTTTATGTGTGTAGAGTTGATTAAATGAAATATAGTTCAATAACTAGAGGTAAGAGAAGATTAAAAAGACCAATAGAAAAAGGGTAAGTCTATAACGCAACTTGATGCAACAAGTTGCATCATGCAATGCAATTTCAGTCAATAAAATTATAATAAATTCGAAACACGTTGATGGTTATTGCATTTATGTATGCATTACAGTATAGAAATAGAAAGTGACGGCTACAAATATTAAATAACTAGATGTTTGATTATTGTATGCTTCTAACAGCCAAATATTTTGGTTCGGGGATTTGAATTATCGTATCAACTTGTTGGATGAGGAGGTAAGAAAGCTGGTGGCTCTAAAAAAGTGGAATGATTTGATGAATAATGATCAGGTGAGACTAATAAAATCCAAATTTGAACACTTGTTTTCATTGAGAATTCCTAATTTGCTTCGTCTATCCATCCACAGCTAAGCAAAGAACTACGTAGTGGGCATGTATTTGATGGATGGAAAGAAGGGCTGATAAACTTCCCACCCACATACAAGTATGAGATTAATTCAGATAGATATATTGGTGAGAACCCAAAAGAAGGAGAAAAGAAGAGATCTCCTGCTTGGTAAATTCAAGACTCTATTTGCTACCCTATTTCATGAGAATGAATCCTATGCTATGCTGTACAGCATAGAAAAATAAGGAGAGAGAGTGACACATAAGTGAGTCTCATAAATAAGTGAAACCCACATGTAGGACCTACTATGTGTCACTCTATCTGATTACTTTTTTATGATGTAAAATGAGAATGGATCCTATCCTGTACTGCATAGAAAAATAAGAGAAAAAATGACACATAAGTGGGTCCAATAAATAAGTATGGTTTAAGTAATGGTGGATAAGATTATGTATGCAGGTGTGATCGTATATTGTGGGTAGGAAGAGGAATAAAGCAACTAGCATACGGGCGAGCAGAAATAAGGCTCTCGGATCATCGTCCAGTTACTTCTGTTTTCTCAGTTCAAGTTGAAGTATTTGACCATCGCAAGCTACAAAGAGCTCTAAATTTCACTAGTGCAGCTGTACACCCAGAGGTCTTCCTTGATGAACACATAACATAATGGTTATAAAAACACAAGTTTCATCTATTTGATTTTTGAGCTTAAAAATGCATAATTTAATCAAGGGTAAGTACCCTCAAACTTTGCTGCAATGTTCATTC
Organism: Senna tora; assembly: GCA_014851425.1. Lineage (NCBI taxonomy): Eukaryota > Viridiplantae > Streptophyta > Magnoliopsida > Fabales > Fabaceae > Senna > Senna tora. Next base: position 17,133,631 of record CM026270.1, on the reverse strand, counting down.
CTGCCTCCAAACTTCTTTTGGTTCATGCCTACCCCCAAACTTTCAATTTTGTTCATGCCTACCCCCAAATTTTCAATTTTATTCACGTCTGCCCTTTTTGCTAACACCGTTAACTTGTTTTGACGGAATTTGCTGATGTGGACGATAAATTTGCATCTCTTTTGCCACATCATTGTCCACCTCACATTTTAGTTTTTACTTTTATCAAAAAAAAAAGTAACCTATTCCAAAAAAAAACCAAACTTTTACCTTAAAATGTTTATTTATTTGGATTAGGTTCATTTTTTTAATAAAAGTAAAAAATTAAATATGAGGTGGACAATGACGTGACAAGAGAAATACACATTCATCATCCACATCAACAAATTCTGTAAAAAAAATTAACGGTGTTAGCAAAAAAATTGAAAGTTTAGAGGTAGGCATGAACAAAATTAAAAGTTTAGGGGTAGGCATGAACCAAAAAAAAAATTTGGGCGCAGAAATAAACATTGCATCAAAGTTTGGGGTCGGAAAGGTACTTTACCCTTTAATCAGTGAGAAATACTAGTGTTCTTACAAATAGACAATGAAAAGTAGAACATGAAACTTCGAGAGAGATATATTTCTGAAATTTAAAGGCTACATAATTAGGGATCTTGATTTAACAAGACGCATATCTAATAGAATGTATAAATTACACAATTTCAATAAAGAATGTATTAGAAACTCAGAGATTTTGAAGATCAATGCCTATGAGTCAGACAAAACTGCAATTATTAGGATCAATGCCTTAATATAAGAGAAATTGCACAATCTGAGCAGCTAGATGCTGAATAATACTGTTATAGTGCACTTTATGTGACGATCTAGATCTAGATTGTGCACTTCATGCGCTTCATACAAATTCTTGGCAGACTTGTAAAACAGAATTTAAATGCTGAGTCACTTGAATAAAAATTGGACAATTCATAATTTAGACAGTGGAAGAAACCAAAGTGAATAAGAATCCACAAAACGATATTCTCAGGTTGCATGGCTGAAACCTTCATGTGAGAGCCCTGCACACACAACCCCTTCAAAACATGATAGTGAACCAATGCCATCAGAGTATAGTATAATATCTCTCAAACTCGAACACATTCCTCCATAGCATTGAGATTAATATAAGTTAATAACATATAAATCAATAAATTGTTGGAAAACTATGACAAACACCTGAAAAATAATGTAGAGAGCAGAGAATATCAGATTCATCCATTCAACTAGATGTGACTAATGAATTGCTAAGATAAGATTTCACACTACAGAAATATGAAAAACAAAGAAAGGAATTCATCATCACAAGCAAAATACGTCATGAATAATTGAAAATTAACAGGCATCAGGTCTCCAAGGTGATAGCATCAATGGATTTTCAGACGCAAATTACCCATTTGTTTAGATAAGATTCATCATATGCCCATAACAATTTTCGCACTTGAAATGCACAATGGAAAAAAAAAATAAAGATTGAACCCTAAATCCATACCTGAGATATAAAACAAAAGTAGCGATCAGAACCTGTCGGGATTCATTGTAACATCACACTAATATCAGTGGATTGACAGACTAATGAATTGCTATCATCACCTCGCTTTTCCCTCTCAATCAAACCTAACAAATCTACACAACAACAAAAGAAAGATTGAGCTCAGAACTTCTTAGAGGATAAATGGGCCATCACCGACGAGCTCTCATGAGACCCGACTCCGGCACGATTACTTCATCATTGACTCAATTTCTTTTTTCCCTTCTTGGAATTTGAATCTTTGCCTAACCAAAGAAGAATCTAAGAATTAAACCCTAGAAAAACAGAAAACCAAAAGAAGAGCCGCCCCATGATGCATAATAGTAATCGCTAGCGCTTCTGTGAAGAACAGAATGTTCACGATTATTTATAGATACAGCCGTACAGGTTAGGGTTTTGCTTTTTTTTTTTTGGATGAAAAAAGACGTATCAGAGCTGGGTCCAAAATTAAAAATACAAACCTTAAACTCGTTTCAATGGTAGGCCCATCATATTTTGTGTTGGTCAACTAGGCCCATTATATTCGTGAGGTCATTTCATGAAAATGAAATGGCTTATAAGTTGAACCATAAAAGAAAGTTTGACCCCAAAAACCTATAGGAGAGATAAATTATTAAAAAGTTTGGTCAACTATTAATTACAGGTAAATTAAAAAACGAAAGATAGAATTATACATTTCATCACTATATTTTTTATTATAATTACTAGGGGTTTTTCTTGTACATATTAATATATTTTTTATTTTAAAAATAAAATAAAACTATTAATATATTTTAAAATTTGTTTAATTTTTAAAATAATAAAATAAATAATAAAAATTGTTTTCTTCTTTTTTTAGAATAACTAATCATCTATTTCGCACATCCTCCCATCATAATTTTTGTTATATTTTTTAATTATTAAATATATGTTTTATACATCAATAACTAAAAAACCTTCCATCAAAAAAAAACTAAAAAACCTAAAAAGTATATTAATATAGATAAATAATTAAGTCCTTATAATTATAATCAGTATAATTTCATCCTTATACTTTTAAATCAATAAAAAAATGATATCAATTATTAAATTGTATTGATTCATTTTGAAAACCAAGTTCCCTAAAATAATTCATATATGTAACCAAATTAAAATATCATACAATAGTTCATCAAAAAAAAAATATATCATACACAATAGAAAACATTTTTAATGAATCCTTGAAGTATTCACTAAAATATTTAGAGAAATCCTATAAAAGAAGAATAAGGCCTTCAAAGTGAACTCCAAAAGCTCAAGTCACTCCTTGATGCAACAGAATAACAGTAAGTTAACAAGAATTCACTCATTACATGTGATTGTGAAAATTGAAAGAATCTTCATTCAATGCTTTCAGCTTCAGATGGGGTTAGTTTCTTGCTGATCAAAGTATGTATGGTGGATGTTCCATTTCTTCATTACCTGTGTCATATGTGTTGTTTTCATTTTATACAAGATTCTCACCTTATGTCATTAAAAGAATGGTGTACTTTTTGGGCATCGGTTTGTTTCTATTTTTTGACATAGCTATGGATTGCGAAACACCAAAGTTGGATCCTTTAGGAACTTTCAAGGTACGTAGAAATGAGCCATTTCATTGATTATAGTTGACATATACTTGAATTGGAATATACAATCTCTAGGAAACATGTAATGCTTGAAAATCACTGGCTGAAACTTGAAAGTTGATACTAGTATTACACAACCTAGCTAGCTCCTAGGTGGCTGTTATTATTTCCTATAATTGTTGTGAATTTGCAAGTAATTAGACTTTGAAGGTACCACCGTGTTGATCATCATTCCCTTCACTTTCTCCTTGCACATCATATACACTCTTGTTCTTGTACCACTTTGCACATGCAATATAAACCACTAAGTCTATGGATGTTAATGCAGCTAAGAGGAAGTAAAACCTATCTAAATGACCTTCGTTTAGATTTCCAGGTATCCACCCAGGCTTATTACCCTCAGTGGAGATCTTTGTGACTATACTAACTATTAAACTACTCACATAGTTCCCAAGTGACATCGATGTCATGCACAGTGCACTTCCAAAGCTCTTCAACCCATCTGGTGTTTGAGCATTGAAGAACTCCAATTGCCCCACATACATGAAAACCTCAGAAGCCCCTATCATTGCATACTGAGGGATTTGCCAGAAGATGCTCAAGGAGCTTGTGGACCCACCTGGCGTTGCATACTTGAGCCTATAGGACTCTACTGTACCAGCTGAAACCATTGCCATTGCTGCTATAACAAGGCCAACTCCCATCCTTTGGAGCTCACTGACTCCCTTTGAAGGAGTTCTTTTGAGTCTCCTGATGAGTGGATCGAGAACTCGACGGTAGAGGAAGATGAAGATGGCGACGCTGAGGATGTCGAAGGTAGACATGCTTGCTGGTGGTATTCTGAAATGAGAGAAGGTGGTTCTCATGGCATCACCTTGCTCCACGAAAAGAGAAGCCATCTGTGTGAAGACTACAGAGTATATAATCGTGCAGAGCCAGATTGGGATGAGTCTTAGTATGCACTTCACTTCTTCTACTTGGGTTATAGGGCAGAGACGCCAGGGGTTGAAAAGGCCACCATTAATCTGGTGATCCTCTAGATCTCTTGATGATATAAATGCCGCCCTATCTAAGAACCTGCAACAACACACACATATGATGCAAATTCATCAACTTCCTATGTTTTTCAACAATACCTTAATGATGGATGCAATCTATTTCAATTTAGTTTAAATGTTGTTGAAGTCCCACATCACTTAGTTAAATGACTTATACGCTATGACTTATACGCTGTATATATAGACTAAGGTAATCCTCTCCTTATGAGAGCTCTTTTAGAGTGAGTTAGGCCTCTTAAAAAATATCAAATTTAGTGCGCGTTCGGTTATGAGAAAGCACAAGGGAAAGGAAAAATTTAAGACCTACTTTTTCTTTTTCTTTTCCTTTGTCAGAATTTAAAAAAAAATAAAAAATAAAATAAAATACAAAATGTCTATTATACTCTTTGATTTGACACAATCCTAACATTCTTTTTTTTATTATTTTAATATAACGGGTAAAGTGGTAATTTTAATACATTCCCATTCCAACTTTTTACTACCAAACACATCAAACACATTCCCTTTCCCTCTCCCTTTCTACCTACCAAACGTACCCTTAGTCTCTAAAAGATACAGTTTATCTCAATTTAGTCATGGGAATCTCCCTTGATGTAAATGATAGAAAATTTTTCAATGACAGTAAATAATTGAGACAATTTAATTGCATTTACATCTTACCAAAATGATAATCTACTCATTAAAACTTGAAAGTAGCATTGCAATTAAGGGCAAAATGATGATGGGTAATAGAATTTCTCCTTAGATTCAGAATGAGTACTTACTTAAAGCCATGGGTGTGAAGGAGATTTTTTGTGGCATTAATGGTGGAGTTAGTGTACTTAGCTTCCAAACCATACAAGTCCTCCTCCCCATTTGGTAGCATTTGGACTCTCCATTTGAGTGATGCAGCAACAATGACTTGACAAATCCTAGAAAAAGGATTCCCACAAGGCTTGAAGTGCCTATACCTTGGGGTCCCAACCAAGAACAACACCAACGCAGCAAAAGCAGAGGCAGTAGAGACCCAGAAACCCAGAACCCAAATCCCTTCATCCTCAAAGTATCCCAGAATGGTGTTTGAGAATAGCGAGCCAAGGTTCAACGCCAGATAGAAGTAGCTAAAGAATGCCACTTTTGAAAGACTCTCTTTGGAGTGCTCTTCATCGAACTGATCGGCCCCAAATGTGGCTATGTTTGGTTGGTACCCTCCATTCCCAAGAGCAATGAGATAGATTGAGATGTAGAACATGGCAATCTCCAACCCTGAATGTTGCTCGCACTCAATTGATTCACTCCCACAACCTTTGGGTTTGATCAAGAAGAGGTACGATGATAGTGACAAGGATGCTAAGCCCTGTATTGTCAAATGAAAAGAATATGAATATCCATCCATTGGATAATATAAAATACTATTTTAGTCCCTCATATATTGTTATTAATTACTTACTATTAGAAAGATGAGCTGAAAGATAGCACAGGTTTTGTATCTTCCCCAATAAGAATCGCTAAGGAAAGCACCCACAAGAGAGAAGATGTAAACTGTTCCAGTCCACTTGCTGACATTGTTAGCAGCATCAGCATTGTTTTGGCCTAACACTCTTGTCAGGAACAGTACGAGGTTCACTCCGATCCCGAAGAAGGCTAGTGTTGCCAAACCTTGATTAACTATACCAATCAAACACATAAACAAATTGTGTAATTAATTATTAGTGTCTATTTATTTATTTATGTACTATATATGTTAAATACAATCAAAGGCATAATGTAATGTAAATAGAAAGTTGTTTAAGATAAACACGAGGTTAATTAATTCATTCATTCATTCATTTCAACCTAAAACCACTGAGAAATGCTTTAATGGCTGCCAAGTTATAACCAACAAAAACAAAAGCTTTAAGTTTGTGTTTGATAGAAAAAAAATACGATAAGGAGAGAGACCACCAAATAAATTCACTTTGATTGAAATTATATTTTTGTCTTTTTTATTTTTATTTCATTCTCATTTTTAATGGATAAAGTAATTATTTTATTCAGTTTTATTTCATTTACATCACATCATATCACATTGACATGATATTTTCCTTTCCTTTTTTTTTTATTTTCATTTTCATTCTCATTCTCTCATCTTTTCTCCCTACCAAACACACCTCGTATTTGTATGACAGTGACAAACAACTTTCATTTATATCATTGAAAAAAATGTTTGGTAAAATTTGTTTAAGAAAGAATAAATAAAAGGTTTAGCGATCCAAATTTAATTTATAATTTTTTAAAAAAAAATAAATTTATTTGAACAGATAATAACTAAAATTGTCTATATATATTTTTTTGAAGATTAATATTGTTTAGGCTGAAATAAATAATTTTCATAAAAAAAAGTCGAAAATAAGAATGAAGTAAATGGATTGATGAAGAGCTGAATTATAGGCGGAAACATTTATCAATAATGAAGGTAAGCTTATCACACCTATCACTATCAGGCTATCAGCATCAGATAGTTTTGAAAAGCGGCAAAGGAAAAGAAAAGAATTGAGTGGAGAATTTGTTGTGTTATGCTGTGACTACGTTTCGTGACACGTGGCAATGAGTCACAACGTGCAAAATCCTGTGACTGATTACGCGTCACTCTCCTATTTCTCTCAAATGCATCATTCTTTTCTTCTGCTTCCTCAATCCTATTCATCTTCCTCCTCTCTCTCTCTCTCCATTAGCCACAATACTTTTCACTACTTCAATTATATATATATATATATAATTTTTTTAACTATTTCGTGAAAACTTGAAAGGAATCTTTAATTAATATTTTTAAAACACTAATTAATAAATCTTTTTATTTAATGTGACTTTATCAATAAAATTTTATATACAAACTTTAAATTTAAGATTTTATTATATATATATATATATATATATATATATGTAAGTTAATGACTTTTTAATAAGAAATTCAACATTTTAATTCCAAAAAGGTGTTTGATAGAATAACTTTGATATACAGATTAAAAAATAAGTCTAAAAATCTTATAAACTTAAAAATTTTATATATAATTAATCTCATATTTCTTGACTTTTTAATTAATCACACCTGAAGGAGTAATATTATTTTAATTTTACGGGATAAGATTATTTTTAATTATAAAATATAACTATTTAAAATAGTATTGAAAATATAAAAATTAAAACAAATAAAAGTTTAATCCATATATATACCAAACACCTTCTCATGAAAAGTTAAGTTTTTTAATGGACATTTATTTTGTCTCGCTTTTACTTTTGAATGGTGAATATGAAGGAAGCCCTTCAATTATATAGTTGTAATAATTGAATCACAACCAAAAACCTCTCAATGAGATCAATCTATATGAATAATTGTGTGTTATAGAAGAGTCTGTGTATCTCTCTCAAAACTCTCTAGAAACATCCATCTTGTATCTAATTACTAATTAGCCATCTAGTCTCGTTATAGCTGCCATGAGGCACACTCCCCCAGCATGCAACAAAGCACACACAAACACTTGGTTTTCTGAACCAAAACGCAACCCATCCCTCCTTGCTTAGTGTTTTTTTAATTATTATTTTTTATATTCAATTCTTAAAAGAACGAAAATTAACATCATCTATTGAAAAAGTTTTTATCAATAATAATTCTACAATATTCAAAGAATTAATCATCAGATTAATTTAGTAAACACTCTCATCATATACTTAAAAAAAATTAAACCACCGCACGCAGCTAGCGCACAATAAAAGACTTCTCGATCTTCAACCAAAACATAAAACCCACTCCTTCCTATTTACTCCTCGCTTCACTCATAACCTATCTAAAATATACTATAATATACGTATACGTATCATCATATTCATATATATATATATACACACACGCGCGTATGTATATATAATGGAGTTGGTTTATGATGCAACTTGTTGCATGCATGCAATGTAATTTCGGCCGATAGGATTATGACACCTGAAAAATTACATTGCATCTCAAGTCATCCTACCCACATGTCACAATCTTATCGGCCGAAATTACATTGCATGCATACAACAAGTTACATCATAGACTCACCTTACATAATGCCAGTGTAATTAATAATGTAATTTGACTCATAATTACGAAGGTGGTAAGAATAAATAGATATATAAATTAATAAAAGTGCAATTAATTTTGAATGAATATATAATTATTGGCTTACAGAGTATGATAGTTCCAGCAAGCCATCTTCCAGATTTGGCTCGGATTGCAGGATCACCATGCCAATCAACACTTCCATCAAGAGTAGTACTCATTCCTTCTTCTTCTTCTTCTCCCAAGAACTTCCTCAAATCAATAATATATTTAATTTCCTCAAACAGATATATTAATGTAAAAATATATATATAAATATGAAGCCAGAAATAATTAAAAATAATAATTAGCTTGTATTAATACTGACCTGTTTGGGTACCTCTAACTCTAAGGACGCCATTGTTGAGTTATCAATGAATGTTGATCTCAAAAGGCAGAAGATGAGAAGTTAAGAGAAGGGTGCGTAGGCTCTTAATTATTATTATTATTATTATGGAGAGTGATCGAGGAAGTTGCACAAGAAGTGAAGACAGTGTGGGAATGAATAAATAGAGGAAGTAAGGGTTGCATCAACGGTGGAGATTTCTCACTCAAAATCTGAAGCCGTCCACCTGGCGAGCAACCAATCATCCCAAACTCTGTAAAAAAAATATATATATATTATTATTTTAAAATTTGTTTGGTATTTGAAATTGCGTATTAAATATGAATGCTATTTCTTTGGACTCAATTATACGGCAGGTCTGTGTTTTGTGTTATACACACACACACACATATATATATATATATAACATATAATATAATATAATATAATTCTTTTCTATTAGTTTTGTAAATAATGCAATCCGAATATAATTCTTTTCTATTAGTTTTGTAAATAATGCAATCCGGAAGAGTCTTGGGATTCTAGGATACAAGTAGTCAAGTATGGTTTGGATTGTATATACGAGCTCTTTATTTTATTTTATTTTATCTTTTGTTTAAATAAAAAGGTACTAAGGAGTAATAGGGGGCATCCCAATATTATTGGGTAAAATAATTAAGGTAAAAGGATGTTTCTTATTTTTAATGTTCGGCGTTACTGTGAATTGTGTCCTCAATATTTTTTGTTATCAATTGTATTATATCCCTAATGTTTTATTTTTTATCATTGTTATCATTTTTCACTAACGCCGTTAAATAATTAACAGTTTTTGTTGATATGGCATCAAATATCGCAAAATGAGTTGATTGGAAAAAAAGTATTTTCACACGTAGCAAAATGAGTGAGAGCACAATTAATGGCGCGGTGCTTCAACTTGTCTGAGAAGAAAAAGTTTATGATTCAAAACAACACAGTATTATTGTGCATGCTAGAATAGAGAAAAATCTAAGTTGAAAAATATTTTTGCTCAGTCAACTTATTTTGGCATGTGTGCAGATACCACATCAACAAAACGATTAATTATTTAACAGCGTTAGTGAAAGGGGTAATATTGATAGAAAAATAAAATATAGGGATATACCAGCAAAAAAATGTAGGGGACAAAATTGACAAGGATGCTAAATGTTGAAGGTAAAAAAATATTATTTTGCCAATAATCAATGCGGGGGCTTAAATCGTAAGCATCTTATCAATCAGAAATACTCAACCAAAATCTTGAGTGATATAGATCTCTAAAATACGATGCTGGTCTTACAAAATTTTAGATGATTTTATAGAGATTTACAATCTATCATTATTTCTGCCAATGAGAGTTAGACTAATTAATTAGTGTAAGATAACGGTTTAATATCATTTAAGTAATGTCTCAAATTCAAAATTTTGTGAATATAATTATTTTTATTTAAAGATTCTTTCATCATAACTAAATATATGACACGATAGATTAGTTGGGACTTGAGAGATAACTAAAAAATCTTTCATATATGCCAATTATTCACATTCAACTTTTTCCTTTTCTCTTTCTATTATGAGCATGTGCAGTTTTGGGATATATATATAGTCTATCTAACTGGCCATCTATATATACACTTTTAACATTTGGACATATTCGAAACACTCTTTTTATTAATTTATTTTGTGCATTCCAAATTAGATTTTGAGTTTGACAGCTAGCAAAAATTCCTTTCTCACGTCTATTCTGAAAATTTGTTTAAAAAAATGTCACGTGTATATTAATTTGTTTTTAAAAAATGTACACATTTTATTTACAATGGAGACTTTTATAATAAAATTAAGAAATTGTATTAAATTTAACCCGAACAAATTAATAGGAAAAAAGGCTGTCAAATGTACGGAAGATGAATTTCTAAAATGAGTTTCTCCATTTATTAAGTACAACCAATTGAGTAATGGTAACAAAATTCATTAAAACGACATTAATAACTTTGTTTTTTTTACATTATATTATTTTGTATTTTAATTAATTTTTGAATGAGTTTTCCATTGCAGTCAATTAAGTACAACCGTATCCATTTAAGTAATGGTTACAAAACTAATTAAAACGACATTAATTATTTTGTTTTATTTTACATTATATATTGTGTACTTCAGTTAATTCTGCATCACATTATTTCACACAGAGCTAGCATTAGAGAAGTTTGAATTGAACTTATCAAATAACAACGTCAAAACATTTTATGCTTACCAAACATAGAGTTGATGTAAGTGGTAAGGAATTTAGTATCTTTTAAAAAATGTTTCAAGTTTAAAATTTTATAAATGTAACTATTTAAAATTAGTCGTGGCAATGCTTCGGTCGAGGTTTGAGGTTTAAGGTTTAAGGTTATATATATATTTTACGATATGGCCGGTAATTGGTATCAAACCTAAAATATTAATTATTATTTTTTAAATTAATTAATGGTGTGTTTGGTTAGTGGTTTTGAGGATGTAATGAGAATGAGAATAGGAATAGAAATAAAAATGTTGGAGGGAATGAAAATGTCATGTCAATATGATGTGATGTAAATAGAATAAAAGTGGATAAAATTGTCATTAAAAGTGGGTAAAAAAATAAGAACAAAAACATAATTTTATTACATTACAAAAAGTGAAATTTGTTTGGTAAGAAGAATGTTGAATGTAACATCTAACACTGCATTCTCAAAACCACCAACCAAACACACCCTAAAAGTGCTAGATATTGTAATTTCACCAAACCTTATATACACAACACACGCATATATAGTTGCGATATATGTCCTAATCAGAAACCATTAATTTAATTACAAAGTAAGAATTAAAACAAAGGTGTAAAACAAGGAATACAACTGTTAAGCATGCATGCATCACCTAATTATAATTCAAATTGATCTTAATTACCTTTACTTGCGATAAAAAAACTACACACATGTACGTCTTTGTATGTCCATGTGTACACGTATAAACATATACACTATTATAATACATTTTTCCCTTGATACACTAATTTGTAAGGTTTGGATGACTTGGTTATCATCTGATTTATCAATAGAGTTTTAAATTTAATTATATTTTTATTAATTTTAAATCATAAAATATATATATATATATATATAGAGAGAGAGAGAGAGAGAGAGAGACATGTGTTTCTTGGTGTTGAATGTTTATATATATATATATATATATATATAAACCTTATTAATTAGTCGGAAAATTTCAAGGTTTATTTAACTTTTAATTTGAGGATTTGCCAAATAAATTAAACTTGTTAGTTGTTACCATTCATTCATGCACAATAGTTCCATCATCTTGAAAATGACATATTTAAAAATTGGATTTATCTAACATCGTTTCTCTAATTGATGGATCAGTGAAATTAGTTTCATTTTAACATTATAAAAACCACTGATCGTACCATGGACTGCCATATATATTTTAAGTTTTTTTTTCAAGTTATTCCCAAGTCGGATTCCACCCTTTTATTCATTTTAATAAATATTAACGTCATAACCAAATTTAAACGATCAGGAATTCAGGATATCAGTGATAATTACATATCGCCAAGACAATAATGACAATATTGATTTAATTATATATTAACAAAAATATACGTTTAATTTAGACTAAGTTTTCAATAATATTCATACATGTAACCTCTATATATATATATATATATATATATATATCTTAATTAGCTTGTTTTATCTAAAATGATATATGTCCCTACCCATAGATGGTACTTGTGTGGTGTGAATTAGAAGGAGGACCAATAACTGAAATATTTTACGATTTGTTGCTTCAAATTTAAATCTGTGAGATCACTTATCACTCTTTTTGTCGGTCTCTGATATTGGTAATCACCATCACCTTAATTAATTACCCTTTGTTTTGTTGGATTATATATCTGTGTACGTACGTACGTTATTAAAATATGAACCACATATTTTAAAAGTATTTTAGTAGTGCTAAACTTTAGTATATTTTTTCAATTATATAGTATCATTTGTAAATATTAATAAAAACTCACATTAATACGGACCTACCTAATTAAATGAATTAAGGACCAACTGACTGGAAGGAAGTACTGAAATTCAATACTATTGTATTATATAATATGGTCTCCTAGGATTGATATGCGTTCTAGGCTTCTAGCTGGTGTATATATATGATGCATGGGAATGGATTCAGTGCTTGGCTCTTCTATGTATTAGTGTGCTAGGCCAATTTTTTTTCTTCACTTATTTTTATTTAAACTTGAAAAATTGTAAACTTTTTTTAAAGAATAAGAGTTATAGATACAAAAAAATAAAAAATTTCACACAAATAAGGACCTACCGTGAATGGTTTAGGAACCACTTTTATTAGGGACTAAAAAGTTAGTCCCTAATCCACTTATAGTAAATCTCGATTTACGTGAAATTTTTTATTTTTTATTTTTGGTATCTATATCTTTCATACTTTAAATATTCTTTAATTACATTTTGCTTGACTTCTTGGTTTGATTAAGGTGATGGTGATTACTATAAATTTTGACCGTCGAAATAATTAAGTTATTAAAAAAAGACAATGATAATATTTTCAACCGTTAATAATCGTCGATAATACTTTTTCAACAATACTTTCTTTAAGGGTAATTTTTGAGATGACCGTCATCAATAACTGTATTGTCGAATGAAAATAATATTATTGACCATAAATCACCGTAACAAATTTTTATTATTAACTTTTTTTAACCACTCATGTCTACGATCAAAATTTAATTGTTAAAAAAATATACTAATTATTTTAATAATTAAAATTTAATTGCTACATTGAAAAAATGTATTTTTTCAATAATTAATAGTGACCATCAAAATACAAATTGTTTTAAAATAATTGTTTTTCTTATAGTAGTTAGAGTTATTAAAATGGGCTAAGTCTTATGGGCCGACCTGTTTGGCCCTATAAAATATATAGGGTCAAGTTATAGAATTCTCGGTCCTAATTAAAAACGAACCAACCCAACTCGGCTAAAAAAAGAATAGAATCAAAGCGGGTTATGGTCAAACCAGGCTAATCCATTTTTAATTTTTATTTTATTTTTAAGATTTACATATTGAATTAATTTTATGAATTTCATTTTAATTCAAATTATATTAAGCTAGCATTTTGAGATTTTATTTTATTTATCTCATTATTTTAATTTATATTTTATCAATATATCTATTATTTTGACTTTTAAATAAAAATAAATATTATATTATAACTATTTTGTAATTATTTAATACTTAACAATTTTCAATTTTTTTTAAAATAAAAAAGGGTTAACTCAGTCCTAATTAAATAGGATCAACGCGAATTAAGACCAGACTAACTCATTTTAGTACCTATAATAATAGTGTTACCAGTTAAAAATTTTTTATTTATATATATATATATTTTTTTTCTCAAACAACTTAAATAATTTATATATACTCGTAAAATAAAACATGTCCAAAGTCCAAACCTTCCTTCCACAAAACAATTATGTTCACTCAATACTCGATAGTCCTAGCAAGGGTCTAACAATGAGCACGTAATGCGAAATATGAGCCATATATTTATATCCATCAAAGTGAATTTTATGATTAATTTTTTGGATACCGTAGAACTTATTGTTGGGACAATTTTCTCAACGGATCGGATAACGCTTCATTCTTTTCTTTTTAAAAATCAAACTTAAATAATAATAATTAAGAAAATACAGACATTTTACCATATGAATGATGTATCATACTATATATGTTAGCATCAACTATATATATATATATATATATATATATATGAAAGAAAAGAAAAAAAAGGGGAGGGGGGGAGGGGGGACGATGAAATAGCCAATAATAATTAATGGAAGACAGAAATCTAAGTAGAAGGATGAATGTATATATAAGTGCATCCATCCCCAATAAGATACTAAAATCACACTTTAATTTATTGTCGAATATTCGACTATATATATATACATATAATTAAGAAAATGTCATATTCATCCTTGAAGGGTTGTCCTAAGATGTCTCATATATAGTGTTTTTCTACAAATATATACACGTTCAGCATTAATGCTTATTATTAATAAGTGGTTGAGGTTGAGGGAACATGAAAGCTAAGCTTATAATAATGACTTCACACACTTATATTTGTTGCCATTTAGGTGCTCAGATTTTTGTCATATCAAGAGAAAGCTAGGTGGTGCAAATAATAGAGCCTGAAATATAATATAATATAATCATTTTCTTTTATTTCTATTTTTAAATAATAATGATTGCTATTTAGGTTTTCTAATTAATTTTGTATCAATTTTACCTATATTATTGAAGGGCATCAGAATTAAGTCCTTGTTCTTTAATAAGAAATGGGGATGAAAATGAGAAAGAAATGAGTGGGGTCTCATCTATTTTTTACTTTTTCATTTCTATCAACTTTTTTTTAAAAAAAAAAGAAAAAAAATTACAAAATGTCTATTATATCCTTTGATTTGACACAATTATAACTTTCTCTTTTTTTTTTTTTTTAATATAAGGGGTAAAGTGGTAATTTTAATACATTCTCATTCCATTTTCATTCCCAAACTTTTACTAACAAACACAGTAAACGCATTCTGTTTCCGTTTCCCTTTCTATTTCCATTTTTGCGTAAAGAATGTTCCCTAATTAAGTCTTCCCTTAACACATTGAATTTTTTTGGATAAAATGCATATATACCCCCTGAGTTTTGGGTCAGGGGCACATAGACCCCCTGAGTTTTAAAATGTTGCACATAGACCCCCTGAGTTTTCACTTTGAGGCAGAGACACCCCTTCTGTTAGGATTCCGTGAAAATTAGGCGTTAAGTACCACGTCAGCAAACATGTGTGAGGGGTGTCTCTGCCACAAAGTGAAAACTCAGGGGGTGTATGTGCCCCTAAAGTGAAAACTCAGGGGTGTATATGCCCCTAAAGTGAAAACTCAGGGGTCTATGACCGATCATCCACCGAAACGAATTTGGTAACTAGTCCCTCAGGTATTGCGGGGGCCATTAATGGGAGTGACCCTCCCAACGAATGACGCTTCATTCTCATCCTTATATAGATCGAACGCAGGAGGTGATAGTTAAGGGAACACGAATCTCTTACCATCTGTGCCACACTACATTGATAACACATTGAATTATATTAAATCCCACAAATCTGATTACACATAATAAAATATATATCTTCCCAAATTTTGCCCTCTAAATATAATTCTTATTTTTGTTAGTTAGTTTGATGTTTAAATTTTTTTATATATAAAGCCCTAATTTCCTTATAAATTCTCTAATTTCTTATAATTAGCAGCTGGAATACAATTTTTCATGTATGGAATTAGGATGGGGCTAGTCACTATAATTTACTTTCATCAATTTAAGAACATATATATGTACATACATAGAAATAAGCTTTTTATTTCCAATTCCACCACTTGTTATGATTTTATTATGGTTGAAATTAAGAAATTGAAACCAGCACAAATGAGGTTCAAAAGCACACTGATTAGCAAGAATAATGGATCCTCCAAAATAGAACAAAGATATTAAATTCGTAAAATAAAAGAATGATATATAGAAAGAAAGAAAAAATTAAGGAACCACAATTACTAGAAACTAAAAATTTTTGGCAAAAGGGCGTTACTCCCAACGATTGGCACCACCGTCAATTTTATATCTTTAACGTATTTTTGTTGTCAATTATATTGTATCCTCAATGTTTTATTTTGCTATCAATGTTACTCTTTTCATTAAAAATAATTAACAATTTTTATTGATGTGACATCACACGTGGCAAAATGAGCTGATCAGGAAAAGTGAGAAAAAAATGACGCGGTACTTCAACTTGCTTGAGAAGAAAATGTTTAGAGTTCAAAACGACACAGTATTATACATGTTATAATAGAGAAAATTTTGAGTTGAAAAATACATTTGTCCAGTCAACTTATTTTACCACGTGTGATGTTACATCTACAAAAATCGTTAATTATTTAACGGCGTTACTAAAAAGGGTAACATCAGTAAAAAAATAAAACGTTGAAGGTACAATTATAACAGCAAAAAAAGTTTAGGGCAAAATTCTGTTGATAGAAACGCTAAACATTGGGAATAAGAAACACTCTTTTGTCAAAATTTTTCTTCTCCTCTCTTTAGAGAATCTTCTTCTCTAAATAGCTTGTGGGTACCTAGAAGTAATTATGTTTCTTCATTAGAAAGGAAATAGAAATGTGAGAGAAGTAAATTAATTAAGTACTATATAAAATATAAATGTAAGATTTTCCTTTTACACGCACATTTTGATCATCAGGTCATGAAGATTGCCATTTTAATTTGCAGGTGCAAATAAATAAATTTGGATTCCTATTAATTAAATTTGAATCTCATTATTATCGACTATGAATGAAAATTCTAGATTTTTACAGATGTATTTATTTATGTATAGACTAGACCATAAGTAATATAATAAGTATATATATAGAATCTCCACAGCGGATGAGTATTACATAACCTCAGGGTCTAATGACTAATTAATATGTACATAAAAATAATTAAATTTCCTAAAATCTAAATTATCCACATAGACGTTGAGATGAATATGATGTTCAAGATGACAATATATATGTATATATATACAATAACAATCTCCAAAGCGGGTGAGTATTATATTCTGAACATGAAGTTTAAACAAACTATATATATATATATATATATATATATATATATATATATATATATATATATATTCTGTCTCTTAGCTTTAATATCATAATTTCATCATATCTGTGTGAATATTCTAGATTTTTTGCAGTCTAAATTATTTGTGCAGCATACTAGACCAGAAGCTATGTATATAGTTGTTCAAACTTCAGATTCAAAATACTCACCCACTTTAGAGATTTTGTTTGGTATATATATATATATATATATATTAAAATATTCATCTATTTAAGTAAGATTTTGGATTCGAAACTTTTGTGAATACAGTTATCTCCGTTAATTAGGAGATTCTTCTATTATAACTATGTGCACGACATAAATCGAGTCCGAATTAGTCGAGACAGTACCTCAAAACTTGAGTAGGCAACAAAAAATATTCATATCATCATCATAGCTATGTGAATATATATATATATATATATTTGCAAATTTAATTATTTGTGTACAAACTAATATAATTGCTTCAGATTCTGAATACTCACCCACTTAGAGATTCTCTTTGGTGTGTGTGTATTGTCTTCTTAAAATAAGACATGTCATGTGACAACTTCCTCCCTCCCTATTTTTTTCCTCTTTGTATGAGGTTTTTCTTCCTTTCACTGGAATTTTTTTTTTTTTTTTTGCGAGAGTTTTATTTTACATTTATCTATAGAAGTTCTTTTCATAGAAATATTTTGGAAATATATAACTTTTACAAATTCACTTACATATCTATGAGCTAACATTGAAGAAAAGTTGCATGGCAATAAGATTTTCTCATAAAGGACTCAAGGGTGTATATTGCCTCTTAGTTCATATCTTGAGGTTCTTCTCTTTATCTATAAGAAAATTATAAGTTTGAAAATATTGTATGTTATTTGAATTTATGTAGGAGATTTAGCTCTTAAGTTTCTTAATTGTATTGTTTAAGATCTGTATTTTTTTTAAAGATTAAATTTAGGTAAGGTTTCTTATATCTTTGTTATAAGGTTTATTATAAGTAAGACACGTGGCAAAAAGTATTTAAATAACCAATCACAGTAAAGAGAGAATTTAGAAGATCACTTTTTACATAACTAATCGTATAAGAGATAGTATGTAAATGAAACATATGAATAAAAAAAAACCTCATAACAAAAATATAAAAATTTTACTAAGTTTTTTTAAAAAAATGATGTACAGCCTTACGAAAGTTCTTATATTGTATTGTATGATCTTGTGTTTTTCTTCAGGAATAAAGCTGCCTTCTAGCCAAAATTTATAAAAACAAAACAAAACAAAACAAAAAACAACCTAGTCACAAAATGACAATATTTGTCTATTATTTTAGAGAGAAAAAAAAAATAGAAGAAGAGAGACCCAAGGCCTTCAAGTGTAGTGGACAAGTAAATTACCAATATAATAAAGCCCATATATAATATATAGATATAACTAAATATTGGGGGGTGGCTTAAGAGTTAAGAAAAAACTATCATCAACTAAATTGGGCTTCAATGTATACAATGCTCTTATTGGACTGGCTGGATTAGAATAATGTAACCCACAAACCCAAACTTTTTTATGTCACTCCTTTTTAAAAACAACTTAATTTTTCAGTTTAAAAAAAAAACTTAATTTTTTATAATTTTTAAAAGATAAATTATTAATATGAAACAAGTAAAAAAAAACAAAGATCAAAATCCTATTTTGGCCATTGGCTTAGAGTAAGAAAAAGCAGTTGCTACATCTTAGACTCTAATACTTGTTTTCTTTATTTGAGAAATAGAATTAGAATTAGAATAGCACAATTCAAATGGAATGTTTTTTCTTCTAAATTTTGGTAATACATTTTTAATTTAACTTTTTTATAAGAATTTTTTATTTAACTTTTAATATAGCTAAAATAAATGTTCGGTTGTCTCCTTAATTAACCATATTAATATAAGTGCCAAGAAAGTGGGGGAAGAAGAGAAAATAACGAAACACAATGAATTAGTAGTTTCTTTACAAAAAAAATATATAGGTCAAAAGTTCATTTTGGTCCCTTATGTTTATTCAAGTTTCATATTAGTCCTTTATGTTTTAAAAGTTTTAAATTAGGCCTTTATCTTTCTCCGAAGTTTCAAATTGATCATTTCGTCCATTTCTTCCATTAAGTGTTGACGTGGTGTGATGAGGTGGACATATCATCTCTCCTACGTGTCCATTTAAGCTGATGTGTCACTCTACGTCGTCGCCATGTCATTGTCACATCATCTTCCATTTCATTGTCTGTTATGACGTGTCGATGATGTGGCGAGGACGTGGAATGCCACGTCAGGAGTTAACTTAAGAAATTGACGAACTTGGGACATAAAGACCAATTTGGGACTTGTGGAAAAGATAAAGGAGTAATTTATAACTTTTAAAACACAAAGAACAAATATGAAACTTGAGTACAACATAAGGGAGTAGGGACCAAAATGAACTTTTGAAAGAAAAAAAATTTTCTAGTCTCACAATAAGGGTGTGTGTTTAGCTTCTGAAAATAATTTTATTTTGTATGTTTAAAAATTGATTTTATTTCAAGTTTTTATTATCTCTAGAATACACTTATTATATAAAGTTAAAATTTTGTACATACTTAAATAGTTATATAGGCTTTTAAAAAATTTAAATTTAAATTTAAATATAATTGTTTTTTATATAGAATTTTAATATAATTAACTGATAATATTTATATAAAAATGGTTCACTTTCTTAAAAAATCAGAAAAGCAACAATAATTATATTTAAAAATGCTAAAATTATTTTTTTAGATGTTTCATATTTTCAATCTATTTTAAAATTATTTTTTTATTAAAATGCACCAAATATATTTTTAATCACATTTCCTATTTTTAATAAAAATGAAAAAGAGGGATTAAAAAAAATGAAGAAGAGAGTACAATTAAATACATCGTACCTTACCATTAAATTCTTTTATCAAAGTAAAAAAAAGAATACAGAAACTCTTTTGTCAAATGTAATAACATAACATGAGTTACATTTTACGTTGCCATCAGTTAGTTATCTTTAATCTAAGTCAACTATAACAGCCACCAATGTCTAATTACTTACTATTTTTTGTTATATTTTATAAATAATTATAGATCTATTTTTGTCAAAAACAAGTCATTATTCTCGTCAATTTCAGGAGAAGGAGAATTATTTATAAAAAAAAGGAAAAATTATATAATCTAGATTATTTTTTGTTGAAAAGAAAGATTGTAATTTACCTTTCAACGATTGTTTTTTTGCTGTCACGTCCTTTTACTAAATTCTACTTCTTGACCTGTTGACCCAACATGTGTTTGGGATGGGACAATGATCCGCACTTTATCTACAAAGTATAAAATTTGTAGTGTGAAATAGAGATTAAAGAGGGGAGAAGTTTCCCCTCCTAAGAGGGAAGTAAGCAGCGAGGAATAATTTTTTAGGACCAAAATGTTTTTAAAAAATTATGATAAATAACAAAAATAAATGCAAAATTGATATTCTATACTCTTATATTTCATTTTTTTTAATTTTCTTTTCACTCTATTAAATAATATTATTCTTGTATTTTATTATGGGTCAAAACCTCAAATTGGTCATTTATGTTTGCACGAAGTTTTATATTAGTCCTTTATGTTTCAAAAAGTCTAAATTGATCATTTATGTTTGCAAAAGTTTCAAATTGGTCCTTTCGTCCAAATCTATTTATTTCTTCCGTTAAGTGCTGACGTTGACACATTATCTCTCCTACGTGTCAATTGAAACTGACGTGGCAATGACGTGCTGCTGACGTGGCATGACATGTCAGCTTAGATGGACACGTCGGCACTTAACTTAAGAAATTGACGGAAGTGGACGGAAGGACCAATTTGGAACTTCTTGCAAACATAAAGGACGAATTTAGACTTTTTAAAACATAAAGAACCAATATAAAACTTCGTGCAAATATAAAGGACCAATTTAAGATTTTGATCTTTATTTTAATTTTTTTTTACAGATAAAACATATTTTTTATAACATATTTCTATTTTTACTTCTTCTTCCACTTTCCCTGTTATTTTTTTACCAAATTAATCTCCTCTTATCAAACACCCAAGGTGTAGAGAATCCATTCACAAGAAATTTCTATCCGTTTGGGATAAGGGTGCATCTGATTTTGAACCAACAATGAACACCCAAAGTATATTATTTATGTTCGTACACTTCTTTTTTTATTCAGCACCACAACCACCTACCTAAAATCACAAAATAAAAAGCCTCTTTATTTTTTCTTAAAAAAAAAGTTAATTAATGATGTTTGGGTGGGACCCATTACTTTCTCATCCATATCAGATATGATTATATAATATGAATGTGTTATGATTTACGAATGATCTCATGGTGGTGCCTCCTCCTCTTAAGTGTGCTCTTTATTGCAAAGATTGGTATATACAGGTTATAAATAATAATAAAAAAAAATAAAATACTATTTAGTCCCTGAATTGTTGGTGAAACTATTATTTAAATCCTCAAATTTATCAAAAATATTATTTTGTCCCCAAAATTTGTAACTATATCAACTATTTAGTCCCCGAATTTGACAAAAATACTATTTAGTCTCCGAATTTGTAACTATGTCAACTATTTAGTCCCCAAACTTGGCAAAAATACTATTTAATATCTGAATTTGCAACTCTGTCAACTATTTAGTCTCCTGACTGTTACCCGTTAGAGTTGACAGAATTGCAAATTCAGGGATTAAATAGTATTTTTGCCAAGTTTGGGAACTAAATAGTTGACATAGTTACAAATTCGGGGACTAAATAGTATTTTTGTCAAATTCAGGGACTAAATAGTTGACTTAGTTACAAATTTTGGGGACTAAATAATAATTTAATCAACAATTCAAGAACTAAATAATATTTTCACTCATAAAAAAAGGTACTACCTTTCCACATTTTTTATTGCAGTATTAACAAATTTAAGGTTTCAAATTCTGATTTTTGTGTATATATAAGACTATAATTAATTGGAGTCAAATTAAACAGTTATTGGACTTTTAGATATTATATTGACCAGAAAAATAAAGGGTTAAACAGAGTTATATAAAATTTATTATATTCTTGTTATTAGATTCTTCAATTAAAATAAAACAGTAATTTTTTAAAGGAACCCATTAATATTGGATCAGATAGATTATTATTCTTAGAACTAATCTAACAGATATTGGATTTAATAAGCTCTGGTTCTGAATTAATAAAGGTTGAAACTTTAAACTGAAATTATGTAACGCATGGCAGAATTTGCAGTTGAAGCCTTGAAGGGAGGAGAAAGGGACGTGAGCCCTTGAAACATGGAGTAAGATAATGTGGGGAAAGGAGTAAATGAGTGAGAGAGAGATATACTCACAAAAAAAATAGTGATGCTGATTTTGAGATATGCTTTTGATGTCTCTCTCATGTCTTCTTCCCTTTTTATTATCCGTTTCGACGATTTGACTCGATTAATTTAAATTTGACATATATTACGTATTTGATTATAATAAAATTTTTTTTAACAAAAATAACTATAATAATAAACTTTCAAACTTAAAACTTTTGATTGAACCGTTTATCATTTAAACCAACCACTCGATACTACTTCTCGTCTTCTTTCTGCTGCAAGTTAGCTGACCTTCTAATTTCAAAACCCCCAAAAAAAAAAAAAAAAACTCCCCGTCCCACCGGGTGCAGCACGTGCCCCATCATAGACTTGTCATGTGACCTTCCTTCTCTCTCTCTCTAGTTTCTGCTTTCTTCCTTCTTTCTTCCCATCCCCCTTTTCACACTTCCTTCCCTCATCTTTTTGCCTTTTTGAGGTTTTTCTCTTCCTTTCTCTCTCACCATTATATCTCCAAAAGTAGTAGTCACTCACTTCCTTTTTTAAATTTGTGCTTGAAAGGATTCAACTTTCAGTCTCCTTATCATGCCCTGAAGATCCATGGGTTGCTTCCACTCCAAAACCACCCATCCCAACTCTCCTGAAGATCTACCCGCCTTACCCGACTCCCACAAACCCGATCCAGGTTTCACCTTTCTCTACAAATCTCTTCTTCCTTTTTCGATTCTTTGCTTTTCTGGGTTTTGTTGTTTGTTCTTATTGATGATTAAAAATGGCTTCTTTTTTGGGGTTGTGAAGGTAACGGGGATGATGCTAATGAAGGAGGATGGCAAGTCGCAGCATTTAAAGAGTATGGTCTCAGTGAACTGAGAAGGGCAACGAATGAGTTCAGCACAGATTGCATTGTGTCTGAGAGTGGTGAGAAAGCCCCCAATGTTGTCTATAAAGGGAAGCTTGAAGGCAATCGTTTCATTGCTGTTAAACGCTTCTCTAAGCAGTCTTGGCCTGATGCTCAACAATTTGTGGTAAGAAAATTAGAAGCAAAAAAGGAAAGAAAGAAAGAAATAGGAGAACAATAAGTATTTTGTTGGTTTACTTATTTAGTATGGATTCTCTTGTTGTGGGTCATCTGCATTATTAGGATTTGACAGTAAGTTATGGTTTTAGTTTTTCCCCTTATCTCCTCAAATGCTAAAAATAGAAGTAATATGAGTTTTAGGCAATAATTATTCAAATTTTCAGTTTTGCCAGTTCAGAGTGTAGTGTTTAGGGGAAAGCAGGAATTTTTTTTTTTGGTTTTGTTTTTGACAGTTTTGATTGGTCAGGCAGAGGCAGCTGGAGTTGGGAAGCTGAGGCACAAGAGATTGGTGAACCTAATTGGTTGTTGTGCTGAAGGAGATGAACGGCTCTTGGTGGCTGAGTACATGCCAAATGATACTTTGTCCAAACATCTTTTTCATTGTACTATACTCAATATACTCTTCCATATTCTTTCTAACTTGTTAGTTTTTGTAAATTGTTTTTTTTTCCTGTGCTTGTGTTTCCATTTGTCATCATTGGTTTATGTGGTAAGTCCTTATTGATTTCCTTGATTTTGAAAAGCAGAGCTACTTATTTTCATTAATTAATTCATTTTAAATATTTTTTTACCACATTTGTATTCTGTTCATGGAGCTAAATATGTTATATGATAAGCAACATATACGGTATACCAATATGATTTTGCCGAGTGCAAAGTTTGTGTTAAGATTGAAAGTGTCACCTGGGTAGTACTTTCAAGTGAGTTCCGGTGAGCTCCAGTGAAGTCAAGACTCAAGACCTACGAGGCACGGGGGTCAGAGCCACCGGGGGGGTGAAGGGAGAGGAGAAGAGGTCAGAATATCAAAGAATGGGACATGAGAGAGTAGAATGAATGAGTTGTGAGAGGAGGAGGGTAGAATAAAAAGGGGGGGGGAGGGGTTTATACCTTGAGGGTAGGATAGTAAATTCATCTTACTGGGTTGGGTTCCCATGTCACAAGTTTGTAATATTGTTCTACCGGTTTATGTATTCAATGTCAAGTGAACAACTTGATTTCTAATGTGAGCCTTATTCAATATACAGCAACCAAGTGCATTTGTATAATTGTGTAGTTGAGTAAGGAAGACATTTTGACTATTGTAAATAATATTAATTGGTAAGCTGACATATATTTGGACTTCTTGGCAAGCTTGATTGATGGATTTGTGATTTATCTGTTGTTTTTACTTCCTAGATTTGTGTTTCAGTAGGTTATATGGAGCTCCTTCAAATTGTTTAATGTAATGTGTGAACTTAATGATCTGCAGAAGAAATTGTTCTTTGAAACATGCCAAAATATAATCTGTAATCAGATGTCCTCTTCCCATGTAGAAGCTTGACTTGTATTCAGTATTTCATTTGATATTTCTTTACTTTCATACTATTGACTAGGATTTAAGTTGGTGGAAATCTATGAGAACCATATACAATATCCTTGCACATGCTCTTAACTTTAAGGGCAAGATTAAAATTTCTTGTTCTGATCAAGATATGGATTTTGTTGAAATTAAGGAGGAAAATAAAGAAAGATTGAAAGAGCAAGCACTTTATGGTTAACAAGTAATAAGTTAATAGAAGCTTACTAGTCAATGAGATTTTGATAATAGTTTATGTAACTATTGTTTGTTCTTCACATGCTTTTATTTTTTGTTTTTTTAACTGTTTACGGCTCAGTAATTCTTACTTGTGTTCTGTGTGTTTATGTTGCAGGGGACAAGCAACCATTGCCGTGGGAAATGCGTGTTAGAGTTGCATACCATGTTGCACAAGCTCTAGATCATTGTAGCATGGAAAACCGGAAAATATATCACGACTTAAATGCATACCGGATTCTTTTTGATGAGGTATGCTTATGAATCCATAATTATGAACTCAGTTGATTTTCTTGAAAATTATGTCTCTATACTTGTGGTCTTTGTCATGAAATATAGCATGCACAATTGCATTTTTTCTGTTTGGGTATATCTTCACTATAAATCGTTTCTGAAACTCCACTCATGATTGTTTGGGCTTGATGTATTCTCGTTATCATATTCTCCACCAGGTCATATTTTGTACCGAATTGCACTTTCAATCATAAGGTTCTTCATTAGTTGTGTTAATTTTTTTTATCTCAGGATGGTGATCCTCGTTTATCAAGTTTCGGGCTTATGAAAAATAGTCGAGACGGAAAAAGCTACAGTACTAATTTAGCTTATACTCCACCTGAATTTTTGCGAACAGGTATTTACCTTCCAACATGTACTTTTCTGGATAGAGTAGGAAGCTTTTTTGATCGAACTCTTTTCCACTAGATGTGTTATTCTTTAGTGCGTAGAAGAAACACAATTGGTTGACAATATTTTAACATATGCAGGCAGGATTATCCCAGAGAGTGTGATCTACAGTTATGGAACAGTTCTGTTGGATCTTTTGAGTGGCAAGCATATTCCCCCGAGCCATGTATGTTACCGTCTCTTCTAGAAACCTTCAAGTTGTTCATAAGTTGGACTAAGAATTCTTCATATTTGTTCATGAAATTTGTACAGATTTTTTATTTAGTCTGTGCAGCCATATAATGTTATGTTGTATGCTTTACACTTTTTCATTATGCTTGCTAAGCATTGCACATTACTCTATATTTTCTGGATGCATTTCGAGCTTCATTCATGTATAATCTATTAAGGACATGGAAGTATCACCGGTTTCTAATATAATTGATAAAAAGTTGAACTGAAGATATGCTCAACAAAAGTTGTCACCTTTGCCGATGAGGGTTGGCCCATCTAGTCACCTTCCGCCCATGACAATTGCATGACTTAGTTTCGATTCCAGGTGATCTCTCATTTGGTGGATTATTTGGAGATCCCCTGCTGCAAGTGCTCTCTAAGCCAGGGGGCTCCTTTAACCCTGGACTGGGATGCCATCCCCTCACCTTAATTTTTTTGTACTATAAACAAAAGGTTGTCACTTTTAGATATACTACATTCTTCCTGGATATCAAGATCATGTTCATGCTTATATCTCATCTTTCAGAATGCCATATGATCCATGTTATTATTACCTAATATATGTTGTTCACGCGATCTAGAGAGCCTAATTGTGCTTCATAGTTAAATTAGAAATTTTGAAGGTATGAAATTTGTTAACAAGATTGATTTTGTCCTTCAGGCTCTGGATCTGATTAGAGGGAAAAACGCATTGTTATTGATGGACTCATCCCTAGATGGGCAATATGCAAATGATGACGCTACAAAGTTGGTTGAACTTGCTTCGAAATGTCTTCAGTTTGAGGCCAGAGAAAGACCCGATATTAAGTTTCTTCTTACCTCAGTTGCTCCTCTTCAAAAGCAGAAAGAGGTTCTTAGTCTCCACGCTTGCAATTTCTTACCTTCATTGTGCATTTCGGTCCCATTTTTTTCTTTTTTCCATTACCCGATATAAGTCTTCATCATTTCTCCTATTGTCTTTTTTCCAGGTGGCATCTCATGTGTTGATGGGCCTTACTAAGAATACTACAGTTCTACCAACCATGCTTTCTCCTCTTGGAAAGGCATGTGCAAGGATGGACCTTACTGCTGTGCATGATATTTTGTTAAAAACAGGTTATAAAGATGAAGAAGGTGCTGAAAATGAGGTATGCCAAAATCATTTCATCTATTCTTCAGAGTTACTGGTCTAGTTTGTTAACACTGAGATACCAAATATTCTGATTGGCTTCCTTGGATGCATTGAAAACCATGGCATGAAATCTTCAAGCATTAACTTTTAATATAACAAACTTTGATCTATGTTGAAACCTCAATGAATAAAACATAAGAAAAAATGTGAATCGGATATTTATAGTGATAACTAAGCTCAGGAAAAGGTGCGGAATTTTTTTAGGTTAGATGAGATTTTAGGATGAACTTAACTATTAATAACCTAAGTACCTAACCATAAAAATGAGAAAAGACAGAGTACATTGGCATAACTTGATTTATATAGCCGACTCCACCTAGTGGGAAAAGGCTTTTTGATTGTTGTTTAGATGAGTTTTTAGGAAGAGGGTAAGCCTTGGAGCAACAGTGAGGTTGTTGCCATGTGACATGGCTGGAAGTTACCGGTTCAAATCTTAGAAATAACCTCTTTGCTTGCAAGAGTAAGAGTGCGTACATTTGAAGATCCCACCTGGTGGGATCGTCATGCTCTAGGCCCCTTTTTATGAGTTTTATGGGTACATGTCAAGTGACCTTCATGATTGTCTCAAATCCATGGTGGTTCTCTTCTGCCAACAGTTCATGTTTGCCTGCAAGAGTAAGAGTGCGTACATTTGAAGATCCCACCTGGTGGGATCGTCATGCTCTAGGCCCCTTTTTATGAGTTTTATGGGTGCATGTCAAGTGACCTTCATGATTGTCTCAAATCCATGGTGGTTCTCTTCTGCCAACAGTTCATGTTTGCTCTTATTATCTATTCTCTAATTGTGTAATAATATTGCAGCTTTCATTCCAAGAGTGGACACAACAAGTGCAAGATATTCTCAACACAAAGAAATTTGGCGATATTGCATTTAGAGACAAGGATTTCAAAAATGCCATTGAGTATTATTCTAAGGTTAGATCCACTCTTTCCCCTTTATATATAGCTTTGAAGAGGAGCAATGACATGACATGAGATTGAATTGTTTTGGTGTATGTAAATTGTAAACAGTTGGTGGTGATGATGTCTGTTCCTTCAGCAACCGTATTCGCACGACGAGCCTTCTCGTACTTGATGAATGACCAAGCCGAGCTTGCATTAAGAGACGCCATGCAAGCACAGGTGTGCATCCCTGATTGGCCGACGGCATTCTACCTGCAAGCTCTTGCTCTCTCAAAATTGGGAATGGAAACAGATGCACAAGACATGCTTAATGATGGAGCAGCCTTTGAAGCCAAGAGGTCAAACAGCTGGCGTGCTTAATTTGGTATTTTGGTAGAAGATATATGTAGGAGTTTTAAGAGGGTGAGCATTGTTGCCATGGAAACAGCGTCTCTGCTTGTAGGGATAAGGCTGCGTACATCTGACCTTCCCCAAACTCCATCTGGTGTTAGCCTTGTGCACTGAATCGCCCTTTTTTTTATATATATAGGAGTTTTCTGATGCGGAGAAGAAACAAACAAGAACATGTTCTAGAATCTAGAGGAATGAATATTTGAGGTATAGATTTTCCAATATAAGCGAGTCCTGTAGAATGGATTTGGTCATAATCTATAAAAATAAGTTTTACTGAGTTTCCTTCTTATTCTTCTTTTGAGCTCCTTTTTTTGGCAAAGAAAATGGTAGTAAGGGAATATATAGGTATTACTGAACAAGGCCCCAAGAAGATATTGAGAAGACTAACAAAGCCCAACACATTTGACTTGTTTGGTTGGAAGTTTGATTTATGAAAAAGGCAAAAGTACCTTTCCTACCCTCAACGTTTGGGGGTCCTGTCAGTTTCGCCTCTAACATTTTTTTGCTGTCAATTGTACCCAAAACGTTTTACGTTTCTGTCAATGTCACCCTTTTCACTAACACCGTCAAATATTTAACAGTTTTTGCTGACGTGGCATCCTATGTGGCAAAACGTTTCTTTTTTCTGTCAATTGTAACCCTAACGTTTTACATTTCTGCCAATGTTACCCTTTTCACTAGCACCATTAAATATTTAATAGTTTTTGCTTACGTGGCATCCTATGTGACAAAAATATCTGACTTGACATATTTTTTTTCACACCAGATTTTTTACTCATCTTTTTCCCATCAAAACCGTGTCGTTTTAGCCTCATCATATTCCTTTTAAAATATAACTCAAACGTACATGCCATTTTGCAGACAAAAACATTGGAGACGTTATCTATTCTCTACTTTGTTGGAGACGTTACCCATTCTCTACTTTGTCGGAGACGTTACCCTAAAATAGAGAATGGATAACGTCTCCGATGTTTTTATGAGCAAAATAGCGCGTGCGTTTGAGTTATATTTTAGAAGGAATAGGCCGAGGTCAAAACGACACAACTTTGATGGGGAAAAGATGAGTAGGAAATCTGATGTGGAAAAAAATATACCAAGTCAGATATTTTTGCCACATAGGATGCCACGTAAACAAAAATTATTAAATATTTGATGGTGTTAGTGAAAAGGGTGACATTGGCAGAAATGTAAAACGTTAGGGTTACAATTGACAGAAAAAAGAAACGTTTTGCCACATAGGATGCCACATCAGCAAAAAAAGTTAAATATTTGACGGTGTTAGTGAAAATGGTGACATTGGCAGAAACGTAAGACGTTAGGGGTACAATTGACAGCGAAAAAACGTTAGGGGCGAAACTGACAGGACCCCCAAACATTGTGGTTAGAAAATGTACTTTTGCCTATGAAAAAATGAGAATAGAAATGTTTAATATTACATTTGATATGATATATAAAAAAAAGGTGAAAATGAGATTGAGAATCAGAATGTAAAAGGGATACAATGACCAATTTATTCTCGTAATTAAATTTTAATAATGGTGGTAGGAGGACAAAATAGGAAAAAAGGAGAAAGGTTTTCTCAAAATCTCCATATGGAAAGGGTTTTGTATGGCCCTCCTCCAAAGGCTATGTTAAATCTAAGGCTTTGCTAAAAACTTGTACCAAACATGGACTTGTTTAAAGCTAACCTCAAAATCTTCACTAGAAACTTGTACTAAATGGGCGAAAGAATTATTGCACATATTTGACCTTCTTTTGGACTCCGTCGTAATTGATTAAAAACAAACTCTGCCCTAAAAAGATTTTAGGCTGAAGTACTATTTTGGTCTTTAATATTTACATAAAATTTAATGTTAGTCCTCAATGTTTCAAAAGTTTAATGTTGGTCCTCAAAGATTTTTTTTGTTCGATTTTGGTCCTTGAGCGTAACACCGTTAACTTTTACCGTTAAATGATGACGTGACATGCTTATGTGGTACACCCTCTCTCCTACATGTGATATTTTAATCCTTTAATAACTATACTAATGGATTTTTTTAGAAAAAAAAAAGTATCAAACCAAATATTATAAAAAAGTCATATGACACTTACAATTATTAAGATAATTCCAAGCCAATAAGACAGAAGAATAATAATTTGTATACATTATTAGACTAAACAAGCAAAATAAAACACAATTGATCCTATAAATAAGATAACCTCAAGATAAAAATCTCCACCAATCTTAATGTTACCAACAAAATTGAAAAATGATTACTAAATTTATTATATTTAACAACCCCTCCTTTTCTGGGCAAAAAAAAAAAAGAACAACCCCTCCTGCATAATTTAAATTCCACTTAATGGAATCAGTTTTAGTAATTTCGATCATTATTAATTTGGAAAAAAGTTCAATAGTAAAATAAGAAAATACTATTTAGTCATTGAATTGTTGGTCAAATTACTATTTAGTGTCCGAATTTGGCTGAAATACTATTTAGTCCTCGAATTTGCAACTCTGTCATCTATTTAGTCCCTGAATTTGAAAAAAAAAACTATTAGTCCCTGAATTTACAACTCTATCAATTATTTAGTCCCTAAATTTGACAAAAATACTATTTAGTCCTCAAATTTATAACTCTGTCAACTATTTAGTCTTCTGACCGTTACCTATTAGATAACCAGCCTGAGTCGGCCTTTTTTTTTAAAAAAAATTTTAATGTTAAAGCTAATGTGGCATGTGACTAAGTACTTAACGATGCCACATCAACATTTAACAGTCACGTCAGTTAGTTATCTAACGGGTAACGTCAGGAGACTAAATAGTTGACAAAGTTTCAAATTCGAGGATTAAATAGTATTTTCATCAAGTTTGGAGACTAAATAGTTGATAAAATTGTAAATTTAGGGATTAAATAGTATTTTTGTCAAATTCGAAGACTAAATAGTTGACAAAATTCTAAATTCGAGAACTAAATAATATTTTTATCAAATTTAAAAATTAAATAATAATTTGATCAACCAACTAAATATTATTTTGATTCACTAAAATACAGCGCTTAGCGCGTTCTTGTCCGTTTCCTTCAATATAGGAAAATTCCGGACGCTAAATTGAATCTTCAAAAGCTCCAAGTTTGAGGGTTTCCTGAAGAAACGTTCAAGCGTAAAGACGCGTTCATAAATCTCAGGACCTGAAGGTACTTCTTCCAATTTCCGATAAATTTGTTTAGATTTTTGTACATTTCTCAGATCATTATGTCTTTTGCTGCTTGTCTTCTTAAGTCGCGATTCGGTCATGAAAAAGAATGCGGGCGCAAATTCATGTTCGTATTTCCTTGAACGCTACCAGATCGAATTTTGAAAATCATTTGCTGGAAAACAGAAAATCAATTGTTACTAATACTTTGTGTTAGGGGATTTGTGCATTGAAGTCATGTTCTAAAAGATATAAATTGCTATACCAAACTGAACAAAACCAATTTGGCAAAAGAGCGTTTTAATTTTTTAGTTTCGTTGGTTTCACTTTAGTCCTTTATCAATCAAATTTTTCATAATCCTTAATACCATTAATTTACTTAACCAAGAATGCTAAGTTGAAGCAAATTTTAATATCTCTATGCTATATTATTGTCAATATTATCAGTCTATTAATCTTAAATGTAGCAGAAAACAACAAATACTCATATTTAAACTCTGAGATCCAAATTTAGTATTCATCAAATGTAAACCTAAATGTAGCACTAGTTCTAAATTTATTGTTTTTTTTATATATGTGAGATTACTAGACTGATAATATTGATAATAATATGGCATAGGGATCTTAAGATTGACTCAAACTCAATATTTTCGGTTAAGTAAATTATCAGTGTTAAAAATTAGGAAAAAATTAATTGACTTGTTAGAGTTAAAGGACTAAAGTGAAACCAATCAAGCTTAAGGGACAAAACTGAAACGTAAGTTAAAGATAAAGGACTAAAAGTACTCTTTTGCCAACTAATTTTTATAAATTGCTTCCATGAGATGATATGTTTGGTTTGATATTTTGCTCACTTGTCAAAGGCGGTTTTTATTGGTTTGATTTATGCTGATATATGAAATCAAATCAAAGTGCAGTTTGAAGTTTGAACACACATTAGTTTGTGTGAATTTGAAGAAGAAAGTGAGCTGTAAGATTTGTTTGAATTGATAGTTTTTTCTCTCCCTACCCCTTTTTGGGGTACTGAGGAAATGAAAGTGTGAAACCTGTTTGTGTAGTGTTTTATGAGTGATCATTAGAGCCTATTTAAAGCTTGATTAGAGGGGGAGGGGCTGGGAAGTCAAGCATGAAAATGGTCTGGACTTAGGAAGATGAATTGCGATGAATCTGGCAAAGATTTTAGTGAAGGTAGTGGTAGAAGTGGAATATCTGTACAGTTAGGTTGAGTGCAGAGGGGAAATTTTTATTTGAATGGGATTTCTATACTAAGGAATTAAAGAACATAGGGGGCTCGGTACTGATAAATGTTTGATCCAAAGATGCAGGTTTCATTTTCAGGTGAGGAATGCCGAATGTATGATTTATTGTGGCTGGTTAAATCTTGAACTAGGTGCAGTATTAGTCATTAGATAAGTCCAGTTGGGAAGAACTCCTACCCTCATTAATGTCCAACACCAATGATGTTGATCTTGTTAGTGTAATGCTAAACTTACAAATATATTGCTCTGTTGTTTCCATGCACAACGAGCAGCTTGCGGCTTTTCTTAAATTGACAAGGGAAGAAGGATTTGGAAGTAACCATATGCCATTCAACTTAGGCCTTCATATCATACTATCTATATTTGAGTCCCCTGCTCTAGTCATCCTTTTAATATTTAAGATAGAAGCGGTGCTTTAGTGATGGTTTCATACTAGGATAGTCTCATCATTAAATCTTTTTGAGATTTCTGTGAAATACAATTTTTCTTACCCTACACACAGATCTCTAGGTGATCTACAGTGGATAAACTCAACATATGTTGAATTCTCCATATCAACTCTAGGTGACCTAATCCTGTGGATGATTTCTCAAAATGAACTCTGGGATTTGAATTGCAGGAAGAAGCAGAAAGTTATATGGATAGCACATCACCTAGCAAGAACGCTTCTGAGGTGGCACGTGAATCTCTTATTGCTATCTCTTACACTTCAGCTGATAAGATTCTGGATTTGAATTTTGCGTCTGAAAGCGAGAAAGCAGACGACGTTGCCGTGTCAAACGGTGATGGAGATGACAAGTTTAGGTCTGAACTGATCTCAATTTCTTATATTGAATCGCCTGATGTGAACATCTGCTCAATTTGAATGGGGCTTTTAAGCTTCAATCACAGAATTGTCAATTAGCTGTGTAACTCCTTGTTCGTCCTGGGGGATTAAGTTTACACTGCGTTGCCATGTATCCTTCACCTCATGTAAATACTTTAAGCAATAACATGTTTGTCTTGTTCTTTTGTTTATCTTGATTCATATTCTTGTTGATAGAGAGATACCCAGAAGATAGATAGTTTATGCCTTTCAGTAGGAACAATTCCTATTTCCTATTGTATCATGTTTGGCTTGTAAGGCACGGTCCAGACTATGGAGTTTCACTTAGATATACCAAACTTGCAAATTGTGAACTTCTAGGACATGTTGATGCCAAAAAAGTCATTCTTTTCTCCAGTATGCTTGGATCAGGGGATCACTTCACTGAGGATCTAATCTCGTTTTTGTATAACAAGTATTATCTCTTAGGATTGACTCTTACTGTGTAAGTGTTAACTAAAAGCCTGAAATGCTCTTGAAAAGAAAAGTGATCAGTCTATTTAGAGTATATAAACAGTAAAAATCCCTTTCAAACTTTAAATATATATAGTTTAGAAATTAAGGGTACGTTCATTAGGTAGAAATAGAAATGAAAATAGAAACGGAATGTATTTGATGTGTTTAATAGTAAAAGTTTGGTAATGGAAATGGAATGGGAATGCATTAAAATGATTATTTTACTCTTTATATTAAAATAATAAAAAGAAAAGGTTATAATTATGTCAAATCAAAGGGGTATAATAAATATTTTATTTTTTTCTTCTTTTTTTTTTAAAGTTGATGAAAATGAAAAAGTGAAAAAGTAAGTGCGACCTGGGTCCCACTTATTTTGATTTCCATGAAATTAGTTTCTTGTTAGTAAACATGTCCTAAAAGTCCTAACAATTCTATGGTCCTTTGGGCTTTCCATAGCTTTAAATGGTCGTTTTAAAAAATGCACCCTCGCTTAAGAATTGATAATCTTGAGTATTCAGGCAAAAAAATAATAATAATAATCTTGAATATAAATGTACATGTCCTTTGTCTAATATATTATTATTTTTTTAGAATATAAGTTTTCATTGAAGAATACATGTTGGATTTAAAAATAAACCGTAAAGATAAGATCACCAAGTGATGATTAGGACTCGCGATGTATACCAATTACTTTTATTTTCCTTTCTTCTGTTGTGAATGTAAACGCTGATTATGATATTGTTTAGAGCATATTTTATTGCAATGTGTCAAAGCAACAAAATATAGTGATCTAATAAGTATAACTAAGAAAAGGGAAAACCACTTCGATCAATGGTTAGAAATAAAGCTTTGGACCTCCTAGTTTTATCAGTCAAAATAATAAATAATGATAATAGTCCACTAGGTAGAGACAAAAAAAATACCATAAATAGATGATCAAAATCGACTAAAAAATAAAACTTTGAGGGCTAACATTAAACTTTTAAAACATTGAGGACCAACAATAAACTTCATGCAAACACTGAGGACCAAAATAGTACTTTAGCCATATTTTTATGGTCAATAGTTTTCAACAATTGTTAATAATATTATTTTTTACAATATATTTGTCGACGACGACCGTCGAAAAAAATACTATTTCAAAAAAAGTATTGTAACAAAAATTATTATTGATAATTGTTAATCGTTAAAAATATTAAAATTATCTTTTTTTAATAACTTATTTCAACGGTTAAATTTTATTTATTGAAAAAAAAAATTTAACAACAATTGAATACATGTCATTTTTTATAATTAGACCGTGAATATTTTCTCAAAAAAAAAAAAATTAACTGTAAAAAACTCAAAATCATTTTCCAAACATCTATAGGAACGTGAAGTACGTGCTGACTCTGTCTGGCTATCTCAAATTCAACATCTATAGGAACGTGACATGGCAAAAAAGACTTTGTGTATATTGTTTTGGTAGAAAAGGGGAGGGAATAAAAATATGATGCCAATGTGATATGATATTTATGGAATAGAAGTGAATAAAATGATCATTTTGCCCTTACGTTAAAAGTGAGTAAAAAAGTAAGGGCAAAAACATAATTTTATTACATTGTAAAAAGTGGAGTTTGTTTGTTAGAAAGAAAAGAGGAAGGAGAAGGCTTCTGCCTCTCCTTTTCCATCAACAAATCTTACTAAAAAACGTAGCCTTTGTTTTCTTCTAACTCTTGTGTTTTGGATTTGATCATTAGAAAATGTCATTTATTAATAAGATTATTTTTAATAATGAATCTTACAATAATTAAAAAAAATTAATTATGAGGCTCAATTTAATGAATAAAAAAAATCTAAAATCTATAATTGGTCTAAGCATTGGCATTTCACCATCGACAATCTTTGATCCGTTAATCAAGCAAGTAGAGTTGCATATTCCATTTATATTAATAGTATGCTCATGGTGCAATGTAGATCTTGACTTTGTTTCTTTTGTGTGTGTGTGTGTGTGTGTGTATATATATATATATATATGGAGGTAAAATATTATTTAGTCCCTGAATTGTTCATCAAATTACTATTTAGTCTCTGAATTTATCAAAAATACTATTTAGTCCCCAAAATTTGTAACTATGTCAACTATTTAATCCCCAAATTTAACAAAAATACTATTTAGTCCCCGAATTTGTAACTATGTCAACTATTTAGTCTCCAAACTTGACAAAAATACTATTTAATCTCCGAATTTGCAACTCTGTCAACTATTTAATCTCCTGACTTTTACTCGTTAGAATTGACATAGTTGCAAATTCGGAGATTAAATAGTATTTTTGCCAAGTTTGGGGACTAAATAGTTGACATAGTTACAAATTCGGGGACTAAATAGTATTTTTGTCAAATTCGGGGACTAAATAGTTGACGTAGTTACGAATTTTGGGGACTAAATAGTATTTTGATAAATTCATGGACTAAATAGTAGTTTGACCAACAATTCAGGAACTAAATAGTATTTTGCCTCTATATATATGTATTTTGTCTAAAATGATTATAAGGGAAGACACTCCCAACTCAAAAGTATTACCGGACGAGGCTTCACAGGGATTCCAACCCTCGCCCATAAGTAAATCCAAATTCTTAATCATTTATGTCAAGTAACTTTGACCGTTTCTTTTGTATATAAAAATATAGATAATAGGTATGTTGTTACATTCATCTTCACTTCAAAAAAAAAAGAACAATTTTTTTAAAATGTAGATCTTTTGTGGGTAACATGAAGACGTGGATAGCAGTTTCATTATGACACTTTTTAAGAATTATTGTAATTTTTATTTTAAAAAAAGGAAATTTTTTTTAAAAAAAATCAATGAACTTTTTTGATTCACAAACTCAAAGAATGACACTAAAAAAATAATTTTCCTTCAACATCATAAGTATAACTTCTCAATAAATAACCAACTCCTCATAAATAACAAAAAAAATTCCCCTTTGCATATTTTTAGTGTCACAAAAAAATATCACCGAAATAATAACTTTCTAAGTATAACTTTCTAATAAATAACTAATATATATATATATATATATATATATATATATATATATATATATATATATATATAATTGTAACAATTATATATTAAATTTTAAAAATTAAAAAAATAAATAACAAACACATATGTCCATGTACAACCTCTAATATAAATATAGGTCAAAGGTTCATTTTGGTCCTCTATGTTTCACTCAAGTTTCAAATTAGTCCTTTATGTTTCAGAAGTTTTAAATTAGTCCTTTATGTTTCCCAGAAGTTCTAAATTGGTCCTTCCGTCCAAATCCGTCAATTTCTTAAGTTAACTGCTGATGTGGCGTGCTGAGGTGGACACATAATCTCTCTTATGTATATTAGATAGCTGACGTGGCCTTACACACACAAAAAACACCCAAACGGTCTCGTTTAAGCAAAAAATAAAATCATGTTGAGAGGACCAATATGAAACTCTAATGAAACATAAAGGACTAATATAAAACTTCAATGAAACATAAAGGATCAATATAGAACTTCAATGAAACATAAAGGACCATTGTAGAACTTGAATGAAACATAAAGGACCAATATAGAACTTTCATGAAACCTGAAGGACAAATATAAAACGTTTGGAAAACAAAAAGGACCAATATAAAACTTTTGAAAGATAAAGGACCAATTTAAAACTTGAGTGAAACATAAAGGACCAAAATGGGTATTTGACCTATAAATATATTACTCTTGACTTTATTTCGTTTTTTTCTGGTAGGGTGACTTTATTTTTTATATATATAAATATAAGGGTAAAATATCTTTACTGCCCCCAAACTTTGTTGCAGTTTCATACCTGTTCTCAAACTTTTTTTTTCAGTTCATGCCTACCCCTAAACTTTCAATTTTGTTCATGCCTGTCCTTTTTGGTAACACCATTAACATGCTTGATTGTGTATCTTTTTTGCCACCTCATTGTCCATCTTATTTTCCACCTCACATTTAACTTTAACTTTTATTTTCTTAAAAAAATTAACTTGATCCAAATAAAAAAAAAATCAAACTTTTCCCCTAAATCCATTTTTATTACTCTGCATGTTACAAATCGGAGGAAAAGACACGATAAAAATTTTTAAAAATAAAAGTTAAATGTGAGCTGGACAATAAGCTAAGGTGGCAAAAGAGATACACATTTACCGTCCTCTCAATTAACGGTGTTAGCAAAAAGAACAAGCATGAATAAAATTGAAAATTTAGAGTAGACATGAATCGAAAAAAGTTTGGAGACAAACATAAACATCATAGCAAAGTTTGAAAATAGCAATAATAGTTTACCCTAAATACAAATATAGATGAATATAGTCATCCTAATGTCAGCAATTAATTTGTGGTTACGTTTCATGAGAAATATTATTTATTCAACAAAAAAGTGTTTAAGAAATACTTAGTTAACCCCATCAAATAAAATAAAATAAACACTTAGTTAACAAACTATTATTTTTTAAGATTAAAAATTATTGAATATTTTATTAATCAATTAATTTATCTTCTAATTAATAATCAAAAGAGTAGAGACCAGAGTAATTAGCAGAATATAGCGAAGGTTAGAAAAATTCTTATGCCCATTTTTTTATTTTTGGATAAAGTTATTCACAAATTCAATAATTAAAATTTAAGTATTGTGAGATTTATTGTTGACGGTGATTCTTTTGATGGATAATGTTTCATCTTATCTCTTTAAAAATAATAGAGAAATAATAGTTAAGCACTCTTCAAAAATAAAATCTGAGAAACAATAGAACCACATTTAAAAAATAGAACCACATTATTTATGTTCATCTTCTAGACTTCTACTATCTCATTTTTACATTAACTTATAAAGTTTAATTTAATTTTATTGTTTATAAGATTCATTTAATTTGAGCTATAAAAAATTAAATAAATATTATTAATTAATATATAAATAAAATAACATAATATATGCACCTAAAATTTAGGTTAGGTGCAAGTAGCATTTTGTTTGATTGGTAGACTTTGTTCAAAGTGGGTAGCATGCACGTTGTAAGGAAAGACTAAACCCACGTTTTTTCGCAGAAAAAAAAAATACATTTATTGTTTTTGTTAGTAACATTTAAGAATGAAAATGAAATGAAAATGTATTAAAATTACTATTTTGTCTCTTATAGAACAACAATCGAAGTCTTTTTCCACTAGGTAGGGTCGTCTATATGGATCAAGCGACGCCAACATGTTCTGTCTTTGTACATTTCTATGGTTAAGTTATTTATGGCTAGATCCCTCTTAATCGTTTCTCCTATTGTTTTCTTTGGTCTTCCCCTACCTCTAGTTATTAGGTTATCTTCCATTTGGTCAACTCTACGTACCGGAGCCTCTTCCGATCGCCTTTGTACATGACCAAACCACCTAAGGCGTGTTTCGACTAATTTTTTGACAATAGGTGCTACCCTCACTTTCTCTCTAATATAATCATTCCTAATCATATCCATTCTAGTGTGACCACTCATCCAGCGCAACATTCTCATTTCTGTCACGTTGAATTTGTGCTCATGTTGGCTTTTTATCGCCCAGCATTCAATACTATACAGTAAAAATTTAAAATTATATTAAATCAAATGATATAATAAATATTTTTTAAATCATTTAAAAAATAATAAAGTAAAAAAGTTGGTGGTCCAATGGACCCACCAACTTTTTAAAGATCGGACAAAAAATTGATAAAATATGTTAGACTTGCCTCATCATAATT
This sequence comes from Senna tora, assembly GCA_014851425.1. Classification (NCBI taxonomy): domain Eukaryota; kingdom Viridiplantae; phylum Streptophyta; class Magnoliopsida; order Fabales; family Fabaceae; genus Senna; species Senna tora. Next base: position 17,093,385 of record CM026270.1, on the reverse strand, counting down.
ATCATTCACCCATAATAATTTCTGTATATGTCATTTTTTTAATTATTATGATTATTAATTTTTAAGAAGATAAATTAAAAATAAAAAAATGATTTTATTTTTATTTTGATAACTAGCATGATCTCTCTTTTAAAATTAAAATAAACTACCAGTATCTTTATTTTTTAAGTATCTTTTTATATCATATATTTTTATTTCTTAAATTATTTTAAGAAACCAATGAATAAAAATTTTAACTATATTAATATAGATATAATTTGAATTTGATTTCAATTGATCCCTCACCGATGGATCATATAAAATTTTTTCTGTAAATACTTTTTAAGTTCAAAAAAATGATGTGACCTTGAATTGGAGCCTTATCTCCTTCTTGAAGATATGTTTAGTAGTATGATAATACTGAATTTTAATACATATTTTTAATTAGTTGGTTTTAAAATCACTCAAGTGGATCTTCATTAATACGAATTTTTATTAATATTAACAAATAATTCTACATAATCTATTAATATTAACAAATAATTCTACATAATTAGAGAGATGTACTGAACTTCAATAATACAGCAGTATAAAACTTTTATCTTTCATCCTCACCTAAGTTTTTGTTACCAAAAAAATTCAAATTGTGCCACTTTTCTATTTTATTCTAAGTTTCTAACAGTAAAGTTTGGTCAGCATGTGCCCACACTACCTAACCGTGTAACTAGATTTTTTTATTTCTATTTTCGTTTCTATTCTAAGCAAAATAACACTGGAAATAATTATATCACTTATTCCCTTCCAATTTTTTATGTCAACTATGAACTTATGAAACATCTTTTATTTTCTCTTTACTACTGAAATGCCACGTTGATTAATGCATAGTTTGAATTTTATTTAATCTTTAAAATAATAGTGCTGCATAATTTAGTTTTTTTTTTATAATTCCATATCCTTTATATTTAATTTTTTTAATATTTTTTAACGTATTTAAATGAAAAAAATAATGAGTATAGAATGTAGAGTTTAAAATTTATAATCATTAATCTTTAAAACTATATATTATGGTATATAAAAAATATAATAAAATTTAAAAATGATTTGAATTTTGAAGAGAGTAAAAAAAGTAAAATATAATAAAAATAATAAAAAAATGGGATGTATTAAGAAATTCTATAAACGACATATTTATTATTCAAAATAAGAACATAATAATAATTAATATTATTTTTTATCATACTTGAATAAATAATGAAAAAAATAGGCAAAAGTATCTTTCCTGCCCCCAATATTTGGGGTCCTGTCATTTTCACTCCTAACATTTTTTCGCTGTCAATTATACCCCTAACGTTTTGTGTTTCTCCCAATGTCATGCTTTTAGCTAACACCGTCAATTTTTTTACGGTTTTTTATGACGTGACATCCTATGTGGCCAATAATTCTGATTTGACTTAATTTTTTCCACATCAGCAGTCAATAGAACTAAGTTTTTGGGGTCCATTTTACTGATGTAATAAGTATTTTGATGTACGGGATTTACTGATGTAATGAGTTTTTGGAGTCTATTATACCCCTAAAATGGATTACTGATGTTACAAAAATTAAGTCCAGTCATAATTGTTAGCTACATATAGGATGCGACGTCATAAAAAATCGTCCAAAAATTGACGGTGTTAGCTAAAAATCTAACATTGTGAGAAACACAAAACGTTAGGGGTATAATTAACGATGAAAAAACGTTTGAGACGAAAGTGATAGGACCCCCAAACGTTGGGGACAGGAAAAGTACTTTTGTCAAAAAAATATATACACATATGTGTTGTATGCATAAAAAATATCTAGTTTAATATAGAATTTATCTAACAAGTGTCGTCGTTAATGATTTTTTTATCGGGTGAAAGATAATTTTATAAACATTTTATTAGCTAAAAAGAATTCTTAACTTTAGGCCAAAACCCTTTGATATATATACATTTTAAATAATAAAGTTATAATATTATATTAAATATTAATATATTTTTTTAATATATATATTTATATCTTTAAATACATTTTTATATTTGTGCGGGGGCAATCCTAGTAAACATATAAACCTGAATTGATTACGGATTTGGATTAAATTAAGTGTATTTTTAATAAAAATGTGTTAAATGTGAGAGAAAAAGTAAGTTTTTTTTTTTGGTGGAGAAAAGTAAGTTTTAAATAAAGAGAAAGTTATATATATATATATATAAATTGATTATGGCCTTGCCAATTGAAAAAGTACTCTAACTTTTTAATTTCTTTTATTAACACTTTTAATTTTTCCCTTTGCAGAAGTTTGAGTCTTTCAGAATTGAGAGGTCGTTATTGTTTATCCATTTGTTTAACCGTCAAAATTACATTTTAAAACCGTTAGTCGTACTCTACTTTTTTTTTTTTTTACTTAGAAAATTAGAGTTGGAAAAAAATTTTCCTACGACTTTCCGTTAAATATTGACTGCAAAGTCTGACAAAAATTAATACTTGCTGCATCATAATTTTCATTTAGAGACATAAATATAGAAATTCACTTTATTTGTGGGTCTTATTTGATGGAAAGTTTATTCTCTAGCTATTTCTATTTCTATTTCTATTTCTATTTAAATGTATATTTCTTTAAAGAAAAAAAGTAGTTCAATTTTCATATTATTGTCATAAGATTCTTTTTTATTTATTATCCCTTTCTTAAAATTAATTATGTAAAAAATAGTCTTTTATTTTCTCTCTTTATAGCAATTGATCATACCTAAACTTTTTATTATGTATCTTCTTTATATTAAAGAATTTTATAGTAAATTAAATATATAACAAATCTTATATACTTAAACCATTTTTTTTGAGGGATTATATACTTAAACTTAGTCGTTAGAGATGATTTATTTTCATATTTTCAAGGTACTAATTTAAAAATAAATGTGATGTTCATAGAAATTTTTGTTAAGAAAACAAATTATTCAATGTCGAAGTACCGAAAGGCCTTGAGTATAAAATTAATTTGACATAAAAGAGTAGCTTACGTATAGGAGGCTGAATTTTTAGCATTTTTTATTTATTATTAAATATTATTTATTAATATTAATAGATATGAGATGATTTTTTTTATTAATATTAACAAATAAAAATTAATAAATACAAGTAGTATCAAGGGGGCATTTGGTATTTACATGTACCAAACATTTGCATCTTATATTATTATAATGTAAAATACTATACCAAGCAAAAAATTTATAAACAACATAATATCTAAAATAACTCTATGTTATAACATAGTATATAAAATATCGTATCATTTAATTAAAAGGTCAAATTACTCTTTTGGTCCTCAACGTTTGCACGAAGTTTAATATTGATCATCAGCGTTTCAAAAAGTTATTTTAGGTCATCAACGTTTTTTTCTGGGTCAAAATTAGTCCTCTAACGTAACATCCGTTTGGTTTTGCCATTAAATGTTGACGTGGAAGGCTTATGTGGCACACCCTCTCTCCTACGTGTCATATTTAAATGACATGGCACTCTCTCTCACTCAAACTCAGCAAAATGGCGCCGTTTTAATTCAAAACAGAACATTTAAATGAATTAAAACGGCTTCGTTTTGCTGAGTTTGAGTGAGAGAGGGTGTTATGTCGTTTAAATATGACACGTAGGAGAGAGAGTGTGCCACATAAACATTTCACGTCAGCATTTAATGGCAAAACCAAATAGATGTCACGCTAGATGACCAATTTTGACCCAAAAAATAAACGTTGAGAACCTAAAATAACTTTTTGAAACGTTGAGGACCAATATTAAACTTCGTACAAACGTTGGGGACCAAAAGAGTAAGTTGGCCTAATTAAAATGATACCATGTGCAAAACAACCCTTAAATTTACAATACTCTTCTGTAAGACTATATGTAAATGAGCCAAGCCGAGACAAGCTTTAGTGGACTTGGACTCGTTTATCAATTGAATTGTTTGGACTCGACTCGTTTAATTAAATAAGTTTAAAATTTAGAGCATGCTCGACTCGTTTTGTTAAATGATAGCTCGAGTTCTACTCGTATAACTCGCATAAAATTATAAAAAAATAAATTTAATAAAGCATAATTAATTAAAAAAATTTATAAAGCATAAATATGTGATTTCAAAATTAAACATCTAAAAATTAATATTAAGAGAGATAATTTAAATATAAATTAATCATATACTAACTAATTTATATTTTACACTAACCTATGAATTTTTTCCTTTCAAATATTTTAGTAAAACAAAAGAATATTTGTATACAAGAACATAACAAATACAAAATATATATATATATATATAGAAGGAATGTTCATTATATATATAATCACATAAAATATCATCATTATACATGTAAGATATAGAAGAAAAGAATTTTTATATTATTTTATTTTTAAACAAACCATTTATGAATTAAACGAATCGAATCTTAAATGTTTAAGTCTGTCTTATTTAACTATCTAAATGAGTTGAATTTAATGTTCAGGCGTAACTTGTTTATTAAATAAGCCAAACCTGACGAGATCTTATACAAGTTAAATCCAAACGGTTTATAAACAACTTATTTTATTTACGCTTGTGTTCTCTTGAAACTAGATCCTCGCCGTGCAAGTGTCAGGTGCTCCCTACAGTGCGAGCAAAATGGCATCGTTTTGCACCTATTTTATTTTATTTTTTCAAAATTTATTTTAAAAAGAGGCCTTGCATATTACAGTACAAGAGTGGAGACTCGAGAGAGAATCACCAACCGAAGCCTTCCTCAGTCGTCACCCTTCAAGAAGGAAGAACCCAATTTTAAGATTTGGATCAAAAGCTCTCACCTATTATCTCTTTACAAGATCAGTGAGAGTAACTATTAATTAAATTGGGAAGAAAATTCCACACTTAAGATTAAATGAAATACCCAGAAAAACTCTATATGATATGACACCGATTTTTTGAGAGGACGGAAAAAGAAGAAGAAAACAAAAAAACTATAGTATTAAAACAAGAGGAAGAAGACGAAGAAGAAATTACTTTATCATCACATAAAGGAGATTTCTTTGGATGAACGGTGGTGGTGCTGGTATGCCCCTGCTTCAACCCATAGTTATGGAGAGTGATCTTTTAAAATAATGTTTTATATTTTTTGTGAAATTATGAGAGAGATAGAAAAAAAAAATTAAGAGAAAAAATTTTTTTAAAAAAATTCCTTCTTTTTTATAAAGAATCTATTTTCATAATTACATACTTATGTTGTTTCTAGAGAAAGTGGCAAGACCTGCTCTTGTACTGCAATCTGCAAGGCTTTTTTCTAAAAAAAATTAAGATGGGTGCAAAACGACACCGTTTTCTCGGGAGCACTTGACACTTTCACGGCCAAAAGATATAATAATGGTTCTGTGTTCTCCTATCAAACTTCCTCTATTTGATTTGTACTATTAGTTAAATTCAAAAAAGCAAAAATTATTATTAATTAATGCATGTATGTCACTTTTAGATTACATCATTACAAGCGGTTTAGACGTGGTCAACACTCTTCCTTCTTTTTTTTCCATGTAAGTCAACATTTTATCTCCTCATTTAATTACATTAGATTATAAGGTTTGATAGGGACTAGGAGAGTAGGAGGAAATTAAATGAATGGATCTCAATATTTTCAAATTTGACTTCAAAATAGATTACTTAAATATGAAACGGCTGGTTCTACTTCTAGACTGATTCTATAATAGTTTGTGTTTCTCTTTTCTTTAGTCTACCAAACAAGATAAAATAATGCATGTGTATATTTTAAAAAACAAAGAGTTATTTCATCCATTGGTTCACGAACTCACATGCATCTTGATATATTAATAATTTTTTTGACAAAAAGATCTCTTGTGTCCAAATTTTAAGTCAACTTATAATTTTGCTCATAGTTTTTTTCATAGAGGCCAAAAACAAATTTCAAAAAGTTTTGAATTGTATCCTAACGTCTAATATAATTTAAATTATTAATGACAAATAAACACATAATATGACACATATAATATTAATATTAATTTATTATTTAAAAAGACGTCATTTTTTCATATTAAAAAGACTTTAGTGAAGAGTAATTATTAATATTTTATATTTAAAAATTTTGACGATGTTAGTTTTGTTTCGTTTAAGTAAGATTTTGGATTCGAGACTTTGTAATTGCAGCTATCCTTGTTAGGAGACTCTGTCACCATAATCAAGTGCGCGCAACGTACGTGGGTCGTGTTCGGATTAGTTGAGGCGGTGCCCTGGACACAGGACGAGAAAAAAAATGAAATTAATTAAAAAATATTCAAATTAAATTAATTGAAATTTTATACTTTTAAAACACTCAACCAAAACAAACTTCTAAAACAAACTTTAAAATTTTTGCAAGGTTTTATAAGAATAAAAGATAATTTTGTCTTATTTTTTGTTTATTATCACAACATTAAATTTACTATAACTATAAGTTATAATTACGAAGCCTAATACAAATATCTAATTGGAATTTTTTGATCATTTAGTCCGTATTTATGAAAAGACTTTCATGGAACCCCTTTTCAAAAGTTAAGCAATGATATTAGAATCGGATCACATGGCCGAGCTGGTTCAACTGTGAACCAGATAGTAGAATGAGCTAGTCAGACTTAAAAAATCGAAATAACAATTGAATCGAATTTAATCGGGGTCCAATAGTCAGACCGTCCAGTCCAACTTCATTTTCTTTTTTGAGCTGTCCAATTTAATTTAAAAAAAAATTTGAAACTTGAAATTATGCTTAAATTAAAGAGATCGTGAAGCGAACATCTGTCCAAGTCTATGATCGATTCCGTCCACAGAACATTGGTCCTAAGATAAAAAAGATTAATTACTATTATAGGTGATAAATAGGGTGAGGTCAACAAAAATTACTATAACTTGTAAAACTATATAATAATGTAAATATACAACAACTAATATTGGGCAGCTGCAGTTGAATAATACTCTGTAAGGTTCAGAGAGCTGATCCACTTACACAGAAGCAGAAAAAATGAGTGGCCGAATCAGAACAGAGATACTATCTCGAAAATACATCGCACCCTCTTCACCAACACCACCACACCTTAGATTCTTCCAACTCTCCCTTCTCGACCAGCTTTCCCCTAACAACCACCGCAACGTCACCCTCTTCTTCACTGCTTCCACCGCCGCCGCCCATAATCATAATAATTATTCTCTTCTCTCCCAATTCTCCTTCCAATCCCAACGCCTCCAAATCTCCCTCTCCCACTCCCTCACTCGCTTCTACCCTCTCGCCGGCCGCCTCCACGACGCCGCCACCATCCACTGCAACGACCACGGCGCCTCCTACATCGAAGCTCGAGTTCACTCCGATCTCTCTCGATTCCTCGCCAATCCAGATTTCCACACCCTCCAGCACTTCCTTCCGCCAAATAATAACGAAATCCCGCAAATCACGGAATTCCCAACCGCAAACTCGAACTGTTCTCTGTTGTTGCTTGTACGTTTCACGTTGTTCGCTTGCGGTGGGACCGCCCTCAGCGTATCCGTCTCTCGCAAGTTCGCCGATCTACCCGCCTTCAACACGCTCCTCCACTACTGGACCGCCACGTGTCGCGGCGTCCCACCACCGGACGTCCCCGACTTGGGCCTCGGCCCATCTCGCTTCCCTCCGCGAGAAATCCCCGAGATTATCTCCGCATCCGGAATAAACACCCGCGCCGATAAATTCACCACGAGAAGGTTCGTATTTCCCGCGTCCAACGTGGAAGAGCTGAAGCGCGGAATCGTAACCGCTTTATTCGGCAGAGATAATAACAACGACAAATTTCAGTTTCAGTTTCAGTTTCAACCGTCGCGCGTGGAAGTGGTGCTCGCGCTGATTTGGAGATCCGCCGTGTCAGCGTGGAGTACAAAAACGGGGTCGTTTAGGCCGTCGGCGATGTTCCTAGCCGTGAACCTCCGTCCTCGAATGGAGCCGCCGGTGCCGAGAACGGCGATGGGAAACTTCCTTTGGCCGTTGGCGGTGACGGTGGAGAAAGAATCAGAGTTGAATTTGCACGTGATGGTGAGGAAGATGAGGGAGAGGATGAAGGAGTTCGTAGAGAAGAAGGCGAAGAGGTTGAAAGATGAAGGAGGATATGGAATGGCGATGGAGTATATAAGAGAGAATGAAGAGATGAAGGAGAAGGAGGTGGTTGTATATAATTGTTGGAGTTGGAGTAAGAATGAGATGCTTGAGGTGGATTATGGATGGGGGAATCCGATGTCGATGTCGAGTGTCAATAGGAAGATGAAGAATACGGTGAGTTTGATAGAAGGAAGAGATGGAGGAATTGAAGCTGTTGTGACTTTGAATGAGAGAGAGATGGATTTGTTTATACGAAACCAGGATTTGGTTCAATTTTCTGGGATGAATCCTAGCGTTGTGTATCGAATTCCTCATAATTGCAGTGATGAAGCACCATGATTATTTCACGTAACATGTATGTATGTGTGTGTGTCTCCGTCCGCTTCGTTACTTGAAAATTAAATCAATTTGTTTACGATGAACTGTTCGCATCGCATGCTTGTTCTATGTGGGTGCTTCTTCACAGTTGCAGTATTTTGGGATTTTTTTTTTGTTTCTCGCATCTAATCTTGTTCAAACTAGCTCAACCTTTTAATCTCCAAATTTGACAAAAATACTATTTAATCATCGAATTTGTAACTCTGTCAACTATAACCGGTAATAGTCAGGAGACTAAATAGTTGACAGAGTTACAAATTCGATGATTAAATAGTATTTTTGTCAAGTTTGGGGACTAAATAGTTGATATAGTTACAAATTTGGGGACTAAATAGTTGACATAGTTACAAATTTGGGGACTAAATAGTATTTTTTAAAAATTTAGGGACTAAATAGTAGTTTGACCAACAATTCAGAGTATTTTGCCTCTATATTTTTTTCATTTGCAATTTTTGTACTTAAAGTATAAGAATAGATTACATATCATCTCAACCAATTACCTATTAATTTTGTTAACTAGTACCTTAGCATTAAAATCAATGTTGTAAGAAGTAAGAACCGAATCTGATAAAGGCTCGGACAAGTGTTTGGTTCATGGTCTGATTGGTTTAACTGATCGAACTGGATGACGCAATAAATAATAAATAATAATTATTTTTAATATATAAAATGACATCACTCAAATTTTAGGTTTCAATATACATAATTTTGAAGTTTTAAATTACATGACTTCTCAAAGTTTTAATTTTTAAAACTTGTCAAACTCTGAAAAAAATTAATCAAATCAAATATAAAATTCTTGATAACCATGACTTTTAAATTTTTATTTTTAAAACTTTTCTAATTTTAATTTTTAATATTTCTCTAATTTATTTTTTTATGTTTTTTTTTTAATTTTTCAATTTATTTTATTTAAAATAAAATTGGACCGGTTGGACCACTGGTTGGACCACGGTCCAACTAGAAAAACGGTTTTTTTGTCCAACCGACTCGTCTTTGTATTCAGTTGGACCGATCGGACCGTCCGGTCCGGTTCTTACATCATTGATTAAAATAAAGATTTTGTTTACTAGTATCTTATTAAATTCTATTAATTTTTTTATGGAAAAAACTTAGAACCATTTTTTTATGTCCATTTCATCAAGTTCCCCAATATAAATATGACACGTGGCAAAAAATGTTTAAATGACCAATCACAGTAGAGAGAGAATATAGAATACCACATTTTATATGACCAATTATAGAAGAAAGAGAATGTGAATACAATATATGATTAGTGGAACTTGATGTAATGGACATAAGGAAATAGACCTAAGTTTTTTCCTTTTTCTATTATGTTTAAGATAATAAATTCTTATCAATTAATGGAAAAGAATTTAACAAATATTTTAAAATATTTGTTGGATAAAATTTTAAAATAAGGATAATGTTATAGGAGGTTGGTGCTCTCACCCGTTAGATTTTTTTTTGTGATTCTTAATATCTTAAATATATATAAAAAAAATTTAATATAGATCTCAAAATAGATTCATTGAGTAAGGTGGCGTTTGGTATCCGGTGAGTGTTTAGTGGGAAGTGGAAGTGGAAGATTTATGTGTATTTGGTATGTAAGGAAAATAAAATGGAAATAAGAATAAATTGTTTGGTATGATAGGAATGAGATAGAGAAATGGAAGTTAAAAAATGTAAAAGACTATTTTACCCTCTAAGATTGTGCCCTCATATGGGAAGGGAATGGCAAAATAGTACTTTCAAGTCTACTTCCTTCCCTCAACCTCACATTCCCTCTAAATTGAGAGGGAAGCAACCTTCCTTCAACCTTTCCTCTCATCTTCCCTCTCCATACCAAACATACAACACATTCACTTTCCCATTCACCTTCGCTCCTCAAATTATACCAAACAAGCCGTAAGAGTTAATGAGTCAAAATTCTCAAATTCTACTGTAATATTACCCTTAAAATAATAATAATAATAATAATAAAAGAGGTGAAATTTTAATAATAAAATAATAATAATAATAATAATAATAATAATAATAATAATAATAATCTCAAATTCTACTATTGCAATGCATACTGATGCCTACGTTGTTCACCAGAGAGAGATAAAAGAGGTGAAATTTTAAGAAGATTGACATTTTACAGCATATGAGTGAAAGGGTGAGAATGGGTATCTAAGAAATAGATATTTGATGGTATTTTTTTGAAAAATTTATCCGAATAAATATCAGATAAATTACGGATAGTAAAATATAATTATGCACTAAATATTGGGCGGGTGCAAATATTATATTGACTTTAGGTATCCTATTATTATTATTATTATTGGTGAAAGTTCAGGGATTGTAATTAAAGAAAGAAAATATCCATTTCATCACTTTACCTATTAAAATATAATATGTGTCATTTTTTTCCACTTAACATTTATTTTTTAACTTTTTTAACATAAAAAATGACACATATCATATTTTGATAGGCAAATTTAATGAAATAGATGTAAAAAAATGGATATAAATTTTTTTCTTAAAGAAAAACCAGAAACATAGAGAGTTCAGTTACAAAATAAAAAACGAAAGCGCGAAGAAAAAGGTCGAAACTGCAGAAGATAAAATACGTCCATTCAGAAGTTAAACAACAACAAATTAAATCATTTGGGTTTACAGATCGACCAGACCGCAAAAATGCTTGGAAAATAAGAGAACAGGTATCCTATTATCATTCGAAATAAAGGGACCGATATAAGACTTGATATTCGATATCCAAATAATATATATTATAAAATATAATATTAAATATTAAATACAGTACATATTATAAATTTTGTATATATAATTTATTAAAGGGTTGGTCTATCATGTAATACATGGCATCCATGCAACAAGTGAGGTGGCAAGAGTGTAGTCAATGATACGATCTAATGGTTTTAGACTTTTAGATAATGAAGAGGTAACTATTAAAGAGATAAGCATTATATTTTTGAGAAAATTAAATTTTGACCCCTCAAAATATATAAAATTATAATTTTGTCCAAAATATAAAATAACATTTTTATTAAAAATAATTGTGATTAAAAATAATTAATTATTTTTAGGTAAGAATTTAATTAGAACTTTTTAAAAAAAACAACTTAAAAACATAAAAGTATAACATATTATATTAAATATACAAAATATCACGAAACAATCAACTATTATACTGATTCAAACAACAAGGCCAAAGGTAATAGTCATATAACAGTTTACTATACTTTCGAAAACAGAAATTAGTAGTCAACTCGTATATGCAAAAGTCAGCTTTTCTCACTAACACATACAAATTGTCAAAAACAAAAAATTGTAAAATTTGTTAAATAAGATATTAAAAGCTGATTTGATAGAAGTTGAATCGAGAAAAATAAATAAAGCAATCACCATATGGTGTAAATGTGAAAATCTTATTTGTTTATCTTATTGGTTCAGTGGCTATAATTTGGTATCCATTGTTGTTCTTTGAGAATCACTTAGCAATATAATAAAGACAATAAAAACAATGTTTTAATCAAACATGCATCTTACTTCTTTCACCCCTTCTTCGATTTGTACCATTCTAAATAAATTTGTAGCCTTCAAATTAATTTGACAAAATTATTATAACTATTTTGACGTTAAATCAGAATGTAATCTAAATTGTCAAGATTATGTATGCTCTTGGAAAATGAAATTTTAAATTAACTTGAAATATTTTTTGGATAAAAAAAACTTGTACTATAACATAATAATAAGACAATTTTACAAAGTCATCACATACAATTAACACATACCACTAGGAGTTAAAGACTCAAAATAAAACATGTTTTGAAACCAAGACATTGGAATGTGCACCAAACACCTATTACTATGAAGAGTAAGGGAGAAAATATCAGCAATAGTTAGATAAATTAAAGTGCATAACAATGACCAATAAAACATATTGTTAAAGATTGTTAGAGTTTGACCAAGGCATCAACAAAATATTACAAGATTAAATCACAAAAAACTACAACTAGTTAGCATGAAGTTCATCTTCTAAGAACAAAAGCAATAAAAGACATAATCACAAAAAAGTACAACTAGTTACTCTCACAATTGGTATGATTATAGCAAAATAAGAATATTAGTTTATTATTCGGTTAAAATCAGTAAAATATTAATTTTCTTACAAACAAACACATGATTACTTAATATAATAATTGATTGTTACTGCTAATAGTCAACTATTGTTCACTGCTTGAATTGACTTTTTCCAGTAGCGTAACAATTGACTATCTATTGTAACAGTCGACTGTTACGTCATCTTCTTCGTATTTTTTCAACTTAACCTTCTAGGACCTTTTTTTTTCAGCACCTAATTCTCTATTTTATTGTTGAACAATAAGTTTCTACATAAATTTCAACTCAATTGATTCTAAAATAAAATAAATTATAGCTTATTGTAGGGGTGAGCAAATTGGCGCATTGGTTCGGTTTGGACGATTTAGAAAACCGAACCAATTCAATTCGATGACTGAAAAAATCATCTAATCCAATCCACTTTTTGGACATCAACCGAACCGAATCAAACCAACTGAGTTTGATCGGTTTTTTGAAAAAATTTAAAAAATTAATATTATTTTTCTCTCTTCAATTTAAACCCTAAAAAATAAAAAAGAGCTATTCCTAACCATGAAAATTAACAAACTAAAGTTATTAGTACAATATACCAACATTACAAACTTAAAATTACAATCCAACATCATAAAATTATAAAAACCAACATCATAAAATATTTTTAATATTTTTAAAAAATTATAATCGGTCGATTGGTTGGGTTGGGATTGGACCTCATTCATCAACCGAACCGAACCAAATCGATTGTCAAGAAAATAAACCAATCCATCCGATTATGTAGTCGGTTTGGTTTGGATCGGATCGATTGGTTCGGTTTGGATCGATATGATTTTGGACACCCCTAGCTTATTGTTTGTATCATCTTCACTTTCTTCACCTCCATTTCCTCTTCTTCCTTCTTCAATGGTGGAGATATCCCATTTTCTTCGGAGTACATGTCTTCTTAGGATGAGATTGTCCATCTCTTTTGCTTCCACACGAAAGAGAACCAATGATTTTTTAGAGTGAGTCCAGTAAATTTCTTCAATTTTTCACTTGTGATGTTCTCGTTGCTGTCAATATAAAGGAGGGGGATGTTAATACCTAGGCTGAGGATGCTCTCTTGTGGCCGTCAATATATATAAAGGGGATGTTCTTTTCTTTTTTTCATTTAACCTAAGCTTAAAAATATAATATCACAAAATTTGGGGTAAAAAATATAAATATATTAAAACCTATTCTTCAAGTTACATGACCTCCTCTCCAAATCACCTAATCTATTTGTCACAATTTCATTGGCTCAAAATATATTGCATCTCATGCAAAAAAGGCACAAATTACATTATAGACAAGTCCATATTAAAATTATTTTTTATTTCTGTTTATTACAATTTTGTATTTTTTTAATTTTAAAATATTATTTTTATAATTATTTATTTATTAGGAGGATATCATGCAGCGAATAATATCGAATGATTTACTTGATTAAAGGGTATCCAATATCCAATATGCAATATATTTTTTGGATATTTTGAATATTTCATATATTTCAAATATTTTGTGTATTGAATGAGGTGCGAGATAATAAAAATGATCATATTTTTAAATTCGATCAAGGTAGATATATTGAATATATTAAAAAAAATTCACATACAAAAATGAACGGCGCTCATTAGTACCCCTAAGGCCCTAATAAGTCGATCTCCACCACCGCTGACGCCGATCTTCTTCTCCTCTTCTTCTTCACCAGCCATATATGCTTTGGCTTCTTGAGGGCAGAGATGAATGAAGGGCAAAGATGAACAAAGATTAGGGAGATGAATGTGAGATAGAGAGACAGATGCAGTGCTGAAGAGGGAGAGAGAGCAGGGGCAAATTTGTCTCTTCCTCTCAATTCCACAAATCCTCTACCAATTCCACAAAAAATAAACATTGAATCAGATTCCATATTTTTACAAATTTAGGGACATGGAATTCAACCAATTCTTCAGATTTCAATTCCAAGTTCTAATGAGCGAACCAAATTGAGGAAATTCTAAGAAATTGTGCAATTCTGTGAGAATTCAATTCTTAGTGCGAACCAAACTTAGCCTAATAGTTTTTAGTCAAATCATTTACTTTATTCATTTCATGCTTTTGTGAATTTTAGAAAAAGTAAATTGATTTATTCTTGTCCGCATGATTTTTCCGTGATGTCATGAAGTGGAAGAAATTAGGCATGAGTATGATAACTAATAAGCGGAAGAATTTATTATTTTAAAGTTGATAACAAAATAAAAAATTTTAAAATTTTCTAATTGAATGAAATAAAAAAAAAAACACTTGTTAGCAAAATTTAAAACAATTAATTTAAGGTTTGTCTCACAAGTTTCTTAGCATATGTGTCAAGTTTTTTTTTTTTTATGGATTGATAGAGCAACTAATATCTTAAAATTTGTGAGAGAAGTTAAAAGAGTAAACTTTAAATACAACCTCTCACGGTCTCACCCAATCAACCAATCTAAATTGATGCCTTGTAAACAAAATCCATTATTTTATAGGAAAAACTAGGGTAAAGTTGCTTAGGTACTTGTTATAAAGTTTACCAATCATAAACCTTATTTATATTCTCTCTCCTATTTGATTGGTTATGTAATTTATTGCTTTTTATTTTCTCTCTCTACTATGATTGGTTATACAAAAAAATTTTGCCACGTATTTTAATTATATTGGTGAACTTTATAGCAAGCACCTAAGTAACTTTATCTCAGTTTAGTTCTATTTTATATTATTACAGACCAACTTGTATTATTAGATATAAAATGTTGCAGATGGCTCTGATCGATTTTTTTTGTTGTTGTTGGGACTTGGGACTTTTGTCTTATTTTGATGGGATAGAATCATAATCTTTAAAGATAATCAATCATGCGAGAGAATGTATAATATATATATATATATATATATATATATATATATATATATATATTAATTTTTAATTAAAAAACTTAATGTTTTATATAAAAAAAATTAAAAAAACTTAATGATAAAAATATAAAAATTACGTATAGGAGGCGTTTGGTACACGAAATAAAAAATAATTTTAGAAGTATGAATTCTGACATCTTGTAATCTCATATTCAATGCATAAATTAAAAATGAGAAATGCTATAAAATTATAGATAGTTTTAGCTCACCATTTTACATTGGTTGGATTTATGTTGATATCTATATATCAAAATATTTTTTAAAAATTAAAAATAACTCAGATCTCAAAATAAATTAAACAACTATAAACTAATAAGTAAAAATTATTTATACATTTATAGCATTTTCCTTTAAAAAATACTTTATAGCATTTCCCTAAAATACTAATGCGAAGAATTAAATACTATATTATCAACCCCAGAAACGCGGTATGTAAAGACTCCAATCCCGAGAATTAACCCCATAAGTTTTTTTTTTGGAGAACAAATCAATCCCATAAGTTCGTCTTTTAAAAAAGTAGTATTAGATATACCATATATGAATTTGTTAATAAATAACGCTACATTTGGTAAAAATATACATATGAAAAAATAATAATACAAAATATTATAAAGTAAAGAAACGTATTGAGTTTATAAAAAAAATACTATAAAGAAAAGTGAGAAAGAGATAGATAAAAAAAATTAAGAGAGAAAAAAAGTATGATAAGAACTTTAATATCTAAAAAATACGATATAAAATTTTTAGAAAAGCATAAAAAGTACTGTTTGATTTTGGTACCAAACGTACCCTAAAGATTCTTTTATTAGCTCAGTTTTTGGGATTCAGTTTTGAGAAATGTTATAAAATTATAGATAGTTTTAGTTCGCCAATTTATAGTTGTTGAATTTGTCTTGAGATTTGTGTCAAAATATATTTTTTAAATTTAAGATAACGCAAATCTCAAAATAGATCAAACAACTGTGAATTGAAGAACTAAAAATATTTATAACAATTCATAGCATTTTCCGTTAAATTTTTACAAATTACAAGTCATTGAATACTCTGTTATAGGGGTGTAAATAAAACAAGCCGTTCATGAATGGCTCAGGTTCGACTCGCATAAGAACTCGATTGAACTTGTTCGTTTATTGAACGAGCTGAGCTTGAACATTTAAGGCTCGGCTTGTTTAGTTCATGAACGGCTCGTTTAAGAATAAAATAATATAAACATATTTTTTCTCTATCTTACATGTATTATTATATTTAAATATATAATGAACACTCATTCTACACACACATATATATATATACTAGAGGCTTCGCATGCACCTACGTGCATGCAATCTAATCTTAATTTTTTAAAATATAATTATTATATTTTAAAATCATTAAAAATTAATTATTTTATAGTTTTTTAATTTTTAAATAGTTATTTTATTCACTTCTCCACCTTTTTAGTAACTACCCCATACATATTTCTCTCTCCCACATCCTCCAATCATATAAATTCTTTGTATTTTTTAATTAGAAAATATGACTATTTTGTGACCCCAATGACCAGAAGGGGTCACAGCTATATAAATATACTAGAGGCTTCGCATGACCGTACGTGCATGTAATTTGTTCTTTAATTTTTTTTAAATATAATATAAAATTATAATTATTTAAATAATAATATTGGATATTTGATTTTTTTTGAATTTTTAAAATATAATATAAAAATTATGATTATATTTAAAAAAATTAAATATTAAGAAATTATTTATTCTCCTACTTTTTTAATAACTACCTATCATGTCTATTTTCTCTCTCCCACATTCTCCACCATTATATATTTTTCTTATATTTTTTAATTAGAAAATGTTTATTTTGTGACCCCAATGACCAGAAGGGGTCACAGCCATATATATATACTAGAGGCTTCGCATGCACCAAGGTGCATGCAATCAATTTTTTAAATTTAGTATAAAATTATTATTATTATTATTATTATTTTGATAGGAATAAAGTTATTATTATTATTATTATTTTTTAAAATATAATAAATAATCCTTACCAAAAAAAAATATAATAAATAATTCAATAACTATTTATATTTCTAACTTCTCTCTCACCACTTTTATTAACTACCTTACCCATGATTTTTTCTCTCTCATATCTCCTCCAATCATGTGAAGTTGAGGGAGAAGTTATTTTTTTGGTGTCACACTTTGCTTGTGTGACACCAAAAAGTCTAAAGCCATATATATATAGACTAGAGGCTTCGCATGCACTTACGTGCATACATGTAATTTGTTCTTAAATTTTTTTAAAATATAATATAAAATAGTTATTATATTTTAAAATCATTAAAAATTAAATATTTGATAATTTTTAAATTTTAAAATAGAGTTTTTATCATAATTTAAAATAAAAAAATTAAAAAAAAAATGAGGAGTTATGCACTTCTCTATTTTTTAGTAATCACCTATCATACTTGTTTTCTCTCTCCCACATCCTCCAATCATTTTTTTGTATTTTTAATTATAAAATATAGATATAAATTTATTGAGAAGTTGGTTATTTATTGGAAAGTTGAGGGAGGAGTTATTTTTTTGGTGTCACACTTTGGTTGTGTGACACCAAAAACTCCAAAGCCATATATATTTATATATATATATAGAGGCTTCGCATGCACCTACGTACATACACGTAATTTATTCTTAAATTTTTTAAAAATATAATATAAAATAGTTATTATATTTTAAAATCATTAAAAATTAAATATTTTAAAATTTTTAAATAGAATTTTTATCATAATTTAAAATAAAAAATGAGAAGTTATGCATTTTTCCATTTTTTAGTAACCACCTATCATATTTGGTTATTTATTAGGAAGTTGAGGGGGAAGTTATTTTTTTGATGTCACACTTTAGTTGTGTGACACCAAAAAGTCCAAAGCCATATATATATAGATTATATTAATTTTCTTATGTTATTGTGTTCAAATATCTTTTAAACATTAAAACACATATAATAACAACAAAAATCAAAGCCTTTTTCTATTAGGTAGAGTCGGCTATAATCAATAAAACACATAAAAGGATAAATTTTATAAATTAATTAAAGATATAAGTTAATTTTCTTATGTGCATATATATTTTATGAAAGTTGATAATTACTTAGCTCGGCTCATTAAGCTCGTGAATATAATAGCTCAGTTAATTAAACGAGCCGAGTTTGATGAGTACGATTTTTTGTTCGTTTCAAAACTCGGACTCAAATTAAAGTTCGTCTTATTTTAAACGAGTCAAACTTAAACATCTAAAATTTGGCTCAACTCAACTCGATTCATTTAGAACCTTACTCTGATTTATTATCTTTTTAACAAAAATTAAGAAGGTAAGCACCTTTCACATTGCGTTGTCATTGCATCAGCTTTCCTTTTTTCATTCTTATATTATTATTATATCCCTCTTTCTCGTATATAATATTATTATTTAATTAATAAGGTCATTAAGCTATTTATATTATTATATATAATATCATTAAGAGTTAAAATATTATTTAATCCTTGAATTTGGCAAAAATATTATTTAATCTCTGAATTTACAGCTCTGTCAACTATTTAGTCCCTAAATTTGACAAAAATATTATTTAGTCCTCGAATTTGCAATTATGTAGCCTATTTAGTCCTCGAACTTGGAAAAAATACTATTTAGTCTCCTGATTGTTACTCATTAGATAACCGACTGACGTAGCCATTAAATGCTGATGTGGCATGTGCCCAGGCACTTAACGGTGCTACATCAGCATTTAACGGTCACATTAGCTGGTGTCTGGTTATCTAACTGGTAACGGTCATATGACTAAATAGTTGACAGTCGCAAATTCGAAGACTAAATAATATTTTTGACAAATTCATGGATTAAAGAGTTGATAGAGTTGCAAATTTATAGACTAAATTATATATTTACTAAATTCAAAAATTAAATAATAATTTAATTAATAATTTAAAAACTAAATAATATTTTGGCAGTGTAATCAAATCAAATAGACAAGAATTGCTTCGTTATATAAAGATAATCAATCATGCGAGAGAATGTA
Source organism: Senna tora (assembly GCA_014851425.1). NCBI lineage: Eukaryota > Viridiplantae > Streptophyta > Magnoliopsida > Fabales > Fabaceae > Senna > Senna tora. The sequence goes on along the minus strand of CM026270.1, from coordinate 17,073,754 downwards.
TAATATATATATATATATATATATATATATATATATATATATATATATATTAATTTTTAATTAAAAAACTTAATGTTTTATATAAAAAAAATTAAAAAAACTTAATGATAAAAATATAAAAATTACGTATAGGAGGCGTTTGGTACACGAAATAAAAAATAATTTTAGAAGTATGAATTCTGACATCTTGTAATCTCATATTCAATGCATAAATTAAAAATGAGAAATGCTATAAAATTATAGATAGTTTTAGCTCACCATTTTACATTGGTTGGATTTATGTTGATATCTATATATCAAAATATTTTTTAAAAATTAAAAATAACTCAGATCTCAAAATAAATTAAACAACTATAAACTAATAAGTAAAAATTATTTATACATTTATAGCATTTTCCTTTAAAAAATACTTTATAGCATTTCCCTAAAATACTAATGCGAAGAATTAAATACTATATTATCAACCCCAGAAACGCGGTATGTAAAGACTCCAATCCCGAGAATTAACCCCATAAGTTTTTTTTTTTGGAGAACAAATCAATCCCATAAGTTCGTCTTTTAAAAAAGTAGTATTAGATATACCATATATGAATTTGTTAATAAATAACGCTACATTTGGTAAAAATATACATATGAAAAAATAATAATACAAAATATTATAAAGTAAAGAAACGTATTGAGTTTATAAAAAAAATACTATAAAGAAAAGTGAGAAAAGAGATAGATAAAAAAAATTAAGAGAGAAAAAAAGTATGATAAGAACTTTAATATCTAAAAAATACGATATAAAATTTTTAGAAAAGCATAAAAAGTACTGTTTGATTTTGGTACCAAACGTACCCTAAAGATTCTTTTATTAGCTCAGTTTTTGGGATTCAGTTTTGAGAAATGTTATAAAATTATAGATAGTTTTAGTTCGCCAATTTATAGTTGTTGAATTTGTCTTGAGATTTGTGTCAAAATATATTTTTTAAATTTAAGATAACGCAAATCTCAAAATAGATCAAACAACTGTGAATTGAAGAACTAAAAATATTTATAACAATTCATAGCATTTTCCGTTAAATTTTTACAAATTACAAGTCATTGAATACTCTGTTATAGGGGTGTAAATAAAACAAGCCGTTCATGAATGGCTCAGGTTCGACTCGCATAAGAACTCGATTGAACTTGTTCGTTTATTGAACGAGCTGAGCTTGAACATTTAAGGCTCGGCTTGTTTAGTTCATGAACGGCTCGTTTAAGAATAAAATAATATAAACATATTTTTTCTCTATCTTACATGTATTATTATATTTAAATATATAATGAACACTCATTCTACACACACACATATATATATACTAGAGGCTTCGCATGCACCTACGTGCATGCAATCTAATCTTAATTTTTTAAAATATAATTATTATATTTTAAAATCATTAAAAATTAATTATTTTATAGTTTTTTAATTTTTAAATAGTTATTTTATTCACTTCTCCACCTTTTTAGTAACTACCCCATACATATTTTCTCTCTCCCACATCCTCCAATCATATAAATTCTTTGTATTTTTTAATTAGAAAATATGACTATTTTGTGACCCCAATGACCAGAAGGGGTCACAGCTATATAAATATACTAGAGGCTTCGCATGACCGTACGTGCATGTAATTTGTTCTTTAATTTTTTTTAAATATAATATAAAATTATAATTATTTAAATAATAATATTGGATATTTGATTTTTTTTGAATTTTTAAAATATAATATAAAAATTATGATTATATTTAAAAAAAATTAAATATTAAGAAATTATTTATTCTCCTACTTTTTTAATAACTACCTATCATGTCTATTTTCTCTCTCCCACATTCTCCACCATTATATATTTTTCTTATATTTTTTAATTAGAAAATGTTTATTTTGTGACCCCAATGACCAGAAGGGGTCACAGCCATATATATATACTAGAGGCTTCGCATGCACCAAGGTGCATGCAATCAATTTTTTTAAATTTAGTATAAAATTATTATTATTATTATTATTATTTTGATAGGAATAAAGTTATTATTATTATTATTATTTTTTAAAATATAATAAATAATCCTTACCAAAAAAAAATATAATAAATAATTCAATAACTATTTATATTTCTAACTTCTCTCTCACCACTTTTATTAACTACCTTACCCATGATTTTTTCTCTCTCATATCTCCTCCAATCATGTGAAGTTGAGGGAGAAGTTATTTTTTTGGTGTCACACTTTGCTTGTGTGACACCAAAAAGTCTAAAGCCATATATATATAGACTAGAGGCTTCGCATGCACTTACGTGCATACATGTAATTTGTTCTTAAATTTTTTAAAATATAATATAAAATAGTTATTATATTTTAAAATCATTAAAAATTAAATATTTGATAATTTTTAAATTTTAAAATAGAGTTTTTATCATAATTTAAAATAAAAAAATTAAAAAAAAAATGAGGAGTTATGCACTTCTCTATTTTTTAGTAATCACCTATCATACTTGTTTTCTCTCTCCCACATCCTCCAATCATTTTTTTGTATTTTTAATTATAAAATATAGATATAAATTTATTGAGAAGTTGGTTATTTATTGGAAAGTTGAGGGAGGAGTTATTTTTTTGGTGTCACACTTTGGTTGTGTGACACCAAAAACTCCAAAGCCATATATATTTATATATATATATAGAGGCTTCGCATGCACCTACGTACATACACGTAATTTATTCTTAAATTTTTTAAAAATATAATATAAAATAGTTATTATATTTTAAAATCATTAAAAATTAAATATTTTAAAATTTTTAAATAGAATTTTTATCATAATTTAAAATAAAAAATGAGAAGTTATGCATTTTTCCATTTTTTAGTAACCACCTATCATATTTGGTTATTTATTAGGAAGTTGAGGGGGAAGTTATTTTTTTGATGTCACACTTTAGTTGTGTGACACCAAAAAGTCCAAAGCCATATATATATAGATTATATTAATTTTCTTATGTTATTGTGTTCAAATATCTTTTAAACATTAAAACACATATAATAACAACAAAAATCAAAGCCTTTTTCTATTAGGTAGAGTCGGCTATAATCAATAAAACACATAAAAGGATAAATTTTATAAATTAATTAAAGATATAAGTTAATTTTCTTATGTGCATATATATTTTATGAAAGTTGATAATTACTTAGCTCGGCTCATTAAGCTCGTGAATATAATAGCTCAGTTAATTAAACGAGCCGAGTTTGATGAGTACGATTTTTTGTTCGTTTCAAAACTCGGACTCAAATTAAAGTTCGTCTTATTTTAAACGAGTCAAACTTAAACATCTAAAATTTGGCTCAACTCAACTCGATTCATTTAGAACCTTACTCTGATTTATTATCTTTTTAACAAAAATTAAGAAGGTAAGCACCTTTCACATTGCGTTGTCATTGCATCAGCTTTCCTTTTTTCATTCTTATATTATTATTATATCCCTCTTTCTCGTATATAATATTATTATTTAATTAATAAGGTCATTAAGCTATTTATATTATTATATATAATATCATTAAGAGTTAAAATATTATTTAATCCTTGAATTTGGCAAAAATATTATTTAATCTCTGAATTTACAGCTCTGTCAACTATTTAGTCCCTAAATTTGACAAAAATATTATTTAGTCCTCGAATTTGCAATTATGTAGCCTATTTAGTCCTCGAACTTGGAAAAAATACTATTTAGTCTCCTGATTGTTACTCATTAGATAACCGACTGACGTAGCCATTAAATGCTGATGTGGCATGTGCCCAGGCACTTAACGGTGCTACATCAGCATTTAACGGTCACATTAGCTGGTGTCTGGTTATCTAACTGGTAACGGTCATATGACTAAATAGTTGACAGTCGCAAATTCGAAGACTAAATAATATTTTTGACAAATTCATGGATTAAAGAGTTGATAGAGTTGCAAATTTATAGACTAAATTATATATTTACTAAATTCAAAAATTAAATAATAATTTAATTAATAATTTAAAAACTAAATAATATTTTGGCAGTGTAATCAAATCAAATAGACAAGAATTGCTTCGTTATATAAAGATAATCAATCATGCGAGAGAATGTATAATATATATATATATTTTTTAAAAATATGTATATATGTAATACTTTTAATTATTGTAGAAAATTAACAATGCATTTAATTAAGGGTTCCATAAAAAATGCATTGAAGTGAAAAAAAAAAGTAAAATTTTAAATCTTTATAATATTTTAAAAGAGAAAAGTATACTTCTTTTAAAATAGATAAAAAATATAATTTTGACATTTTTTAAATTTACTCAATTGTTTAACAACAATAATGCATATATTGTGTGTCTTGGGGCTTGGCTAGGTCTGTTGTACAACGAAGAAAGAAGAATCACGAAAAGCGACCACGCAGGAAAATCGAATGATTTAAATGGTGAACACAACACAAAACAATAATTGAGAGAAAGAAGAATCACGAAAAGGGACCACGGAGGAAAATGTGCTAAAAATGAAGAATAATAGCACCTCGTGTCAATGGATTCAAAATGAAATTGCCTGTGACGGATTGAGGCAGTGGTAGGCAGCGGTGACGGCTCTGTTCGACGGCTGTGACGATCAACGACGACTGATGCAAGCTTTCTCTGAGCAGACGACGACGATTCGATGCGCATGGAACCAATGTGCTCTCTAGGACAAAAGTTAGAAATGAGATACAAAGTTGAAATTTCCTTTTAATTATTTTATAATTTTTAAATCTAGCCAAGATTCCATAATCCAAGTTATATAACCATAGTTGGATATAAGCTATTTCATTTTCTAACAATGGTTGTCACAAACGTTGTTAGTTGATAACATTAAAATTTATATTTTTTGTACTGTGTCTTTTTTTTTTTTAAAGGAACTAGTTCCTTTTTTTTTGGTAGAAGGAAAAAAACAAAGGCACGTACACAGGCCTAAACAGACACATGTTTACATTTTTTATATATTATATAATATATATTTTACTTTATTATATTTAAATAGTTAGAGTTAATTTTTTAACCAGTAATATTTTATGGAGTTCCAGTTTTATCTCCTTTATTATTTCAATTTTATTCTTTATTTTTATTAATTGATATAGATTATTCATCTAGCCAAATATTGCTGCAAAATATCTGGAGCTATATATGATAAATTTTAACTCACTATTGTTCAGTTATTGAATCTAACTTCAATATCTTATGATCTGTGTTATCTTAAATTTTAAAAAAAAATTGATACTGATATTGTGACAAATCTAATGATTGAAAATTAAAGTAATAAATTTTGACTTACCATATCTCTATAACATTACTTAATTTGAGCGGGCATATTTAAAACCCTAAAAAAGTAAGTCCATAACTTTTTGAAATTACATATATAGGTACTAATTACTTAAGACGCCATTTTGGTCCATAATGTTTTTCCTCTAGCTAGCAATAATTTCACTTGGCACTACATATGATTGTGCTATAGAAACAACTTCTTGAAAAAAAAATTCTTTTCACTAAAAAAAATTCTAAATATATACTATTGAACACGCTGATTAATTTTTTTGTTAACTTAAAAGCAACTCAAAAGTCACAAGGTGGAATTGGCCAAAGATTTTTGGCCACGTTCTTTACACAGAAATGGAAATGGAGAGAAAAGGAAAAAGGAATGCATTTGCTGTGTTTGGTAATAAAAATTGAGAACGGAAATAGAATAAGAATGTATTAAAATGACTACTTTGTCCTTATATTAAAATAATAAAAAGAAAAAAAAGTTATGATTGTGTCAAATCAAAGGGTATAATAGACATTTTATATTTTATATTTTTTCTTTATTTTTTAAAAAAATTGATGAAAATAAAAAAAGTAAAAAAGTAGGTGGGACTCAATGGACCTTACCAATTTCTTCCTCAGTTCAACCCTAAATAACAAAGTTATACAACAATATTTGAGGAGGAAAAATTGTATCAATTTTATAAATAAAAAATGTAAGAATGAAATTGAAAAGTTTATGTAAAATAAAACGAATTGATTTTGACCTATATATAATAAATTAAATATAAAGTTTTAAAATTCTTATGTCATAAATGATTTTATAAGAAGTCCGAGCTTCCCAAGATCTTGACTTCTTAATTCATTGACCAACATACTCCTTAATTTTATAATTTTTTAAATGAAACGTGCTTTTCCTTACATTATTTATGTATTGATTATTATGTGAGAGTGATGTAATCATGATGGCAAGATTGCTATTCACATACATAAATTTTTAAAGCGTTTTGCAACAACTATTTTGATTGTAATTTTCAAGCTCTTTTCTATTGAATAAAAAATAAAAAAGAATTTAATAACTTGAATGAATGAAAAAATGAAAAAAAAAAATAATGATTTTTAAGTAAAAATAATTTTATTAAAAAATGTTCTTACAAAATTAGCCAAATAATATTTTAAATGCAATGATGCCTCAAATCAATAAAATAGTGATCCAACAATATGTAAGGTGTCGCCGGTAATGACATACATGTATAAAGGGAAGGGAAGCAACATTTCCGATCCCTTTTCCCTTATCATTTTCTTTGTGCAAAGGGAATCAACATATGTGGGAAGGCACTTTCACTTGTGTAGAGGGAAGCAATATTACACTTTCTTCTCTTCAATTCACCTTTCGTCTCACCTATGTGACAAGTAATCTTTTTTTACAGAGGAAAACAACATTCTTGATCCCTTTTTTCTTCCCTGTGACAACTTGTTACGTACCAAACGTGCAGAGATCCTTTCCCTTTCCATGTTTATAATAAACTATCAAATGGGCTCTTATAGTTCATTATCATGCATAATGGATATAGATAAATATTAAATAATGTTAAATATCTATTAATTAATCAATATAATTGTGAGAAGTGATTTTCTCTAAATATAAAAAACATAGGTATATGTCGTTTTTCAATGACCAATAAATTTTTCTAAATGTGAAAATCGCGAATTCTTAATCAAGATCATGCAATTCTATATGTTTATGCATGATTAATTGATTTTTCTTTTTTCTTTTGTTGACAAAGTGATTAATTGATTGTTTACAACAATCTATAAAAGAAATTTTTACATGTAAAAAATGAGATTATAATTCAAAAACTCATGATTTTTAATTCATGCAAGATTATTAATTTCCCATTAAAAAAATCCAAAATTCTGTTGTTGGGATATTTTTTAAACCATAGTTTTGCGCTACACTTAATTAAAAATTGAAATGGTTAAAGTTTTAAATAGCCCAATTATATATCAAGTGAAAATTAAAGGCTATATAGTAAAACTCAAGTCCTATATATATATAACATATATATGAGATTAGTGAGAGTGGCCTTTCAAATTATTAATTTAGTGTCCCACACATATGAAAGTTGCGTCAAAATCATTTTGCTAAAGATCAGAGAAGCAATGGCTTTTCACCATTATTCTTAAAGCTAGATTCTCACGTTAGGTGTAGTGAATGGGATTGGATTCCAAGTAACGAATGAGGACAATCAGAAAATAATAGACACATAAAATATGATGACTTCCATATGAGTAGCTCAAAAGTCACAATATTATAGGCAATTTTACCTAAAAATGTACAGTTCGGTAGTTTATGAATCAAATCTTGATTACAATTTCTGAGAGATATGTGGTTCCTATTCTGCAATTTTTTTTATATATATATATATATATTAAAATTTAATATTGATTAATCTAATATTAAAATTCAACAAGAGTAATACAAATTTTATTGAGATTATAACAAAAAATTCATCCGTACAGCTAAGGTGTTGAATGTAGATTTTGATTCTTCTTTATTTTTAAACTATTTACTAATATTGATTAGTTAAGTTTTAATTATTCTTTTATATTTATACCATTATTTAAGTATATTTTATAATATTAAGTTTGATAATAAAATGTTCATTATTATTAATAACTTTATATATATATATTAACCCAGCTGGGTACATGATCCATACTAATAGTTAATTATAAAAGCAATCCATACAAAGGCGAATCGATTGGAACAAAAAATCGTTGTTCTAGTTGGACCGGATTTAACTGAGGTCCAATCGATCCAATTTATTTAAAAATAATAAAAAAAATTGAAAAATAAACATAAAAAATAGCATAAAATAAGAAATTAAAAAAATCTTAAACGTTAAAAATAGAAAAGTCTTGAAAATTAAAATTTAAGAAGTCTGTAGAGCTGTCAAAACGGGTTCAACCTGCGGGTTAGACCCTCTTACCCGCAAATTTGGGTGGGTTGGACTGATGAAAAATGGCCCGTTGGTAAATGGACCCGGCCCGTTTGACTCGTTTAGGATACGGGTTTAACTGGGTTACCCATGGGTAACCCGTTTTTTTTAATAATTAACTAATAATTTATATTATTTGTTTTTATGAATTTATTTGTTTTTTGGGTCTACCAACTCCAACTTTACCTCACCTCATACACAACACCCACAAACTCTAATTCTTGGGAATTCATGGAATCAAATAAATAATATACCCTTCTTTGATAAGTTATTATTCTTTCTTTCTTGTATTTTTTATTTTCAAACACAACTCCAAAAATACGACTCGTTTGGCCCGTTTGACACCTTTTAGTCATGATTATCAAGAATTTTATGTTTGGTTTGATCAAATTTTTTAAGAGTTTGACAAGTCTTGAAAATTAAAACTTTAATTTGAGAAGTCATGTAATTTAAAACTTCAAAATTATGTATGTTGAAACCTAAAATTTGAGTCATGTTGTTTTAAATATTAAGAATAATTAATATTTATTATTTATTGCATCATTTGGTTCGATCGACGGTTCGACCGGTTAAACTGATCAGACCATGAATCGAACACTTGTCCAAGTCTTTGTCCGATTCGGTTCTTACAACATTGGATTTAACTCCATATACTAAAAATAATTTAATCAGCCTATTAACTAAATCTTCATTAACAAGAGTAAAGTACTGTAGAATAAAAGAAATTACTGTAGAGAAAAGTGATGAGAGAGATAGAGAGAAAAATTATGAGAGAGAAAAAGTATGATAAAAAATGTGTTTGGTATATATAAAATATGATGTGAAATTTTTTTAGGAATCGTGAAACACCACGATTCCACTGTTTGGATTTCTTACCAAACATACCCTAACAATACATTTAAACATCTTGAAAATTAATTTTTATCATACAAAAAAACATTTCCAAAATAAATAGCATGTTAAATATTAATTTTCATAAAAAAGACATTTAATAAATCAAAATGTTTATTGACATTCACAATAACAAATTATAATAAAGTTTATGTACAAATACATTAATACAATTTAGCATACAAAAAAATATTTCTAAAAATCCTAAATAAACCTTAAAATATTTGCACAAATATTATTACTAAACACAATATCTTATACAAAAGATAGTGTAAAAAAAATCACATATGCAACAAACACATACTTAATAAAACTGTATTACATTATAAATTTCAAATAAAAAATTATAGATGATCCCAAAAATATTTTGCAACTAAATCACAAAACAAATACGACATTAATCAATATTTCATATGCATTATAAAAATGGGAAAAAAAAAACTAACGTGGAGAAGTATTCCACTGATCTCTATGCTTTGCTTTGAAAGATCCAAAATGCAACTAAAGTTGATACATGAAATAAAAACATTTTCAGGCCAAAAGAAAAATAAAAACATTTTAAAAATGATAGAAAAAATCAAATCAGAAAAAAAACGGTTAAAAATGCTTAAAAAAAGACTTGTTCATGAAGATATGGACCACTTTAACGAAGTCCACACTGTAAAAAATAATAGTGCCTTGGGACCATGAGAAGAACGAAGCCCAACAAAATTAATGACTTAACAAATTTCTTAAAAATTATTTTAGAAATTAAAATAGAAACAGAAATGGAATGCGTTTATTGTGTTTGTTAATAAAAGTTTGAGAATGAAAATGGAATGAGAATGTATTAAAATTACCATTTTACCCCTTATATTAAAATAATAAAAAGAAAAGAAAATTATGATTATGTTAAATCAAAAAATATAATAGATATTTTGTATTTTCTTTTTTTTTTAAAAAAAATTGATAGAAATAAAAAAGTAAAAAATAGGTGAGACCCACCCATTCCTTACTCATCTTCATGGTCATTTCTTGTTAAAAAACAATAAGTAAGTGTCACTTGCTTCAACTCTGGAACTAGGAAACAAAACAAGCCCCACCACACAAGGACAAAGCAAAAGAACCCCACCACCACAGGAGAGAATAAGAGAGAAAGAAGCAAGGACCATGAAAAAAGCTGAATATGTAGAAATAAAAATGAAAATAAAAACAGAAATAGAAACGAAATGCATTTGATGTGTTCAGTAATAAAAATTTGGTAATAGAAATGAAATGAGAATGTATTAAAATGAAAATAAAAACAGAAATAGAAAAGAAATGCATTTGACGTGTTCAGTAATAAAAATTTGGTAATAGAAATGAAATGGAAATGTATTAAAATGACCATTTTATCCCTTATATTAAAATAATAAAAAGAAAAAAAATTATAATTATGTCAAATCATGTCAAATCAAATGGGTATAATAGATATTTTATATTTTTTTAATTGATGAAAATAAAAAAGTGAAAAAATAAGTGAGACCCAATGGGTGCCACTTACTTTTTCATTTCCATTGTTTTTTCCATACCCCCATTTCCATCTAATGATACTTCTTGTAAATTTTAGCCATCAACTACCATCATTTTTGAAGTAACTTTAGGAACCTACACTGATAAGGATCTACAATGAATGAATTAGAGACCAAACTTTTATCAATATTGACAAATATCATCACTAAATAGTATTGTGAAACTATTTATCAATATTAATAACAATTTAGTTCCTAATCCATTTAAGACGATGATGTTTGTCAATATTGATAAAAAATTGATTCATAATCCATTCATAGTAGGTCCTTATTAGTGTGAGTTCTTATTAGTATTTCAAAAATGAAGTAAAAAATGTGTGTTTTAAAATAATTACACCGTAATTGCACGAAATTTAATTACACCGGATCCAATTTCAGAAGAATGTCTAAATATAGAAAGGAAAAAACTTAAGTCCATTTCCTTATGTCCATTACATCCAGTTCTCCAATATAAATATGACACGTGGCAGAAAGTGTTTAAATGACCAATCACAGTAGAGAGAGAATATAGAAGATAACCTTTTATATAACCAATAATAAAAGAGAGAGTGTGTAAATACAATATATGATTGATGAAATTAGATGTAATGGACATAAGAAAATGGACCTAAGTTTTTTCCATATAGAAATTGGGACAAAATGATGACATACTGATAAAAGGCAATAAAGCAGTTTATGTTGTGGGCATTTCCTTTTTTTTCCCTTTTCGTTTACAGCTTCCATGTTCCGTCCTAATCACAAAAGTGAACACAACTTGTCGGTGTGTAATCATTAGCTGCCACAAGAAAAACAAGTTTTGAGGCATCAAAATGAGTTAGACCCTATGTATTTATTTGTTTAGACTTATAAAATATATTTTCGACTCTAATTAAAAATAGCCAATCCAACCCAACCTATAAAAAAATAGGCATACAATTATTACACTAAGGCTATATTTGTTACGCAAATTTGAGAAGGGAGAAAAGGATGAAAATACCGGGCCCCACTTGCAGGAATGGCAGGGAAAGACAACATAATTATTTTTCAATTTTCGTGCAAAATCATTAAAAAAATGAAATATGAAATGTTCATTATACTTTTGAATTTGACACAATTATAATTTTTTTTAATATTTTAATATAATAAATAAAGTGATAATTTTAATCCATTTTTACTCGTTCATATTCCCATTCTCAAATAGTTGTGTGGTTATTTTGGTTAGTTTTATGTGTAGCTTGTCTTTCCTCAAGATTGTAATAATTGTATGCCTTTACAATGTTTCTTGATATTTGATTAAAAGGTGATATTCTGAAGAACCATCACATGGATAATGTTATGCCTTCTAAGACACTTTGTATTTTGTAATTGGACTTGGACCTTAATATTCAATAACCTTATTGAGTTGGGCATTCCTTGCTTCTATGCATTTTGTTGGGTTGGTATAGCCCAACCTTATATTGCACCTGGGCTATTCAAAAATTTTCTTATCATAATAGAATAAAATGACAATTCCTTACATTAAAAACGATAATAGAATAAAAGTAATTAAGAAAGTAAGGACAAAAATATAATTTTATCACATTGAAAAAAGTGGGGTTTGTTTGTTAGGAAGAAAAGAAGAGAGAGATGACATCTCCATCTCCATTTCCATCATAAAATCTACCTAAAAAGCACACCCTATGTGTATATGATACAAAGTTTCATGTTGCTTATAACAATAGAAAGCCGAATGTGTATATATGATAAGTAATGATAGAAGGGATGTAAACGGGGGAAGTAAAGTTCTATATTTATGATATGAACAATGATTAACTATATAATTTATACAATTTTTAACTAACTTGTCTGGTATAAAATGATTTTGAATGCCTTTTGTAATTATTCATGAAAAGTATGTGAACTATGCTTTATATTTGATTTTGAAAGTATAAATGAATAAAATAGGGGAAAAAATGTTAAATGAATTTATAAAAAAATTCAGTTCAATTTAGGGTCTGTTTGGGCAATTTTATTTTGGTGTTAAAAGTGTTTATTTTCTTCAAAAGCGCTTATTTTCTTAAAATAAAGTTTTGATAAATGATTCAACGAAATTGATCAAGAGGTAGTATGAAAAGCTCAATAAAATACTTAAGTGATATGATTCAAACAGAGAGAAGGATAAAAGACGGAAGAAAAAATAAAAATAACAACTTATTCATCCTCCCCGCATTTGACGTTATATTATGTATATTTATACATAATAAATTAACAATTTGGTCTTTAAAAAAATGTCATTGATCTCTAGTCCTTAACAAATGAAATTTATCAAATTTAATAATAAAACATACCTCCAATCATTTTAGTCCCTCAATCAATGAAATTAATAGAAAAACTAACACCGTTGATAACCGAGCACATATTTTTTCTATTAAACATTGACTGTACGCTAATTGGACAATCCTCATCATCAATTCAGAATAAATGTGTGTCACGTCATTAATGGTGTTAATTTTTCCATCCATTTCATTGACTAAGGAACTAAGTAATTAGGAATAGTATCATCTTTCAAAGATCAAATTGAGCCAAATAACATCTTTCATAAATGAAATTATTAATTTACTCTATATTTATATATAGGAAATAATATGTTTGCTTTATACTTATTTTTCATAATACTATCCAAATAATTATGTTTTTATTTGATACATTACATATAATTAAAATTTTGTTTGATTAATTTGTGGACCCTATAAATTTACTCAGTTTTCAAATAACTCTTTATATTCTAAGAAAAATTAAATGGTTCCTTATAATGGCAAAAACAACTACAATAAAAGGCAGCAAATATTATGAACTATTACTAAAATTAAATAAATAAAAAATCCTTGATAGCAATAGCAGATCAAAAATAGAAGAAAGATAAAATGAAGAAGATGAAATAGATGAATGTAATTGTATCAAATCTCTGTAGAATGAGAAGTATACAAAATGAAATTCCTATTCGAGTCAGGAACCAACTCCAAGCCTAAGCTTATTCTCAAATTCAACATACCCCATACAGTTCCCTTGTTATCCATATATTAACATCTTTTCAGAGGAGTCACGCAAACTTCATCGCTGCTATTGCTTAATGGGCTAGAGTGTTGGGCTTCTGCTCTTGTAATGGGCCTATTCATATCAATATCCACCACTACAAAATCAACCTTGTCCTCAAGGTTGAGCTTAATGTCACTTAAAACCAGTCCCACAATTATAATGTATCCACTAATTAATCCTCCAAGGTCAAATGGGAAGAAACATAGCTTTATTAAGAAAAAAAAAACTCACATAAAGTGCACTCTTGACAGCATGGGAAGAAGCTTGCTTGATCCATCCCACAATTGATAAAGCAGAAATGTAGGGGTTGAGTTTCCTTGGTGAATTAAACGCCTCATAATTTGCATCAGTAAAAAACCCAAGCATCATGCCACTTGAAATTATAATAGTCTTATTGTTGCTTCTAATTCTAATGAATATAACAGTTGATGTTGCCTCCTGTAGCTTTTCTTCCCCACTCTTAGTATCCATAGATTTTAGAAGCCAATCAACATGATTTAACTCACCAAAGTAAACCTAAAATCTTGAATCTAGTGAGAAACCATCAGTGACTTTAGCAATCCATGATAAAAGCTTATTTGTACTCTCTTTAGTAAGCTCCTTTGCTATTCTCACTCTAACTGCAACAAGAAGACCAAGAACTGTCATAAATTCCATCATATTGATGTTGAAGCATATGGATAAAGTATCACTTGAAGCCTTTGCATTTTTTATATTCCTTGCTAAATGAATCAAAACAGTCTTGTGCCATGCCTCCAAGCACCACAGTTCCATTAAGCCTAACCTTAAACCCCACAGCTAGAAAACCATGACCGAAAATGTGACTTGAGATAGAAAACATTGCAAGATAAGCTATGATCATGTTCTTCCCTTTGGTAAAGAAAAGAAGAACCCAAAAACTTCCACCTGGATCAAATACCATAGTAGTAGAAGCAAGCTTACTAATGTCAATAATACCAGCATCAATAATGTCAATTCTCAATGTAATGACAGCATCACTCATACCATCAGTTACCAAAATCCTCCAAAAAGAAACGTGAAGCCACTTTTTGTTAAGTAGACGACTTTCCCAATTGAAAGAGTGAGATACATGCAGCAAGAAAAACACGCTCATAGTTTCCATAAGCATAAATTCCATAAACTGTATTACCAATTGAAAAGGTATAACTCCATTCATGGCACTCATCTTCATTGATTCACATTCCTTTATTTGTGCAGCCACATCATTCCTTTATCAATCTCAAAAGCTTTCATCTCCTTTTTCAAACCTGCATCAACATAACATGAATTAATAAAATCTGGTGAGCTACAAACCTAACACACACTCACAATACATTTTATACCAAAACTTATAGTGCAAAGGAAATTTTCTGTGTTAAAATTTTGGGAAAAATACAATTTACCTCCTGCCTTTATTGTAACTATAATATATTAACTTCATAATGTGACAAAACACACCCATTTCCACACAAATCACCTCTCCCAAATAATATGATGGGGATGGAGATAATATGGGATTTATTCCTGGGGCAGTACGGGATACCCAAGTCTCTATCGGGTAGTATGAGATGCTCAATAGGATACTTAAGTGGTTTGATTCTTCTTCTTTAATAACTAGATTTTGAGAGATGATTCTCCAAATCACTTAAGTTCCATTAGAATACGACGTTTTGTTTCATTTTTTCCATAGGTTTCTTATATAAGTATCATCTATAAACAATAATCTTACTCGAGGTATTGTTGAACATATTAAATATACATCACCTCTCTCAATGAGAATTCCAATTGTCCAAAACTTGTTGCCCCTTTCTGCACCAAAGTTGAAATAAAACCTTAAAGACAAGAAAACGTACTTTTCCTAAATTTTTTGTTGGCTTATTAACGTCGATGAAAAGCGAAAACTAACCTGGTATATACAATAACAAGATTAGTATGATAGTAATAGTATATCACAAATAATTAACAGGAATGTATCTTTGTAAGAGAAAGGAGCGTGAATTTAATAAAATTTTGGAGAAACTAAAGGCTCTAGGTTTCCAAAAAATTCGCTAAATTTTGATTCTTGGCAGTATGAATTAAAGAAAAAAATATTGGATTTGCCAAATTAAAAGTTCAAGTTTATATGGGATGAATTCTTATATCTGGTAGCCTGATAGGGTGGTTAACATCAAATACGTTTATAGATAGGACAGTTAACCGAATCAATCTAATTTGTGTTAAATTTTTTTGCATAAACCGACCCACCAACTCAACTCAAACCAACCCAATATGATAGATTGATTTGGGTTTCGCAGGTTAAACCCAAACTACTGTTCAGGCCTCTATATAGATAACTATTCTTGTTTAATAAGTTGCTTTACATAATTTAGCTTCCTCTTATTGGAGTAAGGAATATAAACACAAACGAAGAAGCATTACAATTATGAACCTAAAAATGAAAAATATAAAGTAAAGAATTGGGGGTTCCAAGTATTTTCAATTCAAGAGTTAGATTAACAAGGAAAGTCACAATGAAGTAATGTTTACAAACCTTGAAATTCTTATCCTTTATTGTAGTATCCAGAAACTATAACAAGTGATCTAAGTTTCTCCGATACTGAAAGAATGAAAGTTAACAACCAAAAAAAGTCAAAAGTGGTTTCCAAAATTATCAAATCACAATATGTGGTGAAAATTTAGCTTATTTTGTTTGTTGCTATGAAAAGAGATGTTACATTTAATATGTTTATCTTGTTAATTCACAATGCCCAATCCTCTAATTATACATGAAACATTATTTAGTTATTTGTAACAATAAAAATATTAGAACAGCCCAGATTTGAAACTCGATCACCTTCTAAAGAAGTTTTAATATCAGAATAACTGTGAAAAAACTCAAGTATTTTAAGAAAAACTGACTTTGAAAAATGCATAAATCTTTTAATTTTAACCTCAAGTGCTTTATTTCCAAATCTGAAAGTATTATGATTACATAGATTATCAAACTTTTTTTAAAAAATCTTTTAGCTAAAGGACTTCTATTTTGTGTTTGGATATTATAATATAAAAAAACTTCTATTTAAAGTGAATAGCTTTTACAAGTGCTTTAAGTTGAAGCTCCATTCTTCAACTTCTTAAAAAATGCATTTTTTTTAACTTTTACTTTTTCTAAAATATTTACCCAAACAAGATTTTATGTTTATAAAAGGTATTTTTTAATTAAAAAAGTAATTTTTTAATAAAAAAAATTTATCTAAACGGGCTCTTATTTCAGGTAGTATGGAAGTATCATGAAAATGCATTTATACAAAGCATGAAGGCTTAATGTCACAATAATAATTGATCTTCTGTTAGAAAAACTAGTGTAAACCAAAGTTCATTCAAAAATAATTATTTCATTTAATACTCACAATGGAAGTACTGAATTTCTTGTGCTAGATGTTCTGTGTGAGTAAAAAGCTGTTCAATTGAAACTCCAATACAACTCATGCCAATTTCAGCAACCGAATTTGCATCTTCACTTTCTGGTTTACCACATAAAATAATAATAATTATTATAATTAATATTATGGAGTGCAAAAGGAGATCATTACTTATCTCATGGTATAACAAGCATAACCAAAATAATCTATGAAAAATATCATAAGTGTTGAAGATTGTCATGACATGTCTCAAACATAGATAGCAAAGAAAAGTCAAAGTGGGTTGGCACAAATGGTCAAGGATCCGAAGGAAAGTTTTCGCCTCACCCATGGGCGAAGGTTCGAATCCCCTGAAGCCATCCAAAATCCTGCTTTGGTGGGCATCCCTCCCCAGGGAGATCCCCTGGCACCCAAGGACTAGTTGAGTAGCTGCGACCAGGTAAAACTGCTTGCGGTTTAGGCCTGTGCAGTAATCCTTTGGGTTGGGCCTCTATTGGTCTCCTCAACATGTCAGTAGCGCTCTGTCCGGTAGTACTTGGGAGTGCCTTCCCTTACTACCATTTTCTTTTACCAAAAAAAAAAAGATAGCAAAGAAAATATTTTGTGATTCTTACTTATATACGCACTTATTACCACATAGAAAATATAATGCATAATAATCTCTTGTTTCATCAGGTAAACATTCTTGAGACAACTTTAGACAACCATTTAGATTTATTAGGAAAAACAGCACTTAGGTTTGCACAAAAATTGTTTCTAAACTTGCTTTTAGCTTGTTAGGGTTTATTATTCCTTCAATTTGCAAGAATTTGAACAATTTTCTTATTAGCTTGACAAACTAATATACGGCTGAAATCTCTTTATAAGAAATTGCTTCTTTATTTAACAGCAGGGATTGAATTGTAATAAATAATAATTACTATTATTATATGGTAGCACAAGACTAATGAATGAAAAAAGTACTATGGTGAGAAAGTGGAATTATAATTAAGGAGAAAACTAAAATTAAGCCATACATGAAACAAAAGGTTTGCTCTACAAACAATATGCATAATGTCAACTATGTATATAAAGTCATGTTCGTTAACTAAAAGGTGGATCAATAATGAACTTGCAAACCTACTTCTGTCCACTTCTTAAAATCCTTTCTATTTCTAAGAAAGTCTTACATTCGATAGAGTGGGATACTCAATGGGGTACTTAAGAAGTTTGATTCTTCTCCTTTAACAGCTAGCTTTTGAGAGAGGGTTATCCAAATTATTTGAATTTAAACAGGCCCTGCCCTATATTTTTTACGGGCCGGGACGGGCTAGCCCATAGGACTTGGCCCATATTAACAGTAAGACTGCATCATATTCGTAGCTTATTATGATTTAATTATAACAAGACTATTATAAGGGTACGTTTAGTACATGGGCTTAATTTTTACTCTCGTGAATCCTAATCCTGAGAATATGATTCTCGAGAATATTAGAAAAGTGGTTTGTTTCTACATTCACATTCCCATGACTATTTTACAAGACTCTTATTCTATAGTTGAAAATAATTCCATTCTATGGAATTAGAATAATACCTTCTCCTTAGGTGGGATTAAAATAGTGAAGAAACATGGAATTACAAGATTCTCGGAATTGTTAGATTCCCAGGCTTATTTTTTCAACCTGTGTACCAAACTTGGGATTATAAGATGCCGGAACTCATAATCCCAGGATTTTTTTTTTAACTCGTGTACCGAACGCCTCCTTAGAGTAATGAGATTATGCGGAAAACAAAGGGGGAAGATATCCTACCTATAACTTGCATATGTACTGATTGCAGCACCCAACAACAGCAAAATAAACATTTGACAAAGTTTTACGCTAGTCGTCGACTACCTAACACAACTCTCCTCTTTTATCTGGACTTAAAACCGGCTATATAAGTATAGACAGAATTACCGAACAATAGCAAAATATTAAGCAATAAAAAAATACGGCAGCAAGTCAATTTCAATACTTGATCAAAATTGACTTGTATCACAAAATAAAAAATGGCATTGGGCCGGGCTTACACAATTGGTAGAGACCATTGCATCCAAAGCGACCAGCACCATTGATCAATAGTGAAGTTATGTACTTATCTTTGGGGGTGCAACGAGGGTCTTTAAGGTTTGCAGTATCCAAAAGGACACCAGCTAACTGCATGTAAATATAACTATATACAGTAAGGCATACCTAAAGATATGATGTTCTGGAAGATAAAAGTTACACACAAATTTTGAAACAAAGAAATAACTTCAGTACATTCCTCAAATCATGTAAAATTATTTATTAAAATTTATATAAATTTACATTAATTAGGACCTACCTTGAATGGTTTAAGAATCAATTGATTGAAGGGATGTACTGAAATTCAGTACTATCGTACCACTGAACATCTACTCCAAGAAGGGTTTGTATAAATTTAGAATGTTATTAATGCTATTAAATAGATGAATGAGCATAAACATTTTTTATTGTTAAATTTTAAACAAATAAATATAAAATTGTAATTATTTTATTAATTTAATAAATTATTATTTAATTAAATTATTCATTTTAATTAATGAGATTTTGTCATTTAGGATTTTTTTTAGGAAGTCATTTACCTTTATTATTTTTATTAAAACATATATTAATTTATTTAAATAAAAAATTAATTTTAAATATATAATATTATTATTATTATTTGTCGTTATTGATTAAATAATTTTTTTTATTAAAGAATACAAAGAGGATCGGTATTTAAGGGTAGTTTTGTTAGGATAAAATGGTAAAAACAAATTTTAGTAAGGATAATTTTGTCTTAAAATATTTAAGTTTTAGCTTATGCTTTTGGCTAGAAGCAGAAATTCTAATTTCTAACTTCTATTTAAAGCTAAAAAAATGTTTTGCTATAACTTAAAAGCACCTTTTTTTTTTTAATTTAGACCTAAAAACATACAGCCAAACAGGCCCTAGATCCTTTATATTGTGCGATGAAGTGCTTGATGAAGTAAGGAGAGAAAAAATTTAAGAGAGAGAAAAAACTAACAAAGTAGGACTCGCAGTTTTTTTCCCTTTTTCTTTCCTCACTTCACCAAATACTTCACGGCACAATGTAGATAATTCAATAACCAATTTATAGGGACATATCATATCATGACTAGATAATTAAGAATCAATTTTGTTCTCTCTCTTACTTTGGGATGAAAAAACATACTATTTGTTAGTTTTAGAGGATTGAGAGTTGAGACTTTAGAGTACATCCTCTCTAGTTAGTAAAATTAGTGGTGGATAGTATTGTCAAAATTGGCCCAAATCCGCGGGACAACTTGGATTGCTCGTTAAATGGACGATTTTGAGTATGAAAAAATATGCCCGTTTAAACAAAATATATATATATATATATATTTGTTTAAAATGTGCATATATAAATATGTTTTGAATACTTTTATGTATTAAATAATAATTTTTTTCTTACAATATGTATAAATAATTTTTATAATAATAAAAATTTAATAAATTATTTATTTAAAGTGAAAATCATATTAATTTTTTTATAACATATTAATTTTTAAAATAAATACATTAGTTTAAATATATTTTCTTGTCATAATAAATTTTATTGACTTTTATTTGTTAGATAAATAAAAAATATAATATTATTATTTTTTAATTAAATTTTTTAAAAAATAGCCCACGAGTTAAATGAGCTTGAGCATCACTTCTTAAAATCATTTAATAAATGGGTCAGTTCGACCGGTTTTGATAATGCTAATGGTGGAGTTAGAAAAATGATAAAGAGGAAAAAAAAATTAGGATCCCATTTGAAAAAAGAAATTTCTTATTTTTGTCTTAAATGAGATAAGAGGACGTGGTGAGATCAGATTACTGTTAAGAAGGTAGAAAACAACACTAGATAGGCATACATACGTATAATTAATTATTAATAAAACAAGCATATTGAAATTCCAAATGAACTCAAAAGATTATATATGTACAAAAACGTACATTACATAATGCTGCAACGAAAAACCACTACACAGACACATAAAACAAACTGGCCGGGTAATAATATTCATTATTCAAGATGATTTTGATGGTAAAAATTAATGGTGAAATTAGACAGACAGAGACATAGGAAAAAAAAAAAGGTACCACAAAAAAAATTAAACTTAAATAAGGTTCTTTATATCTTTATAGTCAAAACTCCAAATTGGTCCTTTGTGTTTGCATGAAGTTTCATATTGGTCCTTTATGTTTCAAAAAGTCTAAATTGGTCCTTTATGTTTGCAAGAAGTTTCAAATTGGTCTTTCCGTCCACTTCCGTCAATTTTTTAAGTTAAGTGTTGACGTGGCATGATGACGTGTCCATCCAAGCTGACGTCTCATGCCACGTCAGCACCACATCACTGCCACGTCATCACATATGATATTGGATGATGACGTGGCATGCCACGTCAGCTTCAATTGACACGTAGGAGAGATGGTGTGTCCACATCAGCATGCCACGTCAGCACTTAACTTAGAAAATAAACGGACTTGGACGGAAGGACCAATTTGGAACTTCTTGCAAACATAAAGGACCAATTTGGACTTTTTGAAACATAAAGGGCCAATATGAAACTTCGTGCAAACATAAAGGACCAATTTGGGGTTTTGACCTATCTTTATTATAAGGCTTCTTAATACAAAGGTAACACGTGACAAAAAATTTAAGCATGACCAATCATGGTAGAGATAGATAATAGAAGATTACAATTTGCATGACCAATCATAAAAGAGGAAGAGTATAAATAAAATATATAATTGGAAGAACTTATAGCAAATATATAAAGAATTTTTCCTAAGTTTTTTTTTTAAAAAAAAAAACATTAATTTTCTTTCTTAATTTTTTTTCTTTATCTCTCTTAAATATATTACTAACTCCACTGTTTAATTGTAAAAGAAAAGAAAAAGAGACGAGAGGTTAATCTTTTCTTACTTTTTTTCTTGTTTGAATGTTAGTAACATTTTTAAAATATCTCAGTTTAAAGTATCTTAAATTTATAAAAAATAATAAAAAAATTAAAAATTAATATTCCAGAACATCTTATTTCTTGATTTCTTCAACTACCTTATGTCGCATGCACCTCTCACTCTGAGTGCATGCAAGTAATGAATTTTGAAGATTGGAGATTAATCCTTTGCCTTTAAATAAACTCCTTCCCAACAATTTTTCATGGGACACAAGGTGTCAGAAATAGCTAGGTAGGATGGGGATCCTCTAGTCTTATTTTTAAAAAATAAAGAATATTAAGATTCTCTTGGAGTTTTTTTTTTTTTGGCTTTTCTTTTTTAAACTGGGATTGAGAATTTGTATTTAAAAAAATTAGTTGTGGAAATTATTTTAATTTTAATAAGTACTTGAAAAGCAATTTTTGTTTAGAAACTTTGAATAAAAAATATTTTTTATTATCAAATTAACAAAAAAGACATATATATATATATACATAGCTTTGGGATATTATTAATTTTATTAAACAGGTCAATATATATATAAATATGTATTATTGTTAAATTTTATTAAACACATAAATTATAAAATTTAAATTTTTTTATTAATTATATAAAATATTAGTTAAATAAATTATTAATTTTAATTTAAAATGTTTTATTTTTATTTTTTTATTATTGAAATATTTATTATGTTAATTAAATAGGTTAACGATAGGATGGTTTTGTAAAGTAAATACACATTGAAAATTTAAATATGAGAACTTTTTGTCCTAAACCTTTTAAAATTTAAGTTTCAATTTATAGGTAAAATTTTAATTTCTAACTTCTACAAAAAATTAGGAGTATATAGACAATTTCGTCCTTGAAAGATTCGGAAGTTGATAATTTAGTCCCTAAAAGATCATAAGTGTACAATTACACAAATTGGTCCTTCAGTCATCTTCAATTAAATTTTCTTAATGAACTTGCTGACATGGCATGTTAATTGTAGACGAGAGTCGTTAATTGGTTAGTAGGACATGCTTACATGGCAGAAGCTAATATTCACCTCAAACTCAGCACAAAACACAGCGTTTTGAAGCTTCAGTTTGCACACTTACACTAAGTTAGAGGTGAATTTTAGCTTGTGCTGCGTTATAAACATCTAACAAAGAATTTGTAAACTCAAATCACCTCAAACCATTCCATATCACTCTCAAACTATCATTCTAACCAAGCCCTTAAGGGCATGTTCTTTATGTTGAAAGGGAAAAAGAGAGGGAAAGAGAATGTATTTAGGGTATGTTTGGTAACAAAACCAAACAGTAAAATCGTAGTATTTCACGATTCCCAAAAAAATTTACATCATATTTTATACATACCAAACACATTTTTTATCATGCTTTTTCTCTCACTTAATTTTTCTCTCTATCTCTCTCCTCACTTTTCTCTATAATATTTTCTTTTATTCTACAGGACTTTACTATACAGTACTTTCTTTACAGTACTTTACATTCGTGCATCTATACCAAGCGTACCCTAAATTGTATTTGTTAGTAAAAATTAAGAATGGAAATGGAATGGGAATGTATAATTACCACTTTATCCATTATATTAAAATAATAAAAAGAAAAGATAGTTATGATTATATCAAATCAAAATATTGTTTCGGGAACGGGGGGTTCGAACTTGGAGGTCCAGAGCAATCCGGGAGCCAGTCACTGGGAAGTACTTAGTGGGCGAGAAGTGAAGCACTCTGGGCAAACTGTAAGTAAGACAAGAGGGATTAACGTTAGTAAATAAATTATGTTCTTACCAAGCTCAAGGATTTGGGAGTTCTGGATGAAGATTTCTCTCTCTCTGTCTCTGAAAAGTTTCCTCTTCTTTGAATGTCTCACGGGGGTCTATTTATAGTGGAGGGCAAGATAAGTCAGTTACGGGCTGACGAGTCACATCCTAAAAACATGGGTAGTGCATGCACGTTTCTTGACATGGTAGTGGTGTCGCATAATGGGCTAAGGTTGAGGAAATGGGAGAACATGGAACCACATGAGATAAGTAGTGGGATAGAGTTGAGGGAAAATGGGATCAGGCATGTGGATGTGGTTACGTATGTATGAGGTGTCAATTATATATTGATGACGTGCCTAGTTGTATGACGTGTCTAAGAGAAGGGAGTTATGAGCTCAATAAGAACAATAATGAATTTATTAATATTAAACCCTTACTAGTTTACCAGAGCGATCATGCATACGCACGAAGAACCTTCACCTCAATCCTACCAAGCCACTCTCTAAGACTGTTCCCGGGAAAGGAGGATGAAAATCACTCCTTCACGACATTCCCAACCTTGTCTAAATTGGGCGTCGCTGATGGCACTTGGCCTACGTCAAACCCATTCCAAGAGCGTTGTTTCCTCGCAAAGTTGGAATGACCTTGACGTGATTCTTCTTACGTCAACACTGTGCTGACCCTGAGGGAGGGGATGACCCCATCACACTTTCCACTACCTCATACTTATTAAAAGAGGGAAAGTGAGTGTTCCTACATAGGTTTATTTTATTTATTTATTTACATGTTCGTTTATTTATGTATTTTCTTATTTAAATTCCTTGACCTTGACGACTATATAGAGAGTCTTCCAAGAGGATATATATCATTCAAAGCATAAAAAGGGTCTTCACCTTCCATATGTCCTTTGGACAGTAAACATAAGTTAAATATTAAGTCTTGGTGATAAATTTATTTACTTAGCAAAATACTCCAAGATGCCTAGTGAATCCGTCCCTTAACAGTAAACATAAGTAAAGTATATACTAAATCTTCAAAATATTTAATTGCAGCCTAAAATTCCTCGTAAATAAGACAGCACAAGATGTTACATCCACATCAAATGTACAGTAGAGAGTGCAGAGGTACGCTAAATTATTGTGCACATATTACATGTGCGGGGGAGAGTGCATACGTACATTAAGCGTGTTCTTTATTAAGGAAACAAGGGACGAAAGAGTGAAAGAAAAAAATATATACTTGAGTCTCACATGTTTTTTTTTTTATTTTAAAAATATATATAATTAATATATATATATATATAAAATGTCTACTGTACAGTAAACATAAAACATAATATGTGCACAATAATTTAGCGTACCTCTGCACTCTCTACTGTACATTTGATGTGGATGTAACATCTTGTGCTGTCTTATTTACGAGGAATTTTAGGCTGCAATTAAATATTTTGAAGATTTTTTTTTGGGAAAATTTGAAGATATTTATACCATTCAAAAAATTTGATTAAAATTGTGCCACGTATTATTTTTAATTATTTTAAGAATGGATATATTCGTATATATTAAATTTTATCTTAACTGATCTATTAACTTGAAATTTGTGCAAATTTAATTAAAAAATAATTTTAAATACTTAAAAATTCTATTAATTAATGAGATGATATTAATTTAAACTCTCTAATTCTCAAAACCCCCCAAATCTTAAAAATTAAACCTCAAATTCTAAACTTTAGAATTCAAAGTATAAACTTCAAATTCCAAATCCAAAACTCCACAAATCTTAAATTCTAATATAATAATAATAAAATAATAATAGAGTAATAATAAAATAATATAAAAACTTCTTTTTGAACAATAAAAACGTTTGTCATGAATGCCCCCAAAATACTTAATTGCAGCATATATAGAAGACCCCCGTTATTTATATATTAAATAATAATAATATTCATTAACCTATTTATTTATTAATTAGATGAATCACACAATGAATAAAAAAAATTATTTATCAATATATACATAAAATAGCGCAATCTAAGCACTTAAAAATGTTTCTTTGATTCCAATGTTTTTTGTATTATGAGTCATCAAAATAAATCGAATCCATCATTTATGTGGGTTGAGTTTGATTTTTTTTTAGTTAGTAATGCTGATATCATTTTTTTATACAAAGGAAAGAAAAGACATACTTGTATCATTTTTAGTCAGATCTCTTTAAACAATTAGTTTAAACAGGTCAATCTATTGAACTCAACTATTTTTTTTAAAGAAGTAAAATTCGAATAACAATTTACTTGATTTCTAAGAAAAAAAAACAATTTACTTAATTGAATTGTGCATTGTATTTGTAATTTGTTAATGTAATTTTATGATATTAATTGAAATTTTGTGTTCTTTTTTGTAATTTTTTATTGTAATTTTATGATTTTTTTAGATTTTTTTGTCTATTTTAATAACAGTTTGTAGTTGAAAAAACATTTTATAAATTTTTTTTTCAAAACATTGTAAAATGAAATAAATCGATTAACCCGTTTAACAATTAAGATGAATCAAGTAAAATGTTTTTAAGCCGTTTAAAAGAATGGTCCTATAATGTAATCAAGCATTCTTCAACTATGGGGCCAATCTTATGTGACATGTGGCATCCTATACCTTTATATATGAGTTTGGATTCAGTGCAATTCCCTTCCGTGCAATTTCGGTGTAATTCCTATAAAATACACATTTTTACATCATTTTTGAAGTATTAATACGGATTTACTCTAACAATAACCCATTATGAATGGATTATGAATGAAATTATTATCAATTTTGACAAATATCATCACTAAATAGCCTTGTGAGACTATTTTTTAATATTAATAACAATTTGGTCCCTAATCCATTTAAGGTGATGATATTTGTCAATATTGATATTAATTTGGTCTCTAATCTATTCATAGTGGATTATTATTAATGTGAGTCCGTATTAGTACTTATACACACACACATATATATATATATATATATATATATATATATATATATATATATATATATTTGTAATTTAGTCCTTATATTTTATGGTAATTACATTTTTAACATGTTTAATAATTTTATATTATGACTCTTAATATTTATAATAGGACTAGACTCAGATAAGGTTCCTTACATATTTACTATAAGGTTTTTCAATATAAATAAGACACTGACAAAAGTGTTTGAATGACAATCACAATAAAGAGAATATATATAGAAGACTATATTTTACATGATCAATCATGAATCATAGAAGAAAGAGAGTGTAAATGAAACATATGATTTTTTTTTGCCAACAAATGAAACACTTGGAGGAACCTTATAGTAAAGATATAAGGAACTTTACCTAATTTTTTTTTCTTTTATAATAATTATACTTCTAATATTTTTAACTTTTTCTTATATTTTTACCACTAATCTTATAATATTGAACTCAAGTCCTTAAAGTGTTTTATATTTATATTTTTAGCATGTCTCATAATTTTTTAATTTAAATCCTAAAATTTATAATAATTATACTTTTAACATTTGTAAAATTTTTACTCCTAATTTTTTATTATACTTTTTCAACTATTTATAAAAATCTACTTAAAATTATAAAATTATTATACCTGCTATAAATATAAACATCACAAATTTTAAGGACATGAGTGCAATATTATAAATTTAGGGGTAAAAATCTAAAAAAAATTATAAAGGTTAAAAGTATAGTTACTATAAGCATAAAGGTCAAATTATAAAATTATTAGACATTCTAACACAACAAGAAAAATAAGTATTTTTAACAACTTATTTTTTTATGACCACTATTAATTGTTGAAATATTCAAAATAAGTCTCTTTTTCAGTAATTAAATTTTGACCGTCAAAATATGTATATTTTTTAATAATTAAATTTTGACCATTAAAATAAATTTTTGAAAAAAATTAATGATAGCATTTTAATTTTAACGGTTAGCAATTATCGATATTTCTCAGTAATATTATTTTCAAAAATAAATTACTTGACGGTGGTCATTAAAAAAATACCGTTGAAAAAAGAATTGTTAAAAAATGTATTATAGACAATTATTGTCCGTAAAAAATATTATTATTAATCCATTGCATGATGCAACAAGTTGCATCATAGACTCACCCTTTTGTTGGCTTACTTGTAGCTTGTTGTGAATTATGTACTCTTTTGATTTATTAATCTAATCTTAATTTTATGAAAAAAAACTATTATTATCTTTTTTTCAACCATTTATTCTGATAGCCAAAATTTAATTATAAAAAAATAATTATGGCCTAAAATTTTTTTTAAAAACAAATTAAGTGACTGTCGAAATATATGTCATTAAAAATTCTTATAGTGTAAAAATGTAATTACCATAAATATAAGGACTAAATTCAAAATATAGAAAAGAAATGTATACTAGTGCACCACGTCTCATTATGAAATTGGCCTATTGTTGAAAGCATCTTAGGCGGGTTTTGCAATTTGCATGCATATATATATCATGTTCTTTTTTTTTGGTCTTTCTCTTATCAATTGGTTCCAGCGTTGCTTTATTTTTAGGAAAAAATTTAGGTTCATTTCTTTATGTCCATTTCATCAAGTTTTACCAATTATATATTGTATTTACACTCTCTTTCTTCTATAATCTATATATAATACTAATTGAGACTACAGTATCCCATTACTTGCCAACTGTTTCATTTGTTATTGTTTGCACTTCTGCCATGTCACCAAGAAGCTATCCACGTAGGCAACGATTTCATTACACCCAAAGAAATAAGCTATACATACCAACCGGTGCAACACATAATATGTGAATCCCTTTGATTATGTTACCAAATTGAAGACAATATTGAATGCATAAATGAAAAAAGTTGACTATCTTTTTTATTGTTATCAGTCCTATTAATTAGTGATATCAATGCAAATGTTATGCGGATTCTTCGGCGTATTTTCCCGATACTATATTGTCATCTTGGTTGAATTTTCTGTGTGTAATCGCACCAATCATGAGCTTGATTTATTATTGATTTTGTAGAAATATATACCTTGCTTCAACATTCCTTAGAGTGGTTCACGTGGGCTGTGATCTGTGTGTGGGAGTGTAGGAACTTTCCGCCAACATTGATCACGTTATGTCCAAGACTCCAAGGACGCTGAATCTCCTGTGACTGTTGTAGGTATTTGAATTGAAACCCCATTTCCATACTTTTATCTTTTCCAAATTTAGTTCTATGGGATGGTTGTAAATTATGTAAGGTCCATATATTATAGATTGCTCAATGATAAATGGCTAGCTTTACATTTTTTATCTTTTTTTAATTTCAATTTTCTTTACTTTTCATTTGTTATTTAATTTAAATTCTTTTTGCCTAAAAAAAAGCGCAATTCCCTTCATTTTAATCAAATTCATAGATAGAAGTTCAGTGGTAATGTACGACTGAAGTTCGGTACATTCCTCCAATCATGTAAAATTATTTATTAATATTAATAGAAATTCATATTAATAAGGACCTACTTTGAATAGTTTAGGAACCAAATGATTGGAGGGATGTACTTACTACCGTATTACTGAACATCTACTCCAAATTCGTTTCCTAAAGTTTGATTCCATATTTTCAAAATCTGATTTTCTATTAAGTTATTTAATCAATCATACTTTATTATAGACTCATAGTTGACTCTATAATATTTAATTCAATTTACATAAATAAAATATTAACCAAATGTATCATCTGTTGAAATTATGTCTTGAATTTTGTCACATGAAAAACAAGTATAATTGTTGCATATGTGGTTACAGATTTTGGGAGTTCATATTTTGGACTTATGAATACAAATATGCATTTGGTGAAGGATGTTCTGCATGCAAAATGAAATATTTTGTTGGCAAATATTGTTGACTTTTCTTTACACACATTAAATGCATTCACACAATGATTTTTGCCTATATAATGGAGTGTTGGGCATCTTCATTTGTATAACTCATCCGAGAATAAAAGGATGAAGTGAAGAAATGAGGTGTTCTTTCTGTATAAGTTTGTGTTCAAACTTTAGTTCCATTTCTGTATTTTTTTGTGTGGTAATTATATACTTTTTGTGCCAGAAAAATATTGTGAGTAATTTGAGTGTATTTGAATTATAGTTTTGAATGTTTATTTAATCACTTTTGTATTTTCATTTAATTCAAAAAAATAATTAATGATTTAAATAAATTGTTTACATTTAAAATATAATCCCGTTGAATCAGCAATGGCAATAAAGGCATTAATGTATATATTTTATACTGAAAGTTGACTTCAATTCTTACTGCAATCCTTCATATTCAATCCTGTCAGAAAATTTCTCTGCGGATCTTTAATCGCACCAATCATGTTCTGAATGATCACATATTTTCTGGTATATATACCTTACTTCCACCCGCCTCATACCTACTACTCAAACAACAACGCCGCTTAAGAAAATCAGGTTTGTCTTTCTAAAGGCTGGAACGCCGTCTCCGTCAGAAGCAGAATCTGGGTTTAATATTGGGGTGCCACCAACTGCTGATCCAGAATCGTTGGAGAAACGCATTGCTGAAGAATGGGCACCTGCTTCACGCAATATGACATTCAGCGTATTCAACTTTAGTTTTAACTTTATTTTCTATTTATAATACATGCAAGAACGACATGCTTACCATTTTTAACCAATATTCCTTCTTCATTGTATTCCTCACAAAATAGGTACTAAATCAGGTCATGAATTGATGAGGAGCCAGCCACATTAAAGAGGGTGATCAATTGATTTGATTTCAATTTTTTTTTATTTACTTTTTGCCATCAAGGTGTTCGAGAAAAGCTCAAATTTGATCCAAAAATTAATTTAAAAAATATATCAGTAAAGAAAGTAACAACTGTCAGGCAAAATTTTATTGGTAGTGCATTGAGTCACACTTAAATTAAGGGGGAAAAATCTTTGTCACAAAATCTAACTCACTTATATGAGGGAATGCCATAAAAAATGAATTTATAATGTCAATTTTGGTGATTCACGAATTTTTTATGAAGTATTTTTTAAAAAAAATGAACATTCATTCTTTCTTTAAATTGTAAAAAGAAAGACTAAAAAAACAGAAGAACGAGAGGGAGAAGAAGGTGATAGAAGAAGAAAAAGAAGCAAACATGATGCATGAGAAAAAGATAAGAATAATGAAGATAAAATACGTATATAATGGAGTGAGAAAGAGATTATTGTAAGAAGAAAGATGAAGAAGAAGATCAACAAATGTGAATTAGAAAAAAAGAAAGGGCGGCAGAAAGCTAAACATAGTAACAATAAAAGTAAATGGAGAAATACATAAAGAAAATGAAAAAAGTTAATAAATAGATAGGCCAAATTATTCTTTTGGTCCTCAACCTTTCAAAAAGTTATTTTAGGTCCTCAATGTTTTTTTTTTTGTCAAAACTGGTCCTCCAGCATAACTCCCGTCTGGTTTTTTTTTGTTGAATGCTGACATGGAAGGCTTATGTGGCACACTCTCTCTCCTACATGTCAATGTCATATTTGGATGATATATATGACATCCTCTCTCACTCCAATTCAGTAAAACAATGCCGTTTTCCATCACTTCTCTCTCACTCCAACTCAGCAAAACGGCGTCGTTTTGCTCAGTTGGAGTGAGAGAGGGTGTATCTATCCAAATATGACACGTAGAAGAGAGGGTGTGCCACATAAGCCTTCCATGTTAGCATTTAATAAAAAAAAAATCAGACGGAGTTATGTTGGAGGACCAATTTTGACAAAAAAAAAACGTTGAGGACCTAAAGTAACTTTTTGAAACGTTGAGGACCAATATTAAACTTGGTGCAAACGTTGAGGACCAAAAGAGTAATTTGGCCTAAATAGATATATATGTATGAAAAATATAAAAAATAGGTAAATATATATGGATTGGGAAAATAAAAAGTATGTAAAAAGAGATTGGTATGAGATGGATAAAAAGTAGGTAAATAAATAAAAGAAAAAACTTAGGTCAATTTCCTTATGTCCATTACATCTAGTTCCCCAATATAAATATGACACGTGGCAAAAAGTGTTTAAATGACCAATCACAGTAGAGAGAGAATATAGAAGATCACATTTTATATAACCAATAATAGAAGAGAGAGAGTATAAATACAATATATGATTGGTGGAATTGGATGTAATGGACATAAGGAAATGGACCTAAGTTTTTTCCATAAATAAATAGTTGGTGGAAAGAAGAGAAAAAAATAGAATATATATATATATATATTATGTTGAGAAAAATAGAAAATTCATAATGATGTGAGAAAAAGAGAAAAAAATACATAATAAAGTGAGAAAAAGAAATTAAAGAAGAGATATGCTCTTTAAATTATAAGAAATACTCCCACTCGCTCGCTCACTTATATATATATATATATATTTCATTTGAGCCTACTTTGATTATATCTTCTCCTCTCTCAGGTTACTAGCAAAGTGATAAACTTCGTGTCGCAATAATCGTTACTCTTCCTGACAAGGTAATTAAGCCAGTATTTATGTTGGATGATTTAAGCAATTATTAATAAATTTACTTGATTTCTTTAACAAAGTCTTAGATATATATAATTAAATACTACTGAGTTTAGTGACACATCCTTGATGAGTGTCCATACTTTTTAATATGTTTACTATGTATTGTTATTAATATACTTAGATTAATAGATACTCATAATTTTTTAGTTTAATCATAGAATAGTTTATTCTCATATTCCGTGCATTCCACGAATGTACGGGTCAAAATACTCAATAATGTCATGGCATTTGTTAAATGATTTTTGCATAAAAATTATCTTTATATATTTTGTATTGTTATTAATATTTTAAGAATAATAGCTATTCAAGGTTTGATTTATGATTAGTCTAAGAACTTCAATGTGACCTATATGATTAAGATGTTAAGTATGTCATGGCATTTGTTAAATGATTTTTGCATAAAAATTATCTTTATATATTTTGTATTGTTATTAATATTTTAAGAATAATAGCTATTCAAGGTTTGATTTATGATTAGTCTAAGAACTTCAATGTGACCTATATAATTAAGATGTTAAGTATCATCATTACTAGATCTGATTTTTGAAGTGTTATGTCATTATAGGATGCAGAGTATTTAACAATATTGGTACATGTATAAGATTATTGACAAATAGACAATGGACTCTATTTGTTTACGAAAACCAAAAAACTCTTATACTAGAGTATTTAACAATATTGGTACATGTATAAGATTATTGACAAATAGACAATAGACTCTATTTGTTTACCAAAACCAAAAAACTCTTATACTCCAAATTATATGTCTCTACTTTTTTAGGTTAAAAATTATTCAATTAATATAAAATAATCTTAATACATAACACAGGCATTGCACGGACTCAATTTTAGAATAAGTAATCCAACTTACTCAAATAATAATTTTTAATTTCATCCCGTGCAAAGCACGGGTAACAATCTAGTTGATCATATAAAAGGTGGTCTTCTATATTCTCTCTCTACTGTGATTGGTCATTAGAATACTTTTTGCCACGTGTCATATTTATATTAAGAAACTTGATGAAATGGACATAAAAAAATAGACCTAAGATTTTTACTTATTTTTATTGATCAATTTATACTATTTTTATTGTATAAGCACCAATTCGCCATTAAAGATAACGAATTGGTGAAAAAAATTGTACTAATTTACAATTAATAATAACACATTAGGAATCTACGAAATCAACCCCAATTTATCATTATCATCAGCGAATTTAAAAAGTTTTCACCAATTCATCATCAGTGTTGGCGAATTGTAAATTAAAAAATCAGATCTATTGTTTTTATTAAATTTGGGATCCTAATTTGTCATTAAAAGAATGGCAAATTGGGAGTGCCCATTTATTTTATTTTTTTAACCTGAGTTGACTACGATGTATGCTTGTGCCTCAAAAGAATCTTCCTTGATTTTCCAAGTGATTCATCATCACCATCCATTTATTTTTTTCAAAGAGCTAATTTGCTCTATTAACAACTACAGGTCTACAGCTGTCAAAACGGACTCAATTTATCAATGTTATAAGAATCGGATCGGATCGGACGGTCCGACCGATTCAACCGTCAACCGAATACAAAGGCGAGTTGGTTGGACCAAAAAATCATTTTTGCAGTTGGACCGGTTAACCGGGTTGGACTGGTCAACCAGTGGTCCAACCGGTCCAATTTTATTTTTTTAAAAAAATTAAAAAATAAAAAGGAAAAATAACATAAAAAAAAAAGAAATTAGAGAAATCTTAAAAATTAAAATTAGAAAAGTCTTAAAAATTAAAATTTAAAAGTTATGATTATCAATAATTTAACATTTGGTTTGATTAAGCTTTTTCAAAGCTTGACAAGTCTTAAAAATTAAAACTTTGAGAAGTTATGTAATTTAAAACTTCAAAATTATGTATATTGAAACCTAAAATTTGAGTGATGTCATTTTATATATTAAGAATATTTATTATTTATTATTTATTTGTTGGGGATTCTCTAAAAATGAAGTTCGAGTCGGGGATTCTCACGTATTTTAGTTCGAGTCGTGTCGATTAGGACACTCACCTTAAGAGATATTCCGGTACCTCACAGAATAGGTAACGGCACTCTCACAGGATAAAACGAACTCGTCCCCGATGTCGCACACCGGAGGAAACAAGAACAGCAAAAGAATTATAGAAACTCATACTAAAACTCATCAACTGGAGAACCCAAAAATTAGAGTATATATAATAATCACTCTATATATTTATTGTATGTATTTATATATATATTAATATTAATTATGAAAACGTGGGAAACAGCCGAATGCATAACGTTAGTAAAATTGTAACCACTTGGCAATTCATCACCATAAAAGGTGAAAAGATCTTTGACACTTTCAAAGATGCAACAAAATGATTCCCCCTCTAACTATAATATATATATATATATATATATATATATATATATATATTATGTTAAATTATATGCATACACGTTTTACCATAATTAATATATATATAATAAACATTTATTTAATATATGGTAATATATAATAATAATTTAACAATTTATTATTATTGTAAATTAACAAATATACAAGTTTGGGTCTCCTTTATTTTAGACAATGTATAATTTTATTTGACACACACTTGCACACATACATGTGCACTTATTTTTACAACAATCCCCCACATGTGTCAAATAAATAACCACATTTATCACTGAGTTTCACTCATGGATATAACCATTGTATCTAGTGTCTTTCCGACTATGAACTAGACCTAGACCAATAACACATAGTACACAGAGATGTCAGTGAAGCCGGCTTCTATGAACCAACAACTCTTGTTGTATACTAGAGGTATTAAGAGTCAGATTATACCCCCACATTTTTGCTATTAACGTCGGTTTTGCGCGTTACAACGGCCTTGCGCGTGCCTGTTTCATAACGAATGCTCTAGAGATTTTGCCAGAATCTCATAGGAGCGGCCCCACTCCACATTCGTAGAGGTGATTTCATTTAAGTGTATCTGCACTTATACACGATCCTTTAGGAATATGAAATCATTAAGTGCATTTGCACAGCCTCACCAAAATGCAATATAGCACTATCTCACACCATAAGAAGGGACATAATATTTAGTGCTACCAGAACTAACAAACGACTTGTTCTTCCCATTGAACCTTATTCATGGGATCACCAATCACAAAAGTTGGGTTGTCATCGTTGTTAATTTTCAAATTAACTTAAGTCCCATTCTCCTCGATGTTTCAATAAAGTATTACCTCCCTAGAGGTTTCGTAAATGGATCCATTAGGTTCATTTCTGACCTCATAAAATCAATTGAGATCACCTCATCTTTATGCAGTTGTCTCACAATATATTGTGTCTCAATTGAGTATGTCAACTCTAACAATTAAAGGTTTTAATTTTAGCCATATCTATCACATATTGACTATTACAGTGTAATGACACAAATGGTGTTGGTATGTCACCCAGTGGGATATTTGCTAAGAAGTTTTTTCAACTACTCAGCCTCAGTTCCATCCAACTCCAAAGCAACAAACTCATAATCCCTTATGGATTTAGTTATAATGCTTTGTTTGGCTAACTTCCATGTGACAACATTACTACCAAACATAAACACCTAGCCACTAGTAGATTTTATCTCCTCTGAATCATAGATCCAGTTTTCATCATTGTATCCTCTAATACAACGGAAAATCCACTATATTATACCATAATGCATGGTACCTCTCAAATATATCAACAATTTTGTCTTCCCCTTCTTCAGAAGAGGTATACATCTTTTGTTTGCACAAATATGCTTGATAGCCCCAAAGTCTACCATCATTATTTTCTCATATTTATAGGAAGAAGGACTAGAGATATCATTTCAGCAATGATTTCATCACTACTATTATCATCTCCTTTGACCAAATTCATATTTGGCTTAAGAGGATTATCATATCTTCTAGCCCTCTTACTACACTGTGCAATATACCATATCATGTACGGTATAATTCATCAATTGCATCAAACTCCCAAAGATACGGGTATGTTTATGCAATTGGATTCCCTTTATGCTTATCTAAATGTACATAGAAAATTGTAGGGTCATCTTGCACAATTCAAATAAAAATCACCTCAAAATGATTTTTTTCTTTTCTTTCTCTTTTACTTTATCTCAAGTTTTCAACTCAATTTTAACTTGAATTTTCAAAAGTAAAAGGAAAGAAGTAGAAAATGTTTTTTTAAAAAACATCTTTAGGAACATGTTCAACTTTCAAAGAAAAGATATTTTCAAAAATCTATATTTTTAGTTTCAGTAATTGTGTATTGATTCAAACATCACTTTAAAAAGAAATGCAGCAATTTGTTGAACATAACCAATAATAATGCAATCAACAGTTTTAGAACCTAATCAAGTAATAAAACTTTTGCAAGGCACCCCCACACTTTTAAATATTTCAATATATTATTCTACTACATAATAATATAAGCCAATAAAAATATAATATATATTCATTTGAGGAACTTTTCCAACCTCTATTAATATATGACCAAAATTTTAATATTATTGTACCTCTTTGTACAATAATATTTTCTCAATCACTAAAATGCACAATGAAAATATAAATTAGGCATATCATCATCTCTTTTGAGATGGATATCACCAATTTATAAATTAATCACAGATAATTAAATGCATATATCTACAATATTTTGGTCACATATTCACAAAATAAAAAACAAGTTCCAAAAATAAAATATATAACTCATAGTATAAATTGCATAGCACTTTCTAGCAATTACAATATACCCTCAAAAATTAGGTACAGATACGTATGGTGTCTTTTGCAAGAATTTCAGAAATTTAATTCACCCAAAATTAAATAATATTCTTGTAACACTCATTAAAATATCACATGTGAAATCACAATTTATATATATGAATATTTCGTAAATTTCACAACTATGTGAAAATTTAATTTTCACAATTATGAATGTAGCATATTTACACTTCACTATTCACTGTAATGTGAGTTTTCAATGTTTGAAATCATATAGTGTCAAATATTTCACCAAATAAATATGGAGACATTCACCAAATTTAATCATACTTTATGGCATAAAGTCTCACAAGAAAGATAACCATTAGAAATTAAAAAATCATAGAGTATAAATTATGCATGCACATATTTCTAAAATTTCCATGCTTTATCACATATAAGCTTAGAAAAAGATAATACGACATGTGAGTCAAGATGCATAACTATCACATGTAATTATTTTGGTCATCACTAACTCAATATAAAATGTTTTATATCATTTGAATAGACCAAGAACCATGAGAGCCACACACATTTAAAAACCAAATAAATGGCCTAAATGAAAGTATAAAGATTGATCTAATTACCAATCTTTTATTTAATCCAAAATATTTTTCAACGTAAAATTCAAAGATTTTGTAGCTATTTTTTTTTAAGATTAAATAAAACTAACAATAATGTTATTCCATTTTATCACAAAGCTCAAAGGGATTCACACATGAGACCCACTCACATGTATGTCACACACACTTTCTCTTTTCATGTATTTCTATTCTAATTAGCATAGATTCTAAAGTCACAAATGACTCAAAAATATTTATATATATATATAAGATTATCTGCCATTAACTTTGTCAAAATATTATTTTAATATTTGTAATCCACTATATGACTTTAAAATTAAATTCAAGTTAATGGTCATGCTGAAATCCTGAATCCTGTTTTTGAAATTGAATCATATATTTATCGGCTACCAAACAAAAACATATGAATCTGATCAAACTATAAGTAGTGTTATGGAATGGAATAAGTAGAGTAATCAACAAATCCTAAGCAATTTCAAGCAAAGCCACAAAAAAAGAAAAACCGCAGACTAATCGGAACAAATCCAAATGGAAACCACACAGTGAAAAAATGCATTATTCATAACCCAAAAATAAAATCAATCTAGTAAGTCTAAGCGGCCACCTATTTATCTTGCATCCAATAAGAAGAAAAAATTTACAACCCATAAATTGAAAATTGATATTTCCAAATTTAGTGTAATGCATATAGCAATTAGAGTATAAATTAGCGGATATAGGGAACATACACTTGGGCTTCTTGTTCTTAGAGCACGAAGAGCACAACGTAACCAAGATCTCCTTTGGCTTCGATCACAGTAGAGAACTAACTTGGCCGCGGAGTGGCCAAATCTACATTCTTCAGAGCTGATGTCATCATAATCGGAGGATTTATCGAATGAAGAGGAGTATAAGACTTCAATGCCAGTTTGGGAGCAAGAGTCCTTCGTTTGCGGCGGGTAAATGGGAGGAAGAGGAAAGTCATGGATTTAATATCTCTTAAGATTGTTGGGGATTCTCTCAAAATGAAGTTCGAGTCGGGGATTCTCACGTATTTTAGTTCGAGTCGTGTCGATTAGGACACTCACCTTAAGAGATATTCCGGTACCTCACAGAATAGGTAACGGCACTCTCACAGGATAAAACGAACTCGTCCCCGATGTCGCACACCGGAGGAAACAAGAACAGCAAAAGAATTATAGAAACTCATACTAAAACTCATCAACTGGAGAACCCAAAAATTAGAGTATATATAATAATCACTCTATATATTTATTGTATGTATTTATATATATATTAATATTAATTATGAAAACGTGGGAAACAGCCGAATGCATAACGTTAGTAAAATTGTAACCACTTGGCAATTCATCACCATAAAAGGTGAAAAGATCTTTGACACTTTCAAAGATGCAACAAAATGATTCCCCCTCTAACTATAATATATATATATATATATATATATATTATGTTAAATTATATGCATACACGTTTTACCATAATTAATATATATATAATAAACATTTATTTAATATATGGTAATATATAATAATAATTTAACAATTTATTATTATTGTAAATTAACAAATATACAAGTTTGGGTCTCCTTTATTTTAGACAATGTATAATTTTATTTGACACACACTTGCACACATACATGTGCACTTATTTTTACAACAATTGCGTCATTCGGTTCGACTGACGGTTCGACCGGTTAAACCGATCAAACCATGAACCGAACACTTGTCCGAGTCTTTGTCCGGTTCGGTTCTTACAACATTGCAATTTATTGAGTTGGTCCGTTTAATCTATTAATTTGATCATTTGAGTTGTAAAATTTTAAATCGTTTAACTTAATCTACGAATTAGTTGGGTTGGTCCGTAATGCACCTAACTATTAAAAAAATTTATTTAATATATTAATAAAAAGTAAAAAAAACCATAATTCTTAAGTTCTCATATCTCATATAATAAAAAAAATTATTTAATATATTTCATACTTTTATTATTTTTAGTGTGACAGTGATGTGTCATGCCACGTTATTAAAATATGACATGTAGGAGAGAGGATGTACCATATAAGCATGTCACGTCATCATTTAACGGCAAAAAGTTAACGGTGTTACGCTCGAGGACCAAAATCGACCGAAAAAAAAACATTGAGGACCAACATTAAACTTCATGCAAACATTGAGGACCAAAATAGACCTTTAGCCTAAAATTATGTTTTTGTATTACTTTTTTACCCACTTTTATTCTATTTACAATTTTAATATAAGAGTAAAATGATCATTTTATCCACTTTTATCCCATTCTCTCTTTTAATATAAGATTAAAATGATCATTTTATGCATTTTTATTTCATTCACATCACAATTACATCGCATTCCCATTTCCTCCGATACTTTCATTTCTATTCTTATTCTTATTTCTTTCAACATTCTTATAATCAAATGACACTTTATACCTACAAATATTTTATTGCATTGTAAAATCATCCCATTTAAAATGAATTTTATTCGGAACCAGATCCTCTCAAGCGGTCCAACGACCTAGTTTTACCTATTTGATTGGATCAAAACATGCTCGGTCCCTAGAAATACATTAGTATGAGTGTGTTTGCTTTGTTAAATTAATGAAAATTCTTGATTATTTATTTCAACTATCAATCAATAATTTCAACCATGCATTTAAAAAATAAAATAAGTTTAATTGTTTTTGAGGGATGTCAAAATTATATTATTCTTTTTTAATTCTTATTTTAAAGGCAAAAGTAAAAATACTTTTGATACTTCTAAACTTTGATTAATGCTAATTGTATTCTTAAAATTTTAATTTGTAAGTAATTTTGTCATTCGCCTATATTTTATGAACATGATTAATGGTACATGCAAATGCGACTTTGCTCGTAGTCTCTAATTTAAATATACAATTGGCATCAAACAAAATTATATATTATTATTTACACAAAAATTTGAATAAAGGACAAAATTATTTGTATATTGTTAATTATTTTGTGGTTATAGATAACAAAAATTGAAAAAAATAAATTTTATGTTATTAGAGATTCGACTATTCATAGAATTAAGAGAGTGAGATTATTTTAATACCCGTTTAAGTTTAGGTTCGAGGATGGAAAATAAAATACCTTACCTAAACCTAGCACTGTCAAAACAGGCCGGCCTGGTCTGTATTGGCCCATGACGGGTCGGCCCATTTATTAGGTGGGCTTGGGAGGTGATGCCCAAGCCTGCGTGCTAAAAGGACAAACCAGCAGGCCAATTTTTTTATTTTTTAGAATATATATTTTTTAAAAATTAATTATAAAATTATATATTTAATTAAAAATTAGTATTTTTTACTTTAAATTAATATTTTATTAATTTTAATTATTATTTAAATTATTTAAACACATTATTAAAATAAAATTATTATTTAACACATAAAATTACTTAAAATAAATATATTTATACATATTTTATACAAATATAGATTAATTTTTTTATTTTTTACAGGCCGGTCCGTGGGGCTCACGGGCTTAAACGGACCAACTAATTTATGCTCGTTTTTTAAACGGACATATTTTTGTTTATCCAAATCCGTCCAACTGAAAATTATATATTATTAATTATTTGGTGATTATAGATAAAAAATTGATAAAAATAAATTTTATGTTAACAGAGATTCAACTATTTATAAAATTAGGAGATGAAAATTATTTTAATACCCGTTTAAGGTTGGGTTTGAGGATGAAAA
The DNA here is from genome assembly GCA_014851425.1 of Senna tora. Lineage (NCBI taxonomy): Eukaryota > Viridiplantae > Streptophyta > Magnoliopsida > Fabales > Fabaceae > Senna > Senna tora. The sequence continues at coordinate 17,032,075 of CM026270.1, read as the reverse complement.
ATAAAATACTTTACCTAAATCTACTGATGAATGATGATCATCTATAAGTACAATTGACACAGCAATCAAAGTTTATGAGTATCAAGAATTTGTACTTTTACCTTTAAAATAATAAGAAAAAAGATAATTAAATTTATTTTATTTTTTAAATGCATGGTTGAAATTATTATTTGATAGTTAAAATAAATAATCAAGAATTTTTATTGACACATAAGTAAGTCACACTATGTGTGTGAAACTTATTTATGTGTCATATTCTCTCATTATTTTTTTATGCTGAACAACATAGTAGGATCCAAACTCCACACTCATACTATTGTATCTCTAATGAACCCAGCATGTTTCCAAGCACTTCCACTTTGCAATTGAGAGGATCTGGTTTCATTCTATTTCTGTCAACAAAAAAAAAATAACGCCCTGTTCTTTACACAGAAAGAAAAATGGTAAGGGAAAGGAGAATGGAATAGGAATGGATTTAATGTATTTGGGTAAAAATTTGAAATAAAAATATAATGGAAATATATTAAAATTATTACTTTACCCTTTATATTAAGATAATAAAAAATAAATAAATTAAGATTTTGTCAAATCAAAGAGTATAATAGATATATTTTTTTTATTTTGTTTTTTTAAATATCTGACGAAAAAAAAAGGGTAAACATTCCTTCACTGTTTGTCCCTACCGAACAAGACCCAAGTCTTTTTATTTAGAGACAAAATATTATTTAGTTCCTGAATTGTTGGTCAAACTACTATTTAGTCTTCGAATTTATCAAAAATACTATTTAGTCCCGAAATGTTTGACTATGTCAACTATTTAGTCCCTGAATTTGATAAAATATTATTTAGTCCCCTAATTTGTAACTAAGTCAACTATTTAGTCCCCAAACTTGGAAAAAAATACTATTCAATCATCAAATTTGCAACTCTGTCAATTATTTAGTCTCTTGACTATTACCCGTTATAGTTGACAGAGTTACAAATTCGGCGATTAAATAGTATTTTTGCCAAGTTTGGGGATTAAATAGTTGACATAGTTACAAATTCAGGACTAAATAGTTGATATAGTTAAACATTTCGGAGACTAAATAGTATTTTTGATAAATTTAAAAACTAAATAATAATTTAACCAATAATTCAAAGACTAAATAGTATTTTACCTATTTTATTTAACCCGTAATTGACCCTAGTGGGTTACCACTTTGAAAGCTCTAATTGGCGTGAGCTAAGCAAATTCAGAACATGCACATGCTTTTTACTGTTAGAATGGTCCTTTTTTTTCGGTCCTACCCTTAGAAGGAAGTACGGTACCCTTGTAGTGTCCCTTTCCAAAGGACGTTCCAAACAGTTGATGTTATATATTGGTCCATTAAAAACAAGATGTGGCCCAGTGTTTAATTACTTGGTCCCTTAATTAAAGGTAAAGTATCCTTCCCGCCTCCAAATTTTGCTGCAATGTTTATTTTTGCCCCTAAACTTTTTTTTTGTTCATGCCTACCCCTGAACTTTCAATTTTGTTCATGCCTACCCTTTTTGCTAACACCGTTAACTTTTTTGACAGAATTTGCTGACGTAGACGATGAATGTGTATTTCTTTTGCCACGTCATTGTCCACCTCACATTTGACTTTTTACTTTTATTAAAAAAATTAACCTAATCCAAATAAAAAAATATTTTAAGGTAAGAGTTTGGTTTTTTTGTTGGATTATGTTACTTTTTTTTAATAAAAGTAAAAAAGTTAAATGTGAGGTGGACAATGACGTGGCAAAAGAGATGCACATTCATTGTACACGTCAGCAAATTCCGTCAAGCAAGTTAACAGTGTTAGCAAAAAGGGCAGACATGAACAAAATTGAAAGTTTGGGGGTAGGCATGAACAAAATTGAAAGTTTGGGGGTAGGCATGAACCAAAAAAAAGTTTGGGAGCAGGAATGAACATTGCAGCAAAGTTTGGGAGTAGCAAGGGTACTTTACCCCTTAATTAAATAGTGATGGTTTTAATTTCAATTTTAAATATAAAAAATATTATATGGTCAATTATTATTTTTAAGTCAATGACTCATTAAAAATAATATGTGGCCCGGTGTTTATTTACTTGGTCTCTTAATTAAATGGTGATGATTTTAATTTCAATTTTAAACATAAAAAGTATTATATGATCAATTGTTTTTTTAAGTCAATGACTCGCACGAAAAAATTAATTATTACTGTTAACATTAGATAATCTTCCTTTTAAAAAAAATGTGCACAGGTTATGTGAAGAAACTTGCTAATTTAGACATTAGAATAGATTATGTGCACAGGTCTCCTGTGAAGAGGTAATAATTTTATTTTTCTTTTTAGAAAAAAAAATATATACTAATTTTGAAAATCAAAAGTATTTTTGTTCTTCCTACCAAACAAACATAATTTTTTTGTAATGTGATAAAATTATCTTTTTGTTTTTACTTTTTTACTCACTTTTATTTCATTTCCATTTTTAATGTAAGAGCAAAATGGTCATTTTCACCCATTTTTATTCTATTTACATTACATCATATCACATTGACATGACATTTTCATTCATTCATCTTTTTCCATTCTCATTCTCATTCCATCCTATTCTTCACAAAAAGAGCACATCCTTAGAGCATATTTACTTACACTCATATTTAGCTCAAAAACATTTATTATTTTAAAAGCATCGATTTTTTTTTAAAAATAATATATTTGACAATAATAGAGTCAAAATACTATTTAGTTCCTGAATTGTTGGTTAAATTACTATTTAGTCCCTAAATTTATAAAAATACTATTTAGTCCCTAAAATTTGTAACTATGTCAACTATTTAGTTCCCGAATTTGACAAAAATACTATTTAGTCCCCGAATTTGTAATATGTCAACTATTTAGTCCCCAAACTTGACAAAAATACTATTTAATCTCCAAATTTACAACTTTGTCAATTTTAACGGGTAATATTCAGGAGACTAAATAGTTGAATTGTATAAACTTTAATTTGATTCTTCTTTAGGGTGCATAAACATCCAGATCATCACCTAAAACAAATCTCTTTATCTCTTTAGTCTATTTACTAAAAATAAATTTATCAATGACTATTGAGAATTAACAACAACAAACATTTATAATAACTTATCTATTTAAATAATTATACATGTCTGACCCTTTTAATTAATTTGACTGTCAATAGTACGTACTTATTTTACAGAAAATTTTCAAACACAAATATTATTTCTCAACTATTAACAACAACAACAAAAAACCCTTCAACTGATTTTTTTTAGACACAAACCACTTTAAGAGAAAAAAATAATATGAAAATAAATAAGTTTTAGGAATAATTATAAATGTGCCCTAAATTTTACAAAAAGAAAAAAAATTGCTCTCTACATTGCTAAATCAAAGGCACATAAAAAATTTAAGAGAAAATTAAGCATTATTCCACTTTTACTTGTTGCACGCGTCAAAAGGAGAAAACACAAAGAAGACTGGGTATGACTCCATGCACAGACAGAAAAAGAAAGTAAGGAGGAAAATCAATGGTTTACCTTTTTTCAAATTAGTTTGTTTTTAATAAGTTTTTCAAATTAGTTTTGAGAATTATTGTTATTTTTGTTTTGATCTATTTATATAACTCTTTCTTTGTTTGTTTGTTTCAAAAAACTGAGTTCAAAACATCTCTGCATCGTTTTGTGTTTTCTGTTTCTCAAAAGACATATTTTTTGTTTCTTTTAAGAGTTTATCTTTTTAAAAAATGTGCATTCAAACAAGCCCTCAAACAAATTTCTCTTTTGGTTTTTTCATAAATCAAAGCAGATTGCAAAAACAACATTCAAATTAATAGGTCTTTTGAGGAGTCTGAATGTTATTATTTTTGTTGAAAAACTCTCTCATTATAATAAAGTACATATAATGGCTCTAGTCCGAATTAGTGGGAATAATGCACCAAAAATTGGATAGACAAAAAAAAGGCCTAAAACATATCATTTTGGTTCATTAAAAATAAAATTTCTCTCAATTTAATTAATCCATGAGAAATTTGTTTTCAATTTAATTCATCACATATTAAATCTATCAGTATAATCCCATCATCCTCAACTGGCTAAATTATCAACAAAATTGATATATAGCATATATCCATAATCCATTACATGTTTAGTTTTACATAGGATTGATAATTATTAGAGGTGTCAAAATGGATTAGGTCATACGAGCCGGTCCTTTTAGCCCTATAAAATATATAAGATTGGGTTGAAATTTTTTTATCCTAATTAAAAACGAGCCAGTCTAGCTCAATCGTAAAAAGAATAGGGTTAAATTAGACTAGGACTAACCCTTTTTTTAAATTTTATTTTTAATATTTATATATTAAATTAATTAATAATTTTCATTTTAATTCAAATTATATTAAGCATTTTAAAATTTTATTTAATTGATTTCATTATTTAATTAATATTTGATCTATATATCTTATTATTATTTTTAAATGGAAATAAATATTATATTATAAATTATTTTGTACACTCCAATTAAAAATGGGTTAACTCAATTCAGCTCTAATAAAATAGGGTCAAAGCGGACTAAAGTCGGGCCAGACCGAGCTAGTCTATTTTTTTCGTAAACAAATGTTTAGGTGGGGGCCGGTAAATATCAATATCCCAACAAAGTTAGGGAGTACCTCCCAATTTCTTTGAGGATTTATGGAAGAATTTTTCATATCTTTCACCAATAAAACTCTCATATAAATCATTAGATCGAACCATTTTCTTTGTGAAGTAAGAACCCAAACTTTAATCAATTATACCAACATTCATTATAACAAGCTAAGATAGAAGTGAAGATATCATTCTGCGATCTTTATCTCGATTTCCTAAAATTGTTGTATTATGATTCCTATGATCTTTTGAGGTTAGACTGAAGAAATCCACTCGTTTCTTATCTCTCCAAGGCACTCCGTTATTATTAATCTTTTGGATCTAATGGTGCAAACTCAGCATATTTAACATGTGTTATAAATGATTTAGATTGAGTACTATTTATATATCAAAGCCTTTTAACAATACCATGTTAATTTGAGTAGAAGATATTCTATTTTTTTTAAGTAAAATCTTGAATTCGAGTTTTATGTATGAAAAAAATATCTGTTGGGAGAGTTCTACTCCTGTTATGAGATCTCAGCTAACTCGAACAAAATTGTCTTATACATTGTGAAAAAAAAAAGTCTTTTAGTTATGACGAACAAGAGGTTGGTTCACATGGTAATTAATTAAGCAGTTTGATATCGCTTAAGCAAGGTCTTAAATTTGAGACCTTATAAATACAACTATCTTTGTTGGGAGACTCTCTCATCATAACTAGATGTGTGACGCAAGTCAAGTACAAATTAATTGAGACAAAACTTCAAATACCGAGCGAGCAATAAAAAAAATCTTTTAGTTATGCCCCACTGTATGATTGTTTTTACTCATAATTACATCAATCCAAGTTTAATGTATTAAGCAAAACTAGAAAGCAGATTTTTTTTTCTCTTCTTTTAAATTTTAAAAATGTTAAAGAGCGATAAGGAGAACAAATAACACATCACATTTTCTTAGAGTAAATACTCTATAGTTAGATATAGTATAGAATTAATGGTAGAGTTAGGAAAATGATAGAGAGAGAAAACAATTAGGGTCCCATGCACTTACTTTTTTAAAAAAAGCTCTTTCTAAACTTTGCCTTAAATGAGATAATAGGACGTGGTGAGATCAGTAGGATAATCAAGTAAGCGTGAGAATTAGATAAAAGCTCATTGTACTGTTAAGACTTTGGATACGCTTATATAAATATACAGATATTAAATAAAAAAAATAAAAAAGTATTGTAGAGTAAAATATTTAGAATAAAAAAAAGTATTGTAGAAAAAAACGATGAGAGAAATATAGTGAAAAATTAAAAAAAAAAGTATGATATTAAATAAAAAAAATAAAAAAGTATTGTAGAGTAAAATATTTAGAATAAAAAAAAGTATTGTAGAAAAAAACGATGAGAGAAATATAGTGAAAAATTAAAAAAAAAAGTATGATATTAAATATGATTTAAATTTTTTTTGAAATCATAAGAATACACGTAAAATATTGTTTGTATTCTTTACCAAACGTGGTATAATATTGTTAGAGAGAAACTACTTTTATTATTATTTTTTTGGCCAACAAAGTTCTTTCAATTTTAAAGATGTGTTAATTTGTCAAACTTTGAAATAAGATTATTTAAAAATTAAAACGTTGAATCATAATTATCTATAATCAAATATTGAGCGCATATTTAATCATACATTCAAACATTAAAATACAAAAGTACTTTAGCCTCGATAAAACAATCATATTGAAATTTTCAATGAAGTCAAAAGATAGATAGATAGATATATATAAACAAAAACGTACATTCCATATTCCATAATATTGCAACGAAAAACCACCAGACACATAAAACAAACTGATCGGATAATAATATATATATATATATAATAAATTATGGTACCAGTACCACAATTTTTTTTTAATTTTTTTTTTTTAATATTCTTCTCTCTCTTTTATCTCTATCTCTAATCATTCGAATAAATTTATTATATTTGATAATAAGAAATAAGAATAGAATAAAAGTTGATAAAAAAATAAAAATAAAAATATAATTTTATTATATTAAAAAAATAAAATATATTTAATAAAAATAATATTAAAAGAAATACACAGCCTAAGTCCATTGTCTAAGTGCAGAAGATCCGTACTCTATGACTCGAACAACACACACTATCTCAATTGATCAGTTAGCTAATGATCAACAATTCAAAGTTAAAACATGACAAACGACCGAAACGTACGTCCATTTCTTCAATTACCTTGTCTCGCTCGCATGCAGCCTTTCCTGTGCATGCAAAGTAATTAATGAGCTTTGAACCATGGAGACTAATTAATCCTTTGCGTTTGAACTCCTTCTCATATATCTAAGGACTTATTTGAATTTTAAAACTACTTACATAGACACATATTCATACAACATATTAAGGCCGATAAACAACGGTAGGATTTAACCGAGAAAATTGAAGCAATTCATGGTGTCGTATAAACAAATCCATCTCTTGCTCATCCAAAGTCACAAGAGCTTCAACTCCTCCGTCTCTTCCTTCCGTCAAAGTCACTGTATTCTTCATCTTCCTATCTACATTCGACATACACACTGGATTCCCCCATCCGTAATCCACCTCAAGCATTTCGTTCTTACTCCAACTCCAGCACTCGTATACGACTATCTCCTTCCCCTTCATCATCTCTTCCTTCTCTCTCATATACTCCATCGCCATTTCAAATAATCCTCCTTCCTCTTCCAACTTCTTCTTCTCCTTCTCCACGAACTCCTTCATCCTCTTCCTCATCTTCTTCACCATCACGTGTAAATTCGACTCCGATTCCTCCTCCACCGTCACCGCCAGCGGCCACATGAAGTTTCCGATCGCCGTGCTCGGCACCGGCGGCTCCATTCGAGGACGGAGGTTCAAGGCTCGGAACATCGCGGACGGCATAAACGACCCCGTTTTTGAAGTCCGCGCTGACGTGGCGCATCTCCAAATCAGCGCGAGCACCACTTCCACGCGCGACGGTTGAAACTGAAATTTGTTGTTGTTATTATCTCTGCCGAATAAAGCGGTTACGATTCTGCGCTTCAGCTCTTCCACGTTGGGCGCGGGAAATGAGAACCTCCGCGTGGTGAGCTTTTCGGCGCGGATATTTACAGATGCGGGGATAATCTCGGGGATTTCTCGCGGAGGGAGGCGAGATGGGCCGAGGCCCAAGTCGGGGACGTCCGGCGGTGGGCTGCCGCGACACGTGGCGGTCCAGTAGTGGAGGAGTGCGTTGAAGGCGGGTAGATCGGCGAGCTTGTGAGAGAGGGATACGCTGAGGGCGGTCCCACCGCAAGCGAACCACGTGAAACGCACGAACAAGAGGGAGCAGTTGGAGGATGAGAATTCCATGAGCTGCTTGTCGAAGGGAGGGAGGAAGTGTTGGAGAGTGTCGAAATCTGGATTCGTGAGGAAATTGTGGAGAGAGGAGTGGACGTGGGCTTCGATGTAGATGGCGCCGTGGTCGTTGCAGTCGATGGTGGCGGCGTCACGGAGGCGGCCGCCGAGAGGGTAGAAGCGAGTGAGCGTTTGGGAGAGGGAGTTTTGGAGGAGTTGGGATTTGGAGGAGAATTGGGAGAGGGGATCATCGCCGCCGTGAGAGGCGGCGGAGGAGGAAGGGAAGAAGAGGGTAAAGTTGTGGTGGATGTTAGGGGAGAGTTGGTCTAGAAGAGAGAGTTTGAAGAATTTAAGGTGTGGTGGTGTTGGTGAGGTGGGTTTGATGCATTTTCCAGATACTATCTCTGTTCTGATTCTCCCACTCATTTTCTTTATTTTTTTGTTTCGGTGGGTCTCCGTACCTCTTCTTCACGGTTTCTTATTCCATATCTTCTCTTCATTTATAATTATATATATATATATATATATATATATGATGTTGGTCTTTTTCAATTTTTTTTTTAAAATTTAGAAATGTAAAATAGAAAACACAAAGAAGAAAGAAATAACATATTACTGTACGTGAAGAGGATTTACCTTTGCCGACAACACAAAATATAAAAAACTTTTGAGTATATAGATAATTTGGTCTCTGAAAGATTCGGAATTTGACAATTTGGTCCTTGAAAGATCATAAGTATACAATTTGGTCTCTGAAATATTGCACCTTTATACAAATTGGTCCTTCTGTCATCTTCAGTTAGATTCTCTTAACGTACTTGCTGACGTGGCACGTTAATTGTAGACGGAGGCCATTAGTTGCTCAGTATGACATGCTTACATGGCACAAGCTAAAATCCACCTCCAACTCAGCACAAAACGCAGCATTTTGAAGCTTCACTTTGTATACTTACACTAAGTTGGAGGTGGATTTTAGCTTGTGCTGCGTTTTTCAGCACAAGCTAAAGTACACCTCAAACTTAGTGTAAGTATGTAAACTGAAACTTCAAAACGCTGCGTTTTGTGCTGATTTGGAGGTAGATTTTAGCTTGTACCATGTAAGTATGTCATACGGAGCAACTAATGGCCCCCGTGTGCAATTAACGTGCCACGTCAGCAAGTCCGTTAAGAGAATCTAACTGAAGATGACAGAAGGACCAATTTGTGTAACAGTGCAATCTTTCAGGGACCAAATTGTACACTTATGATCTTTCAGGGACCAAATTGTCAAATTCCGAATCTTTCAAGGACCAAATTGTCTATATACTCAAAACTTTTATTAGGAAGACAACAATATAGGCAAGGGCGAGTTCCTCGTACATATCATGCGCCTTCATGAAATCAATTAAATTTAGGAAAAAACTTAGGTCCATTTTTTTATGTCCATTACATCAAGTTCCACCAATCATATATTGTATTTACACTCTCTCTCTTCTATGATTATTTATATAAAATGTGGTCTTCTATATTCTCTCTCTATTGTGATTGGTCATTTAAACACTTTTTGCCACGTGTCATATTTATATTGAAGAACTTGATGTAATGGACATAAGGAAATAGACCTAATTTTTTCCTTAAATTTACTAGTAATTAGGGCAGTTAAGAATCGAACAAAACTAACGCACTCGAATCAAATTAAACTGAACAAAATCGATCAATGTTTGGTTCGGTTCGGTTTGGTATGTTAAAAAATCGAACCAAACTGTATACATATACATATATATATATATATATATATATATATATATATATATATATATATATATATATATATATATATATATACACACACACACACATATTGTGTTAAAATTTTTAAATAATAAAGTTTAAAATTTGTTTATAGAAGGTTATATTAAATTTGGTCAATGTAACAATTTAATTTTAGAACCAAGTTGATTATATACTGTAAGTAAATAAAATATTACTATAATTTTTTATTATTTATATTGAATAAAATTATATTTTTTATTAATAAACTTAAATATGTAAATTTGATGATATAAAAGTCTGAAACTGCCAAACCGAACCGCTCGTTTATAATTTGATTGGTTTGACGCTATCAACTTAAACTGATAGGTGCACTAAATTTTTAACAAAAATCGCTTATTTCTTTTCTCTCCGCTCTTCTAATCATGGCTAAATTAATCCTTTTTGTATTTTAAAAATCTATTATAACTCTTTTAAGTTTCAAATTTGGTCAAAATTTATTCTTTCCACTAACAACCTCAACTTACTCCATTAAATATGAAGTTGGCACAAATATCTGTGCTACATGTGATATAAGCTGACGTGTCTCCTTCTTCTTCACCTCATTATGATCTTCTTTCGTCATCACAAGAACAGATTCACCAACCATGGAAGAAAAGGATACTCTGAATCCCCAAAAGAAGAATCACTCGCACACCATTCTCCACAATACACCTCCTGTTTCTCTCGATCCCACAACGCCGTTTCTCGATTCAAAAGTGTGGCTATTTGATTGGGGATATTCAGAGTATTCTTTCTTCCATGGTTGATGAATATGTTCTTGTGATGAAGAATTAGAAGATCAGAAGAAGAAGAAGATGGAGGTGGTGTACAGTATTTTAATTAAGATCAAGCGAGGATCTTAGTCAAAAGAAATAATTTTGACCAAATTTAAAACATAAAAGATTTATAATAAATTTTTGAAATAGAGCATCAAAATAACAATTTAGCCTATCATCAAGAGAGGTTGTTAGATATGAAAAATTTAGCAATCTCTTCTTCATTTTAAGTTGTTTTGTTATTTTACTTTTTGAATTAGTATATTTTTAGATCTATTTCATCCTTCAATTGTAGTGGTGATTATCTTTTATATTTAATTCTAGTATTGTCATTTTTTTTTTGTGAAAGTTTAATATTCTTTAATTACTACAATACTTTAGATATGATAATTAATTAAATTTTATTTATTATTTTTGTGTGTTTCTTTTTTATGTTAAAGTTTTCTTAACAAGCAGGTGGTTCTAGATCTAAGATATGTGACATATAGAGTTGTAATTTGAAGATTTACAGTAAAAAAAATTCACTCTTTCATCAAGTTATTAGAAAAAAGTATGCAAGTTATTAGATCTAAGATACGTTACGTTGCAACTAGGTTTGCCATGCAGCGTTTTGTGGTTACGGGGACCGAGAAGCATAATTATCGTGAGTTGTGCATGGAATTGCTGGGCATTGAGCTTCCCCAGCAACGTCAGACGAGGAAGGGGCAACGAGTTTCAATGAGTTGGTTGAAATCCCAGTTCCAGTATGTGCCCGATCATAATTCCCCGGAGGTGTATAAGCAACGATACACACGACAGTACATACTGCATTTGCTCGGAGGATACTTAATTCCCGACAAAACATCCACTGATTGCTGTCTCATGTATCTCCCTCTACTGAGGGACTTCGCGGAATGCGGACAGTACAGTTGGGGATCAGCTGTACTCGGTACTCTATATCGGGAGCTGTGCAAAGTGGCTAACCCGGACACCAGGCCGCTTCCTTCTTGTCCTTATGTAGATGGCCGTGAAGGGGTCTTGGGTTCCCCACAATCTTCCTCCGGCCAGTGTCCAGCATGGAGTGGATTGGAGTGAAGCACACCCACAGCATGCTGCAGTCCTTCCAACGCGTGCTCCAAACCTACCTGCATTCCATGCTGGAGTCGAAGAGGAGGGGACCTCGAGGCCAACTTTTCCCGGCTGTGAACCAAGTACGTCCTGCGTTTCACAGTGCTCGCCCTCCATGCTGCCATCTGTGAAACACACATGACGTTCTTCACTTAGTTGGCCGGGTTAGTGTGTCTCAAAATGTCCCTCCTCACTCTTGTACGTATTTCGCTGATCATTACTACTTGCATAGAGGCCACCTCCGGACCTGAAATCATATTTAAGACTGTTAACAACGGCAATCAAAGAATTTTAACTACATTAATTAAATGTGTCCTTCAGTATCGCCCGTCTGATCTAGACAATGCACCCAAGGATCAGCCAAATACATATAAGGGAGCCGTGACTATATATCATGGTGCACATGACTTTGCAAACCACAACAAGGAAGGCATCTGCAACAAACAGAAAGTCCATTGCAAGTACTTTCTTGTTCTTCGCTACAATGCCACAAGCATCATGACCTATCATCACGCCTCTCATGTACGCATGTGGCTGAACGTCAGGTATACCATAAAGATAATACGGCCAAATCAATAAGCCTCTATGAAGGCCATAAGGACGACAAGACGGACACCACTAATTAAAGTAGTTACGAAAACTTGAGTACAATTATTAACAGTCTTACCTCACGTTTTCCGACCATCAATTACATAAGCCGGTACAATCTGGTGGTCCAAGTCTGCTGCACCTGTAAAAACATTACATTATAGATATATGTATTTTAATTAATATCAATATTAATTAATTACTAGAACTTTAATAGTGCATAACAAGTAAAATATTTATTAAATATTTTTTTTCCTGAATATAAAACAATTTCATAATAGGAGGTACTTTTATAAAAAAAATTTATTAATCTAGCAATAAATTAATAATTAATTAACTTCATAAATATTAATTACATCCTAAACTAAATTTTAGAACATAAATATTCAAATATAAAAGACAATTTACTAATCTTAACATATTATTAATCTAGCAATAAATTAATAATTAATTAACTTCATAAATATTTATTATATCCTAAACTAAATTTTAGAACATAAATATTCAAATATAAAAAACAATTTACTAATCTTAACATAAACAATCTACTAATTCTAACATAAATATCCAATTTTAAAAATATAAACATAATCGTATAATAATTACTATTTATTTATACTAATATATTACTATACTATACTAATATCATAATTATTATATTATAATTACTATATTAGAATAGTATTTAAATAAATAATTACCATCAAAGAAAAATAATACAAGAGATAATGATGGAAAAAGAATAATTTTTTCTTAACTAAACTCTCAAATCTTCTTATCAAACAAGAGAAATGATCAAAGAAGAGAGAAATAAGAGAGAATGAAGCAAGAACATAAAATTTTTTTTCTGCCTTGAATGGTGAGAGAAGAGAAAACGTAGGCTGTTTATATAGAAAAATTTGCTTCAAATCCAACGGTTCACGTCTCTTTTTTATTTAATCTAACGGTGAGGAGGGATGGTTTAAATAGTGCATTTTCGGCCACCTGACAGTTAAAAATGCAATATTTAATCGGACGGCTAACAAATTTTTTTTTTTTAAACCTATTTAATCCAACGGTCAGGGTGCCCAGTCAAACTGAGCACCCTGACGTGACTACACGGGTGTTTCGGCCACCTGGTGGCCGAAACACCCGTGGTTTGGTGCCCGTGCCCAAACAGGCACGGGTATCAATGCTGCAAAGGTGTTTCGGCCACCAGGTGGCCGAAACACCTTTGCAGCCTTGCCTGCAGGCGTTTCGGGCAGCTGGTGGCCGAAACGCCTGCAGGCCTACTAAGGGTCCATCAGGTGGAAACCTGTGGACTCGGGTCCATATGTGGAATAAAGTTATGGGAAGGGTCCATAATGATCCATTTCCCTCGTTTATCTAATGATTGACGTTTTTATGGGTATTTTTATTTTATTATGGACGTACATGCATATAGTTAGTGGTGTTATTTATCTCTGTGACACGTGGTTTGCACGGATGTTTTTATTCAAATTATTTTAAAATTTTAAAAATTATATTAATTAATAATTATATTTAATATTTATTTATATATCTATAAAAAAATATTTGCTTATATAAATACAAAAAAAATATTATACTAATATATAATTAAATTTTTAAAATTATTTATAAATATCTAATTGGAGATTAACAGCAAATACTAATTGCCTTAAATATATAGGGAGATTCTTTTAAGAAAAGCAATTGAATATTTTCTTAAGAACAACAACAATTAAAGTCTTTTTCTACTAGGTGTGGTCAGCTATATGGATCAAGCGACGCCAACATGTTATATCTTTGCACATTTCTATTTTCTTAAGAACAACATAGAGAAAATTTTAAAAATGAAGAATTTATTTGTTTTCTAACCCTTCCGTCGTACACAATTTTGCACCACATAAAACACACTACATATCTTTTTATTATGCAAATTAAAAGGCAATGAAAAATAATGTGATTGAAAAAAAGAATAAAAATTGAACCTAAAAAATATGGAGTTTATGAATAATGCCATCGCATTGTACAAAATATATTTAATTTAGTTCAATTCAAAATTTCAAATTCATAATCATTTTTCTTTTACTATTTCACTCCCTACTAAATAATTTTCGATAAAATTCCATCAAATGCAAAAAAAGAGAGGAGAAAATGCTTATTTTTTTATTTTGATGTGTTCAATAAATTTTTTAAGGGTACTTCTAGGGTGCAACCCATACAAACGACTACATGGCGCGTTTGTATTGGTCTAGTTGCAAAAATATTTTTTTGAAAAAATTATATTTTTGCAACTGGTTCAATACAAACACGCCACATAGGTGTTTGTATGCATTTGCACCCTAGAAAATACCATTTTTTAAAGTGCTTTTAAGTTGTAATAAAAGTGATTTTTCAGCTTTAAGTATAAAGCTAAAAATTGGAGCATCTACTTCTAATAAAAAATAGAAGTTAATATTTGAACTTTTGAGACAAAATTACTCTTACTCAAAATTTTGGGAGAAAAGTAAGGTTTAGAATTTAAGATTTAGTTCTTCTCAAATTTAAATAAAAAAATGAAAAAAAAAACTATTAAGAAAAGTTGATCTAATATATTAATACACAGAAAAATTAAGGGCCTATTTGGTACGGATATCGAAGAAGGGAAAAGATGATAGAAAGGTTGTGGCCCATATGAGACTCACATGTTATGGGATTGCAGCATTCTTTTTGGATTTTGTGAAAGAGTGACGAAAAAATAGGAAGGTGAAATGTTCATTATATCTTGAGTAAAATACATTTCCCTCCATTGAGAGATAATAAAAGTACACTCCCCTCTGTCTTAAAATTGTACACACCCCTCCCTTTATATATATAAAAATTTTCTACATCATAATCCAATTTAGAATTTTCCAACCGTCAAAAGTTAACCCCTTTGTGTGTTTCACAATTTAATCTTTTTGTGACTAAAATGCCCCACTTTATGACAAAAAAAAAACTTATTGTCGTACTTGTGTGAGTTGAGTGTGGGTTTGACAATGTTATATTCCTATTCTTTTATTATGATTATTACTATTATTGTTATTAATATCTAAATTATTATAATTATATAAAGAAGAAGATGAAGCCGCCGGAAATTGGTGCAGAATTCTTCTTGTCCGAAAAAGAAGCTTCCTCTTTCTCTCTCTTTTTCTCAGTTTTATTTTATTTTTCCCTTTTTCATGTAGTTTTTGGTATTCAATTTGTTTTCATTTATGGCATTATTAAATGCAATTTTATATTATTAAAATTTATATTTTCAGTGGCATAAAGAGTAAAGACGATAATAGACGAACAGAGAGGGGAATGAAATGTGGTGGCATCAAACGTTTACTCTTCGAAACACATAACTTATTCAGTGTCTAAGACCTTGGAAGAAGATGAAGCAAGGTGAAATTAAGAAAATGAGTGTGAGATGGAATTTTTTACTTCGAATACTGGACAAAGATGGCTGGAGGAAGGAGATGAAACGTTACTTTTGGGGTACACCCGGTGTAAATGCACGGATGTAAAGTACTGTAGAGTAAAGAAAGTACTGTAGAGTAAAGTACTGTAGAATAAAAGAAAGTCCTGTAGAAAAAAGTGAGGAGAGAGATAGAGAGAAAAATTAGGAGAGAAAAAAAGTATGATAAAAAAATGTGTTTGATATATATAAAATATGATGTAAAATTTTTTTGAAAATCGTAAAATACCATAATTGTACTATTTGGTATCCTTATCAAACATACCCTTAATTTGGGTGTGGTATGCGTTGAAAAATTTTGGGTGAAGATAAATTAGTAAATATCACTTTTCATATTTTATAATTTAATTTAAAAAGACATTAAAGAATCTTTTAAGGAATATTCTTAACAGAGTTAATTAACTGGACTAAAGTGTACATTTTCAAAATAGAGGGGAGGAGAGTGTACTTTTAAAATCTCTCAGGAGAGGGGAGTGTATTTTACTCTTATGTCTTTAGATTTGATACAAATCATAACATTTTTTTAATTATTATAGGGTAAAGTACCTTTGGTACCCCCAACGTTTGCGCGTTCGGTCAAATATACCCCAAACGTTTGATTGCTGTCAAATATACCCCAAACGTTTCAATTTTCGGGCAATCTTACCCTTTTCACTAACACCGTTAAAATAATTAACGATTTTTGCTGACTAGGCATAACATGTGGCATTAATATCTGACTGGGATCAATTTTTTTCATGTTATGCTAGTCAGATATTAATGCCACATGTTATGCCTAGTCAGCAAAAACCGTTAACTATTTTAACGGTGTTAGTGAAAACATGAAAAAAATTGATCTCAGTCAGATATTAATGCCACATGTTATGCCTAGTTAGCAAAAATCGTTAATTATTTTAACTGTGTTAGTGAAAAGGGTAAGATTGCCCAAAAATTGAAACGTTGGGGGTATATTTGACAACAATCAAACGTTTAGGATATATTTGACCGAACGCGCAAACGTTGAGAGTACCAAAGACACTTTACCCATTATTATAATATAAAGAGTAAAGTAATAATTTTTATTATTTTCATTCTCAAAATTTACTATCAAATACAATAAACTCATTCTCATTCTTTTCGGCGTAACAAATACACCTTAAATACTATATTATAATGAATAATGTGTCGTGATAAAATTAGAGTTGTAACACAACTTTAAAAAAAGCGTAAATATTAATAATTTATTAAGTAAAAGAAAAAAATTATGAAAAGAGCTATGCAAGTTGCAAACAAAATGGGCACGTGTGGCATGATGTGGTTCTTATCTGTGGTGATAAATTTGAGCACGATTTACGAAAAATAAGTACTGAAGGAAAGTGTAAAAATTAACAATTTATGGAAAGAGGTATGCTAGTAAATCGAAACGTGGCATTGGCCGGTTGTTGTTTTATATAATATATATCTCATTGCATTTAAGTTTCATGTGTACAATTATCTTGTGATATTTTTTTATTTTTTATATGTATATTTTTATTGGAGGTAATTTTGTTCAAAATATTTTCGAATATTAAATATACGTATCTCTTCTAATAAAAATTTGAATATGAGTTCATCACGTTATTGTTCAATTTAATTAGTAATTATTTTGTGATGTGATAATGATTATATAGTTATATTTCTATCAATTACATAATCAAATTGAAGTACCAAAAGACTTGACTTATATTGTGGACTAGAAAATGAACCAATTGGTTATTCTCATGGTTAATTGTAAGTAGACACAAATAGTTAAAGATCTAGAATAAAATTCTCGCTTCATTCATGGGTCATAGATGAGGGTTCAAATTTTTTTGAAGTCATATAAAAACTCATCAGAGTTAGTTGAGTAGCTGCGACTGGATATATAAAATTGTTTGCGGTTTAGGCCTGTACAATAATCATTTGAATTTGACTTTTATTGATCTCCCTAATATGCCACTGACGCCCTTAGTTAATAGTATTTAGGAAGTACCTTCCCTTACCACTATCTTTTATAACAAAAAATGGCTATTGTCATGATTTGTATGAGTTGGTTCGATGGTTCGGTTCTTTTTTGTTGTTGGTTTGGTCTCTAAGATTTTTTTTCTGATTAATTCAGACTCAACTCATGTTGTGCACTTAGTTATAATTAATGGAAAAGTTTGCCAATGAGAATATGGCTGCATGCATAATTAGGTCTTGAATTCATAACTTTATTTAAATGATACCAAATCACTTATTATTTAGATTAACTTTTCGTTAACATTTAATGGTAGTTTTTGGTACACTAGTTATTTCTGTTGTTTTTGGCACGATTTGTTTTTAGCTTTAGGATGTGATCGATCGCTTGACGTGGTGCTGCCATTGTTTCTTCCAGCCAGTAAGTTAACATCAAATTATATAAAGGCACTTATATATATATATATATATATATATATATATATATATATAAATAGAGAAATAAATTATAAAAAATGGCCATCCACTCATTTCTTGTATAGTACATATGGAGATCATCAATTATCTCTAATGTAATGAATTGACGAAGGAGGAAGTTGGCTTTATGGCTTTGTACAGAATAAAGAGAAAACAAATTAAAGTTGATAAGTAGTATTCGGATTTGGACGTGTTAAAATAAAGATTTGACAAAGTATATGAATTGTATATTTTGAATTATTGGATAGTATTGTTATAATATAAATGAATATATATTTTGATTTTTATCTTATGGAATTCAAATTGTATACTTTATTAGATCCAAAACCTTTGTATACATACATGCAATAATTATGGTCAAATTACTCTTTTGATCTTCAACGTTTGCACGAAGTTTAATATTGGTCCTCAATGTTTCAAAAAGTTATTTTAGGTCATCAACGTTTTTTTTTGTCAAAATTGGTCCTCTAACGTAACATTTGTCTGATTTTGCCATTAAATGCTTATGTAGAAGGCTTATTTGGCACACCTTCTTTCCTACTTGTCATATTTAAATGACATGTCACCCTCTCTCACTCAAACTCAGCAAAACGACGCCGTTTTGATTCATTACAGAACATTTAAATGAATTAAAATGGCGTCGTTTTGTTGAGTTTGAGTGAAAGAGGGTGCCAATGTCATTTAAATATGACACGTATGAGAGAGAGTGTGCTACATAAACCTTTCACGTTAGCATTTAATGGCAAAACCAAACGGATGTTACGTTAGAGGGCCAATTTTGACAAAAAAAAAACGTTGAGGACCTAAAATAACTTTTTGAAACGTTGAGGACTAATATTAAACTTCGTACAAACGTTGATGACTAAAAAAGTAATTTGGCCCAATAATTAATATAAAAATAGATTTTATATTCTTCAATTTTGCATTATTTTTTGTTCTCAATTTGTTTTAAATTATTATATATTTCATCCAAAACCTTGTTGTCCATTAAATTAATAGAAAACTACGTGATAATTCAGTTGAAACTCGTACTCAACACATGATATATATAAATAGACATTATTGTGATTTAGAATGATAACGAAAAAAATTGATAAATATTCCCTTCAAACTTTACAAACAATACAAACAAAAAAGATATTATTTTTGATATTTTTTTTCTCTCATTCTGATTTAGTATCCTTCTACGTACACCACATGCTTTTTAAGCTATCTTTCTCTTAAATAGACAATTCAAAATCTTTAATCAAAGCAGCTCGATTAATAGAGAGAATCAATTTTAGAGAGAAAAACTTAAATGATTTTTTTAATGAAAAAAACAAATTTACTAGATAGAAATATATCAAAGAGGGAGATATTTAAATTTGATCGCAATGAAAGTTATTATGACTTATGAGTTTAGTTAAAATGACGGTTTTCTTTGACATTTTTTTTGCGAAGGAAGCTTTTTTTTTTTTTTTTGCATACAATTTTCTGATGGCCGGAGCGAAAGATTGGACATGTAAACACAAAAAGATAAGAAATAATGTTTTAAAATCTGGACCGGATCGAGAATAGGCCAAGTGTTCAATTCGAGTTTAGCTAAAAACACATTTTAAAGTTGGCCCGGTCAAAATTGGAGACCTGAGAAATAACCGTGAATAGGACCGGATTTTCATTGACATTTTTTTTTTGGCTTTCTTTTGGGGATGATATATATATTGAGCCAAAATTGACTACTGTGTATCTTACAATTTTAAATCTTATATGATTATGAAATAATTAATATAGTGTGTAAATAACATAAATATTTTAATTAATATTTTTTAAGCTTATTATTTTTATATATATAGTAGAATTATATAAATTACTTACTATTCTTATAATTCATGTATAAAAATATAATTTTTGTAATATAAAATATGTTTATTGATATATATTTATTCAAATATTATTACTTTACATTTATTATGTCAATCAGTTTGACCACCGGTGAAACTAGTCAACCTGTGACCCAGAAGATTTTTCGGTTCAATGATCAGTACGATTTTTAAAACAACAATAACTAATCAAAGCCTATTCTTACTAGGTGAGGTCGGCTATATGAATCAAGCGATACTAACATGTTCTATTTTTGCACATTTATATGGTTAGGTTATTTACGGCTAGATTCCCTCTTAATCGTTTCTCCTATTGTTTTCTTTGGCCTTCCTCTACCTCTAGTTATTAGGCTTTCATTTGGTAAACTCTACGTACATGAACCTCTATCGGCCGTCTTTATACATGACCAAATCACCTAAGGCAAGTTTCAACTAATTTTCGACAATAAATCCCAATTACACCTCCATGCTAAGAGAGAAAGAAGAACACATAACAATAACTTAAGAGTTAAGACTGCATGTTAGTGTTATGGAGTTTGTACATGTACCTCCATATTATAGGAGTTAGGTATATATTTATGAGAGTGAATTCTTTGTAGTTATTTTATTTATTTTCTAACTTTACTACTAATTATATAGGATAGCTACAGAGGGTGCCATATTACTTAATAAATAATATCTTAAATATTAAATATATAGTTGAACATAAATTTAAAGATTAAATAGTTTATTTTAAAATTTTAAAATTAAAAATTAAAAAATATTGAGAAAATTATTAATTTAGCTCTAAAAGATAAAGATTATTTTAATTTAGTCCCTAAAAGATGAAAATGTCCAATTTAATTCATAAAAGATAATTTTTTATCCCAATTTAATCCTTTTAGTCCTAAAAAAGAAGCCACAAATACACTGATTAAAATATAAAAGGACCAAATTAGAACAAAAAAATCTTTTAGAAACTAAATTAAACATTTGTATCTCTAGGGATTAAATTGAAATACTCTGTATCTTTCGGGGACAAATTATAATTCTCTCAAAAATAATTTTACTAATAATTTAGACATCAAATAATAGTTTGCCACTTTGCCGGTTGGTATAATTAGTAATAGTTCAATTAGGAAGTATTGTAAAAGCTATTATAATATTGGTTGGACATAATCCTTTTCTTTTCTTTAATATATGGAAAAAATTTATGTGTGTCTTTTTAATTGGTTAATCTTACCAAAAATATGTAAGCAACAACATATAAATTTTGTACTTAATATATAATCGTTTTACAAAAAAAAAATAATTAGTAGCGTGAAAAACATACAAAAGTCATTGAATTTGAGCACATGTGCTATTGTTGGACCACGGTCACGTAACGTACTAACGTATAGCAATTCTACTAACGTCATTGCCTCATTGGGCCTTAAGTTGTGGAGGAATCACAATTATTACGCATGCTATTTTTTTGTTACTTTTTTATTTAATATTTTACCAAAATTATATATTTTACGAGAGTGAGTCTGTTAATGTAATTCAATTTCAGCTAATAAGATTGTAATATTTTTTATTTTATTTGCATCATACAATGTAATTGAATTACATTTATAACTACAATTGTATCGCGTAACCTATTACATGATGCAATAAACTCATCCATTTTACAAAATAAAAAAGTGGGCAACTTTGAAGATATCTATCTATCTATTTTACTTATTATAAAACAAAAAACACACATTTACACGTGTCACATAGTAGATAACCTTCTTATATATTTTTTTTAATTTTTTTACTATTAAATTTACACTTTTTTCATTTTTTTTAAACCGTGCTTTCAATAAAAAAATCAAATAAAAATGAAATTAACTTCACTTCAAAATGAATAAATGATATAAATATGTATTGTTTTTATTATTATTTTGATAAATTATTATTATTATCTTTATTAAATAAACAATTTTTTATTAAATATACAAATAAGATCACAATATAATCACATTAATATTTATAGTACTTCATACTTTAATTAGGTTGTAAGAATGATAAAATGAGAATTTTAAAGTTTGAGTAAGGGTAGTTTTGTTTCAAAAAATTTAAATTTTAACTTTTATTTTTGATTAAAAATAAAAGCTCCAATTTTAAAGTTATACCTAAGCCCTAAAATTTTTTTCTGCTACAACTCAAAAACTTTTGAAAGAATTTATCAAACACCTAAAAATAAAAAAATAAGTTCTTTTTTTTGCTATAAAAAACAATATATTGCAAAGACCAGCAGAAGCAGACCACAAAGAAAAATAAGCGCTTTTAAAGTTCATAGAAACTTGGCCAAACAAATCCTAAGTTATATGTATATGGTAAGAACATTTTTGTTTCTCTCTTGCATTCAGATTCAGAGAGAGAATTATCAAGAGAGAAAGGATTATGGGTGCTCACCGGATCGGGTCAACTCGCTCAAACCAATCCAACCCGTCAGTTTTGGTTGGATTGGTTCGTGTCCAAAATTTTAACCCGCTCATCAATTGGTTCGGTTAGCGGATTTGAAAATTATGAACCCGCCCAACCCGAACCAACCCGCTCTAGTATATATTATTATTAGAAAAAAAAATTTATAATACATTAAAATATTAAATCACTAATACATAAACGACAAATACAAATTGTTCATATCTTGAATATGTCAATTTTAGTTTATTTCATGTTCTTGACTTTTTCCTAAATGAAAATAAGTCATTTTTGTGAAGGTAAATAATTTAAAAGTTCAAAGAAAAAAATTTTGACGGGTTGAACCCAAACCAACCCAACCCGCCCATTGGCGGGTTGGTTCGGTTCGGGTTCAAGACTCTTTTTTTAAAAAAATCCAACCCAACCCGCGGAACTTTGATAAGGTTGGTTCTAATTTTTCCTCAAACCTGAACCAAATCAACCCGCGACCATCCCTAGAAAGGATTATGAATTTGAAGTAAATATTAATTCTTTATATATTTTGATGAAAATGCATTGTCTAATGTTACCAACACAATGCACAAGTACGATAGGTGCAAATGTATTAATGCTCATATAGATGATATTATATATATATTAATAATAGATTTTTTTTCATCTTTATCATAATATTGAAGATGTTACATGCATGTGTTTTATCTGGTGCAATTGCAGTACGATGGAAGAATTAGAAAACAAAAAAATTTATTAATCTTCGAAGTTATTTATATATTGTTCTTAAGAAAATATTCAATTGCCTGTCTTAAAAGAGCTTCCCTAATTGTGTTTAACACAATTAGTGTTTGATGTGAATCTTCAATTAGATATTTTTAAATAATAAAAAAATTAATTATATATTAATATAATATTTTTTACATTTATATAAATAAAGATTAAATATAATTATTAATTAATAAATTTTTTAGACCTTTATATTAATTTGAATAGAAATGCACGAGTTATATATACATGAGCAACCTTTAAAGATCGGTGTTCAAGAGTCTCATCTTCTTGAATACAAAGTGGGCAAGACATATTGATGAAAATACATCCTTCTGCCAAAAGGATTCTGCAAGGAATTAAGAGCACAAGCACACGTTGGTGAAGATAAAAAAAATGATTTTTAGCAGATTATGTAGGTGTCAGTTTCACTAAGGGTATGTTTGGTACAAACACCACAGTAAAATCGTGGTATTTCACGATTCCCAAAAAAACTTTACATCATATTTTATACATACTAAACATACTTTTTCTTTTTCCTAATTTTTCTCTCTATCTCTCTCCTCACTTTTCTCTACAGTACTTTCTTTTATTCTATAGTACTTTACTCTACAGTACTTTCTTTACAGTACTTTACATCTGTGCATCTATACCAAGCGTACCCTAAGGCTCTAGAAATGGATTTTGTTGTTTCTTTCAAATTATGTAAATCATGCACTTTACTAATCTATATTTTAACATATTCGAATCCGTATAAAAAAAGAGGTTAAATTGATAGTTTAAAAACCTCTATGCACATGAAAATTATGAAGCTCAGGATGAATTGAGTAACTTCGGATTTTATAAATTTTAGTATATAAAAAAATTTAAAATTTCTTTAATTTTCTTTGAATGTTATTTTCTCTTTTTTTCTAACCAACCAACTAGTTAGAAGATCTCTTATACCACATAGGAGACTACAACTAAGCAACCATTCACAAAAGAATAAGTACACTTGTTTTTATACTTTACGCTTACATTAGATCCTCGTTCCAAACCTGATGAACAGTACAAGAAGCCCCATAACCTTGGCCGTTGGCAACCCCAAGGATAAACCACGTTGGTTTTTACATTAAAACACTTCGAGCATTCAATCCAACACTAACACACAACAATCTCGTCTTAAACTTGATAAACAACATAGGAAGTTCGACAACCTTGACATTTCTAAGGATCAACCTCAACAGTTTTTACATTATAACACTTTCAGTATTCAATCCGACAGCTTACTACGTACATGACCCTCGTCCAACACCAATGACTTAATACAAGAAGTTGTTCTTGCAACCTTGACAAACAAAAATAAGCATGAACTCATTCCCCCAACAACAAAAGGAAAATAATTGAGTTTACAATCATACATATTAAATAAGTCATCTAGACTCTTGAATCACTTTAGACTCAAATCACAAAGAGCACCATAAATACAACAATGAATATTTCAGGGCACTTAAGGATTTCCTCTATCTTTTGTTGGCTCATCAGCTTATTTTCAACGCAACAATCAATAGGAGATTAAAATGAAAGAGCCGTTGGGGAGGACACCTCAAAAAAAAAAAAAACACCAAATGTTTGGACGCTCCTCATTTAGAAAATGGATCTTTTGCATTAAGCAGTGAAGTGGAGAGAGAGACAGAGAGAAAAATAATTATGAAATAAAAAAATTAAGAGAGAAGATTTGATAATGTTGGGAAAAATGCGGAATGGGCCAAAAAGTGATTTGATCGGTAATGATAAAGTCTAAATGAAGTGTAAGGAATGAGAAGTAATAGACAAAATATTTAACGTGATTCGGCTTTTAGCCTACGTCCACGGGCAAAGGTGAGGAGCAAATTCCACTAAGATTACAAATGGAGATACAAAAGTAGTTAAATGAACACTCAAAATCGCACACCCAAATTACTCACTATTTTTCTCTCACAAAAGGTGTATAATCTCCACACTAAATACACAAATAAAATACTAACTTGAACACAAGCATACACTCAAGAAGCTAACACTTAGATATTATAATTTCTTCACTTCTTCCTTCTGCACTGAATGCATGGTTCCATGTTCTCTTGTATAGCCAAAGTACTAT
Source organism: Senna tora (assembly GCA_014851425.1). Taxonomy (NCBI): domain Eukaryota; kingdom Viridiplantae; phylum Streptophyta; class Magnoliopsida; order Fabales; family Fabaceae; genus Senna; species Senna tora. The sequence continues at coordinate 17,006,760 of CM026270.1, read as the reverse complement.
GTTGTGAAAGCATTAATGTGAGTGAATAAAGAAATTCCAAAATAGTGGCTACAAAATATTGCTTCATAAAATGCTTTTTCACATTTTACTTTTAACCTTCATTTAATGCATGTCTAATCATGCATTTAATTTTGTTCCATCAAATTTGGCCACACGTGAAGAATTCCTTCTCTTCCCATTAATGACATCAGAATTATCTAAACAAAATTCAAGGCATAATTTTAACAGATAACATGTGACCCATAATTTTTTTTCTCTTTATCTCTCTCCTCACTTCACTGAACACTTCACTGCTTAACGCAGAGCCAATTTTCCTCATTTATTGCCTTCAATAAATGCATCTTAATTTGTAGAGATGGAAGCCATGAGACAAAGAATAAGAAGTTTGTTTATTTGTGAAGCATTTCTTCCTTTTCTTTGCAATGTTAATTTAGGCCTATGATATGAAAAGGGCTACAACTCCTTTTCTCTTTCTTAAGCTTTGGATGGGTAGCCTTTGTCAAGAATACACTTCTCTTTTTTCCATGATAAATTGAGTTAGTAGGAGAAAAGATTATAGGAAAATAGCTGCATATACACCGACAAAAGCCATACTTCTTTTTGTTGATTTTCTTTTGAGAGGACCAGAAGGATATGAAGACTTTTGGCAAAGTATGAATGTATGATATATGTCTTTTTTTTTTAATGCTTGAGCCTTTGACTCATGGACTATTGGGCTAAATAGAAGATGTTAACTTCTTCATAATACAAGCTTGGGCTTTTCCTTTTGGACATTCTAGAATAATGAACACCTGCCACAAAACACTTGGGCTTTATTTTAAAAATTACGAACTCATTATATAAATTATGGGCATTTTGGTTATATACTTGGACTCTTATGAACTCATTATTTTTTTTTAGCAAAACACATTTGGAGCAAATGCTTCTAATCCAACACTTTTTTTTTCCTGCCTTCCTACAAAATTAGTTGGCTTATCAAAATAAATTAAGCTTGAGCTTGTTTGGTAAAAATATATTTGATTGAGCTTGAAGTGAAATATAGTACAATATTTTTCAAATTAAAAACTTCAAATATAAAATTTAGCTACGTTTGGTAAACTTTCAAATAGTAAAATCATTGCTTTTTACAATTATCGAAATTTTCTAGTGTTTGGTAAGGATTCCTAAGAATTCTACTGTTAAAAAACTGACCCTGACTTTGACTGAAGACACATAATCAAGTTGCTGTTCCCTTTTCAATCCCCAATCACTTGAGGACTTGGCATTTGCGGTAGCTTACCTTAGGAATAATTAAAACAATAAATATTAAATTTGGGTAGATCTATGATGTAATTTGTTGTATACATACAATGTAATTTCGTCGGTCTATAGGGTTGTGATATGTGGGTAGGATAACTTGAAATGTAATGTAATTTTTCACATGTCACAATCTTATCGGCAGAAATTGTATTTCATGTATGCAATAAATTGTATCATATATTCACTCATTAAGTTTAAATAAAAAATATATTACTTTTGTAAAATAACAACGCTGTGTCATTTCATTTTTATTATGGGCACGATCCCTCGTTGATTAGTTTATTTTGGAGCGTATTTGGGTATATCACTACTAGAAAAAATATATATTTAACTATGAGAATGAACTATATTATTTTCGTAGATAATTCGTAACTAAATTGTTAAATTCAAGTATTATTTTGGTCTTCAATATTTGCATGAAGTTTAATGTTGGTTGTCAAAGTTTTTTTTTGTCGATTTTGGTCCTCGAGCGTAACACCATTAACTTTTGCCGTTAAATGATGATGTGACATGCTTATGTGGCACACCCTCTCTCCTATGTGGCATGGCACATCACTGCCACGTCACCCCACATTATCATTATCATCATTTCGGCACATTAAGGATCCCAATCTTCGTGAACACCTCAGGAAGTAGCATTCCAGCCACACCTAACATCGCCCACCTCCCAAGAAAGTATAAATTAATTAAATTACTGTTGGATGTAGGGAAAGTGCCTTATTAGGTGCATTTTAATTTGTTGAGCAGATTGAATTGATATCATAGCACCTTTTAGCAATATATATATATAGTGATGCAAAACAACCTCCCAATAAAGTCGTTTACCCTCTATCTATTTGTTTCCCTTCAAAATTGGAATTGATATCATATCACCTTTAGCTATATATATAGTGATGCAAAACAACCTTAATGTGCCGAAATGGTACGATGCTGGGAAAGAAGAGTACTTTTCTTAAGAGGCCTAACTCACCTCAAAAGAGCTCTCAAGGGGAGAAGATTACCACAGCCTATATATACAGTTTGTCAGCCCTTTAACTAAGCAATGTGGGACTTCAACACGCCCCCTCACGCCCGACATAGGAGCGTGAAGCCAACCAGTTATCTCCAGGGCAGCCCACAATAAGGCTCATCCATCCACACATGCCCAGGCCCCGCTCTGATACCATCTTAAGAGGCCTAACTCACCCCAAAAGAGCTCTCAAGGGGAGAGGATTACCACAGCCTATATATACAGTTTGTCAGCCTTTTAACTAAGCAATGTGGGACTTCAACAACTTTGCATCGTCTTCATCTGTTGGTGATTGAGTTCATCTTGTTCCATTACGTGGAGGTTAGAAGATGCCAGGACATTAAGGACATTAAGAAGCAGAAGAAGAAATTAGACAAAATTGTACTATTTTGGGAAAGAGAGGGAAGAAGATGGTGTGTGAATGAGGAAGATGATGGAAATGGTGGCGGCAGCGATGGTGGTGGCACCGGCGGTGGGAAAGATGATGATGTAAAGAGAGAGGGGGTGAGATGAAGATGATGATGGTGATGGTGATGGTGAAGGAGAGAAGATAATGATGTGGCAATGTGGGTGACGTGGCAGTGATGTCTTATGCCATGTCATTAAAATATAACAAGTGGGAGAGAGGGTGTGCCACATAAGCATGTTATATCATCATTTAACTGCAAAAGTTAACGGTGTTACTCTCAAGGACCAAAATCGACAAAAAAAAAACTTTGAGGGCCATAATAGTACTTTAGTCTATTTCAAAAGTCTTAGGGCCCATTTTTGCATGCTTATAAAAATTGCTGATTTTCAAATGACTTTTTTTTTAAAAAAATGGAGTTTCTTTAAAAGTGTTGTGAAAAAGTAGCAGTTTGTGTTTGGCAAATTGAGTTGAGATGTACTTTTATTAATTGCTGAAAAACAATTTGTGTTTGATAAAATTGTATAAATAAGTATTTTTTACTGTAAAATTACCAAGAAGGGCATGCATAGATTATGATGTTATTAATGTTATTAAATAAATAAAAATAAAATTTTAATTTATTTATTAATATATTAAAATGTTAATTAAATGATTATTGATTTTACTTAATGTAATTTTGTTATCTATGATTAGTTTTTTTATTAATTAATATTTATTAATATATTAAAATTTTATTTAATATTTATTATTAGTGAGACAGTGAAGGAAGAACATGAAGACATGAAGTGAGATGGTGAAGGAAGATGAGGAGCAACGTTGAAGAAACTGATTGTAAATTGTAGTTGTATAGGTCAAAATTAGGTTTAAAATAATAAAGGGTATAATGGAAAATATTAAATTTTATTAAGGGTATTTTTGTCATAAATTATTTAAATTTCAACTTCTGCTACTAGCTAGAAAAAGAAGCTCCAATTTCTAGCTTCTGCTTAAAGCTAAAAAAGTGCATTCTGCTACAACTAAAAATCACTTATTTTATGAAAGGCCAAATTACTCTTTTGGTCCTCAATATTTGCACGAAGTTTAATATTGGTTCTCAACGTTTCAAAAAGTTATTTTAGGTCCTCAACGTTTATTTTTCGGGTTAAAAGTGTCCTCTAGCGTAACATCTGTCTGGTTTTGCCATTAAATGCTGACGTGGAAGGCTTATGTGGCACACCCTCTCTCCTACGTGTCATATTTAAATGGCATGAGACCCTCTCTCACTCAAATTCAACAAAACGGTGTTGTTTTAATTCATTTAAATATTCTGTTTTGAATGAAAACGGCGTCGTTTTGCTAAGTTGGAGTGAGAGAGGGTGTCATGTCATTTAAATATGACACACAGGAGAGAGGGTGTAACACATGAGCCTTCCACGTCAGCATTTAATGACAAAATCAAAAAGATGTTATAGTAGATGACCAATTTTAATAAAAAAAAAACGTTAAGGACCTAAAATAACCTTTTGAAACGTTGAAGAGCAATATTAAATTTCGTGCAAATGTTGAGGACCAAAAGAATAATTTGGCCTTTATGAAATAAGCATGCACAAACAGCACAATTTTTTAAAATAAGTAATTATTAAAAAAAAGTACTTTTGTTAAAAATAAATATGCATAAGCTCTTAATCACAAAAAACACATCCTCAAAATTAAGATCCGTAAAATTAAAAAATTAGTCCATATACCAAAGGAACGTTAAGATATTGAACTACTCATAATTGAATATCAACATTACACACATCAATAAATTGCATCAATAAAGCTTCATAAATATGAGCACATTAATGATTGCATCTCATGCATTTATTATAAATTTATGATACAATTAATTACATTTATGGTAAGATCCAATGTATGGGCGCAAACTTCATTATATATATATACATCAAATTTCGTCCATGATCAGAGCAATATTATATTATTACGTACACAAGGCACAAACCCGGTAAGTCGTTTACTTGTGCCGCCAATCAATCAAACAAACAATATCTTTATAACCAGAAGAAGATCGCAAATTGAAGCAGAAAAACACAGAATCACCAAAAGAAGGAACAAAAATGAGTGGTAAGATCAGAACAGAGATAATTTCTAGGAAATGCATCAAGCCCACATCGCCCACACCCCCACACCTCAACTCCTTCAAACTCTCCCTTCTAGACCAGCTCTCCCCTAACATCCACGGAAACATAACCTTCTTCTACCCTTACACCGCCGGCAACACCACTCACGGCGGAGGAGCCGCCGGCGACGACGTCTTCTCCCAATTCTGCTTTAAATCCCAACTCCTCCAGAACTCCCTCTCGGAAACGCTCACTCGTTTCTACCCTCTCGCCGGCCGCCTCCGTGACGCCACCATCGACTGCAACGATGACGGCGCCTTCTTCATCGAATCTCGAACCGACGCCACTCTCTCGGACTTCCTCGGGAAACCCGATTTCGACACCGTCGAACAGAATTTCCTCCCCACCGCCGACAACGAAACCGTGGAATCATCAAACGGCGCGATGTTCCTCGCGCGTTTCACGCTCTTCGGTTGTGGCGGCACCGCCGTGAGCCTCTGCCTCAACCATAAGATCGTCGATTTAGGGACGCTTCTCACGGTCCTCCAGAGCTGGACCGCCGCGTGTCGCGGCGGAGTTGAACAATCCCCAAACGACGCCGACTTGAACCTCGGCGCGTCCCTCTTCCCTCCGCGAGAAATTCCCGGGATGTCGGCATCCGTGAACATCCCCGCAGCCGAGAAATTCACCGCGAGACGATTCGTCTTCAGCGCGTCCAACGTGGGAGAGCTGAAGCGCAGAGTCGTAACCGCCCTGCAAGCTGACGTGGACAACAATCAGTTACATTCCCATCAGTTCCACCCCTCGCGCGTGGAAGTGGTTCTCGCGCTGATTTGGAGGTGCGCGATGTGTGCCACGCGCGCCAAAACGGGGTCGTTTAAGCCGTCCGCCCTGTTCCAAGCCGTGAACCTCCGTTCCCGGATGGAGCCGCCGGCGCCGGAGACAACGATCGGGAACTTCGTGTGGCCGTTCGCGGTGACCGCAGAGAAAGAGGAGGAGCTAGAATTGCATTGTGCGGTGAGGAGGATGAGGGAAGGGATGAAGGAGTTTGTGGAGATGGGGGCGAAGGGGTTGAGAGAAGGAGGAGGGTTTGAGGCGGTAATGGGGTTTCTGAAGAAGAGGGGTGAGATGTTGAAGAAGGAGGAGGGGATTGTGGTGTACAAGTGTTCGAGTTGGTGTAGGTATCCGTTGCTTGAGGTGGATTTTGGGTGGGGGAAGCCAGTGTGGAGGACGAGTGTGAATAGGATAGTGAGTAATACGATTGCTTTGATGGATGTGGAAGATGGTGGAGTTGAAGCTCTGATCACTTTGGATGAGCAAGAGATGGATGTGTTTGAGCAGCATCATGAGATGCTTCACTATGCTGTGCTCAATCCTAGTATTCTTATTTGATCCTCGGTTAAAATGTAGTTAACTGAACCGCACAACAGCTGGACCAGCTCTAGAAGATCTGCGTTACTCTTTATATGGGCCTTGATGATGGATCCTCCTTATTTCAGCACAAAAATACATACAAAGTAATATATATTATGATATTTATAGTTTTCACTTTTCATTATGTATATGAAATTACAATTACTTTAATGTTAATCTATATTAATATGGCTTAGTTTATGTATTTAATAATTAGTAAAATATAAAATAAAATACATAATTGAATAAGAAATGAGAAAAAAAAGTAGATATGAAGTTGGTAGTTAAAAAAAAGTGGTAGTAGAAAAATTAAAAGATAATGTATATTCAGGGAAAAAAAGGATAATTGTCTCTTTTAATTTATTGTTAAAATGGGTTATTCAATTTTAACTTGCATTGACCCTATTCTATTATAAATTGATTGAGTTGGCCTTTTTTTCTTTTAAAAAAATAATTTAACTTTTTAAATAATAGCAAAATATTGTATACTATAATATTTAATTTTATTTAAGATTTAAAATAATAAGATATATCAATAAAATATATATTAAAATAATCAATTAAATACAAAATTTAAAAAAATTAATATAATTTGAATTAAAATAAAAATAATAAAATTTATTCAATATATAAATATTAAAAATAAAATAAAAATGAACTAACTCGACTATAATCTGATTTAATCATATTCTTTTTAGAGTTGGATTAAACTAATCAATTTATAATTAGGATCTAACATTTTTCGACTCACCCTTTTATATTTTACAATATCTACATAAAAAAATGAGATATGATCCTTTAAAGTAATTCTCTACATTTATTGGTAGAGTTATGAGAGAGATAGAGATAAGAAAAATATTTTCTTTCTTGATTTTTTTCTCTCCCAATTTTTCTTCTCTCTATCTCTCTCATAACTCTACCAATAAATATAGAGAATTACTTTAGAGGATCCATTCTCATAAAAAATATATATATTTTTTACAAGATCTAACATTTAGTTCGTACTTATCGTAAGACCTAATCCATATTATTGTCACTTCTATCCTCTGCTTGTAGGCTCATGATCATGTTATTTCAAAACTTGGAAGAATTTAATGCATGTTTTCGATTATGCAAAGACAAGGCAGTAGTAGCACTTGAGTTGAGCCAGACAGTGACAAAATCAGGAAAAGAGAAACGCGAGAGGCATATATAGCAGCAGTAATAACAAAAACTGTCGAAATGGTACATAAATAAACATGCATGTAAATAATAGCAGTTACATTTAATTAATGAATTTAATGTGCAGCATCTTCATCCTCACAAAATTTAATGTATTCCTTGGCACCCATCAGGGACTCTAATTCCGACGGACTATTGGGCTTCACTTTGATCATCCATCCATCTTCATATGGGCTCTTGTTCACCTTCAGTAGTAATGCAACAAGAAACACATACAAATATGGTATGTCTCAAATTAGTCCTTAAAAAATTTTGTAAAGACTAAACGGTGTGTTTCGCTGTTAGAAAAAGTGAGAGGAAATAAGATTGAGAGAGACAAATTCATATTTGGTTGCAAAAATATTCATACGGTACAATGCAAAAGAGGTCATTCCTTTGTCAAATCAAAGGAGCATTTCTTAATGTAGGAAATGTAAAATTTTTGGAAAAATTGCCCCCATGTTTGGTTTTTTTATTTTGATGAAAATTTTAATCCAATAATAAAATAATCATTTTATTCAACTCATATTCATTTTTCATTAATGCCAACCAAACATAATGAATGTAATATTTTTGCTTTTCTTTCCACAACTAACCAACATAATAATAACATTTCCATTCTCATCTCATCAAAATTCTTCCTGTCAACCGGCCCTAAATATGACATTTTCCTCCATCATTTAGACAGAAATAATAAAGATTGCATCTTTTAAAAATTAAATTGAGTCAAAAATACCGTTCGTGTGTTCTAATTGAAGCAATTGTGGAAGAGGTATAAGAATTACCAGGCCAGGTGTTTCTGTGAGCTTAGTGTTAACCTCAACAATCTCACCGGAGATGGGAGAGTTAACATCACTGGTTGCTTTAACACTTTCAACAGCTCCGAAGCTTGTCCCTTTAGCCACCGAGCCACCTGGTTCGGGAAGATCTACGAACACCACCTCTCCCAGATGGTCCTATATATAATACAATAATAACAACCTCAATAATTACTTTGACTAATTCAAATTAAGGAAATTCAAAAGTGACTATATGAATCTGAGATTAATTAATTAATTAATTGGAATTAATGTAGGTAGGTAGCCACCTGGGCGTGGTCAGTGATACCAATTGTAGCGATTGGACCTTCGTGCTTCACCCATTCATGCGAAGGTGCGTACTTGAGTCCATCCAACACTGGCCAATCATCATAAGCAAATATATATAAACTCAAGGTCAAATTCATATATATATATATATATATATATATATAGATAAAATGAAAAGATGAAGGGTTATGTATTATGTATTATATACCAGAGGAGAAGCATCTAGAGAGATAAGGTGAAGAAGCATAGGAGAGTTTGAGTGCATTGGCAGTAGAAGAAGCCCACATTCTGAGAGCCATGATGTTTGGTTAGAGATATGTGTGTGTGTTGGGGAAGAATTAAGGAAATGGTAGAGAAAGAGAGTTTGGGTTATATATTCTATCTTGGATGAATGGTGGGCAGCAAATACCTCATCCTCTTACCCACTTTCTCTGCACACACTCTCTTTTTTTTTTTTTTTTTTTTCTAGATGAGGTGATTACTATAAGTCAATTTTTAACAACATACTTCTTTGGATTCCCTTAAAAAATGAAGGATAATGCTGTTATACAACAATACTAAAAAAAATGTTTAAGACCTCGAAATAAAAGTGCCTCTTTTTTTTTTGGATCAATGTGAGCCACTTCAAGATAAAAAAACCTGAAAACTTTTTTTGTTTATCGTGGGCTAAGACAAAATTGAGGCCTGTTAAGATATTTGGACTTTGGGAAAGCCCATTATCACTTTTTTTTGGGCTCTGCTAGGATTCTCTCTCATCCCCTCCGCCAGTCCGCCGTGCCAAGCCAAGCAAGGGGCTAAGACAACCCCTCCTCCCCTTTTTCTTCTCGTTCATTTATATATGTTTATTTAGATAAGAGGCAAAATATTATTTAATTCATAAATTGTTGGTTAAACTATTATTTAGTTCTTAAATTTATTAAAAATATTATTTAATTCCCAAAATTTATAACTATTCAACTATTTAGTCACCGAATTTGACAAAAATACTATTTAGTTTCTGAATTTATAACTATGTCAACTATTTAGTCCCCAAACTTGACAAAAATACTATTTAATCCTCGAATTTAAAACTCTGTCAATTATTTAGTCTCCTGACTGTTACCTGTTAGAGTTGACAGAGTTGCAAATTCGGAAATTAAATAGTATTTTTGCCAAGTTCAGGGACTAAATAGTTGACATAGTTTCAAAATTGGGGACTAAATAATATTTTTGTCAAATTCGAGGACTAAATAGCTGACATAGTTACAAATTTTGGGAATTAAATACTATTTTTGATAAATTCGAGGACTAAATAGTAGTTTGACCAACAATTCAAGGACTAAAAAGTATTTTACATCTTTAAATAATAGTTATTTCTTCACTTCATTTGTAGAAGTTTTTCCCCCTCTTTTTGAAAGGATCTTGTCTTTTTTTTTTTTAAGAAGAAGAGTTTTCCTCTCTTTTCAATAGATTTATTTTCTTCATACGTAAGAGTAATTAGAGGTTTATCTTGTGAAAATTTACATCCAAAATCATCAAATCTACAACAAAAGGCTTTCCTTCTAGAGAAGACTGAAAAGACTTAATCCTCAAAGAAGATTAAGGAGCGTGTTACCTCTCTTTCTATGTCTAAGTATTCTTCTTGTATTTGTTTAATTGTTTTTCTTGTAAATTTTGTGATGTAAATTTTTTGTATTGTTAGTGGATTGTAGGTGTGTTACCTCCTATAGTTGTTGTGTATGCACTTCTCCTCTCAGGAGTAGCCTTATTTTGATCTAATGTTTTTATTGTCTTGTAATATCTTCTATTGTAGGACCTTTGTGCCAGTTTCTTTTGGAATGAAATACCAATTTGATGAATATATATACACGTATTTTTGTAATATATTACACTATAGAGAGAAATGCAAATAATGCATTAGAAGTTAGAAGGAATTGTGCATAGAGGTGTTAAAGCATACCCAATCTATCGGGTTTATCCGTTTAACCTACTAATTTGGTGGGTTGAGTTACAAAATTTTAACTCGTTTAATAAAGGGGTTGGAGAAACCTGAGCCACCTCACCTGTGAGTTAGGTAGGTTAGCTCGAGAGTTAGGTGGGTTGGCCCGTGACCCACCTAACTATTAAAAAAAAATTATTTAATATATTAATAAAAAATAAAAAGAAATCCTAAGTCCTAAGTTTCCATATCTCATATCTCATATATTAAAAAAATTTATTTAATATATTTCATATTTTCATTGTTTTGTATTTAATGACATGATGACTGATGAATCTTTTTTTTCATTTTATTATGTCAAATTTCATAGTTCATGAAAATATATATATAAAAAAAATTTTAAATAAAAAAGGTGGGTTAGCCCGACTCACCACTATCTTGATAGGTCGGATTAAGATTTTCAACTCATTTAACTCTTTCAACTCGAGTGAACCAACACATGACGAGCCAACTCATAATAGGTCAACCCGAGCCCCTGATTTTGGAAGACATATGGGAGTTGACAGTGTCATGTTAGAAACTAGAAAGTGATGCGACATGCGAGGTTTATTCTTAAACGCTGTATGCCGTGAAATATCGGAAGAAAGCTTGCTATTCCAAGAAATAAGTTCAGATGGGTCCCAAGAATTTGAAATTGGATCTGGTAATTCATTTTTTTGTAATTTTGATGTAATTTTTTTAAAATGAACATTATTATTTAATATTTAAAGTGATAATAGGGACTCTCACTAATAAGAATCTACTATGAATGGAATAGGGACCAAATTATTATTAATATTGACAAATACCATCACTAATCTATTTATCAATATTAATAACAATTTGGTCCTTAATCTATTTAAGGTGATGATATTTACCAATAATAATAATTTTGGTCCCTAATCCATTCATAATTGATCCTTATTAGTATAAGTCCCTATTATTACTTCAAAAATTAAGTAAAAAAAGTACATTTTAAAGGAATTGCACCGAAATTATAAGAAAACGAATTGCATCGGATCCAATTTCCAAGAATTTGTAATGGTGCAACTTACTAGTTTCACATTGTAATATGCTATATATGGACCGAGTCAGTCCCTTTCTTCATTTCTGATGCTTGTAAAAACGATATTTGATAAATGATACTATGCTCAGTACTGTCTGATTTCTCAAAAAATGTTATAATTTTTTATCAAAAAATAATGTTATAATTTATAAATTTTTTGTATGTTATTTTTTATTTTTAAATAAAATCTAATTTACCTTACTGTAATTTAGAAATGATTTTTTTTTTTGGGTGCTATGGAGACAAAGAAACGAAAAACAAACTACAAATGGGAAAGCAAACACAAGCTATTAAGAAATGATCTTTAAACAAGTAGATTGAAACATTTTATTTGTTAAGGATGAAATTAAAAGTGTAAATAATTAATAATATATGTAAATATATAATACCCTTTTATTTTTTTAATAGTTATAATTAAATTGACGAAATCGTATTGCTAAATATATAATTTGACAAATATTTTAAAATCGGATCGAGAATCAGCCAAGTGTTCGATCCGGTCAATGCGTCATAACTGTTTTTTGGTTGAACTATTTTGAATCAGTAATCAGTAAGACTTGAGTTAAATCGAGTGATTCAAGAGAACTTTCTAATTTCTTTTTTTTTTTGACAAAATTATTGTGTCAAATTACAACAAGGGAGTCAAACACCAATCCTTATCTTTCCACAAGTGCAGATGACTACTAAGCTGAAGAAATTTTTATGAAATTTAAGACAACATTTTATATATAATATAATAAATTTTTTTTAAATACTAAAATATATTATTTAATATATTAAAATGCAAAAATAAATAATAAATCTATTTTTTGGAATATTTTATAAGTATAAAAAAAATAATTTTATAGAAATAATGGATAAATATATAACACATGTCAATTCATATATGTGAAAATTCATAATAAATTTTATAGATTTTATTTTTAATTATTTATGACATCATTTGGTTTATCTAACTATTTAATTGATTAATTCATGACTCGAAAATCTATCTTGTTTTTTAAAATATGAGATTTGTCATCACAATTAGAGGTTAGAAAGATAATCACATTGATTGATTAGAGGTTTTAAAAAAAGTAGGAATATAATCCATTTATTTGAGATTACAAAGAGAATCACATTTATTTTTTATAAAATACAATTTTTTATTGAAAAAGGACAACTAAAAGAGTCTAAACGACAACCCTGCGAGGAAAGCACATGTCTCTCAAATTCTTCTGAAACACTAAGCTACAAACCAATGAAACATTCTCTGAAACAGAGTCTCACCAACCTGAGTATTATGGGAGAGATTGGCTAACACATCTGCCACTCTATATTTCCCTCCCTAAACACATGTTTCACACTAAATATTACAAAACTTAGACAGTAAGCATCTAATCTCAGAAATAATGAGAAACAAGGGATGAGGTGCATCAGGATCTTTCATGATCAAATCAATGGCGAGCTTACAATCTCCTTCAAGGACAACATTCTGGAAATTCTTCCTCCAAGCCATAATTAAGCTAATAAGGATATATCAAATACCGAATCCCACTTGAAACTACAATTAGAGGCCCAAGACATAATAAGGTTTGTACCAATTCAGTCCCTGGAGTTCATATTACAAAAGTCAAGCCACTTATTGGGGTAAACTAATCTTTTCCAAACATCCTTAATCGTAGGACAATCACGGATGGCTTGAAGATTAGATTCAATGCACCCTTGGCACTTAGGACAAATATCACTATCACACTAACCTCTTTTCTTTCTTTGTGAATTAGTCATAAGGGCATCATGAGCTAGGTTCCAATGAAAACAAAAATTACTAGTGATAAAATACAAATTCAAAATTTAAAAATATAAATAAAATTTAAGAATACAAGAAGAGACATCCTAAGGAATATCAAAAGTGTGTATATATGTATAATTTTTTTTATTTAAATATATATATATACATTTTATCCAACATCACCATTATTAATTTACGGAGATTTTTTTGTTTAACTTTTTTCCAGGTTTTTATAAGAATATATATTAATTTTTTTATTGGTCAATTGAATTTTAAAACATTAAAAATGAATTTTTAAATAACTTTTTATAAATTTTAAGACATGAGAGGATTTTGAACATAAATATACCAAATAAAAAATATATACACAAATTCAACCACCTTTATATATATCACTTTTACTATGCACATTGAAAAACTCCCTTACCGAGGGCATTTTTTGTAATTTTTAACAAGAAAAACGCACTCATTGAGGACATTTATAGAGTCAAATGGTCAATCCTAGTCAACTCTATAAACGCCCTCAGTGAGGGCATTTTTTTATAATTTTATCACACTTGTTTTCATGTAAATATTAGTATAAAAAATGCTCTCAGTGAGGACATTTTTACAATTTTATCACACTTGTTTTCATGTAAATATTAGTATAAAAAACGCTATCAGTGAGAGCTAGAGATAAACGTCCTCACTGAGAGCATTTTTTAATGTGCATAGTAAATATAGTATATATCTATAAATAATTTTTAAAGATGACTAAATTTATATATATATTTTTTATTTGGTATATTTATGCTAAAAAAACCAAAAGAAAACATGTAACATGTTAGATAATTTTTTTTTATTGACCTAGGGTACCACAGGCATGCCTTGTAGTTGTGCCTATACTCATCTCCGAAGTCCGAACTCGTAAGAATTGATAGATTGAATTAAGCTGAGAGGAGCATAGACATTAGACGCGCATGGGTGAGATTGTGGAGGAGCTGAATCCCCTTGTCGGCGACGCTAATGGTGACGATGGACACGAATTCGAGAATCTTAGAAAGGTGGAGATCGTCCTCAAAACCATTGGCCCTGCTCGCCCCTCTCGCCTCCTCCTTCCCTCTTCCATCAAGGTATTCATTCATACGCACTTCGCCACTTTCTATTTTTCTTTTTGTGTAATTGTGAGTTCTTGGAATTCTTCCCCCCCCCCCTTTGTTAATCACAGTGTTCTATTTGTTTGATCTAATCACATATTGCATTGGAAATTCTTATTCTACCTTCAAAGTGAATTTGCTAAGATAGGATTTTGAGTGATGGGAAATTGGGGATTTAAAGAAGAATTTGATGAATATGTTGGTTGTGAAAACCAGGACAAGGTTAAAGGTCTAGATATCTTAACATTGGCATCGCCTTCCAAAAGAAGATAGTTCTCTCTGCATTTTCTTTTATTTTGTTTATTTAATTAAATTTAATTCTTTTCATATAGCTGGCATTTCCAACTCCTTGCCTAAGTTTACTGACTTTACTCTATGCTTTGAGTTCTTGAAACTCTAGTTCTACTTAGCTCAAAATTGAATTTTAAGGGGCTTCTAATCATATTCAACTATTGAATACTCATACATATTAAATGGAGGAAAGCTTCAGGTTTAATTTGTGATAGAAAAGTACCATTTAAGGGAAAATTTTATGGTACAACTGTAAGACTTGCTTTGAATGCTGGGCAATAAAAAGTAAGATGAGCAAAAACTCGACATTGCAGAAATGAGAATATTACGATTGATGAGTGGTTATTCTAGAAAGGATAGAATTAAGAGTGATTGCATCAAGTCGGGTAGCACCTACCATAGAAAAGTTAATTGAAACCCGCCTTAGGAGGTTTAGTTAAATGTTATGTATAAAGAAGATCGTTAGAGGCTCTTATATGTAGAGTTGACTAGATGAAAGATAGCTCAACAGCTAGAGGTTGGGGAAGACCAAATAAAACAATAGGAGAAACTATTAAGATGGAATTAACTTATAATAAACTAACTAGTCTTTAATTGATCATTTAGTTTAATGCTTATTTGCAAATTCTTACAATCTTGTCATTTTTTTCTTCCAAATCATTCGTAGGTACGTGACTTGAGAAGATTAATTTCCAGGAATGATCACCTACCAATTGAAAATTTGAGTCTTATTCTACGTGGAAATGTATTATGTGATGTAAAAAATGGAGATGATGCTTACATTCAACTCAATGATGGAGGTATAGGCCTAATCTTAATATTATTATTTGATCAATGCATTATATTATTTTTCCATGAGTTTCTCCTATGCCATATACATACAATATAGGGATTTTTTTTTTCTCCGTGGAACTTAACAAAAACTGTTCAGATAATGATAAATCACAAACATTTGAAGAACATTTAGTCCCATATAATTGCCAGAGCAAGTTCAAACTTTAGTTGCTTATTCTTCTTGTTGTGAATATTCTAAATTTATGTATATCAGTTAGAATCATTAGAATAGTTGACCCTATGATTTTGCCTATCAATTAGGGATCAATTGTATTTAATGTATTTATTCTTATTTCCTAGAATAGGTTTCTTCTCCTGTATAAGTACCCTACATTATTTTTATAATAATTCAGCAGAGAATTCTCTCATTATCATGGCTTCATCTACTGACTCCAAATTTGGTACCTTCTCTACTGTTATTAGTGGTATACCTATTATTACCATTGAAAAATTGCGTGGGGGCATCCAATTACAAATCTTGGGCCGCATCTGTTCGCTCATGGTTCAAAGGTCAAGGGTACCTAGACCATTTAACTAAGTGTGAAACTGAAATTGCTGAAAAGGATAGGCCAAAGTTGATGCTCAACTCTGTTCCTTACTATGGCATTCTATTGACCCTCGATTTCTGTCCATATATCAGGCGTATGAAACATGTTATAGTGTATGGAACAAGGTAGCCACAGTTTTTAACAAGGATATTCGACATTATTATGATGGTTTGTCTAACCTTGTTAGTCTAAGCACCAGGACATGGAAACTGCCACATATGTTAGCAAGATGGAGGCTTTAATACATGAGTTTAGATCCTTAATGCCTGCCACGACTTCAACTTTTGATCAAGAAGCACAATGGGATAAATTCTTCATGGTTATGACCTTGATCAATTTACGCCTTGACTTTGATGGTGTTGAAGATCAAATTTTGAGAGGTTCCATTGTTCCCACGTTCGATGATGTTATTGGCCGTTTGGTGCCCATCTCTTCATCACGAGTCCTGACTGATAATCATATTGTTCCTCCGGCTGTTGACTCTTCAGCCTTGGTGTCTCAAATTAGTGACAAAAGTGGAGGAGGAAGTGGACGCAATGGTGGTCGCAAACATTTTCAATGTACACATTGCAACAAGTTGGGACATACCCGTGATCGTTGTTATCAACTCCATGGCGACCTTCTTGGCCTGTCAATATTGCTCAGTCTAAGACATCTGATGATCACTCTTCAAAGTCTATCCTTTTATTTGGTGATGATTACAAAGAATATCACAAGTTTAACAAGCTAAACAGTCATCTCAAGTTGCCTTAGTTGCGCAAACTGGTAATGTAACTGTTTGCCTCGCTCATTCTCTTGACATTAGACCATGAATTCTTGACTCGGGTGCCTCCGAACATATCTCTAGTAATAAACATTTGTTTACTCATCTTTCTAGTTCCACTTCCCTTCCTTTAGTTACTATGACAAATGGCTGGCTCTAAAACTGCTGCTACAGGAATCGGTCTAACCCAAATTCTTCCTTCCATATTTGTTGATTCCGCCCTTTATGTGTTTGAATCTCCTTTCAATCTTATTTCTGTGAGTAAATTGACTCACTCTCACAATTGTTCCATTACCTTTGCTAATAGCTGTGTTTCTATCCAGGATTGGGGTACAGGTCAGACGATTGGCGCAAGGCGTGAGTCACAAGGCTTGTACCATCTTTCACCTCCTCTTGTTGCGTGTGTGTCTAGTTGTTCTCCATCCCTCCCCTATGAGTCTTGTTAGTTGGGAAAACAAGCACGTTCTTTTTCTAGTAGTCTTAATAGTTGGTCTTCTTCTTCTTCGTTTCAACTTGTTCACTTTGATGTTTAGGGTCCTAGTTGTGTGTCTTATGTTTCTGGATTTCAATATTTTGCAACCTTCATTGATGATTACTCTCGTTTTACTTGGTTATATTTGATGAAAACTTGTGCTGAGGTATTTAATATTTTTCAAGATTTTTGTGCTGAAATCAAAACTCAGTTTCATACTTTTGTCTCTATCTTACGTTCATATCATGCGAAAGAATATCTGTCTATGTCTTTTAAGACATTTACGAATTCTTAAGGACTATGTTTCTATTCCTAAGACTAATGATGGAGCTCTTGTGCATCCGGGTTGGCGGCAAGCCATGCTTGATTAGATGACTGCCTTGCATTATAAAGTACATGGGAGTTGGTTTCTCTTCCTCTTAGAAGATCTTCGTTTGTTGTTGATGGGTTTATGCACTTAAAGTTGGTCTGATGGTATGGTTGAACGCCTAAAAGCTCACTTGGTGGTCAAAGGTTATACTAAGATCTTTGGCTTGGACTATGGTGATACCTTCTCCCCTACTGCCAAAATTGCTTCAGTTTGTGTCTTCTTATTGATTACAATCATTCATCATTGGCCCCTTTATCAGTTTAATATTAAGAATGACTTCCTTCATGGTGAATTGTAGGAGGAGGCCTATATGGAGCAACCATGCTCAGGGGGAGTATGAGAAAGTATATCGACTCTGTTGTTCTCTTTATGGACTAAAGCAATCACCGAGAGCTTGGTTTGGCCGATTTAGTTATGTGGTTCAAGATTTTGGGATGACTCAGTTTTCTTTTGCCATACTTCAAATGCCAAGTTCTTATACCTAGTTGTCTATGTGAATGACATTGTTGTCACAGGCAATGACGATTTCAACATTGCCCAACTCAAACAACATCAGTGTAACCACTTCTTAACTAAAGATTTGGGGAAGCTTAAATATTTTCTGGGAATTGAGGTTTCCTAATAAGTATGCACTTCACTTATTAGAGGAGACGTGCATGATGAACTGCAAACCAGTTAACACTCCAATGGACCCAAATGTCAAAGTCAAGCTCTATCCAAGATAGAGGGAGCTGATGAACAATTCTGGAATTCTGGAAGATATTGAAGACTTGTGGGAAAACTTAATTATCTCATTATCACTCGTCCATATATATATATATATATATATATATATATTGCTGTGAGTGTAATAAGTTCCTACAATCTCCATGTGATAGTTATCGGGATGCAGTTGTTCGAATTCTTCGATATATTAAAGGAGCACTAAGCCAATGACTGCTATATGATGAAAAGGGAACTCCCAGGTTATTTATTAGCTTTACGGCTAATTGGATTGGTTCACTAGATGATAGGCAATCTACATTTAGATATTGTGTAACCTAGTCTCTTGGAAAAGCAAGAAACAAATTGTAGTTGCATGGTCTAGTGCAGAAGCCGAGTATCGTGTATGGCATTAGCAACTTGTGAACTACTATGGTTGAAACGACTTCAATAAGGATGTCTTGCTTCGCGATTTGTCAATTCGAATGATCAGCTGACGGATATCTTCACTAAGTCTCATAGAGGTCCTCGGATAAAATATCTATGTGACAAGCTTGGTGTCTATGATTTATATGCTCTAGCTTGAGGGGGAGGGGGAGTGTTGTGAATATTTTAGATTTATGTTGTGAATATTCTAGATATATGTATATCAGTTAGAATCATTAGGATGACTGACCGTATGATTTAGCCTATCAATTAAGGATCAATTGTATTTATTCTTATTTCTTAGAATAGGTTTCTCCTGTTGTATAAATACCCTACTTTTTTTTTACCATAATAATACACAAAGAATTCTCATTCTACACTTCCTTTGAAAATTTTGTAATCCTTACAACCATATACATCTTCATATGGACTTGATTTGGTCATAAAGTAAGAAGGGAAATCAAGATACAGGTGTAACCAGTTCTTTATTCACTAAACAAAACAGGGTTATTAATCTCATTGAAGCCTATAAATAATGGAAAAGGAACCTGACAATATCATTTGTCATTTTCAGTAAAAAGTAACTGCGTATATCTGTTTGTGTGAATGCATTATATGTGCATTTGCCTTGTGGTGCAAATTCTTTCATGGTCTTGTTATCAACATGCATCTTATCTCTGACCACTTTTTATTGCAGAAACACTTTCAACCACTGAAGCATTTTTATTTTATTCGATTGTTCAATTACTTTATATCTTGAGTTAATAAATTTAAAATAATGATTCAATTGATCAATCCCTTTTCTTTCTGTTTGAGCCATGCTTGACTTGAATTTTCTATAGCATGTGATAATTGACTTTTGCTGTACAAACTTAATTTATTAGATATCTGTTTCAGACTGTCTAATTGTTGCTGTCAAACCAAAGCCTCCAGTTCGCGATGGATATGATAATGATGATGATGATGATCTGGTAAAATCAATATTGTAATATCTAATGAAGCGAATATCATACTAATTTGGCACTTAATAGAATCTTTCTTTTGTTGTCACACCTCTAGAAGTTTCAGCTTCCCCATTCATCAAGTTGGTGGAAGAAGAGGCTATACTCTTTTCTTCATGATAACTTGAAGCTTCCAGGTAAACGATCAGCATTCTAATGACATTCATTTGACATCTACTAATAAGTTATTATGTCGGTCCTGAAAAAGTTGGACACTCACCATTAACTGCTTAAATATTAAATCATTATTTAAGTAATCATAATCTTCAAGTGACATAAAAATTTTCCTTTTTTCTGTCATTTCAAATCATATTAGCATAACCTTCTGTTGGTGGCATAAAGGGAAAAATATATTTGGATTTAAAAATTAAAACTATACTTACTCAATTGACATATGTTTATATTGCTTACAATTATTTCAGATATGTGTATCTCTTAGGGACAATAACATTAATTTACTCAATAACGAGCTACATGATGGCCCTCTGAAGTTAGTAATCTGCTAAGAATGTTCCTCCTGCAACAGATATCCTTTTGATGTTCATATTCTCGTTGAGTGTGAAGGCATGGGCTCTCACAATTATCTGGTTTATCCTGGCACCCATTGCCCATAGATGGGATCTCGGACCTTTATATGTAAGTTTACTAGCTATCTTGACACTTATAGTCGGGATTTTTTTTTGGTTGAACTTTAATGATCTACTCCATCCATAATGTTACTTTGTAGTTCTTTTCTGACTTCTTTAAGTCTATTTTAGTTAATTCAGCTTTTGATTAGGGCTTATGCAGGCCCAACTTTTTATTTTTTCTATCCTTCATTTTTTGTCAAGTACAGTGAGCAACGTGGGCTAACTGTGGTAATAATTTCCCTTACTAAATATACACGTCTTAAAAGGGAAACTTAGTATACTTTTTGATAAACATATGATAAAACTTGTATCTTTATCATTTGTTACTACTTTTATGCAGATACTTGGAACGGGCTTTTGTCTAATTCTTTTTAATCTTGGAAAGCGCAAAGCTGGTGATGTCAGGTATGAAGTGATACATAATAATGTGTATTCTTTTATACTACTACAACAACAATCAAAGCCTTTTCCCACTAGGTGGGGTCGGCTATATGATGTGTATTCATAATAATGTGTATTCTTTTATATGATGAAAAAGAAAATTCAACTTGTAGTGAGTGGTCATACTAGAAAGGATAGAATTATGAATGATTTGCATTAGTGAGAAAGTTGGAGTAACACATACCGTAGAAAGTTAATAGAAACACGCCTTAGGTGGTTTGGTTATGTACAAAGAAGATTGTGAAAGGCTCTTGTACATAAAGTTGACTAGAAGGAAGATAGTCCAATAACTAGAGATTGGAGAAAACAAAAAAAAAGGAGAAACTATTATGATGGATTTAACTAATAATTACCTAAAAATAGAAATGAACAAAGAGAAAAACATGTTGGCGTCGTTTGATTCATATAGCCAACCTTACCTAGTCTTTGGTCATCATCATTGTATTATATGATGGAAATAATGCTAAATCCTGAACTGAATATTAGACATCTGAAACATGCTGGCTAGTATTTGTTCCTGCGTGATGCACAAATGTATTATATAATTATGCATAATACTATTATTATAAATAATTTTTCATAACAATATAAAATTAATGTACATTTATAAATTAATTTAGAAAATATAAATCACATGAACAAATTTATCCTAAAAGGGTATAAATCATTTGAATTGTAAGCATTTGTGATGAATATGATGTAATTTAAGGGTTCCCCTGTTCTGCTGTTTGGTTTAAGAATTACAAGCAGTTATCAGATTTATTTCTTAGCTACCACCACTGTTAGTTTCTTGACGTTTTCTTTCCCTCAACACATGATGCAGTGCATATTCTATCTTCAATGAAGATTTCAGAGAGCTTCCAGGGACCCTTAATGCAGATCGGCTTGATAGAGATATAAGAGCAGGACAGTTTTGAACTTCCTTGCAGTTCATCTATTCATTCAAACACCATTGTCATGTCATGGTGAAGTATATGTGCGCAAGCAGGAGAGATTTTGATTAGCCAGCCAAAGAGTTCCTTTTTAGCATTGTGTGTGTGGTAGCTATGTACCCTGAAAATCACAGGTTTCCTGTTCTTAGTTTTGACCTGTCCCTTTAACTAGGGCTCCTGTATAGTATGACATATCCAAATTGTAAAAGGGATGCACATGTTTCCATTGTTTATAACTATGTTTGTGATGGTGATCACTAGGGTATACGTATTGTGTATGGAAGGTAGAGGACTCGTGTACAGTGGCTTTCCAGGATCCAAAAGTTGATAGGGGTATTGAATCTGTGATGTTGTTCAAAGGAGGAAGGTGAACATCCCAATTAGATGCAATTTTCTTTTCACTCGTTTTTGGTTCTTTGTGTGGTTTTGGGTTGAAACTTTCATGTGTAAAGTGTAACGGCTAGTGAAACCATTGTTATACTTATATCTCATTTTTTTCCCTTCTGTTTTCTCTCAAATAGAAATGATAGTAACCAAAAGAGATTAGTACAAGTGGTAAGCAGCTTGGTATCGTTTAAGTAAGGTTTCGAGTTTGAGATCTTTTGAATGCAATTATTCCATTGGGAGATTTTCCACCATAACTAGGTGTGCTACGCGTATTGAGTTTGGTTTAGTCGAGGCAGTGTTTTGAGCATCGTGCGGGCAACAAAAAATAATGACAGGCACTCAAATACCCATGCTTGCTTACAACACCAACCACTACATTTTTTGGGTGTGGTCTCTCTCTCTCCCTCTCTTTATTTGCTAAAAAATCTTAAAATTTTTAAAATTATGGAATATATTTAATTATGTTTTTTTAAGAAAGAAATGAGGCAGGTAGGTTCGAACCTCTAACCCGTGGAAACATATTGTATTGAACAAGATATTTTATGTGGAAACAAAGCAGGATAAGATTAGGATGTTTTATTTGTATATAAAAATGTATGGCTGGCGTCTGTTTAGTGTTCAGTGATCTCCGAATGGCTTCTTGCATCTCAAACTCTGCATCATTGCAAGCGTGGAAGAGAAACGCCCCTCACAGCTTATTCAATTGGAACATAGGGTGGAACAAGAAAGCTGATGGCGAACCACACACTAAATACCATGATCACATTGATCTCACTTTCCCAACTTATCTTCTTGACAAAACATTCTTGAAGGGTGAACACTCTCTCTCTCTCTCTCTTCTTGCTCTTTATTCAAGTTTCAAATTTGCAGGTCATGAATCCTGAGCTACGCGGTTTAGACTAGACATATATATATATATATATATACAGCTTCTTCTAAGATTTTTAAAAGCAATTAATTATAAAAGTATTTAGTTATTGATTAAAATGCGGGGATGTATGTGTTTTAAGGGATGAACAAATAATTTTTATGAAGAATTCTATCTATTTTTTTAATAAAATTCCATCATTTTTATAAATACTTTGTCAGTATGTTGGTATTTTTTTTAGTTTTTTTGTCCTGTTAGCATTTTTTTAAATTAATTGAAGGACATTTCAGTCATTTTGATGTTAATTGAATGAAACTGATAGTAATTTTGATTGAGGTTTTTATTGTAAAATTACCTAAATACCCTTCAATTAGTTAAAAAAATGTTGACGTAGTGAAATTCTATTAAAAAAAATGGACGGAGTTCTTTGTGGAAATGGTTTCGTGCCCAAAATTAAAAAGTTTAGGGAATTGAGTGTAAGGTTTGAAAACTCATAGACCAAAGTGCTTTTTTTCTATGATCCGAGCATCTACCGAAACAAATCTGATGACTAATCTCTGAGATACAATAAGTCTTATTATTAGGGAGATCCTCCCGTTACATGCATTTTAACTTAACCTAATTAATTATATAGATCATTTTTATGTGTCAATTTCACATTAAAAAAAACTTGAACTAATTAAATCTTTTCTTACACGATCAAGGTAGGGAACTCAAGTGCTGCTACAAGGCCACAATTGACGGCTTCAGCGCCACCAATTTCCACGATTGCAGCGACTTCAAGGGGCCATGCGTCATCATAGGCTACACAAACAACTCCTTCAAGTTTGGCGCATTCAATCCTGAAGGCTACAGAAGCACTGACGACTACTACGATACTTTCGACGCCTTCCTCTTTTACTGGGCCCACATTAAAGCCCAAGACCCTCTTGTTTTGCCCAAGATTGGTGGCAGTGGTGCTGCTCTATTCGATTATGCTCGTGGGGGCCCACAATTCGGGGCCGATGGGCTTCTCATTGGGCCCCCATTGGCACCCGTCATGGGTGGCTTTGCAGGGCCTGATACAAATTCGGGGATTGGTGACTTAAGGCAAGCCAAGTCTAGGTTGGGGTTGTCTTATGCTAAGAGGGAAGATGGCAAAGAATCTATCTTTGGGGATGAGTCTAGGGCTACTCTTGAAGAAGTGGAAGTTTTTTGTAGTCCCCAGATTGCAAGATTGTACTAGTAACAAATATAATGCTACTTTTGGCCATTTTGTTATATATATATATATATATGTTATTCCAATAATAGATTCACCAACATATAGCAATTTTTACAAATCAACCTCTTTTAGTATGTTTCTCAAGAGTTAAGATCCTTTGAAGTTTGTGTAGTTTTGGTTTTTTAAGTAAGCTTCTGAAAGTCATAATATATACACTAGTGTTATAATGTGCCTTTCATTCTTCAAATTATTGAAGTCTACCCAATTTAACATTGTATGCTGCAGAAATAAAAAATATTTGTGTTGTCTGCACTAAAATAGTATATATACTTCAATAATATATTGAGTCCTTGAAGCTTCTAATTCATATATCTAATTAGACTTAACACTTTCAAAAGTTACCAAAACTAAATCATCCAGCACCACTAGATTATTGGATGCTTCTTAAAGCAATTGCACAGAGTAAATCTCTTGTCAACTACTAAAGGTAAACTTCATCTTAAGCTTTAAGATAAACATAGAGGAAAGCACATTTAACATAGACAATAGTTTCTGCTTGGTGCATCAAGAAGGCATTGAACATGCATTTTTAACATAAATTAAAAAGCGTTGTGTTAGAGTTCTTCATTCTAATGAAACAACAGAGGTTTTTGCAGAAATTTTTTGTATATCCGAATGAATTGATGTTATAACATCATAATAAGTTATGTCCTAATCATTTATGATAATACACGACTGACTTAACATAATTGAGCCTATATGTATAATGAGACTCGATCTTCACACTAAGCTTTTAGTCTAGAAGCTTCCTCCATGCCTCCTAACCTGACTTCATAATAAGTTACGTCCTGATCATTTATAATAATACCATGATTGATTTAACATAATTGGGCCTATATGTATAATGGGCCTCGATCTTCGCACTAAGCCTTTAGTCTAGAAGCTTCCTCCATGCCTCCTAACCTGACTTCATAATAAGTTACGTTCTGATCATTTATAATAATATACCATGACTGATTTAACTTAATTGGGCCTATATGTATAATGGGCCTCGATCTTCGCACTAAGCCTTTAGTCTAAAAGCTTCCTTCATGCCTCCTAACCTTACTCTAATCTCCCACTCTTCAAATTACGTAACTACGTAAGACATTGATCTTTATTCAGGATACATAGACACTTAAATCTTCACCTAGAACAATAAGTCTATCACCTCCTAAAATAATCATTCCGCGAATGGTTTATCAATTTCCATAAAAGTCCATGAAGTTCTCTGACATGGAGCCATTTAAATTTGAGTATGATGATGAAGAGGGTGAGATTTCTGTGTGCTCATATGACTGCCATGGATTATTCAATTCATTGAACATGATAAGTTATACTGTGAAAATAAGTACCCAGACGAAGAAGAATCTAGTACTTGAGGGTACTCCTGCAAACTTAAAATTTTAGAGAATCATTCTCAAGCTTTTTATTTCTTCATTGCTCTCTCACAATTATCACAAGAGGCAATAATAATAATAATATATATACCTTTGAAGAATCGAGAATGACATAAGGGGAAGGGGAGACCTGGAAATTATATTGTGAAGATGACACGTCACCACTTGAGATCCTCATTGAGGCTTCTTCTTCTTCTTCATTGCCACCTGATGTTTTGGCCTTGTCTTCTCCACCATGTGACGAACCATTTGCTTTCTCATTCTTTTTCATAACTCGGCATAATGCAAAACCACCCTACAATTTCCACACACCAACTTGAGTCTCATTTGGTTATGACTCACACACACACACATACAGAGTAAATTATAATTCTTGTCGGGAAACATTTTATATGTTTCAATTTAGTCTTTGAATCATAAAGTCAACTATGTCCTTAAACTTTTAATATGCAAGCAATTTTTTCCTTCAAATGCAAATGTAACTGTGTCCTTGTGACTTCTAATATTTATATACTGTGATACTAAATCATATACTTAATAACATTGTTTCATCATTTTACTCACAAATACCAATTTGACAGTATAAAATAAAGTGTTTTATTGTCAATTTAATACTTTCTCCAAATATTAAATTTAGTCATTAAAAATATTTTGTGTCAGCAATATGATTTTTGTCTCTACATTTTATATTTTTGCTATTTTTCGGCAAGGGCATAATTGTGATATATATAAATATTATTTAGAGGCTAAATTTGATATTTTTATGATTCAGGACTAAATTGAAATAATTAGTATAATCTTTAATACCAAAACAATAACTTATTATATATATATATATATATTGATTAAAGTAGTAGTAAAATGAAAGTTGAAGTTGACCTGAAAGGTTGGTGATGATGGTTGAAGATGATCACAAAGGCGATACTCATGCATGACCCAATCAGTTCGATCTCCTAAAGGGGCCCTTCCTCGATAGAAAACAAGGGTTTTCCGGTAGCCGGTGACGCCGGATTGGCAGACTATCGTTCTGTCTTTTCCGGTAGCTTTCCAGTAGCCAGCTTTGGTAGCTCTGTTTGTTCTTGAACCATTTGGGTACTTTCGATCCCTTGAACTGAAGAAAAACCATTCCATGTCTCTTCTTGGCAGGAACGATTTCTCTACATATATTAATTTAACATCATACACTAATGATTTTGGTTGTACTAGTGCTATTTCTATATTATGGTGCATAAGGATAACAGAATTGAAGATTGACGAAAATTTTCTATCAGTTGTATTAATGGAGAATTCTATGCCTTGATCAATTGAGACAAACAATATCTTTCAGAGATTAAATTTGACATTTACATCTGATTATTTTAATGAGATTAAATTGAGACAAACTACTTCTTTCAGGACCGAATGTGAATTTAGTCATTGACGATTAATTAGCATACCAGGCAAGTCCCAAGGATCGAATTTGTAAAAATCAAGGAGGGGGATGAGTTGAAGCTCAAATTGAAGGCCTTGGACTTTTCTTTTGAGATAGTATCCTATCAGTTCTTCATCTGTTGGGTGGAAACGAAAACCTGGAGGAAGTGACTTTGATGCCCCTTCCATTATACCCTCTGTTTCTTGCTGAAAAAGCAACACACAAAATTTTAAGAAAACAAAATTAAACAAAGAGAATTCATATTAATGCCACTAATTACGTAGCCAGAGAGAGAATATCTATTAAATATCTGGAAGATCCAGAAATATTGTAAGCTCTTCTCTGCATTAATTATGGTAGTATATATGTCTGTGTGTGTATAATTTAATTTTGGCAAGCACCGAAAGTTTGAGATAGATTGCTTGCCTCAAAGTGCAGCAAAAATTCCAAAGAAAATGGCCCACCACTGCTCCAGCCCAATTCACATCTATGAATATGATGTTAATTTACTTCCCTCTTCCAATTTATTTATTTATTACAAAATATAATTTTTGCATTACGTTTTATTACAAAAATATACTTATATTGGGACTAAAATGAAAATAATGTTATTCTTAATGCATAAACGTAATTTTCTCCTTGTCCATGTTGGACTCTAAAAAAATGGACAATGCGGTGGTTGGTTCACTTAGTCACCTTCCGTCCATGACAATTATGTAATTTGGATTCGATTTTTGGTGATCTCTCATTTGGTGTGTCATCTATAAAAACTTCTGTAAGTGCTCTTTGAGCACGGAGGCCTGCCCTAACTCTGGACTGGAGCGCCATCCCCTCACCTAAATTTTTAATTATAAAAAAAAAAGGACAATGCACCGTGGTTTTATGGGAGAGCATGAATAGTAATATTTATTTACAGCAAAGAATCCGATTCCTTACACTTGATAAGTTGCATTGGCATCATGGTAAGTAAGACAAAACACTTGGATTTGGAGTCTCTCACGTAAAATAATAACATAATAATATTATATAAGAAAAGAGTAAAACACTGTTTTGGTCCTCCACAGATGCTTTCTTTGTCAATTTGGTCCCCTTACAAATCGGTGTTATCAATTTGGTCCCCCACAGATCAAACTGTTAGCAATTTGGTCCTTCCGTTAATTAATTTGATGATATGTCAAGTTAAGTTGTGACTCAGCAAATTTTTTATCTGACTAGGCATTAATTAATTTAAAATAATTTATTTTTTATTTAAAAAACCTTTTAAACTAAAAAAAAAGTAAAAAAAAAGGCACAAATATGCTTCTTTACGTTAAAAGGAAGTATGTCAAAAGTTTTTTTTTAATTTAAAAGGATACTTTAAATTAATTTATGCCTAGTCAGATGAAAAAATTACTGAGTCACAACTTAACTTGACATGTCATCAAGTTAATTAATGGAAGGACCAAATTGCTAACAGTTTGATCTGTGGGGGACCAAATTGATAACACCGATCTGTAGGGGACCAAATTGACAAAGAAAGCATCTGTGAAGGACCAAAACAGTGTTTTACTCTATAAGAAAAGAAATACAAAATTAATTGAGTAATTGACTCATTTATATATATATAATAGAAATCAGGAGTGAATAATATATTTTAATTTTGTATTTATTTTTATCTTATATAATATTATCATATTATTTTTTAAGATGGATGAGTCTATGATGCAACTTGTTGCATGTATGCAATACAATTTCGGCCGATAGGATTGTGACATGTGGGTAATTGCATTGCATCTCAAGTCATCTTACCCACATGTCACAATCATATCGGCCGAAATTACATTGTATGCATGCAACAAGTTACATCATAGACTCACCCTTTTAAGATATTATGATTCAAGTATTGCATGATCGGAAAAAAAAAAGAAGTTCCCTCTCACTCCCACACCTTCCAAAAGGTACAAAATTCATAAAAAGTGGTGAATGGAGTTTTTGAACTTTTTAGAAGCTCATTCATTCATTACCTATGCTTCTTCTCATTCTCAATTAATTATTCTCCATCTTGAACATCAACGTGCTAGAGCTCCCTCTAAATTGTTGAGAATGGATCCTTTACATTATAAGTTGAAGTGCTCCCTAAAGTGAGGAGAGAGATAGAAAGAAAAAAAATTGTGGGCCATACATTATCAAAATTTCTCTCTCTTAGTTGTTCTCTCTATTTCTTTCCTCACTTTAGAGAATACTTCATCTCACAATGTAAAGGATCCACTCTCTAAATTGCTATTAGTGGAGCCAATTAGTTATTGTTTGCACAAACAAAATCTTCGGTTATTAATTAGATTTAAAGAAATATCTAAACAGTGGGGAATGATTCTATATAATTTTGTCTCTTTAACGACACTTTCTACTATTCAAAGGATACAAATTTAATATTATAGTATGCACTACTAAATTTTGATACATTATTTCAATAATCTCTTTTATTTTTAGCAGAGAAAACTGAACTTTCTCTTTTTTTTTTTCAAATGATCGCCCACTTGATTTTGAATTCGAACTAATGGGATCAAATTATAGAATGTTTTATAATATATTTTTTTCACATACAATATTTAAATCTGAAATTTTTGTTAAAAGGAATATAGTATATATCTACCTCTCCTAGTGTACCTATCTCTTTTTGATTTTAGAAGATCCGAACCCGTTTTTTTATACATGTGTGAAAAGGCAAAAGGAGACTAAGTATCACTGAGTGCTCCTTTAATTTCTATTTTGAATATATGGTGGTCCAAGTATAAACATCGTTTTAGCTTTCTGATCATACCATTCTATTATTCTATGGTTCATTATCATCCCTGAGTTATGTGTTCAAATTGATCAGGAACAAATTACAAATCTATTAATGCCATCTTGATCCTTTTATTTCACAAATTTTTAAACACTTATTGTGATCCAATTAATACTTGAATAAAGTTAGAAATCGCAAGAACATATGTCCTTTATTATTATTATTTACAAGGTAATGTTTAAATTATTCTAAATAATAATAATTTTTAATGTCTAAAAGCTTTATTGATCAATGAAAAGAAACCTTTACAAATGTTTTTTAAGTTTTAAAACACTAGTTGGACAAACCTTTCTTTAAATTTATATTAGCCGTTGAAATTTAAATCCAGCTGGTTTACAAAACTAGCTATAATCATTGATGTTTGCCTTTTCTTTTCTTTTGTTGTCTTTTCCTTTAATTTGGTGGGTGTGTGAAGCAGAGTTAATATCAAGGATATGAGTGATTTGGAATTCATGAGTCATGACTGTGTGCTGAACTTTTAAAATAGATTAATTAAAAAAAAAAAAAAACTAAAGAAGAGAAGAAGATCAAAGAGAAGTGCATGCATGTGAGAATTGCAATAACAGTTAAGAAGCCTGGAATTGTAATTCTCATATCATGGGGAAGTAGAACTTAACAATATAGAGAGAGGAGAATGGATTTAATTATGTTGTACAACATAAGACGATTTGCAATAACAGTTAAGAAGCCTGGAATTGTAATTCTCATATCATGGGGAAGTAGAACTTAACAATATAGAGAGAGGAGAATGGATTTAATTATGTTGTACAACATAAGACGATGATGAGTCTCATATATGAATCACACCGTGAATTTTTCTCTCTCTTATTCTATGCTATACATGATATGATCTAAAGGAGACGAAGATCATACAACATTATTCCATGTCATTGTTTTATGTACACCTTTTGGTCCCTATGTCTTTTCTTGATGGAATGAATTTTCTGTTATTTCATTTTCTGTCATTAGAAAGAGTGTGAGCCACATTCTCAATCTAATTGTAGAGAAAACACAATAACAAAATATCCATTTTGTTCTTGGTACCACTACATTCATACGGTACGCCATAGTATGCAAGAGAAAGAAAGAAATTAAGTCAACTTTTAGGGCACGTTTGGTAGCTAGAAAGGGATAGGGAAAGGGAGAAGGAAAAGGGAAAGGGAATGTGTTTGATGTGTTTGGTAGTAAAAATTTGGAATGGAAATGGAATGAGAATGTATTAAAATAACTACTTTACCCCTTATATTAAAATAATAAAAAGAAAAGATGGTTATAATTGTGTCAAATCAAAGGGTATAATAGATATTTTATATTTTTTTTTCTTTTTTTAATTATATACATTTTTCAAGATAGAAATAAAAAAGTAGGTAACATGTGGGACCCACATGTTTTTTTTTTCCATCCTCTTCTCCCTATTCATTTCATGCCATCCGAACACCACCTTAGTCACTTTGTGCTAGCTGGGTTCCAAACTTCCAATTCTTCCTAGGAAAGCTACATTATTCTTATTTCCTCAATTTCCACTATATATATACCCATTTGTTCTGATGAAAATCTTAATGCTTGCATCCGCCATAGTAAAAAAAGGTAAAATTAATATATACATATATATTATAAAGAAGTTCAATCTAATTATGCAACACATTTTTTTAATTTCAACAAAAAATAATAATTTTTAAAATAGAAAAAAGGAGACTGTAATTTAGATAGTTAGAAATATATCATTTTTCTAGATATCAGCAGAGCCCAAAACAATGATAAGTGAACCATTGCCCGCCAGAAAAATTATGACAAAAGCCCAGCCCAGTAGACATCAACAGAACTGAACAGAGCCAAAAACCAGAGCCTTAGTCCAATCTTCCCTTCACCAAAAACAAAATCTAATAGATCTTTTAAAACTTAAAAGGTCGAGAAGATGTTTTGGTGAATGGTGAGAAACGGAAGTAAAAATAAATAAGAGGAAAATTGAATAAGATATAAAAAATATATGTTTTGTATGTAAGGAAGTAGAATTCGATTATAAGAATGAAAACTCCATTTTGCCTCTATCTAAAATAATACCAAGTGTCATTCAATTTGCAAAATAACCGAGAGCAATATAATCTTTTTCTACAAGGTTCCCATCTACTTACTTCCTCTTCCCTCACATTGAGAGGGAACCAAAGACCTATGTGGATCGGGAAACAAAGATCCACTTCCCTCCTTAAAAAAACTCAAACAAACACAAAAATAGAGAACTAAAGTTTCACTTCCCTCTCTTTAAACCCAACCAAATTTGACCTAAATGTTGTACAACATAAAAAAATAAGGAGAGGAGTGGCACATAAATGGATCCCACTCTACTATGTACCACTCTCTCCTTACTTTTCTATGCTGTACAGCATAGGATCAATTCTCGACTCTAACCATGAGCTTGAAAGTGTTGGACAGCACAAGGAAACACAAAATATAAAATAGGTCTCACGTGTAGGTCCTACCATATGAGAAATCCATAGTTCTATCTTTTCTCTCTCATCCAGCGTTCTAACCAATAACCTGTTCTCCTTCAAATTTATAGCGATAATCCAACACTAGAAAAGCAAATAACGCAAATCATTCTAAAATTGATGATGATGATGATGAAGAATAGATGGAGACTAATCAACATGAGAAGGTAAATGGTTGTGCATGACATCGAGTCTGGGCTTCTCGCACGTGACCACAACCTCATCCTCACGAGCCTCATGTGTGAAATCTTCAAACGAAGCCAATCTCCCCAATTGCTGAACTTCCTCTATCACGAGGTCCAATTTCGCCACCGTCTCCACAAGCAGCGAAGCAAATGCTGCGAATGGAAGAGCCTCCGATAGCTCAAGGCTCGTGATCGCCATTTTGCTCAATTGGGGCCTCAAGCTCTTCCTCTCCGATAATACGGCTTCCTCGTAGTTCATTCTTTTGCTTTTCCATTCCTGCAATGCACAAGAGTCCGTTTTGACGCTCGAGAGTGATGATGATGATGTCTTCTTCTTGCTCTGTTTCTTGTGTTGTCCGCCTGCTTTGGTGTCGTCGGAGCCCAGGAAGAGACGAGGGTGGGATTTGATGGCGGTGTTGAGGTCTTGTAGGGCCTCGTGGAGGTGGTCGGAGAGGATCTCCGGCGAGCAGTGGCGGCGGTTTCTTACGCTGCTGGCTAGTTCTGATAGGACCTTTGATACCTCTGCTGCTAGCCTTATGCAGGGGTCCTTGAACAGAGCTCGAATTGACCGTGGAGTCTGAAAATATCAAATTCTATATGACATCTAGGTATATTATATATATACACATTGAAATTTTTAAAAGATACAATTCATTTTAATTTACCCTATAAAAGATGGAAACGATAAATGTGATCTTTGAAGATGTAATTTGGTTCAATTTAATTTCTAAAATATAAAAATATTAAATTTAATTCTTAAAAGATGGAAGTTGTTTTAAGAGGTAAAATGTTATTTAGTCCCTAAATTGTTAGTCAAATTACTTTTTGGTCTCCAAAATGTTTAACTATGTCAACTATTTAATCCCCGAATTTGACAAAATACTATTTAGTCCCCGAATTTGTAACTATGTCAACTATTTAGTCCTCAAATTTGGCAAAAATACTATTTAATCATCGAATTTGCAACTCTGTGAACTATTTAGTCTTCTGATTGTTACCCATTATAGTTGACAGAGTTGCAAATTCGATGATTAAATAGTATTTTTGCCAAGTTTGGGGATTAAATAGTTGTCATAGTTACAAATTCGGGGACTAAATAGTTGACATAGTTAAACATTCTGGGGACTAAATAGTATTTTTGATAAATCTGGGGACTAAATAGTAGTTTGACCAACAATTCAGGGACTAAATAGTATTTTGCCTCTTGTTTTAATTTAGTCGTTGGAAGATGTTGTCTTAATTTAGTCCTTAAGAAATTTTTTGCCAGTTATATTAATGGAGATTTTGATCACAGACTAATTTGAGACAATTAAGATATTTTTCAAAGACTAAATTTTACATTCTCATGTTCTAAGAATTAAATTGAGACAAACTGTATCTTGTAGGGACTATATAAATATATGAGAGTTTAATCTCTCAGGACTAAATTAAAACAAATTGCATCTTTTAAAAACCAAAATGAAAATTTTCTCACCAAATTATATGTCCAAATCATCAAAATTGTTATTTATTTAGATTACATCCATATCATAGCATTTCAAATAATGAGGGACCAAAATAAATTGAGAAAATATGATCTATATGAGGGACCAAAATGATGTTTCATTCTAAAATTATATAGATGCAAAGTATATATATATATATGATTCCTTAAATTAAAATATATTGTACCTGAATTTCGGTTCTCAAACAACCATGAAGAGCTACCACAGTGTAACCAAATTGGCGAAGAACAGCTCCCACTTTTACATACTGCTGCCATGGAAATCTATAACAGTACCTTGAATGCCTCGGCTCCCAACTTGCATGCAATGCCTGCTCAACACAATATATATATATATATACAATGAACAATTATATTAAGAAGCACTTCAAAATCTGTTTTTTTTATTTATTTTAAATATGCATAAATATTTTGAGGCTAAAATGTATATAATACCCCTGAATTTTAGACCATAGGCACAAAATTCCTAGATAAATTTTCAAATTTTGTATCCAATTCTCCTGAACTTTCAAATTTGAGCATATAATCCGTTCCCGTTAAGAATATTGTCTATTTTTTAACAAAATTCTATCACGTCAGCAAACACTTTGTCAAGTCAGTATTTTTTTTAAACAAATTGAAGGGTATTTTGATTATTTTGCTGCTAATTGAATGAATCTAAAAGTGATTTTGACTGTAGTTTTTTTGTAAAATAACTAAAATGCTATTCAATTAGCTAAATAAATACTGACGTAATAAAATATTTGTTAAGGTAACGAAATTATGTTAAAAAATGAACAAACTTCACAAAGGGAGTACTCTCCTCAAGATTAAAAGCCCAAAAGTATTGAATGCAATGTTTGAAAATTCAAAAAGACAGGGATGACGTTATAATATGCCCAAGGCCTAAAACTCACGAATGTATTTTTTTTTCAGCCACCTTTTGATAATAACATACCAGAGTTTCATCAGTGGATTTGGAGTCTAAAACAGCCTTATAGCCTTGGTATATGGGATCCTCATGATCAGAAGACGATTTGATGCTGCCTTCAATATCATGTTCATCATGTTGTTTGAAGTATTCATGAACACAAGCTTGAATGGAGTAGGCAAGGCCTTCGAGCTTGAAGACAGTGGAATTATGGAGATCTTCTCCAGACCAATTGGGGAAGATGAGGAGACTCATGAGGAGGCATATGCCACATCCTATGGCAATTGTGAAGAAACGATCATGTGCAATCTTCAACACATTCTCAACTCTATAGCTCGAAACTGTTATTAAATTAAATGTCAATAGAAATATGACCACACCGTAGTCATAGTTCTTCTTTATGTATGGGAAGAACCTCATGTACGTTGATGCAGCTCCTGCATATATTTACAAATTAGTTATTAGTAACTAGTAAGTACACAATAGTGTTAATTCAGGATAGAGAGGTTCAGTACTACTGTATTATTATTTAAGTTTGCTACATCTCTTCAATCATGTTGAGTCGTTTATTAATATTAATAAAGACTCATTTTAAATGATTTAGATACCAACTAATTATAAAAATGTATTGAAGTTCAATACTACCGTACTGCGATATAATTGTATGAGAAATGATCGGTGGTGTTATAAGTATTAAACTTTAGCTAACTGCAAAATTATAGATACTATTTATACACGGAAGTGCGTGCATTAATATAGTTTAGATTTGGAAGGGATGTTTGGAGAAATGATATATATATATATACATACTTGGGGCACGCCTGGTATAAATGTACAGATGTAAAGTATTATAAAGAAAGTACTGTAGAGTAAAGTACTGTAGAATAAAGGAAAGTACTGTAGAGAAAAGTGAGGAGAGAGATAGAGAGAAAAATTAAGAGAGAGAAAAAGTATGTTAAAAAGTGTGTTTGGTATGTATAAAATATGATGTAAGATTTTTTTTAAGAATCATGAAGTTACATGTAATGTACTGTTTGATAATCATACCAAACATGCCCTTGGTATGTATCCCTTAATTAAAAATCATATTTAAAACTTATGAGTTTTTAACTGTATTTATTGTTTTTTTGAAAATAAGGTATAGTCTTATGTAGTATATAAAGTCATCTCGAGAGTTTTGTTGTCTTTGTGATTTTATTTTATTTGAGTGGGATTGATCTTCATCTAAATCATTAAATAAATAGGTAAAAAATATTCATAATTCTTAAAAAAATTAATTATCTTCATTAATAGAAAAAAATTAAAAAGAAATGTGAGTGTAATTTTATAAATTTAAGAGAATAGTAAGTATATATAATTTTGTCAAACTCCAAGAAAATACAGTTAACCTAATGTATGCTACAATTTTTGCTAGCCACATGAATTTTAAAAAAAGAGTATTCTAGGAGACTAGGACATACTTAAACACGTGTTACCTTTATTAAAAAAAGTAAGAGAAATATACGTTTATGGCCTGCCTTTTTTAGTCATAAAAGGAAATATAACTATGTGGCATTAGCACCACAAGCAATATCCGTTCATTTTTTTTTTCTACTCGAATTTGAATTTGTTTATTACACTCAATTTTTGAACCTTAATCGAATTCGAAAAGAATTACATTTTTAATATTCGTATCTGAAATTACTCGATACTCAAAATATTCGAAACTATCCGATATTCAAAATACTCGAAAAAAATAACAGACATTAGATACTCAATACCCTATAGTCAAATAAATTACCCAATATCTATCCACTAAATAAATTGCTATAAAAAATATAGATAATTTTAATGTATATATATATATATATATATATATATATATATATATATATATATATATATATATATATATTATTTTAGGTATTGAATATCATGTACCCTATTCGTCCATTCATTTAAGATGAATATAGGGTATCCGAAGGTAATATTCGCACTCACCCAATACCCAATAAATAATTGTATTTTCCCACGTGTATCCTATCCGATATACATTAAATATCAAATAATTTTTGGAACGAATACCATTCAGTTCCCATAATCTAACTACTATTGCCCATTGCCAACCCATATCACAAGTGACACCATTTTTCAAATTAATAGATATGAAATTAATATATATATATATACTTTCTAGTTCGCAACCATGCATGATGCATCCATTCTGTAATAATTATGCATTGGAGCTAGTATATATATTTAGAAGTTGATTGGATTGTGATTAAGGTTGATTGTATTTGATGTGCGTACCTATAAGAAAAACTGCAGCTCCAATGAAAAGAGCATGACAGACCCGACCAGAAGCATTTGCAATATACTCTATCAGAAACGCCAATAGCCCAGCCAAGAGTGTCCCTAATCCTCTGTTCAGCCCTTTGCATAATGTTGCCCCTGCAATAATTCATTCATTATTATTTATTAATTAAACAACCAACCTTATAACTTCAAATCAATTAATTAAATGGAATATAATGGACCTATACCTGCAGTGAACTCAAGCACAACGACCACGGTCATGACGGCCCAAATGGCATTCTGGCCAATTCCTTTGAAGAGTGGCTCCAACAGATATAGCAAAGAGACGAGAGTGAGAGATAAACCCACTTTGAAGGCATGGATCACTCTTCTTGGGTCTTCACGTCCTAACTTCAACGTTCTCACCCAACCCTTACTTGCAAATCTCTTCATTTTTAGGATTATTATTTTCCCACTACTACTACTCTCCTCATTATCTAATTCCCCTCCTCCTCCCATTCCCATTATTTCCAACCCTCCTGCATGCACTTTTGGTACCATATCTTTAATTTGCTTCCTTAATTCTCTATATATATATATATGTGTGTGTGTGTTAATTTTAATTTATATCCGTAGCTAATTAAGAAACAAACTCAGAGATATAATAGTGGGGAGTCTAGATGGATCGATGTATGATGAGAATCCCAAGGTTCTCCCAAGAAGCAAGTGTGGACTTTATATTGGAAGATTTGGTGATGTCATTCTTGCTTTCACATGCATTCCATTTATAAAGTGCACTGCTTTTTGGGTGACTAGCTTTCGCACATCGCAAGTCAATATTATAATGTAATCTCACAATTTTTATTTCTTTAACTATTCTCTTTTAAATTTGATTTTTAAAAAATATGAATAAAGTAAGCTAAAATGCACATACACTCCTGAGTTTTGACTCAGAGGCACATACACCCCTGAGTTTTAAAGTGTTGCACATAGATTCCCTAAGTTTTCACTTTGGGACAGAGACACTCCTTCTGTTAGGGTTCCGTGAAAATTAGGCATTAAGTGCCACGTCAGCAAACATGTGTGAGGGCAATTTAGTATTTTTAAATCCCCTGAGTTTAGGGTTTAGGGTTTAGTTTTCACTTTAGGGACAAATACATCCCTGAGTGTTCACTTTGGGGCAGAGACACCCCTCACACATGCTTGCTGACGTGGTACTTAACGCCTAGTTTTCACGGCACCCTAAAAGGGGTCTCTGTCCCAAAGTAAAAACTCAGAGAGTCTATGTGTAATATATTTTAAAATTCAAGGGGTGTATCAATTCCTGATTCAAAACTTAAGGGTGTACGTGCATTTTAGCCAATAAAAATTATCCATTAAGAGAATTATTTTCTAACAAATAAACTCAATAGTAATATTCAATAGATTAGTTATAAAAAGAAATTACAAATTTAACTTCTTTTTTTCTCAAAATATCTCTTCCTATTGCAGAGGGAATTCTATATATATATATTATATACGCTAGAACGCATATAGAAACCTTGTCCTATTGTTTTGTCTGATTATTCATTATATTATATATGACGGTGACAGTCACAGACCATACCAACCAAAGCGAGGTAGGTACATACAAGTACAACACAACTAGTTCATGTAGTACGTTTAGCAAAGAAGAAAGAGGAATATTGTAATATAAAAAACTCTTGTGCTTGATAATGTTTCATTATGAGTTAATTATTATTACTATGACACGTACGTCTCTGGACGGTTGGGTCGGCCATGTACAGCCGCTCTGCTTCACCTAATTCAGAAACTCAGCTTCTAACTCTATCAACTCGTTTGGTATAGCTTTTTAGACGTGAGGTTAGAGGAAAGGTAAGATTAAAGTGTGTTTGGTATGACTTTGGAAGTGGTGAGGCGAGTTAAAGGTTCTTAGCTAAGTGAAAAGGTTGTTACTATGAAAAAGTAGAGGGAAGTGGAAGGAAGTGGAGGGAAGGTGAGGTAGAGAGAAGGAAGTGCTTCGTAAAAGGACTACTTTGCCCTTCTTTCTATATATATTCTACACAAAGTAAAGGGTAAAATAGTCTTTTCTATTTTTTAACTTTCACTTCTCTCCTTCATTCCTATCATACCAAATAATCTTAATTTTTATTTTTATTTCCTTTTCTCTGCATACCAAACACAAAAAAAACCCTTCCACTTCCCACTATAAACACTCATCGGCTACTAAACGGCACCTATATCTGTTTGCAATTCAATACTAACTATATTAATGTTGGTATTGAAAAAAACACAATATGGTCTTTCTTTTTTTACTGAGAAAGTTTTGGCGGGGTAAATACCAGTATTCTATTAGAGTTAGGGAAGACCTTCCAATCTCATTGAAAGTTTATGGAAGGATTTATATATCACCCACCAATAATAAGGCCCTCACATCAGTCATAGAATTTAAACTCTCGCCCTTGTGAAAAGTAAGAGTCCGAACTTTAACTAGTTGTGCTACTTCTCGTTTGGCAACACAATATAGTCTCTCAATCAACAATAAAAATGAATATTTTCAATAAATTAACTATTAAATATATCAATGGAACTTCAATTATATTAATAAAAAATTATAAAACATGGAATTTATAAATGTCAAGGTTTACTGACATCTTTAAAGGTGTGAGAATAAAATTTTATTCATTCAAAATGTTTTAAGTAATAAGTTTCGTTGTAATATTTAAAAAATTAATCATAAGATCCATTTGATGAAATACCCACATCTAATACAAAAATTAAATTCAAATTTATTTTGTTAGGGGATTAAACAATAACATTTCACCTTAATCAGAAACATAAAAGGAATTATATATATAATTATAACGTCCGTAATCTGTCTCTAATCAGCAACAGAATAATGTCTATAAGTCTATTGCTAAATTTCGTCACAAGCATTTGAGCTTTCTGAAATTGGATATTTGTGACGGGCTTGGGATGAAATTGCAACCGAATTGGCAACGGGATAAACTATGTCGCTAAATTCCATCACTAATTAATTATTTCGTTGTGGTGATTTGAATCATTAACAATTAAGTCCATGAAATTGAAAAATAATATAATTTAATTTTTTGTAACCGTCAATTATAATTCGATATATTGTTTTTTTTGCTCTGCTAAACTGTTTATATATATATATATGGTAAAGTACCCTTAATTGCTGTCCCCAAATTTTGCTGTAATGTTTATTTTTACGCCTTAATTTTTTTTTGGTTCATGTCTACCCTCAAACAATCAATTTTGTTCATGCCTACTCTTTTTGCTAACACTGTTAACTTATTTGATAGAATTTGCTAATGTGAACAATTGAGTGTATATTTCTTTTGCCACGTTATTGTCCACCTCACATTTAACTTTTTACTTTTATTAAAAAAATTAACTTAATCCAAATTAAATTTTTTGAATTTTGGATTAAGTTATTTTTTTTAATAAAAGTAAAAAGTTAAATGTGAGGTGGAAAATGAGGTGGCAAAAGAAATGCACATTCATCGTCCACGTCAGCAAATTCCGTCAAGCAAGCTAACAGTGTTAACAAAAAGGGCA
This sequence comes from Senna tora, assembly GCA_014851425.1. NCBI lineage: Eukaryota > Viridiplantae > Streptophyta > Magnoliopsida > Fabales > Fabaceae > Senna > Senna tora. Next base: position 16,965,830 of record CM026270.1, on the reverse strand, counting down.
GGCCTGAACGAAATTGAAAGTTTGGAGGTATGCATAAACAAAAAAAATTGAGACAAGAATGAATATTATAACAAAGTTTGAGCCTATCTATATAACATGTTGAGTGAGAGTTAAAGCGTGTGAAGTGTGATTTTGTTAACCTAACTTTATGAATCAAAATATATATATTAATTAATTAATTAATTTTTGTTACTATTGCCAATATAATTAATTAATAGGCAGGTGTTGTTAGTTGGGTAGGGTTGATATATTTTTCATGTGAGAGCAGTTCTCTCGTGCATTCCAACTTCTCCTTATTTTTGCAGCTCACATTTCACCATTTGGCCACCATTCTCAACTTGCCATCTGTCTCACAATACACAAATTAACCTTTATTTCTTTTTCTTTTTGTGGATTGTTTTTCTTCTTTAATTTGAGAATTGATGTATGTACACAAGTCACAACACAGAGCAATGAAACTTGTGAATGTATAGAAGATTTAGACCCAAAAAAGAAATCTACAGAAAAGGGAAAATGCATGGCAGGCTAGTTTACAATAAAAAATATGTCTAGAAAATATCTCAGCCACATGTAAGATCTTTACATGTAATATTGTTTCATTATATATATATATATATATATATATATATATATATATATATATATATATATATTAGAGGCTTCGCATGCACGTAAGTATGGTGCATATAATTTATTTTTTATTTTTTAAAAATATATATAAAAATAAATTACATATATGTACGTACATACATATCTCTAAGTCTTGTTGTTTTGTTGCTGTTTTGATTTCCAAGGGTATGTTTGGTTAGTGGAATGTTTGAGGGAATGGAAATAGAATTGTAATGTGGGAATATTGGAGGGAATAAAAATGTCATGTCAATATGATGTGATATGAATAGAATAAAAGTGGGTAAAATAAACTATTTTACCCTTACATTAAAAGTGGGAATGGAATAAAATGGGTAAAAAAATCAAGATAAAAATATAATTTTATCACATTACAAAAAGTGAGATTTATTTGATTGAAAGAATGTAAAAAAATTACGTTTACGATTACATCAACAAAACAACGAATCAAATGTGCCTTAAGTCTTGTTGGGTCAAGGAGTGTGGGCCTTGTTGTGTTTTTTCTCTCCAGTGGAATGCTTTCCTGGGCTTTGGGCCTACCCGGTTTCTTTGGGTTAGGTTATCTTTCATTATCTTGTAAAAAAAAAAAAACATATTCTCTATCTCTATCCCTACGTTCGCTGCAAGCAGAGCAAGGTATTTTTTTTAAAAAAAATTTAGGTCCATTTCCTTATGTCCATTACATCCAATTCCACCAATCATATATTGTATTTACACTCTCTTTCTTCTATTATTGGTTATATAAAAGGTGATCTTCTATATTCTCTCTCTAATGTGATTGGTCATTTAAACAATTTTTGCCACGTGTCATATTTATATTGGAGAACTGGATGTAATGGACATAAAGAAATGAACCTAAGATTTTTCCTTTTTTTTTTGGGCTAATAATCCCTTATTTTTCTTATTAGCAGCCGGAACAGATTTCTTTTAATTATTATTAAAATCCAGTTCTACATTTACCCCGTACCAATACAATATTTTGAAAAATTTGTGCCTTGGTTTTTGGGAATCGGTGTTAATGGATGATATCTTCGATTCCTCGGAACTGATTCAGAAATATGCAGTATTGGATCCCGAAAATCTTCAAGTACAAGAAATCTTGGATAGTCTGAGGCTCAAGTTCAAGATGGTTTGTTCTTCACTGCGCGTGAGGCTAAGGATATGGAGTTTTAAAGGATTTTCAGTTATGCTAGCGTTAAGTTGGTGTCTCAAATATTATCTATTTGACAAACAACGTTTTTGCAAAAAGATTTGATAGCATTTGGATTTCTGCCCACGGAAGTTTTCTTTATCAAGTGAAAGCTAAATTTTCATGTTCTTTTGTATGTGCTTACTGCATCCTTAATTGGGATAATATTTGGACTAGAAGATGGTTTGGTTAAACTTGTGAAAAAGGACTTTATTTATTAAGCTTTTTAAAAAGGATTTTTAGTTAAAAGATTTTTATTTTATGTTTGGATATTATTGCCACGTCACCTCAGATTATCATATTATCATCTTTTCTCCTTCATCAGCATCATCATCTGGGGTGACGTGGCAGTGATGTGTCATGCCACGTCATTAAAATATGACATGTAGGAGAGAGGGTGTGCCATATAAGCATGCCACGTCATCATTTAACGGCAAAAAGTTAACAGTGTTACGCTCGAGGACCAAAATCGACAAAAAAAAACATTGAGGACCAACATTAAACTTTTGAAACATTGAGGACCAAAATAGTACTTTAGCCTAAAAGTTATTTGGATACAAAATAACAAAAGCACTTTGAATTAATTAAATTGACCAAAAAGGACATGGTAAATGAAAGTCCTCATAACATAATGCATTAGAAAGTTATTGTAGTAAATCATTCATAAAAATGAACAAGCTCATAATTTTTATAAAATAAAGACACTTCTAATGATGTTATGACATTTGATCCCTAATAGCATCTTTTGTTTCTAAAATAAGCTTGGCCCATAGAGAAAAATAACTTTTTAAAGCATCCCAACTTAGTTGTTTGTATACATAATTGTGACCTCACGTCCCATTAAATTTTATTTTGATATTCCTCCATCCATCTTTATAAGTAAAATGTGAATGAGGCCTATTGCCAGCAAGTACTTCTTCAACACACACTTTCAAGAAAATTTCAATATTTTTATCATCCACTTTGCCTTTTTAGTGCCTTCACCCTCACCATTACTTATCTACTTCCTGTAAATTTTGTTTTGTTTTCTTTCTAGGAATTAGCTTTGGAGCCATTATAGTGATGAGTGAGCCTAAAAGAAATATACAATTAACAAATAATATATAGAGTATATATTATTAAAAAGAACAAATTGCAAGTGGGATACTAGTATAAAACAACTCTAAGGGCCAAAGTGAATACCAATCAAGAAAAAGCAAATAAATTCCTTATAAATTTTTTTGTGTGACTCTGTTTATCATGTCCTTTCTTATGAATTATATTCCCAAATCAGAATCGATTTAAAACAGCTTTAAAGGCAAGATGAGTTGTAGTAGGAGAGTGAGATTCAAAACTATTAGCAGAAACTAAGCACAGAATAATGGATGAATTGTGTATATTTCTCTTGTCTTATTTACATAAATGCTACACCTATTTATACATGAAAGAAAGCATCGAAAACAAAAAGCCATAAAAAAAATTGCTAAAGTCAGCAGAGGCGTATGATTTTGATAACAATAGTAATATATATAGAGAGAAGAAACCGTGCAGAGGTTTGGTGCCAATTATAAAAAAAAAACTTACCTAAATTTTTTCCTAATACTTAATCTCTGAAGGTGGTAACTTAGCACAGTTTTACCTGTGAATGTCTACTCTATGCATGTTTTTTACTCTTTCGTCTGTTTAAAGATAAGGTTGGATTGGCAAGGCTAGTGGTTCAAAAAGAACTATATCAAAGTTTTTATTGTCATTCATTCACTTGTCTCGGTCTATATTCTTGGCCAGACTCTGTGACAGTTATAAGTATACATCAATGTTACCACAACAATGATGACAGATTTTTGTATTTTGTTTAATTTGATATATCTATGATCTCCCTTTCTTTTTGTTGTTCAATTTCCAGGTCAAAGATAACTCATTTTTTGTTGGAATTTTAATGGTCTGTAGCATCATGTATAGAGTGTAAACAATAAAGGGGAAGATGTTAGAAATTGAACAATAGTCCTTTGTTCAGATCACTATAAAATATCATGATTAAGTTTGTACATGGAATTTGAATGGCCTAATGGTGCATTAATAGATGGAATTATTGATATTTTATTTTCATGACCTCTTCAATTTTCCAGAGATAATTTTCTTGAACACTTGTTTAACTGTCTGTTACAAATTATCTCTAGGTAATTGTTAGTTCTTTCCTTTTCGCAAGTGATTGGATATTACAATCTTTAGCTATCTTTAGTATGTCAATCATCTTTCCAAATTTATATTGTTGGAATTTGTCCTACTTTTCTATATGGAGCAGCACATGAAGAGGGGAGGACACTTGATTCAATCATAAGAATTTTGGGATATTTCAAGCCAAATTCTTGTGGAAATCAGTGGACTGGGGGCCCAAAATCAGATATCTTGCTGCTGAAGCCAAATGGTGGTCCATCTCAAGTTATTAAGGTGTTGTGGTCATTGGAGCAACCAACTGGGCCGATAACGAATTCGGATCCTCTACTGTCACAGTTGTGCTGTCTGGATTAGCCATGGTTAACTGATCAATAACCTGTGACTAAAAATTCGGTCACGGTTTTTTAATTAGTTAGTCACGGTGATAACCATGATTAAACCCAGACAATATAACTGGGACAACAGAGAATCCGCGTACGTTGATAACTACAATGTCCCTCTGTTATCATCTGATATCGATGTTGTACGTCGGATCGCAAAAAGAGTTAGTGGGAGAGGTGGTTCTGTGGGGGAAGAGATATTTTGCAGACTTATCAAAGGAAGAAATAACTCAAACTTACTTGAAGCTAGGTCCCTCTGATCGAAAGGGAAATGAGATGCCAAAAACCCTTATTTCTTGTATACAATATTTGCTAGGGAATTTTCGTGATGAACGATTTCTGGTTTAAATAACAACTAGATTGCGACCCGTGCTTTGCACGGAATGCTTCTATTCAAATTGTTTTAAAAGTTTAAGGAATTTATCAATTGATAATTATATTTAATTTTCACTCATATGAATACAAAAAAAATAATTTTTAAATTATAATTAATATCTTGTTCAAAGTTGTGGTCTCCTTGATATGATCTAATTTAATTTAAAAATAAAAATAATTTATTAATTATAGAAAGTGTAATAATATAATTTCGATTAAAAAAAAGAATATGAATAAAAGCATAAGAAAACAAAGTTAAATCAAATATATCTATTGTGAGATAAATTTTGGTAGTTTGCTCTCAGATGAAAGCGAACAATCTAATAAGTGGTGATGTAGTAATTTTTATCATACAATCTAAATAAATAAGTAACAACTTGAATAATTGTCTTATCAACCTTAACCAACACTTAAAAAATGTTAAAGTTTATATTAATCACTTTGTTCAACTTCAACAATTTTTCCTTCACAATAATCTTACTATTTCTCACTTTACTAAGCAAATTTGGCTTAATTTAAATATAAGTTATGATAACAAAGCGTAAAGTATCTTTATTTTGATATCCCAATGTTTAAGCTTTCGGTCAAATATGTCTATAACGTTTCATTGCGGCCAATTATGCAACAAATGTTTCATTTTTGGAATAATCTTACGCTTTCACTAATATTGTAAAAATAGATAAGGGTTGTGACTTACGTAATCTGACACTGACACATGCATAATAAAAATATCTTATTGAGTTGATTTATATGTTACAATTTTTTTTTTCATTTTCAAAATCATCATAAAATATTATTGCATGTTAGTTTAAATTAATTATAGTATATAATAAAGGGCAAAATTGTAAAATAGGTTACAAAAGTTTTGTTGCTGTGAGAGGTGAATAGTAAAGTAAATAAATAGGAAGGGTTAAAAAACAGTAATTGCACGCATTTCAAAAAAGTTGTAATATATTAATTAAATATCAATTTTAATATCATGAGAATGAGGAAAAAAATAAAGTTAAATTATGAAAAGCAATTTAACCACAAAGTGACATGTGGCAATTGTGGTTCTTGTTTTATAATAAGTAACAGATCCTTTATATCATGTACCTACAGTACAAATCAATTTTTTCTATACAAAATTATTAAATAATTTAATACTTATAAAAAAATTGAGAAAAATATAACAATTAAAAGTTTCTACTATATATATATACGATTTAATTTTGTGAAACAAGATTCCACTATTTAAAAGTGCTAACTATTGAACAATGACGCATATATAATTTGCACAGTATATAAATTAACATTATTATTAGACTAAATATTTATACACATTCTTGGCCACACTTATTATTCATAAAAGAAAGTATTCAGAGACGCCATTGCTAAAACTTCAGTTCTTGTCAGTGCCTCTGCTCTACCAGGACTGACCTCCAAACGACGAAAAGGGTCGCACCAAACGGAGGACTTTACCCATAAGAGATAAAGCCATGTGTCTACGACTAATGCGTGGAAGATGACTCAAGAGAGAGAGAAAAATTATACTGAGTGGGTTTTCCCAAACGGAACCCCCATTTTCAACACATGGAATGAGCAACTAGAAAGGTGTGGAGTCCCTCATATTTATAAAAGAATGAGATTTCTCCTATCATATATTTAACCGATGTGGGACTTAAGAAAAGAATGGAATAATCATTACAATATTATGATTATCTAGCCCACTTTCGGCCATGAGTACGGGCTCACGTGACCTCCGATGTAAGTCATTTTCATTTCATTTTCTTCGTCTCTCTGCGAGCTTTCCAACGGATCCTCACTCGACCCGATCAGACTTCCTCATGAGTGGATATTTAGTCCCAAAGATCCCAATATATCCAACATATACTCTGAAGGTTTGTGAGTAATATTAAAGGTATGTTGGTACTTGGTAAAAATAGTAAAATTGTAAGTTTTTCTTAAAAAAAAGAAGAAGATGGAAGTGTAATTTTGACTTAATGGTATGTAGAATAAGCCAAATAAATAGGTGTACAGAGGAAACAAACAAAATAGTTGGGAAGAAAAATACGTCTAAAGATTTCACTACTTGCATGGTTGTTGCTAAATGCTAACTTTAGGGAAACATGTGTTTTGGACTTTCAAGGCACAAAATTGCTTATATATGTTTAGGAGTTTTATTTACTAGTTAATTATTTGTTTATTGATGTAATTTTACATTTAATACTTTTTTTCTTGCAGGAAAATATACAACATCCTTGTCATTCATCTTCTTCCAACCAAGCACAATTTTGTATTTTTGGAAAAAATTTGGATGCCTCTTGAGAAAGAATTTTACAGTATAGCAAGTTGTTTTTTCATATTTATAAAATATAGTGTTATATATATTTACAAACAATAAGGAAACTGAAAATTGAACAAAAAACAAACTGAAAGGCATAAAACTCCTTAAATATTTGATAAATTTTCTCCTTTAGCAGCGGTTAGAACCGCCACAAAATAAAAATAACCGTCACAAAACTGCTTAAAGACTTAAAAATATTCTCCTTTAGCGGCGGTTTTAGAACTGCCAAAAATGAAAAATAACCGTCGCTATAACAATACTGATGGTTATTCCAGCGGTTGAATTTTGGTCGCCACAAATGGTCTCGCATGACTGTATATGCGGCGGTTGGTTTGCCGCCACAAAAGCATTTAGTGGTGGTTAACCTCCGCTAAAAGCTTTAAAAACCGTCGCAAAAATCATTTTTCTTGTGTTTTATGATTATTCTTTTAATTTTTTTACATATTTTATTTTGATATAAATATAAATAACTAAAAACAATTAATTCTCACCCATTACATGTTTTATTTTGAAAATTAAAAATGACATATAAATAATTTTATATATTTCTATTTGTCATCTAACTAATTTTAAATTAAAAATTATAATTAATTAAGTTTTCATCTTCGGTGGCGACTGAAAACGTCGTCACAGAAAACCCTTCGATGGTGACTTTATAAATTTTGTCATTGAAAGTTTTCAGTGGCGAGTGGAAGAGGTGCCACTAAAAACCCTTTGGTGTGACATTTAAAATTTTGCCATTGAAGATTTTCACTGGCGACAAGAATGTTCGTCACGAAGTGTATTTGGTGGTGACAATAATGTCGCAATTGAAGAGGTTTTTGGTGACAATAAAATCGTAGTCCTCACCAAAGACCTTTGGTGACGACTAAAATATCGCCATTGAAGATCTTTGGTGGCGATATAAAATTGTCGTCACTGAAAGTCAATTTTTTTGTAGTGACGTTTTTACGCAGAAATAGGGAGGGAAAGATAATGCATTTATCGTGTTTGTTAGTAAAGTTTTGGGAATGGAGATAGAATGAGAATGTATTAAAATTTATTAAAATAATAATAAAAAAAGAAAGTTATGATTGTATCAAATCAAATGGTATAATAGATATTTTGTATTTTTTTCTATAAAAAAAAGAAAAAAGTAAAAAGTATTCCTTTCCATTTCTTTATTTAGTACCGAACGGGACCTAAATAATGTAACAAAATCAATACGTGGGATATATGAATACCTTTAATAATTCGAATTTTTTTGGTCCAATACCATACATTTAGGTTGCTGCACTAAACAACAACATGATGAAATAATAGAAGCTGGCAAAAGTAATAAGTAAAATTTAGATATGATATAATAAATCTTGAATTTAGCTAGAAACTCCTTACTTGTCATGAAACTTCACCCAAAAAAAAAATAAAACTAGAAATAGATATGAAAGATAACCTCCAGTCGTCCATCAAAATTAGAGGTGTCAAAACAGGCCGGTCCGGCCCGGCCCGGCCCTAGCCCGTTTTGGGCCCTAATTATTTAGGGCCAGGCCGGGCTGGCCCGTTTTCAAAACGGGCCTAGTTTTCTTTAGTCCGCCCTGGCCCTTTTAGGGCCTAGGGCCGGGCCGGGCCGGGCTAGCCCTTTTTTCTTTTTCTTTTTTTTAAAAATTGATATTTTAATAATAAATATTATTATGATGTGTTTTATTTTATTTTTATTATTTTGTAAATTAATTAATACAAAAATTAAATGTTAGATATTATATAAAAGTTTATGCAAAAAATGTTGAAAAAAATTTTAGAATATCTTTTCATTCTTTTTAAAATATCTCTAATCAAAATTAATTTAGTTGTGTAAATAATGTTTTTCAACATATTGGTGTTATGTGTTTTGTGTTTCTTCCTTTTTAATAAAAAAATGAATTAGTTTATTTACTTTCACAAAAAACAATACTTGATTTATTAGTAGTGAGTGAATAGCTAATAAATGAGTAAATGACTAAGTAAGTATAGATTAAATATGTTAAGAATTTTTTATAAAAAAAATATTAAGAATTTAGGCTAAATAAAATAATAATTTGAAAACTTAAATTTTTTTTAAAAACGGGCTAGCCCGGCCCTAGCCCGTTTTAGGGCCGGGCCGTTTTTAAAACGGGCCCAAAATTTTTTAGCCCGGCCCTATATTTTTCTACGGCCGGGCCGGGCCAGCCCGTAGGGCCCAGCCCATATTGACACCTCTAATCAAAATTAATGGACTAAAGATATAACTTATTTTAAAATTAAATGCAAAGAAAGAAGATAAAAGAGGGAAAATAAATAAACTACCACAAAACCTTTTATTGCAATTAGGGATAATTATGGGGAAGATTTGGAGTGGATACTATGATACCCATCCCTGTTCCTAATGATAAATATTTTTTCTGTCTCCGGGCTTAGACGGGTATGATATTTAATACACTTCATCGGACCCTTCGAATACTTAAATCCTCAAGCCTGACCTCAAACTCGAAAAATTTATATATTTGTCCCAAGTATAAAATTATAATATTATTATTCAAATTTTAAAATAAAATCAAGTTTCACAAATATATAACAAAGCAAACTTAAAATAAAAAATACAAATCTTGCAAAAATTTAACAAAGAAAAGTTAAACAAATTTAATTATTTAAAGTCCAACAACCCTTGGTTAAGAGGATAATGCGCATATTGTAATAAAATAGAAGATTAAAGTAACATATCTATATCTAATAATATATATATATATATATAGATAAAAATAAAATATTTTAATATATAAAATTTAATACTAGGCTAGAGTATATACCCCTTACTTGTCCCCGGACCCGAACCCTTAAATTTACCCGTGAAAATACCTATACCCAAACCTGTTTATTTAATCCCGGATCCAAACACAACGAATAAAATTTACAAGTACTCGTTGGGTTTGAATAATTTGATCATCTCTAATTGCAACTAGAAGTTATCTCAAAGTAAAATCTTAAAAGAGATTGAAATACTAACATTTTAATATTCTAAAACGAAGATAATAAAAATTCTTAGTGCTTAATATTCAAAGTCACTGTATAATGTATTCTTGAATTTAAAGGAATTTTTTCAACAATATGGAGACAAGTATATAGCATCATCTTTGTCTACGCTTGCAGTAATTTAACAGGAACATCAAAAAACAACTTTAGATGAAATTATACAAGGCAACGACTGTCTTAACTATTTCTTACCTTCAAAAGTTTTAAGATATTCCAGGAAATGAGCTCACTCCTGATTTCTGATTATGGAATGCACTATCAGATGAAACACTAGTATGAAAACTCAAAAACTATCAGGTAGAACTCGCCCCGAATACGCGGATCCTCTGCTCAATGGGAACATGGCAGCAAGGACAAGCAGCTTTAGCCTTTCCCCCATACGCATCACTGCAACTAGCACACATAACTTGGTGAGCACAAGGCAAGAAAACAACAGACACTTCATCTTTCATGCATATTACGCATTCCCTGTCACTGTTGACTTCCTTATTGGAAGAATCCTCCAGCTTTTCTAATTCTTGAAGCAGCTTAGAAATTGTCTATCTTTCGATCTTTGGACCCTCAGAAGACTCACTTGCAAGCGAAGTATTTGATTCGGAAGAAGCTCTGAGGCGTGACAGCTCTTGCTCAAGTCTTGAGAGATCATCTATGTGGCACTGGAAATCTATCTCTATCTTGAGCCGCAACACCTCAAGCTTCCTCTTATTATCAGCCTCAACGGCTTCCTTGGAGCGTCGCTCCTCCCCAACTAGGCCAAATGCTTCTTCCTTAGCCTTCAACTCCTCCCTCCACTTAACCTGTGTAAGATATTTTGCAGCTTAACTAGTTCAGTGAAAGCATAGATTCCAGATCATACATCTTCTTGAAATAGTTTCAGCTAAAGGGTAAATACTTGAAAGAAAACTAAAGAGGCACCAAACAGTAACTGCAGTTTTCACAGATCACGCATTAGATTTATAAGGGAAATACATTAAGTGGTAAGGAAGCAGTATAAATAGTTCTATCAGGAAGGATGCTAATAATATTACAAGTAACTTATAATAGTATTTTCATAATAGCTACGATTAATCAGAAAATTTCACTTTGAGATAATATGAAATAGGATCATCAAAGAAATAAAGTTCTTGACACGCCTACTAACTGACAAGTAAACGGACCAGCAACCTTTTCATTGTTGATAATTGGTGCCAATTATCTACAGAAATTATCCTCCAAAATATTAGTAGAATTTGTGAGTTCCTTCAATCTTAAATGGAATTCAATTTCCATTCATTATAAGCGATATCATAAAATGTAAAAAGAACTATAAACCCTTTCTTCTTGGAAAATAAAAAGAACAAACAAAAAAACGCACATGTGTGAGCACACACACTACTAGTACATTTGACGTCCAAAATGCAAAGAAAAAAAATAACATTTCATCATTCTAGAGTCACAATTAGTAGCTAGTCCATTGATTTATTGTAACGAAATTCAAGCTCCATAACGCAAGACAATTTAATCATCATGCTAGATGTGAACAAAAAAAAAATGTAGCAACTATAGGTTTCAATGTGAAAATAGTAAACCATGTTCAAATCAATACCTGTCTAAGCCGTATTTGAGAGTCTGATCTTGAAATTTGTTATTTTTGTTGTGACATGAGAGGTGAAGGTCCAATTAATAATCATACTATATGCAAATAGATACAAGACCCTTTTTTTCTATGTGATTCTCTTTCTGAGGTATGGGTGCGTGATATTGTTGATAGATAAACAAATTAAAAAGAAGGGGGGAATGGAGAGAAGAGCACACCTCTGCATCTTTCTGACACTTTTTAATCCGGACCAGCTCTTCCTGTATCTGCAATATCTTCTCTTTTTCATCAGAAATCTCCTGTTGTAGTTGAGCTTTCAAATTTTCCCAAGCAAGAATCTTCTTCATGTACTTTTTCTCTCTTTTTACAATGTTCGAGCAAGCTGCGTCTGATTCTGAAGCACTTAATTTAGAAGCCTCCAAATCTGCTCTGATTTCTGCATTCTCTGCCTCAAGTCGCCTCACAGCTGAATTTGCACGGTTCACTTGGCCAATTGTCCTTCTCAAAGCATTCTCCATCTCTGAGAGTCTTTTCATGGTTGTGTCCTCAATTGCATGTTTCCCTTTCATCAATCTCTGAGTCTCCTCTTTTTCCATCCTCAAAAGTTTCAGTTCAATTGTACCATTACTTAGACTCCTTGCACTTTGCACTGCCTTCTCATGGGCCCATTTTTTTCGTTTCTTTACCTCATTCTCGAGCTCCTTAATCTGATTAAGCATATTGACTATCGCCTGATTCACCTCATCCTTCTTATGATCTCCTTTAAAAAATTCCAAACTCTCATCAATATTTAGATCACAAAATTTACTAACCATTGAGTTCACAGAATCTTGATTATTCAGATTCTGAGAATCCCCAGACTGCTCAGCAAGGACATCATTCCCAGATACAGGTGGAGAATCCAAACTCGAACAGGACATAGCTCGTGTCTGCAATTGTTCTGAATTTGCCCTGAAACCAGCAACAAACCTTGCAACATTTCTTTTCAATAAAAGCTTCGTTGAAGGAGAAAGATCAAGCCTCTTGGGAAATTCGATAGGCCTTTGTAAAGTCAGATTTGAACCGTGAGAGGAGAACCCACTCATGGGAAGATCTGAGCCTCCTCCATGAAACCTACTAACAGCCTCAGCAGTACTAGGAGCAGGGCAAGCAACTCCTTGAACTGGAAGCACTAGAGATTCCACAGAGCTCGCCCGTAATACATGAAGATCATTCATAACCAAACACCACAGGACATCTCCTCTACTCAAATTTGGCTTGATTCGTTTCACCAAACCGAGCATAGCAGCCAGAGACTGCTCCACCAGCTGCCTTAAGTCTGAGAAAATAGGTTCAGAATCATCCAGACTTTCATCATTACTTGCACTACTATCATTACTATTCAAATAAGCCAATGTGTTATGCAATATATTGTTTAACACATCCTTATCACCATAACAATGTCCATTTCGCAATATTGCTCTGAGAGCAACATCCTTGTCATAGCCCATTTGAACAAGCTTCGATAGAGCTTCATTGTATTGAGATTCCAAGGATTCTAATAAAATTGCTTCTAATTGTTCTTCGGTGCAGTTACGGAAGCCGGTTCCCTCTCGGCTAGGGTTAAAGGGAGAGCTAGAATTTGGATTTGGAGATGAATCGTTGAGAAACATTTGGTTTTTGAACTCCTTGAGGCTAGATTCCAGTATAGATTTCGAGACGGGAGTTTTGTCACCAGAATCCGTTTCGGCTTTGGGTGGTCGATGACTCCGAGTCGCTCGGATGTGCTTTCCCCTTTTAGTGAAACCCATCTACAATTTGCGTATGCAAATGAAAAAGAGAGAAATATCGATAAGCAAAAACAAAGAAAATATTGGGAAGAGGGAGATAGTTCAAACGAAAATGAAGAATCCAAATATGATGCGCGATGAGAGACACTCACAGAGTTCGATCAGGATCGTCGTCTGAAAATCTTCTTCTGTATTTTCTGAAATGAAAGAGAGGAGGGCGATGAAATTTTGATTGATATCAACAACAAACAATATGGAGTGATCAAGTTCTTTCCTTTTTTTCTTCTTTCTTTCTTTCCTTATTTTGTTTTCCTCTTTTGTTTTAATCAATTTAAATTTTGAACTATGGTTATTTTTTTTTTAATATATTTCCTTTTCATGTTGTCGTTGTATCTCTCAACTTTTAAATTGTCGTTGATTTCGTTCGGAAGTTTAACCGCTTCTAATGATAATGTATATACACGTGTCAATTTATTTAGAGATATTACTAAAATGAAAAATAAACTACATTATCACAATTCTAAACTTTCAAATTGTCGTTAATTTTGTTTTAACTTCTAACGGCGTTTAATGATACTTGTGCACGTGTTAATTTGTTTAAAGATCTTACTAAAATAAAAACAAAATGGCATTATGATTTATAACGAACTTGACTGCACTTGTAAAATTAAGAAACGTAATCAATAATGACTTCACGCGCACGGAATCAAAATTGTATTTTTAGCTTTTAATTTTTTTTGGACTTAAATTCTAAATTTTCTTTGTTCTGTATTAAAAAAAAACGTTTTGCTCTAGCATTGTCCCTCAAGTTTTCTTCAAAATAGCTAAGTGGACAAGAAGAGAAATATACATATAAAAAGAAAAACTTAATTGAAATTCTTATTAATGATCAAGTTATTAGAATTTGAAATCTCTCAAATACCAACACAGAGAAGAATTTCTAAAATATGAGCTTGATAAATGTTGTTTAAAGTTTAATACTCTGTATTTGATGACTTTCTTCAATATATTATTAATTTATTATAAGTTACTTTTCACTCTACTTGTTTTTATTTTTTATTTTGTAGAAAAGTGCAATTAAAATATTAGCATAGAAAGTTTGAAAGGGCCACCTTGGAAAGATGGCCCAATACAAGGGGGATAAAGCCCACAAAAAAGCTAAAAGAAAAGGTAAAATAGGATCAAACAAAGGCAAGAATAACAAAATAACTGCCAAAAAGAAGAAAAAGCAGGTAGAAGGCCCCCAATGGATCCAATACAGTACCTCATGGTATTGTACAGAATTCATAGGACGGATCCTACACCATCCCAATTAGTTCTCCCTCTTCGTGTTGTACATGAGCCCGAGATCTGTTCTCTAGCACGCCAAAAGAAAGAGCAACCAAATAGAAACCCAGAGCTCAAGAAGAGCAAATGAAAAGTGCAATTAATATATTTTAATATATAAAATTTAATACAAGGCCAGAGTATATACCCCTTACTTGTCCCCGGACCCGAACCCTTAAATTTACCCCTGAAAATACCTATACCGAAACCTGTTTATTTAATCCCGGATCCAAACACAACGAATAAAATTTACAAGTACTCGTTGGGTTTGAATAATTTGATCATCTCTAATTGCAACTAGAAGTTATCTCAAAGTAAAATCTTAAAAGAGATTGAAATACTAATATTTTAATATTCTAAAACCAAGATAATAAAAATTCTTAGTGCTTAATATTCAAAGTCATTGTATAATGTATTCTTGAATTTAAAGGAATTGTTTCAACAATATGGAGACAAGTATATAGCATCATCTTTGTCTACGCTTGCAGTAATTTAACAGGAACATCAAAAAACAACTTTAGATGAAATTATACAAGGCAACGACTGTCTTAACTATTTCTTACCTTCAAAAGTTTTAAGATATTCCAGGAAACGAGCTCACTCCTGATTTCTGATTATGGAATGCACTATAAGATGAAATACTAGTATGAAAACTCAAAGACTATCAGGTAGAACTCGCCCCGAATACACGAATCCTCTGCTCAATGGGAACATGGCAGCAAGGACAAGCAGCTTTAGCCTTTCCCCCATACGCATCACTGCAACTAGCACACATAACTTGGTGAGCACAAGGCAAGAAAACAACAGACACTTCATCTTTCATGCATATTACGCATTCCCTGTCACTGCTGACTTCCTTATTGGAAGAATCCTCCAGCTTTTCTAATTCTTGAAGCAACTTAGCAATTGTCTCTCTTTCGGTCTTTGCACCCTCAGAAGGCGAAGTATTCGATTCGGAAGAAGCTCTGAGGCGTGACAGCTCCTGCTCAAGTCTTGAGAGATCATCTTTGTGGCGCTGGAAATCTATCTCTATCTTGAGCCGCAACACCTCAAGCTTCCTCTTATTATCAGCCTCAACAGCTTCCTTAGAGCGTCGCTCCTCCCCAACTAGGCTAAATGCTTCTTCCTTAGCCTTCAACTCCTCCCTCCACTTAACCTGTGTAAGATGTTTTGCAGCTTAACTAGTTCAGTAGAAGCATAGACTCTAGATCATACATCTTCTTGAAATAGTTTCAGCTAAAGGGTAAATACTTGAAAGAAAACTAAAGAGGCACCAGACAGTAACTGCAGTTTTCACAGATCACGCATTAGATTTATAAGGGAAATACATTAAGTGGTAAGGAAGCAGTATAAATTGTTCTATCAGGAAGGATGCTAATAATATTACAAGTAACTTATAATAGTATTTTCATAATAGCTACGATTAACCAGAAAATTTCACACCGAGATAATATGAAATAGGATCATCAAAGAAATGAAGTTCTTGACACGCCTACTAACTGACAAGTAAACGGACCAGCAACCTTTTCATTGTTGATAATTGGTGCCAATTATCTACAGAAATTATCCTCCAAAATATTAGTAGAATTTGTGAGTTCCTTCAATTTTAAATGGAATTCAATTTCCATTCATTATAAGCGATATCATAAAATGTAAAAAGAACTATAAACCCTTTCTTCTTGGAAAATAAAAAGAACAAACATACTATTTAATCCGGACATTGTTGTGACATGAGAGGTGAAGGTCCAATTAATAATCATACTATATGCAAATAGATACAAGACCCTTTTTTTCTATGTGATTCTCTTTCTGTGGTATGGGTGCGTGATATTGTTGATAGATAAACAAATTAAAAAGAAGGGGGAAGGGAGAGAAGAGCACACCTCTGCATCTTTCTGACACTTTTTAATCCGGACCAACTCTTCCTCTATCTGCAATATCTTCTCTTTTTCATCAGAAATCTCCTGTTGTAGTTGAGCTTTCACTTTTTCCCAAGCAAGAATCTTCTTCATGTACTTTTTCTCTCTTTTTACAATGTTCGAGCAAGCTGCGTCTGATTCTGAAGCACTTAATTTAGAAGCCTCCAAATCTGCTCTGATTTCTGCATTCTCTACCTCAAGTCGCCTCACAGCTGCATTTGCACGGTTCACTTGGCCAATTGTCCTTCTCAAAGAATTCTCCATCTCTGAGAGTCTTTTCATGGTTGTGTCCTCAATTGCATGTTTCCCTTTCATCAATCTCTGAGTCTCCTCTTTTTCCATCTTCAAAAGTTTCAGTTCAATCATACCATTACTTAGACTCCTTGCACTTTGTACTGCCTTCTCATGGGCCCATTCTTTTTGTTTCTTTACCTCATTCTCGAGCTCCTTAATTTGATTAAGTATATTGACTATTGCCTGATTCACCTCATCCTTCTTCTGATCTCCTTTAAAAAATTCCAAACTCTTATCAATATTCAGATCACAAATTTACTAACCATTGAGTTCACAGAATCTTGATTATTCAGATTCTGAGAATCCCCAGACTGCTCAGTTGGGACATCATTCCCAGATACAGGTGGAGAATCCAAACTCGAACAAGACATAGCTCGTGTATGTAATTGTTCTGAATTTGCCCTGAAACCAGCAGCAAACGTTGCAACATTTCTTTTCAATAAAAGCTTCGTTGAAGGAGAAAGATCAAGCCTCTTAGGAAATTCGATAGGCCTTTGTAAAGTCAGATTTGAACCGTGAGAGGAGAACCCACTCACGGGAAGATCTGATCCTCCTCCATGAAACCTACTAACAGCCTCAGCAGTACTAGGATCAGGGCAAGCAACTCCTTGAACTGGAAGCACTGGAGATTCCACAGAGCTCGCCCGTAATACATGAAGATCATTCATAACCAAAGACCACAGGACATCGCCTCTACTCAAATTTGGCTTGATTTGTTTCAACAAACCGAGCATAGCAGCCAGAGACTGCTCCACCAGCTGCCTTAAGTCTGAGAAAATAGGTTCAGAATCATCCGGATTTTCATCATTACTAGCACTACTATCATTACTATTCAAATAAGCCAATGTGTTATGCAATATATTTTTTAACACATCCTTATCACCAAAACAATGTCCATTTCGCAATATTGCTCTGAGAGCAACATCCTTGTCATAGCCCATTTGAACAAGCTTCGATAGAGCTTCATTGTATTGAGATTCCAAGGCTTCCAATAAAATTGCTTCTAATTGTTCTTCGGTGCAGTTACGTAAGCCGGTTCCCTCTCGGCTAGGGTTAAAGGCAGATCTAGAATTTGGATTTGGAGATGAATCGTTGAGAAACATTTGGTTTTTGAACTCCTTGAGGCTAGATTCCAGTATAGATTTCGAGACGGGAGTTTTTTCGCCAGAATCTGTACCGGCTTTGGGTGATCGATGACTCCGAGTCGCTCGGATGTGCTTTTCCCTTCTAGTGAAACCCATCTACAATTTGCGTATGCAAATGAAAAAGAGAGAAATATCGATAAGAAAAAACAAAGAAAAGATTGGGAAGAGGGAGATAGTTCAAACGAAAATGAAGAATCCAAATATGATGCGCGATGAGAGACACTCACAGAGTTCGATCAGGATCGTCGTCTGAAAATCTTCTTCTGTATTTTCTGAAATGAAAGAGAGGAGGGCGATGAAATTTTGATTGATATCAAGAACAAACAGTATGGAGTGATCAAGTTCTTTCCTTTTTTTTCTTCTTTCTTTCTTTCCTTATTTTGTTTTCCTTTTTTGTTTTAATCAATTTAAATTTTGAACCATGCTTAATTTTGTTTTTTAATATATTTCCTTTTCATGTTGTCGTTGTATCTCTCAACTTTTAAATTGTCGTTGATTTTGTTCGGAAGTTTAACCGCTTCTAAAGATAATGTATATACACATGTCAATTTATTTAGAGATATTACTAAAATGAAAAATAAACTACATTATCACAATTCTAAACTTTCAAATTGCCGTTAATTTTGTCTTAACTTCTAACGGCGTTTAATGATACTTGTGCACGTGTCAATTTGTTTAAAGATCTTACTTAAATAAAAACAAAATGACATTATGATTTATAACGAACTTGACCGCACTTGTAAAATTAAGAAACGTAATCAATAATGACTTCACGCGCAACGAATCAAGATTGTATTTTTAGCTTTTAATATTTTTTGGACTTAATTAAATTCTAAACTTTCTTTGTTCTGTATTAAAAAAAAAAACGTTTTTCTCTAGCATTGTCCCTCAAGTTTTCTTCAAAATAGCTAAGTGGACAAGAAGAGAAATATACATATAAAAATAAAAACTTAATTGAAATTCTTATTAATAATAAAGTTATTAGAATTTGAAATCTCTCAAATACCAACACAGAGAAGAATTTCTAAAATATGAGCTTGATAAATGTTATTTAAAGTTTAATACTCTGTATTTGATGACTTTCTTCAATATATTATTATAAGTTACTTTTCACTCTACTTGTTTTTATTTTTTATTTTGTAGAAAAATGCAATTAAAATATTAGCATAGAAAGTTTGAAAGGGCCACCTTGGGAAGATGACCCAATACAAGGGGGATAAGGCCCACAAAAAAGCTAAAAGAAAAGGTAAAACAGGATCAAACAAAGGCAAGAATAACAAAATAACTGCGAAAAAAGAAGAAAAAGCAGGTAGCAGGCCCTCATGGTATTGTACAGAATTCATAGGATGGATCACACACCATCCCTATTAGTTCTCCCTCTTCGTGCTGTACATGAGCCCGAGATCTGTTCTCTAGCACGCCAAAAGAAAGAGCAACCAAATAGAAACCCAGAGCTCAAGTAGAGCCAATGAAAAGGGTTATGTAGTTATCCGAAACTCTCTCACCAAAGTCAAGTATTCAACAAATGATTATCAATGTCTGATCTCTGAGCATTTGCCAGTTCTTCACAATCAAGTCCTTAGCCTGAGTTATCCCTTTCCATAACCAAGAAGCATTAGAATGAGAAAGAATGATCTCACAGGAATCCAAGTTGACATAATTTAGATGGCACTATGTTAATTTACATCAACTCATCAACACTAAACACAAAACGTGATTTTAACATTTTGAACTCAATATTTCCAAGTGTCCTAATGTAACACCATAAGTTATACTACTTTTTAAGTGTTATCACAATTTGATACAAAGAAAAAGTATTATCGCGATGGCCTTTTGGCCCCTCCTTTTTGACAAAAATTGAAGGGTAGAAAAAGTGTTAATTAACCACATTAGAAACACCTCAGTGGACATACAACATTTTAGGAAATAAATTATGTCTAGAAACTTTGTTTAGTAGTATTTTTAGGAAAGTGAGCACAGTGGTGATACAATTCAAAATTCGTATAGCAACAAGAAGGACCGAAGTGCAACATTGATAAAATTATTGGGACTAAAAACTATATTTAACAAAAAATATATATACCACATGATGATGAGTTGCACTCAATGGTCCTCGAAATGTGTACCAAATGCTTAATTTTAATATTACCATGTTTTCACTTTGCATTTTCAGTTTTCTGACATTTTTAATAAAAAATAATGAAAACATCGTTGTTATTAGGGTTGTAAACGAGTCGAGCCGAATCGAATTTTAGATGTCTAAACTCAACTCGTTTAAAACAAGGCGAGCTTGAACTCGAGCCTGAGCTTTTAAACGAATAAAAAATCGTGATCAAGCTCGACTCGTTTAATTAACCGAGCTGTTAACGAGTCGGGCTCAGTAATTATCAACTTTCATAGAATATACATGCACATAAGAAAATTAACTTATATCTTATATTAATTTATAGATTTTATCATTTTTTATGTTTTATTAATTATAGCCGACTCTACCTAATGGGAAAAGGCTTTGATTGTTGTTGTTATTATATATGTTTTATTGATTAAATGATATTTGAACACAATAACATAACGAGTTCAATAGATATATGTGTAGAATGAGTGTTCATTATATATTTAAATATAATAATACATGTAAGATAGAGAAAAAAATATTTTTATATTATTTTATTCTTAAACGAACCGTTTCTAAACGAACTGAGCCTTAAATGTTGAGCTCGTTTAACTAAACGAACTTATTTTTATGTTTAGATTCAGTTTATTTAAAATTAAAATTAACACTCACACAATACCTTAAATAAAAAATACAACAAATTCAAAAACGCAAGTCCAATTGAAAACCTAAAATCTAAACATATAACAAAATCGCACCATTCAATGGATAGAAGCTGATTTAAGAAGAATAGTAAAAGCAACGACACTAATAAGGGATTTGAAGAATAAACAAGAGATTGAAACATTTTGAGAGAGAAGAAGCATAGATCTACATTGAGGTGAAAGAGCAAAGAGCTTACCACGTTGCCGTTGAAGGAGGACGACGGTGAATTGATATGAAACGGCGATCTCAAGGACCTAGTCAGTAAATTACTGCATTGAACGGCGGCGTTGAGCGGTGAGCGGCGATCTCCTTTGTCTCTCTCTATTTATAGATTACATTTTTCTTAATTTATGTTTAATTTTTTATTTAAGAAACTAACAATTTCATATTTTATTTTAATAGTTTAATATTTTTTTTAGAAAATTAATTTAATTTTTTTATATTTAAGATATACCATATTTAAATTAAATATAATATAACCTTATTTTATGTTATGCTCAAAAAAATTTTATTTAAATTTTAAATATTTAAATAAATTGATATTTTGAAATAGATTAATTAAAATTGAAATTTATTTTTTAAATAAATATTGCATTATAAAAAATATTATTTTATTTTTATGAAAAGTATCTAATATATAAATTTTTTTTATGTTTTTTATATATTTAATTAGACTAGGGAAAATTTAACGATAGTTTATAATTAACCGCCGCTAAATAGCGACGACTA
Organism: Senna tora; assembly: GCA_014851425.1. Classification (NCBI taxonomy): domain Eukaryota; kingdom Viridiplantae; phylum Streptophyta; class Magnoliopsida; order Fabales; family Fabaceae; genus Senna; species Senna tora. The sequence continues at coordinate 16,944,179 of CM026270.1, read as the reverse complement.
TATTAGAACCGTAGCTAAATAGCGACGATTTTATTCAAACCGTCGCTAATTTGCGACAGTTAGAAATTAATTGCCGTTAAGTAACGGCGGTTTAGGTATAAACGCCGCTATTTAACAGCGATTAGGCCTAACTACCGTTGATCCGTGGCGGTTACTGTTCAACCGTCGCTATATTTAAACTTAGCGACGGTTTTCCAAAACCGTCACTATTTATCTGACGCTAAATAATGTTTTTTTTATTGACAAGGCCCATTGATACAGCATATATATTATTATATTATATATGTGTTTAAACTTGTATACAAATTAAACTATATATGTGTTCTAAAAAAAGGAGAAAGTGATTTAATTTTTTTTAAAATATTCAATATGCCTATGATAATAATTTAGCAATAAAATGTCTTTTTTTTAAAAAAAAAATCTAAGTAAAATAATATTGATAAAGTAAAATTGAATAACTTTGTTAAACTTGAATATCTTATTTTAATTCTTGTACTAAACATCTTTTTAGAGTTTCTGAAAGGTTTTAATTTTGGTCTTTTGGAGTTGATGGAGTGATATGATGTTTAAGTCCATGCTATTACTAATAGAATGCTTAGGGCATGTTTGGTTATGTAAATGTTGGATGTAATTGAAATGATAATGATAATGGAAATGTTGGAAGGAATGAGAATAGTAATATGAATGTAATGTGATGTGATGTGATGTGAACGGAATAAAAATGAATAAAATAATAATTTTATCCTTATATTAAAAGTGAGAATCGAATAAAAGTAGATAAAAAAATAAGGACAAAAACATAATTTCATCACATTACAAAAGGTAAGGTATATTTCGTAGTAAGAATATTAGAGGGAATGTTAAATTATATAGATGATTACATTAGTTTTTAATCATATATATATGAGATTGGATAGAAACATTTTAATAAAATATATATTATGTATGTTAAACAAATAAACAAGTGTTGAATTATTATATTTTAAAGATAACACAGTTGTATACCTACAGTAAAGGCGCGTTCTTTACGCAGAAACGGGTATGGAACGAGAATGCATTTACTGTGTCTGTTAATAAAGTTTGGAAATTGAAATGGAATGAGAATGTATTAAAATTACCACCGCGCCCCTTATATTAAAATAATAATTAAAAAAAGAAGGTTATGATTGTATTAAATCAAAGGATATAATAGACATTTTATATTTTTTTTTATAAAATTATATTTTTCTTCAACTTTTTTATTTAATTCGTCCAAATTGCAAAGTAAGTGAATATCACAATTTAATATAAACAATGTATTATGTATTTAAAAAATCACAGGCTAGATGAACAAATTAAAAAACATACTTCAATTCTGATCTCTATTTTCTTTTTTACTGAATAAAATTAAAAGAAAAAATCTAATGTTGATAGTTTATTATAAATATCTATCTTTAATATGAATTTTTGTTTTATTCTTTAAATTATTTTAATATTTATAAATGAATTCATTTTAGAATAATATACTCTTCTAAAAATAATCTATTTTTAATTATATTAAAAATAAATTATAATAACATTTAGAATCAATTTTAACTTCACTCTTACTTCCTTTTTTATGGAACCTTTAGGGATTTCTAGAATAATTTAAGGGTACACTTGGTATAAATGTACGGATGTAAAATATTGTAAAGAAATAATTGTATAGTAAAGTACTGCATAATAAAAAAAAGTACTATAGAGAAAAGTGAGGAGAGAGATACAAAGAAAAATTAGGAGAGAAAAAAGTATGATAAAAAGTTGTGTTTGGTGTGTATAAAATATGATGTAAAATTTTTTTGGTAGTCGTGAAACACCATGATTATACTGTGGGGGATCCTTACCAAACGTACCCTAAATGTGTTTAGACGGTGGTGAAAATGGCAACATGTCTCAAAAAATGAAAGATTAGAGGTACAATTGACCACAATCATGGTTGAGGCATAATTGACAAAAGTTTTGAAGCTTGGGGTACCAAAAGTACTTTTTCCAAATAGTTTTTTCATCAATCTTGACAAAAAAATTTAGATTGTGATTGATTTTGACCATAAAATTTTAATTTTATTCTAACACATAACATGGGCAAAAAAAATATTTTCTTTTGATATAATCTCTTAAATATTTACTTTTGATATCATAAAAAAATAATTAATTTTTTAATATATACAATGTATTTTGTATTTTAGATTTCAGTTGAGATTTAATTTATTGAGTCCATTAGTTACGTCATAATGGTTAATTAAATATAAACTATAACATACTGACATCAATCCATTGTTTAAGTAAGTAGTAATACTATTTTGAAAAGTTAAGCAGTAGAATAAATTACACTCTTATTCTATGAGAGATCTTAAATTGAACTTTCCTCATTTTTGTTTTGAAAAATTACTCTTTTTTTAAAGATAAAAAACTTAAAAAAAAAAATTATGATTCGGTAAAGCTATGTAGTAAAACAATTTTAGAGTGAAACATGTTACTTTTTTTTTCAAATGAGACCCACACAAGTCAAAGTAGATTATTTTGATTAACTCTATGAAAAGCATGAGATTTGGCCGAGAATAGGTTTAGTGTTTGACTCTTCTATGTATTAGTATGTTAGGTTGACTTTTTTTCATAGTTTTTTTTTCACTTTTTTTATTTAAACTTGAAAAATTGCAAACTTTTTTTTAAAGAATAAGAGTTATGGACACACAAAAAATAAAAAATTTCACACAAATAATGACCTACGGTGAATGGTTTAGGGACCACCTTTATTAGGGACTAAAAAGTTAGTCTCTAATTCACTCATAGTAAATCTCGTTTTATGTAGAGTTTTAAATATATATATATATATTTCATACTTTAGATATACTTTAAAAAAAGTTTATAATTTATCAAATTTAAATAAACAAAATGAAGAAAACTATAAATAAAAATTGACCTAACATACTAATGTTAGAAGAGTTAAACATTGGATCCATTCTCGACTTGTCTTGTGAAAAGTGAAATGTTTGTGGATGAATAGTAAATTTTTAAGTGTTCTAACTATTGAATCATCCCCCTAATGATCTTAACCTTTCACTGATTCATTGATGTCCAAGAACTATTTAGGACATGTTCATTAGTCGGAAACCAGCAATAGAAAAGCCAATGAAAATGAAAAATTAGGTGGGGCCCACTAGGTCCCACTTACTTTTTTACTTTTTCATTTTCATCAACTTTAAAAAAAAGAAAAAAGAAATACAAAATATCTATTATACCCCTCTAATTTGACATGATTTGACACAATTATAACTTTCTTTTCTTTTTATTATTTTAATATAAGGGGTAAAATAGTCATTTTAATACATTCCCTTTCCATTTCCATTACCAAACTTTTACTACTAAACACATCAAATGCATTCCGTTTCCATTTCTGTTTCTATTTCTATTTCTGCCTAATGAACATGCCTTAATGTACAAATTTTGTGATTCATCAAAACAAATATGCAAGAGAGTCGGAACTAAAAACCAGTGTCAATTACAAAAAAGGAAAATCCAAAAGAGTAAATTGCATTTTTGAAAAAAAAGTATATTAAAATTATATTATTTACCTCTGTTTCAAAAATTTTACACTTCTTTCTTCTTATGTAAAATTTTAATATAAAGAGAAAAATAACATAATTTTGATATATAAATCCAACATGATGAAGACGAAAGAACTAAACAGTCTGCTATTTTCTCTTTAATTTTTTTCTGTTACTGATCTAATAAAAGATGGTAAGAAAATCATCAATAATTTTTATTGAGTTAGCAAAAAAAAAATATTAATATATTTTATGATTAAATAATATATATGCAATGAATCTATCAATCTAACACTTATGAAAATAACTCCTGCATCAAAATAATTAATTATTCATTTGAAATCATTCTCACATTAAAATCCTCTTTAATTTTGTTGACAAAAATACATCTAGGTCGTTGAATCAAGCAAATTCTTACATAGGAATTAGGAAATAGGAACAATATATATATTTTTCAGATCCGGCATATAATATTTTTCCGTTTCTGTTTAATTACAAAAAGGAAAAGAGTTAAATACTAAATAAAAATTTGGAATTTATATTTACAGTCCGAGGAAAGCATGATTTGAGTGGATACAATGATACCCATCATCGTCCTTAGTGATAAATATTTTCTCCGTCTCCGGCCTCATTTCCAGACGGGTATGATATTTAGTATCCGTTTTCAGACCCTTCGAATTTTTAAATCTCCAAACCCGAAAAATTTATACATTTCTCCTAATTATAAAATCATAATATTATTATTCAAATTTTAAAATAAAATCAAGTCTCACAAAGCAAACTTCAAATAAAAAATTACAAATCTCACAAAAATTTAACAAAGTTAAATAAATTTTAATTATTTAAAGTCCAACGAGCAGTGGTTAAACAGATAATGCGCATATTGTAATATATATATATATATATATATATATATATATAAAGATAAAGATAAAAATACAATATTTTAATATATAAAATTTAACACTCGGCAGAGGTATATACCCCCTTACTCGTCCCCGTTTATTCAATTCCAAATATAAACACTACGAATAAAATTTACAGGTACTCATTGAGTCTAGATAATTTGATTATCCCTAATTGCAACTAGAAGTTACTGAAAGCAAAATCTTAAAGAGATTGAAATACTAACCTTTTAATATTCTAAAACGAAGATAATAAAAACTCTTGTGCTTAATAATGGTAGTTGACAAAACTCTTGTGCTTAATTTTTTTTTTCTTCACCAGCTTTATCAATATGATAATAGCAACAATTTTTTTCATTTTTTGCTTTGCTTTGCTTCACTTTCTCTTTTATTCTTCCTCTCCCAGAGTTACAGAGTAGACAATTAGGGAGAGTTCGGTACTTTCCCCTATGATGCACCGATGCGCCTTGTAACTTGTAAGAGAAGAAAGTTAAAATTAAAAAACAAAACAGAGGTATTTTAATTGGACTAAACTAAGGTGAAACTAATTAGGTATTTGTTATGAAGTTCTCCAATAAAAATAGGACACGTGACAAAAAGTATTTATATGACCAATCATAGAGGGAGAGAGAATATAGAAGATTAAATTATGATAACCAATCATTGAAGAAATAGAATATAAATAAAATACATGATTGGTGGAACTTCATAGCAAAGTAATTGAACAGGTAGTATTTCTTTGCAATAACCGTCAGAACTATAGATTAAAAACAACAATCAAAGTCAGTGTGTATAATGTGCCAATCAATTTCAAAGTCATTGTATAATGTATTCTTCAATTTAAAGGAATTGTTTCAACAATATGGAGACAAGTATATAGCATCATCTTTGTCTACGCTTGCAGTAATTTAACAGGAAAATCAAAAAACAACTTTAGATGAAATTATACATGGCAACAACTGTCTTAACTATTTCTTACCTTCAAAAGTTTTAAGATATTCCAGGAAACGAGCTCACTCCTGATTTCTGATTATGGAATGCACTATCAGATGAAACACTAGAATGAAAACTCAAAAACTATCAGGTAGAACTCGCCCCGAATACGCGGATCCTCTGCTCAATGGGAACATGGCAGCAAGGACAAGCAGCTTTAGCCTTTCCCCCATACGCATCACTGCAACTAGCACACATAACTTGGTGAGCACAAGGCAAGAAAACAACAGACACTTCATCTTTCATGCATATTACGCATTCCCTGTCACTGCTGACTTCCTTATTGGAAGAATCCTCCAGCTTTTCTAATTCTTGAAGCAGCTTAGCAATTGCCTCTCTTTCGGTCTTTGCACCCTCAGAAGGCGAAGTATTCGATTCGGAAGAAGCTCTGAGGCATGACAGCTCCTGCTCAAGTCTAGAGAGATCATCTCTGTGGCGCTGGAAATCCATCTCTATCTTGAGCCGCAACACCTCAAGCTTCCTCCTATTATCAGCCTCAACGGCTTCCTTGGAGCGTTGCTCCTCCCCAACTAGGCCAAATGCTTCTTCCTTAGCCTTCAACTCCTCCATCCACTTAACCTGTGTAAGATATTTTGCAGCGTATTTAGTTCAGTAGAAGCATAGATTCCAAATCATACATCTTCTTGAAATAGTTTCAGCTAAAGGGTAAATACTTGAAAGAAAACTAAAGAGGCACCAGACAGTAACTGCAGTTTTCACAGATCACGCATTAGATTTATAAGGGAAATACATTAAGTGGTAAGGAAGCAGTATAAATTGTTCTATCAGGAAGGATGCTAATAATATTACAAGTAACTTATAATAGTATTTTCATAATAGCTACGATTAACCAGAAAATTTCACACCGAGATAATATGAAATAGGATCATTAAAGAAATAAAGTTCTTGACACGCCTACTAACTGACAAGTAAACGGACCAGCAACCTTTTCATTGTTGATAATTGGTGCCAATTATCTGCAGAAATTATCCTCCAAAATATTAGTAGAATTTGTGAGTTCCTTCAATTTTAAATGGAATTCAATTTCCATTTCATAAAATGTAAAAAGAACTATAAACCCTTTCTTCTTGGAAAATAAAAAGAACAAACAAAAAAACGCACATGTGTGAGCACACACACTACTAGTACATTTGACGTCCAAAATGCAAAGAAAAAAAATAACATTTCATCTTTCTAGAGTCACAATTAGTAGCTAGTCCATTGATTTATTGTAACGAAATTCAAGCTTCATAATGCAAGACAATTTAATCATCATGCTAGATGTGAACAAAAAAAAAATGTAGCAACTATAGGTTTCAATGTGAAAATAGTAAACCATGTTCAAATCAATACCTATCTAAGCCGTATTTGAGATTCTGATCTTGAAATTTGTTTTTTTTTTGTTGTGACATGAGAGGTGAAGGACCAATTAATAATCATACTATATGCAAATAGATACAAGACCCTTTTTTTCTATGTGATTCTCTTTCTGAGGTATGGGTGCGTGATATTGTTGATAGATAAACAAATTAAAAAGAAGGGGGGAAGGGAGAGAAGAGCACACCTCTGCATCTTTCTGACACTTTTTAATCCGGACCAGCTCTTCCTGTATCTGCAATATCTTCTCTTTTTCATCAGAAATCTCCTGTTGTAGTTGAGCTTTCAATTTTTCCCAAGCAAGAATCTTCTTCATGTACTTTTTCTCTCTTTTTACAATGTTCGAGCAAGCTGCGTCTGATTCTGAAGCACTTAATTTAGAAGCCTCCAAATCTGCTCTGATTTCTGCATTCTCTGCCTCAAGTCGCCTCACAGCTGCATTTGCACGGTTCACTTGGCCAATTGCCCTTCTCAAAGCATTCTCCATCTCTGAGAGTCTTTCCATGGTTGTGTCCTCAATTGCATGTTTCCCTTTCATCAATCTCCGAGTCTCCTCTTTTTCCATCCTCAAAAGTTTCAGTTCAATTGTACCATTACTTAGACTCCTTGCACTTTGCACTGCCTTCTCATGGGCCCATTCTTTTTGTTTCTTTACCTCATTCTCGAGCTCCTTAATCTGATTAAGCATATTGACTATCGCCTGATTCACTTCATCCTTCTTCTGATCTCCTTTAAAAAATTCCAAACTCTCATCAATATTCAGATCACAAAATTTACTAACCATTGAGTTCACAGAATCTTGATTATTCAGATTCTGAGAATCCCCAGATTGCTCAGCTTCGACATCATTCCCAGATACAGGTGGAGAATCCAAACTCGAACAGGACATAGCTCGTGTCTGCAATTGTTCTGAATTTGCCCTGAAACCAGCAGCAAACGTTGCAACATTTCTTTTCAATAAAAGCTTCGTTGAAGGAGAAAGATCAAGCCTCTTAGGAAATTCGATAGGCCTTTGTAAAGTCAGATTTGAACCGTGAGAGGAGAACCCACTCACGGGAAGATCTGAGCCTCCTCCATGAAACCTACTAACAGCCTCAGCAGTACTAGGAGCAGGGCAAGCAACTCCTTGAACTGGAAGCACTGGAGATTCCACAGAGCTCGCCCGTAATACATGAAGATCATTCATAACCAAACACCACAGGACATCGCCTCTACTCAAATTTGGCTTGATTCGTTTCGCCGAACCGAGCATAGCAGCCAGAGACTGCTCCACCAGCTGCCTTAAGTCTGAGAAAATAGGTTCAGAATCATCCAGATTTTCATCATTATTAGCACTACTATCATTACTATTCAAATAAGCCAATGTGTTATGCAATATATTGTTTAACACATCCTTATCACCATAACAATGTCCATTTCGCAATATTGCTCTGAGAGCAACATCCTTGTCATAGCCCATTTGAACAAGCTTCGATAGAGCTTCATTGTATTGAGATTCCAAGGATTCCAATAAAATTGCTTCTAATTGTTCTTCGGTGCAGTTACGGAAGCCGGTTCCCTCTCGGCTAGGGTTAAAGGCAGAGCTAGATTCCAGTATAGATTTCGAGACGGGAGTTTTGTCGCCAGAATTCGTATCGGCTTTGGGTGATCGATGACTCCGAGTCGCTCGGATGTGCTTTTCCCTTCTAGTGAAACCCATCTACAATTTGCGTATGCAAATGAAAAAGAGAGAAATATCGATAAGCAAAGACAAAGAAAAGATTGGGAAGAGGGAGATAGTTCAAACGAAAATGAAGAATCCAAATATGATGCGCGATGAGAGACACTCACAGAGTTCGATCAGGATCTTCGTCTGAAAATCTTCTTCTGTATTTTCTGAAATGAAAGAGAGGAGGGCGATGAAATTTTGATTGATATCAAGAACAAATAGTATGGAGTGATCAAGTTCTTTCCTTTTTTTTTCTTCTTTCTTTCTTTCCTTATTTTGTTTTCCTTTTTTGTTTTAATCAATTTAAATTTTGAACCATGGTTAATTTTGTTTTTTAATATATTTCCTTTTCATGTTGTCGTTGTATCTCTCAACTTTTAAATTGTCGTTGATTTTGTTCGGAAGTTTAACCGCTTCTAATGATAATGTATATACACGTGTCAATTTATTTAGAGATATTACTAAAATGAAAAATAAACTACATTATCACAATTCTAAACTTTCAAATTGTCGTTAATTTTGTTTTAACTTCTAACGGCGTTTAATGATACTTGTGCACGTGTCAATTTGTTTAAAGATCTTACTAAAATAAAAACAAAATGACATTATGATTTATAACGAACTTGACCGCACTTGTAAAATTAAGAAACGTAATCAATAATGACTTCACGCGCAAGGAATCAAAATTGTATTTTTAGCTTTTAATTTTTTTTTGGACTTAAATTCTAAACTTTCTTTGTTCTGTATTAAAAAAAAACGTTTTGCTCTAGCATTGTCCCTCAAGTTTTCTTCAAAATAGCTAAGTGGACAAGAAGAGAAATATACATATAAAAATAAAAACTTAATTGAAATTCTTATTAATGATAAAGTTATTAGAATTTGAAATCTCTCAAATACCAACACAGAAGAATTTCTAAAATATGAGCTTGATAAATGTTGTTTAAAGTTTAATACTCTGTATTCGATGACTTTCTTCAATATATTATTATAAGTTACTTTTCACTCTACTTGTTTTTATTTTTTATTTTGTAGAAAAGTGCAATTAAAATATTAGCATAGAAAGTTTGAAAGGGCCACCCTGGGAAGATGGCCCAATACAAGAGGGATAAGGCCCACAAAAAACTAAAAGAAAAAGTAAAACTGGATCAAACAAAGGCAAGGATAACAAAATAACTGCCAAAAAGAAGAAAAAAAATGAAAAATTAGGTGGGGTCCACTAGGTCCCACTTACTTTTTTACTTTTTTATTTCCATCAACTTTAAAAAAAAAAGAAAAAAATACAAAATATCTATTATACCCCTCTAATTTGACATGAGTTGGCACAATTATAACTTTCTTTTCTTTTTATTATTTTAATATAAGGGGGTAAAATGAATTATGTTTCCATTTCTGTTTCTATTTCTATTTCTGCCTAATGAACATGCCTAAATATACAAATTTTGTGATTCATCAAAACAAATCTGCAAGAGAGTCGGAACTAAAAACCAGTGTCAATTACAAAAAAGGAAAATCCAAAAGAGTAAATTGCATTTTTGAAAAAAAAATTATTAAAATTATATTATTTACCTCTGTTTTAAAAATTTTACACTTCTTTCTTCTTATGTAAAATTTTAATATAAAGAGAAAAATAACATAATTTTGATATATAAATCCAACATGATGAAGACGAAATTAAAGAACTAAACAGTTTGCTATTTTCCCTTCAATTTTTTTCTGTTACTGATCTAATAAAAGATGGTAAGAAAATCATCAATAATTTTCATTGAGTTAGCAAAAACAAACAAAAAAAGATTAATATATTTTATGATTAAATAATATATATGCAATGAATCTATCAATCTAACACTTATGAAAATAACTCCTGCATCAAAATAATTAATTATTCATTTGAAATCATTCTCACATTAAAATCCTCTTTAATTTTGTTGACAAAAATACATCTAGGTCGTTGAATCAAGCAAATTCTTACATAGGAATTAGGAAATAGGAACAATATATATTTTGTTCAGATCCGGCATATAATATTTTTCCGTTTCTGTTTAATTACAAAAAGGAAAGAGTTAAATATTAAATAGAAATTTGGAATTTATATTTACAGTCCGAGGAAAGCATGTTTTGAGTGGATAATATGATACCCATCCCCGTCCTTGGTAATAAATATTTTTTCCGTCTCTGGCCTCATTTCCAGACGGGTATGATATTTAGTATCCGTTTCTAGACCCTTCGAATTTTTAAATCTCCAAACCCAAAAAATTTATACATTTGTCCTAAGTATAAAATCATAATATTATTATTCAAATTTTAAAATAAAATCAAGTCTCACAAAGCAAACTTCAAATAAAAAAATACAAATCTCACAAAAATTTAACAAAGTTAAATAAATTTAATTATTTAAAGTCAAACGAGGAGTGGTTAATTAAGCAGATAATGCGCATATTGTAATAAAATAGAAGACCAAAGTAACATATCTAATAATATAAAATTATATATATATATATATATAAAGATAAAAATACAATATTTTAATATATAAAATTTAACACTGAGCCGAGGTATATATCCCCTTACTCGTCCCCAGATTCGAATCCGAATCCGAACCCTTAAATTCTCTCGTGAAAATTCCTATACCCGACCAGTTTATTCAATCCCAAATCCGAACACAACGAATAAAATTTAAGGTACTTATTGAGTCTAAATAATTTGATTATCCCCAATTGCAACTAGAAGTTATCTAAAAGTAAAATCTTAAAGAGATTGAAATACTAACATTTTAATATTCTAAAACGAAGATAATAAAAACTCTTGTCCTTAATAATGGTAGTTGACAAAACTCTTGTGCTTAATTTTTTTTCTTCACCAACTTTATCAATATGATAATATCAACAATTTTTTCATTTTTTGCTTTGCTTCACTTTCTCTTTTATTTTTTCTCTCCCAGAGTTACAGAGTAGACAATTAGGGAGAGTTCAGTACTTTCTCCTATGATGCGCCTTGTAACTTGTAAGAGAAGAAAGTTAAAATTAAAAAACAAAACAGAGGTATTTTAATTGGACTAAACTAAGGTGAAACTAATTAGGTATTTGTTGTGAAGTTCTCCAATAAAAATAAGACACGTGACAAAAAGTACTTATATGACCAATCATAGAGGGAGAGAGAATATAAAAGATTAAATTATGATAACCAATATTGAACAAATAGAATATAAATAAAATACATGATTGGTGGAACTTCAAAGCAAAGTAATTCGCTTTTTCCATTTTAATTACCCGAAGAAAATGATTTGAGGACTGAACAGGTAGTACTTTGCAATAACAGTCAGAACTTTAGATTAAAAACAACAATCAAAGTCAGTGTATAATGTGCCAATCAATTTCAAAGTCATTTTATAATGTATTCTTGAATTTAAAGGAAATGTTTTAACAATATGGAGACAAGTATATAGCATCATCTTTGTCTACGCTTGCAGTAATTTAACCGGAACATCAAAAAACAACTTTAGATGAAATTATACAAGGCAACGACTGTCATAACTATTTCTTACCTTCAAAAGTTTTAAGATATTCCATGAAACGAGCTCACTACTAATTTCTGATTATGGAATGCACTATAAGATGAAACACTAGTATGAAAACTCAAAAACTATCAGGTAGAACTCGCCCCGAATACGCGGATCCTCTGCTCAATGGGAACATGGCAGCAAGGACAAGCAACTTTAGCCTTTCCCCCATACGCATCACTGCAACTAGCACACATAACTTGGTGAGCACAAGGCAAGAAAACAACAGACACTTCATCTTTCATGCATATTACGCATTCCCTGTCACTGCTGACTTCCTTATTGGAAGAATCCTCCAGCTTTTCTAATTCTTGAAGCAGCTTAGCAATTGTCTCTCTTTCGGTCTTTGCACCCTCAGAAGACTCACTTGCAGGCGAAGTATTCGATTCGGAAGAAGCTCTTAGGCGTGACAGCTCCTGCTCAAGTCTTGAGAGATCATCTCTGTGGCGCTGGAAATCTATCTCTATCTTGAGCCGCAACACCTCAAGCTTCCTCTTATTATCAGCCTCAACGGCTTCCTTGGAGCGTCGAGCCTCCCCAACTAGGCCAAATGCTTCTTCCTTAGCCTTCAAATCCTCCCTCCTCTTAACCTGTGTAAGATATTTTGCAGCTTAACTGGTTCAGTAGAAGCATAGACTCCAGATCATACATCTTCTTGAAATAGTTTCAGCTAAAGGGTAAATACTTGAAAGCAAACTAAAGAGGCACCAGACAGTAACAACAGTTTTCACAGATCACGCATCAGATTTATAAGGGAAATACATTAAGTGGTAAGGAAGCAGTATAAATTGTTCTATCAGAAAGGATGCTAATATATTACAAGTAACTTATAATAGTATTTTCATAATAACTACGATTAACCAGAAAATTTCACACCGAGATAATATGACATAGGATCATCAAAGAAATAAAGTTCTTGACATGCCTACTAACTGACAAGTAAACGGACCAGCAACCTTTTCATTGTTGATAATTGGTGCCAATTATCTGCAGAAATTATCCTCCAAAATATTAGTAAAATTTGTGAGTTCCTTCAATTTTAAATGGAATTCAATTTCCATTCATTATAAGCGATATCATAAAATGTAAAAAGAACTATAAACCCTTTCTTCTTGGAAAATAAAAAGAACAAACAAAAGCACATGTGTGAGCACACACACTACTAGTACATTTGACGTCCAAAATGCAAAGAAAAAAATAACATTTCATCTTTCGAAAGTCACAATTAGTAGCTAGTCCATTGATTTATTGTAACGAAATTCAAGCCCCATAACGCAAGACAATTTAATCAACATGCTAGATGTGAACAAAAAAAAATGTAGCAACTATAGGTTTCAATGTGAAAATAGTAAACCATGTTCAAATCAATACCTGTCTAAGCCGTATTTGAGAGTCTGATCTTGAAATTTGTTATTTTTGTTGTGACGTGAGAGGTGAAGGTCCAATCAATAATCATACTATATGCAAATAGATACAAGACCCTTTTTTCTATGTGATTCTCTTTCTGAGGTATGAGTGTGTGATATTGTTGATAGATAAACAAATTAAAAAGAAGGGAAAAGGGAGAGAAGAGCACACCTCTGCATCTTTCTGACACTTTTTAATCCGGACCAGCTCTTCCTGTATCTGCAATATCTTCTCTTTTTCATCAGAAGTCCCCTGCTGTAGTTGAGCTTTCAGTTTTTCCCAAGCAAGAATCTTCTTCATGTACTTTTTCTCTCTTTTTACAATGTTCGAGCAAGCTGTGTCTGATTCTGAAGCACTTAATTTAGAAGCCTCCATCTCTGCTCTGATTTCTGCATTCTCTGCCTCAAGTCGTCTCACAGCTGCATTTGCACGGTTCACTTGGCCAATTGTCCTTCTCAAAGCATTCTCCATCTCTGAGAGTCTTTTCAAGGTTGTGTCCTCAATTGCATGTTTCCCTTTCATCAATCTCTGAGTCTCCTCTTTTTCCATCCTCAAAAGTTTCAGTTCAATCGTATCATTACTTAGCCACCTTGCACATTGCAAAGCCTTCTCATGGGCCCATTCTTTTTGTTTCTTTACCTCATTCTCGAGCTCCTTAATTTGATTAAGCATATTGACTATCGCCTGATTTGCCTCATCCTTTTTCTGATCTCCTTTCAAGAACTCCAAACTCTCATCAATATTCAGATCATGAAATTTACTAACCATTGAGTTCACAGAATCTTGATTATTCAGATTCTGAGAATCCCCAGACTGCTCAGCTGAGACATCATTCTCAGATACAGGTGGAGAATCCAAACTCGAACAGGACATAGCTCGTGTCTGCAATTGTTCTGAATTTTCCCTGAAACCAGCAGCAAACGTTGCAACATTTCTTTTCAATAAAAGTTTCATTGAAGGAGAAAGATCAAGCCTCTTGGGAAATTCAATAGGCCTTTGTAAAGTCAGGTTGGAACCGTGAGAGGAGAACCCACTCACGGGAAGATCTGAGCCTCCTCCATGAAACCTACTAACAGTCTCAGCAGTACTAGGAGTAGGGCAAGCAAATCCTTGAACTGGAAGCACTGGAGATTCCACAGAGCTCGCCCGTAATACATGAAGATCATTCATAACCAAACACCGCAGGACATCGCCTTTACTCAAATTTGGCTTGATTCGTTTAAGCAAACCGAGCATAGCAACCAGAGACTGCTCCACCAGCTGCCTTAAGTCTGAGAAAATAGGTTCAGAATCATCCAGATTGTCATCATTACTAGCACTACTATCATTACTATTCAAATAAGCCAATGTGTTATGCAATATATTGTTTAACACATCCTTGTCACCATAACAATGTCCATTTTGCAATATTGCTCTGAGAGCAACGTCCTTGTCGTAGCCCATTTGAACAAGCTTCGATAGAGCTACATTGTATTGATATTCCAAGGTTTTCAATAAAATTGCTTCTAATTGTTCTTCGGTGCAGTAACGGAAGTCGGTTCCCTCTCGGCTAGGGTTAAAGGCAGAGCTGGAATTTGGATTTCGAGATGAATCGTTGAGAAACATTTGGTTTTTGAACTTCTTGAGGCTAGATTCCAGTATAGATTTCGAGACGGGAGTTTTGTCACCGGAATCTGTATCAGCTTTGGGTGATCGATGCCTCCGAGTCGCTCGGATGTGCTTTTCCCTTCTAGTGAAACCCATCTATCAATTTGCATATGCAAATGAAAAAGAGAGAAATATCGATAAGCAAAAACAAAGAAAAGATTGGGAAGAGGGAGATAGTTCAAATGAAAATGAAGAATCCAAATATGATGCGCGATGAGAGACACTCACAGAGTTGGATCAGGATCGTCGTCTGAAAATCTTCTTTTGTATTTTCTGAAATGAAAGAGAGGAGGGCAATGAAATTTTGATTGATATCAAGAACAAACAGTATGGAGTGATCAAGTTCTTTCCTTTTTTTTTCTTCTTTCTTTCTTTATTTTGTTTTCCTTTTTTGTTTTAATCAATTTAAAATTTGAACCATGGTTAATTTTGTTTTTTAATATATTTCTTTTTCATGTTGTCGTTGTATCTCTCAACTTTTAAATTGTCGTTGATTTTGTTCAGAAGTTTAACTGCTTTTAATGATAATGTATATTCACATGTCAATTTATTTAGAGATATTACTAAAATGAAAAATAAACTACATTATCACAATTCTAAACTTTCAAATTTTCGTTAATTTTGTTTTAACTTCTAATGACGTTTAATGATACTTGTGCACGTGCCAATTTGTTTAAAGATCTTACTAAAATAAAACCAAAATGACATTATGATTTATAACGAACTTGACCGCACTTGTAAAATTAAGAAACGTAATCAATAATGACTTCACGTGCAAGGAATCAAATTTGTATTTTTAACTTTTAATTTTTTTTCAACTTAAATTCTAAATTTATTATCCCTTTCTGCCACTTCTAAACTTTCTTTGTTCTATATTTTTTTAAAAAAAAACTATTTGCTCTAGCATTGTCCCTCAAGTTTTCATAAAAATAGCTAAGTGGACAAGAAGAGAAATATACATATAAAAATAAAAACTTAATTGAAATTCTTATTAATGATAAAGTTATTCCTATAAAAAAAAATGATAAAAAGTTATTAGAATTTGAAATCTCTCAAATACCAACACTGAGAAGAATTTCTAAAATATGAGCTTGATAAATGTTGTTTAAAGTTTAATACTCTGTATTTGATGACTTTCTTCAATATATTATTATAAGTTTTTTTTTTCATATATTATTATAAGTTACTTTTCACTCTACTTGTTTTTATTTTTTATTTTGTAGAAAAGTAAAATTAAAATATTAGCATAGAAAGTTTGAAAGGGCCACCCTGGGAAGATGGCCCAATACAAGGGGGATAAGGCCCACAAAAAAGCTAAAAGAAAAGGTAAAACAGAAGCAAACAAAGGCAAAAATAACACAATAACTACCAAAAAGAAGAAAAAGCAGGTAGTGGGCTTCCAATGGATCCAGTGCAGTACCTCATGGTATTGTACATAATTCATAGGATGGATCCCACACCATCCCTATTAGTTCTCCTCTTCGTGTTATACATGAGCCCAATATCTGTTCTCTATCACGCCAAAAAAAAGAGCAACCAAATAGAAACCCAGAGCTGAAGAAGAGCAAATGAAAAGGGTTATGCAATTATCCGAAACTCGCCCACCAAAGTCAAGTATTCAACAAATGATTGTCAAACTAAATTGCTCTAGCAAAATCAATGTCTGATCTCTGAGCATTTTCCAGTTCTTCACAATCAAGCCCTTAGCCTGAGCTATCCCTTTCCATAACCAAGAAGCATTAGAATGAGAAAGAATGATCTCACAGGAATCCAAGTTGACATAATTTAGATGGCACTATGTTAATTTACATCAACTCATCAACACTAAACACAAAACGTGATTTTTACATTTTGAACTCAATATTTCCAAGTGTCCTAATGTAACACCATAAGTTATACTACTTTTTAAGTGTTATCACAATTTGATACAAAGAAAAAGTATTATCGCGATGGCCTTTTGGCCCCTCCTTTTTGACAAAAATTGAAGGGTAGAAAAAGTGTTAATTAACCACATTAGAAACACCTCAGTGGGTTTTCTTACATGTATATATAGAAAAAAAAAAAATTATCTTTAGATTTGAACTTTTTTTTTAAAGTATCCACAGATATGCACCACTTTTCCTGTAGTACCTATAAAACGCTAATAATAAGAGTATATATCTGTAGATATTTTTAAAAAGATGCCAAATCTAAAGATAATTATTTTTTTCTGTATATACATGTAAGAAAGCCCACCTCAGTGGACATACAACATTTTAGGAAATAAATTATTTCTAGAAACTTTGTTTACTTTCCAAACAACTTCATTATCTCTAAAAATTCCTCCGTAACTTCAAAAAAAAAAAAAATCTTCAGCGACTATTATAGTAGTATTTTTAGGAAATAGCACAGTGATACAATTCAAAATTCGTATAGCAAGAAGAAGCACCGAAGTGCAACATTGATAACAATTGAGACTAAAAATCATATTTAACAAAAAATATATGTACCACATGATGACGAATTGCAGTCACTGGTCCTCGAAATGTGTACCAAATGTTTTTTTTTTGTAGGGACCAAATGCTTAATTTTAATATTATCGTGTTTTCATTTACATTTTCAGTTTTCTAATATTTTTAATAAAAAATATGAAAACATCAATGTGATGTTTTCTAAATTAAGTCTATTTTCAAAAAAAACACATTTTTTATTTTTTATTTCACTGAAGATGAAAACGGAAAATGGACAAATTAAAACGCACCCTAAAAATTTTATTCTAGAACAAGAATCTCAAAATTTATCTAGAGGATGAAACGATGTACTTGATTAATGGAAGAGAAGAAGAATGAGAGTCGAATATTGCAGAGAGTGAGAGTCGAACGTCGCTGAGTCTGAAGGTTAAATTTGGGGCATCAGGGTAAGTAATTGAAAGATGAATTATTGGGTTAATCATAGATTTTATCCAACTCAACCCAACCCTTATTTGCATGGTTGGTTGACCCGATCAATATGACCCATTTATTAATTGGTTGTGTTGAGTTGGTGAGTTTGGATTAAAATTGTCACCCCTAATTTTACATATACTTTATTTTATTAACAATAAATTTCATATTACATATTTTATTTCTGCATTGTATTTGTATGATTTGTATCATTCAGCAGGCCATCTTTTTAAATGGGGAATAGCCTAGGATGTAATCGAGACTTTTGGGGCATAGGATTATGATGCCACCAAGTCTTAGCTAATCTCATACTGACATGTGGTGGCATTGATGTTTTTGTGTATTTGCAGTCAAGTCCCTATATTTTTTATAATTGTATTTTTATTAGTATGTCTAAAAATTTTATAGTTTGATTCTTAAAATTTATAATAATTATACTTTTAATATTTATAAAATTTTGTTTTTGTCCCTAAACTTATAATATTTACATTTTAGTATTTATATTTTCATAAAAAATAATTTATATATTTTTTATTTAGGAACAAAAACATAAAGAATTTATCAATAACAAATGAATAATAATTATAAAATTTAAATGTTAAATATAATTATAAAATTATTAGACATATTCAATATATAATTATAAAAGAATATAAAAACTTAACTGCAAATAATAAAAAAAAGTCAAAGATTCATTTTGGTCCTCTATGTTTCACTCAAGTTTCAAATTAGTCCTTTATGTTTCAAAAGTTTTAAATTAGTCCTTTATGTTTTCCAGAAGTTCTAAATTGGTCCTTCCGTCCAAATCCGTCAATTTCTTAAGTTAACTGCTGACGTGGCGTGTCGAGGTGGACACATAATCTCTCCTACGTGTATCAGATAGCTAACGTGACCTTAAACACACCAAAAACACCCAAACGGTGTCGTTTAAGCCAAAAATAAAACCATGATGAGAGGACCAATATGAAACTCTAATGAAATATAAAGGACTATTATAAAACTTCAATGAAACATAAAGGACCAATATAAAACTTCAATGAAACATAAAGGACCAATATAGAAATTGAATGAAACATAAAGGATCAATATAGAACTTTAATGAAATATGAAGGACAAATATAAAACTTTTGAGAAACATAAAGGACCAATATAAAACTTTTGAAAGATAAAGGACCAATTTAAAATTTGGGTAAAACATAAAGGACCAAAATGAGCATTTGACCTAAAAAAAAAATCCCGTGTGAACATCATGCATGGGATTGGCCAAAACCAAAGCCTTGATTGCACTCTACACTAACCCTATAAATGGAAAAATAAGGTATATTTAAGCTGTGTTTGGTAAGAAGAAATAAGAAAGTAAAAAGAGATAGAATGTTCTATTCTTTCATATATTTTTTTACTAAATAAATCTCAATTATTTTTTGTAATGTGATGAAATTATGTTTTTTCTTTACTCTTTATCCATTTTGATTTCATTTCCACTTTTAATGTAAGAGTAAAATAGTTATTTTATCTATTTTTATTTCATTTACATCACATTGACATGATATTTTTATTTCCTCATCTTTTTCCATTCTTATTCATATTCCCATTCTCTTCTTTTTGTTATCCTTATAAAACACACCCTTAAAATAAAACAAAAAATCCTTGTTATAATCGGTCATAGAACAAATATAGAATATAATCCTGCTCATTTTTCTTCCCATAAAAATATTCATATTCTTTAGAGACAAAATACTTTTTAGTCCTAAATTATTGGTCAAGCTACTATTTACTCCTCAAATTTGACAAATAATATTATTTAGTCCCCGAATTTGCAATTCTATCAACTATTTAGCCCCCTGACATTAAACCGACTGACGTGGCTGTTAATTGCTGATGTGACACTCTTAAGTACCCAGTCATATACCACCTTATATGCCACGTCAACTTTAACATTAGAAATTTTAAAAAAAAAAATCACCAAATCTCTTGAGCATGCCTTCATCTTCATCAAAGATCTTCATCTTCTTACTCCGCTTTCAGCACCACCAAGGCATATATATATATATATATATATATATATACTTACAGAACTCCAGAGACATAATAATGAATTCATCTGGTTCATCCCCACAAAAGCCATTGATTTTCCCTTCACAAGCTTGAAGAACAGAGTGGCATCAAACAGAGGAAGCTCACAATCATCAGGTCTCAATCTCTATTAAAAATAGTCTCTGTCGAATTTCAAACCCATTTTCCAGAAAATATGTCACATGATGATGATATGAATGATATTATGTATGGAACAGAGAGTAATATGAGGAAGATGAAGAATGGAAGCATCAAAGTTGTTTTTGGAAGAATCTTCTTGGCTGATGTGATATGAAGCTTGAATGAATCAATTCAATATGTTATATATATATATGTGTGTGTGTGTAGATATATAGGAAAGAAATATTTCATCACCATCATCATCATATTTTCTGGAAAATGGGTTCGAAATTTGACAGAGAGTATCTTCACTGGAGATTGAGACCTGATGATTGTGAGCTTCCTTTGTTTGATGACTCTGTTCTTCAAGCTTGTGAGGGGGAAATCAATGGTTTTTGGGGATGAACCAGATGAATTCATTATTGTTCCTCTTGAGTTATGTAATATATATATATATATATATATGAGTAAATTACACTGCCCTCCCCTAAGAGATGCTGAAATTACACTGCCCTCCCCTCTCGTTTGCAAAATTACACTGCCCTCCCTTGAGAGATCAAAAGTCATTACACTTTGATCCAAAACACCATTCTCCAATAAAAAAAAAGTCTAAAAGGTCAATTTTTTTCAACTTCCAATACAATAAATATTCATGACTAAATTACCCCTCACAAAAGAATAAAACTCTATAAAATGTGACCTATACATACTTTCATCCTCTTATAATAACATTGTTTCATTTTTTATTGTCTTTTATTATTTTATTAGTATTTATAGTAATTATTATTGTTAACAAAATAAAATTCTAAAAGACAATTCTGTAACTTAAAATAGTTTATAGATTTTTATATTAATAATGTAATGTAATATAAAACATCTATTATTTTACTTAATTTTCGATAATTAAGTTTAATATATATATATATATATATATTAATATATAATAATAAAATATATCAAAAAAATTTTGTTAGGTGTATTAGAATTCAGTTTTATAAATTTCGATGGAACATTACGTTAAACATTTTTTATCTTGTGTGAGGGTCAATTTAGTCATGAATATTTATTAGTAATTAATATTTATTATATTGACTTTTTAAACCTTTTTTTTAGTGGGAGAATAGTGTTTTGGATCAAAGTGTAATGACTTTTGATCTCTCAAGGGAGGGCAGTGTAATTTTGCAAACGAGAGGGGAGGGCAGTGTAATTTCAGCATCTCTCAGGGGAGGGCAGTGTAATTTACTCTATATATATATATGCCTTGGTGGTGCTGAAAGCCTAGTGGGAGTAGGAAGATGAAGATTTTTTATGAAAATGAAGACATGTTCAAGAGATTTGATGATTCTTTGTTTTTTTCTTTTAATGTTAAAGCGGATGTGATAGGGCACTTAACAGTGCCACATCAGCAATTAATAGTCACGTCAGATGGTCTAACGGTCAAGGGACTACATAGTTGATAGAGTTGTAAATTTGGGGACTAAATATTTTTTTTACCAAATTTAGGGACTAAATAATAATTTAACCAACAATTCAGAGACTAAAAAATATTTTGCTTATTTTGTTTAACTACCAATATTTAAATATTTATCAAACTTGATCTTAAATGATGAGTTGATATATTCAACATATATATTTTAATCCCTAAAAAAACATATATATTTTTATAACTAACATAAATAATTATATTCCCATATAAAGAAGTACAAAAATCACAAATGACAGCTTTTTGAATAAGTAGCTAATAAATGTTGTAAGAACCGAACCGGACAAAGACTCGGATAAGTGTTCGGTTCATGATTTGATCGGTTTAACCGGTCGAACCGTCGGTCGAACCGGATGACGCAATAAATAATAAATAATAAATATTCTTAATATATAAAATGACATCACTCAAATTTTAGGTTTCAATATACATAATTTTGAAGTTTTAAAATACATAACTTCTCAAAGTTTTAATTTTTAAGACTTGTCAAGCTTTGAAAGAACTTAATCAAACCAAATATTAAATTATTGATAATCATAACTTTAAAATTTTAATTTTTAAGACTTTTCTAATTTTAATTTTTAAGATTTCTCTAATTTCTTTTTTTTTATGTTATTTTTTCTTTTTATTTTTTAAAAAATAAAATTGGACCGGTTGGACCACCGGTTGACCGGTCCAACTCCGGTTAAATCCGGTCCAACTGCAAAAACGGTTTTTTGGTCCAACCGACTCGTCTTTGTATTCGGTTGGCGGTTGAACCGGTCGGACCGTCCGGTTCGATTCTTACAACATTGCTTTTAATCTCAACTTATATATTTTGATAAACCGAAACATAATTCCAAGCTAGAAAGTGAAGCCAATAAACTTTTGAAGGAATTTGTACTAACCACTGTCAAACATTTGTTATAATTTTAATTGTCGAATTTAATGATTTAAAAGTTATGATTATAAGTTAACAAAAATAATAATTTTGAATTTCTAACATCATTAATCACAATGCCGAAAAGGGAAATGATCACGTTTATTGGCCTCACTTCCGGGTAATAATTTTACTTCATGTGAAGATATTTTATATAGTCAATTTAGATTATTGAACTATTAAAATGTAATTTTGTTGTAATCTACGAGTTGTCCATATCATTCTTTTGGGTTCAAATACGAAAGATAGAGGGATTTGAAAGGTTTGAGGATAATATATCCAATTTAGCATGATCAAAAGTTGGGATAAAAGTTGAATGGTTTTCGTAATTTATTACTCATGATCATCTCTACATAAAATTACTCTCTATTCATTTAATATTATTTGTTAACATGAATAGACTTTTTTTTTTATAGGAATAGAGACTCATCTTCAATAGATTAAAAATTAAATTTTTATTAATATATAACAAATATATGAAAATTAAAATATTTAGAGTCAAAAGCTAACTTGCCAAAGAGCCCTCAATTGTGTTAGCACGTTAAAAGGTATGAAATGTATTATTTCAAGTATATAGACAATTTCGTTTTTGAAAGATTTGAAAGTGGTCAATTTGGTCCCTAAAAGATCATAAGTGTACAATTTGATCCCTGAAAGATTGTACCGTTACACAAATTGGTCATTCTGTCATCTTCAGTTAGATTCTCTTAATGGACTTGCTGACGTGGCACATTAATTGCACACGGGAGCCGTTAGTTGCTCAGTAGAACATGCTTACATGGCACAAGCTAAAATCCACCTCCAACTCAGCACAAAATGCAGTGTTTTGAAACTTCAATTTGCACAATTACACTAAGTTGGAGGTGGACTTTGGCCTGTGTTGACAAAACACAGCACAAGCTAAAATCCACCTCTATATAGCTTGTGCTGAGTTGGAGGTGAATATTAGCTTGTACCATATAAGCATGTCCTACTAAGCAATTAATGGCCCTCGTCTACAATTTAAATGCCACGTCAGCAAGTTCGTTAAGAGAATTTAACTGACGATGACGTAAGGACCAATTTGTGTAATGGTGCAATCTTTCAGGGACCAAATTAACGACTTCCGAATCTTTCAAGGACGTAGTTGTCGACCAATGATCAAATTTTGTAAAAAAAAAAAAAATCCTTTTTTAATTTATTAAATTAAATCTAAAGGAGTAAAGGTTATGTAATTTTTTTTTAAATATTTCTTAAATTTATTGCCTGCTAAGCGTTTGTCAGCGAAACTGTACAAGTCAATAAGAAGCCAAATCCAGCAGACACATAACACTTCGTAAAACCCCGCATTACCCCTCTCCTCTCCTCTCCTTCCTTACTTCCTTTCTTCTTCCTCCTCCTCCTCCTCCTCCTCCTCCTTCTTCTTCTTCTTCTTCTTCTTCTTCTTCTTCCTGGTGGAGAAGAGAAAGCCATGGCTATGGAACCTACCAAGGACCCACCATCACAGGCTTTTCTGGACACAGTGCAAGAAATTACCAGAATCTACAGATCCCTCCCACCTAGACCTTCTATTGAGCAAGTCGAAGCTGCCACTTCCACTGTGGAAACCGTGAACGGCGAGGAGAATATGAAGCTCGAAGAAATCTCACTGCAGCAACTCCCCCACGGTGTTCCCGAGGAGCTATTCTCTGTCTTACAAGACTTGAAGAAGACCGTCGTCTTGTTCCAGAGCCTTGAACAGAGGAGAGAAGCTCTACACCTTCTTCAACTCGACAAGATGTTTCAATCCTTCGATGATCTTATCCAGAGAGCTTCTCAATCGGTTTCCGGCGATGCTCGGGACGAACAGATACAGAAACATCGCGATTTAGCCGAGCCTGATGGAAGAATCGCGACCGATGTTGTTATTGGTGATCCTAGTCTGGTGAAGAGAAGTGAAAACGAACACGAATCGCAGAAATTTAATCTCAACGTTGAAACGGAATCCTCCGCTAAGGCGTCTTTCTCTGCTGGTTTGCCCCTATTTTTCTCTCTCGGCCTTTTTTTTCTCGGAAAATATCGCAATCGCATATTTACCTGGATTATTCATGGATTACATCTTAATTTAAGTCTAATTGTGCTCTTGTAAATTTTTCTCTGGTATATATAGAATCATTAGAACAATTAACAGTTTGAATTTGAATAGAGTGACCATAATTACTGTTGGATTAGTTAATTTACGAGTTGTCCTCTTTGTAAAAATCTTGTATTATCTGTTAAATTTGAATCAATAACAATCACATAAAGCTTGCTTCTATAATTTGCAATTCCTATCCTATTAATTTATTAGCTGAGCTAAACGCTCATGCTTCAATTTTGGGAATATTTTGCAGTGAGTGGAAACTCTGAGAAATTAAGTCTTATGAAAGTGGCGACTGTGATTGAAAATTGTGCTAAAAGTAAAGCAGAAATCCTAGAGCTTAGAGGGAAGCTAATGGAACAGATGGAATGGTTGCCTGTATCAATTGGGAAGCTATCTCATATCACTGAACTGGACCTGTCTGAGAACAGAATCATGGCTCTTCCTTCCACCATTGAGGATCTCAAGGCATTAACAAAGCTCGATCTTCACTCGAACCAACTCATAAACCTTCCACACTGTTTTGGGGAATTGATCAACCTCACTGATCTTGACCTACACGCCAA
This sequence comes from Senna tora, assembly GCA_014851425.1. Lineage (NCBI taxonomy): Eukaryota > Viridiplantae > Streptophyta > Magnoliopsida > Fabales > Fabaceae > Senna > Senna tora. The sequence continues at coordinate 16,918,843 of CM026270.1, read as the reverse complement.
CAGATTGAAATCACTCCCACCTTCTTTTGGAAACTTGGAAAATCTCATTGATCTTGATTTGAGCTCCAATGAGTTCACACAATTACCAGATACAATTGGGAGCTTAAGCAGCTTGAAGAGATTGATTGTGGAGACAAACGAGCTTGAGGAGCTGCCTTATACAATTGGAAATTGCTTATCACTCTCAGAGCTGAGGCTAGATTTCAATCAGCTCAAAGCCCTTCCTGAGGCAATTGGGAAGCTTGAGTGCTTGGAGATTTTGACTTTGCACTATAACAGAATCAAGGGGTTGCCTACAACAATGGGTAACCTATGCAATTTGAAAGAACTTGATGTTAGCTTTAATGAATTGGAATTTGTACCAGAGAGCCTGTGTCTTGCTGTGAATCTGAAGAAATTAAATGTGGGGAAGAACTTCGCAGACCTAAGAGCCTTGCCCAGATCAATTGGGAATCTTGAAATGCTTGAGGAGTTGGATATAAGTGATGATCAAATAAGAGCATTACCAGAATCATTCAAGTTCTTGTCCAAATTAAGAGTTTTTCGTGCTGATGAAACTCCTCTGGAGGTGCCACCCAGAGAAGTGGTCAAGTTGGGTGCTCAGGTACATGGAGTGCGTAAATTTAAAAGCATATATACAACTTGGTTCCTCAAAAAATTATATCTCTAATTTGATAGACTAAAACTGAAGTGTAACTTCGGTTGTTTTCTGTTTTTGATTCACCAGGAAGTTGTGCAATACATGGCTGATTTTGTGGCCAAGAGGGAAGAGAAATTACTGCCATCAAAGAAGAACAAGAAGAAGGGGTTCTGGTTCTGGTTTTGCTCAATATTTTGTCCTCGCCAGAGATGATTTTGAATGAAGGCTTGTTATTATGAAATTTGGTGTCAAAAGATATGAAAAGACTATTTTATTAAATGAGACTGCATTTTCCTCAATTTAATTGCGTCATTCTGATCTTGTATTATAAGAAAGCCTTGTCTTTATGTTGGGATTCATTCACTTTCCAGTGATTTGTAGTTTTCCTCTGTACCTTTTTAACCTTTCTTGCTATATTACTGCACTTGACTTGCTGGACTTTTGTGCATCTGCAGCTGCAAGAGGTAACGAATGAAGCGTGCAAGAATTTAACAAGAAATGATGAGTTGGAGCTAGCACAGAAAAATATTGAGTGCCATGTAATATAATACAGGTGAAAGCACGAAATTCAAACTTTACATTCATTTTTAATTTTAATTTGTTTCTATTTTTTTCAATCATTTTATCCTAAAATTTTTGAATTATAATCAACTTTTTTCCCTAAAGTTTTGAATTTTGTTTTGACACTTAATATTGTCAAAATTTTTTTATAAAAAATAATGACATAACATCCTACACGCGTAATATTAATATTAATTCATCAATTAAAACGATTTTATTTCTTTATAATAATGCCAAATCATTATTTAAAATAACATCTCTTTTTTCTCTTAAGAATATAAAGAAAAATAATATTATTTTGAGTGGTAAATTATCATTCATTGCATGTGTAATATTATATTTTTATTTTTTGTTATTAATTTGGATGATGTTGAATGTTAATAAATTCAAATTTGTGGGGATGAAATCGATTAAAATTCAATTTTTGAGAAAAAAGTGAGTGAAAAAAAAATTAGAGATGAAATTATTTAAAATTGATATAAAGTTTAGATTAAAAAAATATTTTTGCCTATAATATATATATATATGCATGGCTTGGTCTAATGAAATAAACAAGTTTTTCACCATATGAGGTATGAGGTTTGAATTTCTGCAAAAATAAGTATCACAATTTTTTTTATAAACAAATAAGTATCACATTTTTTATTTTTGATAAACAATAAGTATCACATTTTAGTTCTCCATCATACTTTAAATATATCTAATTGCTTTTACTACGAGAATATATGTGAAAAATCAATATATATATATATATACACACCATATACACACATGCAATTAAGGATATATGTTATATAATAATAATAGTAATAATAATAATAATAATAATAATAATAATCTGCCGTTATTAAAGTCTGACTTGTAATAAAAAAATTGAAAGAACGTTTAAATAATAAACGGGTCCATTTATGGTGTTAAGGTTGTGTTGTCCTGGCTTATGCAACCCTCCAATATTGAGACAATGATCAAGACTTTCAATATTTTTTCAGATAAAAAATAAAAACGTTCATAGATAAACCTATTTAATTATTTATGATGTACTTAGATAATTTTGAATGGTAAATTGTACGAGATTTGACCTAGACAAATAACAAGATTTAGATATACTAGTTCATTTTTATTGCTTTTAATATTTAATTTGTTAGCTTAATGTCAACATTTCGATCAATTGATTTTATTTTATTGTATTTTATTATACTAAATTGTACGCAACTTTTTTAAAAAAAATAAAAATGAGCTGTTGACAGTAAAAATAGAAGTATTATTTCACAAAACTCTAAACAAATATTAAAATGAAGTCAAAGAAAATGTGTTCATAAAGATATCTATTATCTAATGAAAAGGACATTGGTACGTATGTGTATGTGTAAGCTTTTCTTTAAGAGTGAAATTGCATACCATGATACCAACTACCAAGATGTTTGTTTGTTTTTATTGTATTAAGGTGGCGTTTGGTATCGGTAAGTGTTTTAGTGAAAAGTGGAAGTAAGTGATAAAAAGTATGTTTGGTATGCAGAAAAATGAAAGTGGAATGTAAAAGTAATATTGTTTGGTAGGGTGGGAAGAAGATAGAAAAATAGAAGATAAAAGTATGAAATACTCTTTTTGCCCTTACTTTTTTAAAAGCAATAAATTTTTTAAGGGCATTTTAGTTTTTAAACCAAACCTCACCTCACCTTCCCTTCACTTCCCTCCACTTCTTCAAGGAAGCAACCTTTCCACTTAGCTAGGAACCTTCAACTCACCTCACCACTTCCAAAACCATACAAAACACACTTTAATCTCACCTTCCCTCTAACCTCACCTCTAAGAGCTGACAGATGAGGTCAAGAGAGAGTGTGACTTACAAAAATAAGTGGTTAGATTCTTTGTACTAAACTTCGATCGCTAAAAGAAAACCCTAACTATTTTAAGTTATGAAGAGCTCAAGTTCATTAGTTGTAAATTATTGGATTTGTTTTGAGATTTGTGTCATCTTATTTTTTTAAAAATATTTTGGCACAGATCTCCAGACAAATCCAACGGTTGACAGATAGTGAGTTTGAGCGCTTGATAGCTCTATAACATTACCCAGAAAGAAAATAAAATTAAGATGGAGGGTAATTTTTTTAATATTGAATTAGGTATTTACCAATGTCACCTAGTGAATAATTTAGACAGAAGAGAATCATCCAGAGTAATCCTCTACATTTTTTGTGGAGTTATAAGAGAGATAGAGAAAAAGAAAAGGTCAAATGCCCATTTTGGTCATTTATGTTTCACCCAAGTTTCAAATTAGTCCTTTATGTTTCAGAAGTTTCAAATTGGTCCTTTATGTTTCCCAGAAGTTCTAAATTGGTCATTTCGTCCAAGTCCGTCCATTTCTTCCATTAAGTGATGACGTGACGTGCCGAGGTGGATATATCATCTCTCATACGTGTCTATTTAAGTTGACGTGTCATGACACATCATCTTCTATTCATCTTATGTGATGACATGGCATGACACGTCAGCTTAAATGGACACGTCAGCACGCTACGCCATCAATTAACTTAAGAAATTGACAGAAGTGAACGGAAGGACCAATTTGAAACTTCTATGCAACATAAAGGACCAATTTAAAAACTTTTGAAACATAAAGGACTAATTTAGAACTTGAGTGAAACATAGAGGATTAAAATGAACCTTTGACCAAAAGAAAATTAAGAGAGAGAAGAATTAAGAAAGAGAAAACTTCCCTTCTTTCTATCTCTCTCATAACTACAAAAAATGTAGAGAATTATTTTAGAGGATTCACTTTCAATTTAGACTTTTTATGCACATAGCTGTAATTTATTTCTTAAATTATAAAAATATGATATAAAATAATAAATTAAATAATGGGATGTTTTTTATTTCTTCATTTTCTCTAATAACCATGGTTTTTAAAATCGGACCGGGCATCGAACTGGTCGAGGCACTGGATCACGATTCACTGGTTCAATCGTGGTCGAACCAGTGGTAATTAAATATATATTTTTTAATTTAATATACTAAAATATATCATATTAAACATTAGTTACATACTTTATATATGTCCATCTCCACCTAAATATAATTAACCACAAGTAAAATACTATAATGAGAACAAGTTGCACACTTAACCACAATATCATTTCAAACTCAAGCCATAATATCATATCAAACTCTTCTAAGAAGTTCAATTATCAACATACCGGTTCAACTCACCTAGTACTCAACAATCAGCACACGCAAAACTAGAATCAATATGTCCACATACTAAATCCCAAATAAAACAAACTGACAATAAAATTCAATCATAATATTCGTTGACGTTAATTCCATCAAACGACACCAAGTTATGATCCAAAGAAGGATAATCGCCAATAGTTTCATTCTGAGATCCAGGTTCATCATCCACTTCCAATTTGCTCTTCTCTTGGTTGCGGTTGCTCTTGTGCTGCTGCTTGTGCTTGTGCGATTACATGGTAAGAGATTTTCAATTTTTTTTAATTTTAAACTTTTAAAAAAAATATATATCTATAATTCTAAACAAAAATATATATTCATAAAAAAAATACATGAAACAGCGTCATTTTAAGTCAAAGAAAAAAATTAAAAAAAAAAGTCAGAACCAGATGAACCGCGCAAACCGGCGGTTTGTCCGGTTCACCACCGGTTTATTCAAAGAGTGGTTTTATGGTTGTTCCGGACCGGTGTACTGACCGGTTCCCGATTGAACCGGCCGGTCCGGTTTTAATAACCATGCTAATAACTATCTTTAATTTTATTTATATTAATATGGTTGTCGGTTTTTTTTCCTCACAAAAACTTATTTTATAGATGATGTGATAAATTGGGAGAGAGAAAGTAAGGATAATGGATATGATAGTTATAACGAGAAGAATGAGACTATGCCCAAAGTGGGTTGGCACAAATTATTAAGGATTTGGAGGAAAGTTCACGCCTCCCCCATGGACGAGGGTTCGAATCCCCCTCAAGCCATCCAAAATCCTGCTTTAGTGGGCATCCCTCCCCAGAGAAATTCTCTGACACCCAAGGGCTAGTTAAGTAGTTGCGATTGGGTAAAACTGCTTGTGATTTAAGCCCGTGTAGTAATCCTTTGGGTTGGACCTCTGTTGGTCTCCCCAATATGTCAGTACTTGGAAGTGCCTTCCCTTACTACTATTAAAAAATGAAGAAGAATAATGAAGCTATGAGAGAGAGAGACAAAGATGACACTGGGTGATATGTTATTATGCACGTGCATGCATGAAGTCTCTACTATCTATTATTTTCCTCACACATCCTTTTATCATCATATATTTTTCTTGTATTTTTTAATTAAAAAATAAGTATTTTGTGAGTGTAATAACTTAAAAAATTTAACAATTATATTAATAGATATAATTCAAAAAATAGATTTTACTAAAAAAAATAAAAAAAATAATATATACGAAAAGTTTCACAAGACATTTTTTTAATTGTCAAAGTGTAATATAAAATAATAATTTTTATTTTTAAAACTATAAATTAAAAATTATAAAGTTGTCTTCTTTCTAATTCTTTTGATAATTACCATTATCACTTTCTCAAAATAAAAATAAATTACTATTATTCATATTTTCTCTTTTTCATTATCTTTATCCTTTTATAATTTTGTTTTATTTTTAATTATTTAAATGATTAATTATATATATATATATATATTAAAATTATCATTTTAATTTATAAATTAGGCAATTATGATAAGTGTTAGGGTATGTTTAGTAGATGAAATATGAATGGAAATAGGAATGAGTTTATTATGTTTTGTAGTAGAAAATGAGATTTGAATGAGATTGGGAATAGAATAAAGGTGGGTAAATTTTATCTTTATATTAAAATATTTAAAAAAAATAAGTGCAAAAATATAATTTCATTTACATTGTAAAAAGTAGGTTTTTATCCACTTTTTAATTTTTTATTCTTATCATTATCACTTTTCAAATCTTATTTTCTAATTTTTGTCAAACGCACTGTTCACGCTCCAATTCGCCATTAGCAATAGCAAATTGGGAATTTTTTTTCCAATTCGCCGTTGCTAACGGCAAATTGGGAGTCAACGCAATCTACTCCAATTCGCCATTAGCAACGGCAAGTTGAATTTTTTGAAAAAATTGATCCTACATGACGTGCTGACGTGTCCAATTCGCCCTTACCAACGACGAATTGAACTCTGTAAAAAAATTTTAACCTATTTTTTGTCAGATCGGGATCCCAATTGATCATTAAAAAAAGCAAGATGTGTTGAAAAGTCTTTAAGAGAGAGGGTGTGCCACATAAGCCTTCCATGTCAGCATTTAATGGCAAAACCAGACAGATGTTACGCTATAGGACCAATTTTGACAAAAAAAAATATTGAGGACCTTAAATAACTTTTTGAAACGTTGAGGACCAAAAGAGTAATTTTGCCTAAAAATTTCTTCTGTGTGAGAATTTGTTTTGGGTCAAAAGTTTTGGGTAAGATTTTGGATGCAACTAAAAGGCAGGCCCAATTGTAATTTGGGCCTCAACTAGTAAGGAAATTTTCATTTCTAATTCTGAGTCTCGGTGGATGGCCTTTTGGAAATGAAAACCCCAGATTTCTGAAACCTGACGATTCCACATTTTCACTTCCATTCCTTTCCTTTCCTCACTCTCAATCTCAAATCTCTGCGCTTGCATGAGCTGACCAGAAATTAGCCAGTTGTTTTCTTTCGACCTCCTTCTTCCTTGCTCTGCTGCAACTTTAGGTAACGCAGTTTCCTCTGTCGCATTAATCTGCTCTATTTTATGTAAGTAGAGACACCTGTTTTGGTGGAATCAGGTTTTGATGGTTCAGTCAAATTCAATCTAGGGGATCATTTGTTTGAATTAACCATCATGTACGTCGATTGATAATTATGATTGGCAATTTTGCTTTTGGAAGAGTTTATGTCTGTTTCGTAGTGTTGTAATGCACAAATTTTAACATCGATTTCATCTGGTTGGATTACTGACATCATAAAAGGGTATATAGACTACAGAAGTTAAATGGGCAGCCTGCCTTCCTGTGATTGATGTTTTCTTTTGATATCGATGGTGATTTTAACGATTTTTAACATGCATTGTTAATGTTTAAGTTCAAGGCTTTTCCAAATTCCAATGCATTCGCTGTTACTGTCAGTGCTGGCTATTGATTACATCTTGCATTTTATAGCTCAAAGCGTACCGGAATGGATGAGAATTCTGGAAGGCCTGAGGATAACACAAAAGTGTTTGCCAAGAATGCGGTCCATCAAAATTTGGATGTATACATATGGGACATGGATGAGACCCTTATACTGCTGAACTCTTTGCTGAAGGAATCATATGCAGAGGCCTTTAATGGTTTGAAGGATGTGCAGAAGGGTGTTGAGATTGGGAGGAAGTGGGAAAAGCTCATTCTAGATTTATGTGATGATTATTTCTTTTATGAGCAAGTAATGTTTGGCTTTTATGTGGAGATCTATATTACTTTTTTTAAAAGAACAATTCTGGAATATTAGTAATTTGATGTGGCATTTCTACATGCAGATTGAAAATTACAATCAGCCATTTCTTGATGTCTTGAGCCAATATGATGATGAGAGGGACCTCTCTGATTATGATTTCAACCAAGATGGCTTTGGTCCCCCCCATGATGATGCTAACAAAAGAAAACTTGCATATAGGCATCGAGTCATAGCCCAAAAGTACTCACAGGTAAAAATTAATTATAGCTTCTCCCTTCTGTTATTTCTATTTTTAAATGAGTTCAGTTTTCTTTTCAACCAATATGCTTTAAGGTTTGCTAAGTTGGCTAGATATTGATAATTTCTTCCTTATATAAAATTCGAAATTATTTGCCTAGGCATAGGGAGCTTAGCATTGTAAATGCGTGCTTGGTCGGTAAAGAATTGGTTGAGGATCTTTGGCAAAGATAAGAAGAAGAAACGTCATTAAAATGTCAAAATGATTGAATAAAAATTTAAAAAAGAGTAACCAATAGTTGTAATGGATGCTAGACAACTTTTCTACAAATAGTTCTAACTTCTAATACTGAATTGGACTACCTTAAAGTCTTAGTGCATTAAAAGGTGATGGATTTTTTTCTTAATGACTTAAACTTGAAACACTTGATGAAGCAAGAATTCAAGTTGCAGATAGGCTTAACTGAAATAAGTTGTGTCTCACTCTATTTACAACCTTATTCATCAGTAGTGCGAGCTAGTGAGAAACTTAGACTTCTCATTCTCATTTCAGGGGTTACAAAATCTTTTGGACCAAGAGACAATTAAACTCTGGGACGAATTGTATGAGACAACTGATGCATATACTGATAGATGGCTTTCTTCAGGTATCTTGACAATTCAATGATGTTAAACTTGTTGCTTGACTTGTTTTATTTATATATTTCATCTTTAATTTATTGTAGCACGGACCTTTTTGAAGGAGTGTTCGGGTGAAAATAAAGACACAGATTCCTCTGTTGCCTTTGGGAACACCAGCACTAACTCAACTGACATGAACTGCCAGCGTATAAATGTTCTAGTGACATCTGGATCACTGATACCAACCCTTGTCAAATGCCTGCTATTTCGTATTGACAACCTGATAATACATGGAAATAGTAAGTCAAGTTTTCTTTTCTGCACATCTCTTCAGAATAGACTTCTCATTCAAAACCTGATTACAATCCTTAATAACATACCATTCCATTACAGTTTATAGCTCATGGGATGTGGGGAAAAATGAATGCTTCCAATGGATCAAAAAGCGTTTCAACCACCCCAATGTACGTTTTTGTGTAATTGGAGATGGATGGGAAGAGTGTGAAGCAGCAAAATCCATGAGATGGCCATTTGTGAAGATCGATCCACGGCCAGGCACACCTTACAGGTTTCCTGGGCTCACCTTGACAACAGTGAGCCACTATTTTTCTGTGGTGTATGGAAGTCCGAATAACGAGAACGATGAAGAATAGTCCACAATCTTCCTGATGTCATCATCCCTTTTCTGGGATTCCAAGCCTGTACAAAAATTTCAAGCTCTCTTGCACCATAGCAGAAATCATGTTATTACCAGATGTGTGAACTGTGAATCAGTGGCATATGCTAATTGGTGTTGATGAGATTAAGGTGAACTATTTTTCTACCGTGACAATTATTAGATTGTAAGTTGTAGATGTTGCATTAAAATCATGTAGAATAATGGATCATTCTTCTCTCCTAATCATGCATTCAAGTTGTACCATCTCAAGGCCCTCCACCCTACGGCCTTTTGCTGCACAGTCCACCAAAGCAAGATTTGGAATTTGGAGCTTTGTGGAATTTGGAATAATTTTCACGCGTGGAAAATCCACCACATATGTTCTTGGATAAGTTAGAACAATGTGTAGATGATTTTATTCCATATGGTTTAGACTTTAGAGATCTCAATATTTATTATTAGACATGGCTCCAAGTTTCTGAAAGTTGATTCACTTTCAAGTTTCAAGTAATGTTAATGGTTTTTAATTTCAGTACTTTTAGGTAACAAAAAATATATTTTTTTAAAAAATAATGATGCCTTATTGTTTCTAGGAAATTACAGGAACTTTTAGATGTGTAAGGAAATGTTAATCTAAATTTTTGTGGGTGTTAGAAATATAAATTAGGCAAAATATCGAAATTGGATCCGGTGCAATTACTTCAAAACACACATTTTTACTTCATTTTTGAAGTACTAATAGGGACTCACACTAATAAGGACCTACCATGAATAAATTAGGGATTAAATTTTTATCAATATTGGCAAATATCATCGTCTTAAATGGATTAGGGACTAAATTGTTATTAATATTGATAAATAGTCTCACAAGGCTATTTAGTGATGATATTTGCCAATATTGATAAAAATTTTGTTCCTAATCCATTCATGGTAGATCCTTATTAGTGTAGGTCCCAAAAATTACTTCACAAATGAAGCCAAAATGTGTGTTTTAAAGTAATTGCACTGTAATAGCACAAAAGCTAATTGCACCCGATTCAATTTCCAAAATATCATCTACTTTGCCGTGGATATATCCTGCAGTGATATTCTGGAAAATGAATCATCTCTAGACTGTAATTTAAAATCGGTGAATTCTGTAATTTAAGTCGAGAGTTTTAGATCAAATTTATTAGTTAACAGGTTCTTGTATACAAGGCTTAAAGTTCAATGTTTTATTTTTCTTTTTAAAGTTTACTCTTAAATTTATGTTTCAATTTATTTGATGTTCAATTAGAGTCTTGAATAAAACATTTCGAAGAGAATTTATGTTTACAAGAAACATAAGAAGTTATTCACCAAAGAAACATAAGAAGTTTGGCTAAATTGCCCAGAAAAATAATTGACTTTGGAGTTTGATTAGTCCTTAATTTTAGAAGTTGATAAAAGACATAAATTCTTATGTAGTTTTGTGCCCACGTACTCCCTTTCTTTTCTTAACATTTTCTTGTCAAAGTGTTATTAATATTGTCCTCCCGAAACTTTAAAAATTTAACAAAAAAAAGTCCTCAAAAATAAAATTTTTGTTCAAAATACCCTACAAATAGGCTGACATGGCATGAGCAAGTGTTTGGATAAAAATATTAAGAGTGAATTATTATTTTGGTCCATATGTCTCAATTTAATACCTAAATAATAAAAATGTCAAATTTTGTCCCTAAAAAATGCATTTGTCTTAACTTAATCACTAAATGATGAAAATGTAAAATTTAGTCATTAAAATATGCAATTTATCTCAATTTAGTATTTGAAAAAGTTTCATTAGTTATGTTAATTAAGATTTTCATGGACTAAAATAAGACAAATTACATCTTTTTGGTGACTAAATTTGACATTTCAATATTTTAGAGACTAAATAATTGAGACAAATTGTATCTCTTAGGGAACTAAATTTGACATTTTCATATTTTAGGGACTAAATTAAAACAAATTATATCTTTTAGAAATTAAATGATAATTTACTCAAATATTTATAGAAGTAATATACCATACAAGCTAAATGAGGGGTTTTTTCCATCAACCTTTAAAGATTTTTTTTTCAAACCATTGGTATCCAGAAATTCACTAGACTTTGTCTAATGTGATTTTCCAATAGAAAATTTTCTATATACATAAGACGAACTCGAGATCTTGTTTAAAGAAAATGAAATACTTATCATTTCAACCAATTAAAAGTAATTAGTAAAATGTACAAACCTTTTTTAGTTTTTTACTAAAGTCTAGTAAAAAAATAGATTTGTATATCAATTTTTTCATCTAAATAAAGAACGCATGCAACATTGATTAATTTCCTCACCGCAAAATTTCTAATTAAGGGTAAACAGTTGACACAAAATACTTGCATACCTAAAAGTAAAATTCGATCAAACTCCATCACCAAGTGAACAATTCTATCAGGCCACACTCATGTGATTTCATGTCAAGTGTTTTTTTTTTTAATGAAGATTTCATGTCAAGTTTAATAATTTATATTTAGGGGACTTTTCTAGATTTCTTGCCTTTGTTCTAGATTTCATGTCAAGTTTGTCTTTTTCGGTAGAAGATTATACATTGGCACGAGCAATATATGCTCCAAATCCACCTCTTTCTTAATTGTTGTCTATTACTCGTTTCAGGCATTGTGTGGACTAATTTGTTTTAAAGATAAGATTATCCGATCCAATATATATGGATGAGGTAGGGTCCTTTTCTCCAAATGGACAATTAGTGCATTTATTAGTCCTGTGATTAAGGATATTTAACTACCAAAGGCAGACATGAGTTGTTAATATATCCTTTAGACTTCACAATTGGACATTTAAACCATTTTCATCATTATCAACTTTGGCTCCCAATGTTGACAATGACACCATTTTTGACATGTTCTTAAAACCACATTATCTACATAACAAGTAACATATGAGTTATAAGCAAAATCTAAAACAGATATTAAGCAATTTTTTTTGAAGTTTGTATTGTTTTATTGGAGATAATTCTGTCCGAAGAATTATTAAACACCAAAATGTGATTTTTCTGCGAAAATTCAAACTTTAATTCATTATATTGTGAATGATTAATTCATTTCACTAAATAAAATCCAAACATTAATTCATCATATTTGAATGATTAGTTCATTTCACTAAACATATCCTCAGCTAACTGTTGGCGAAATTATTTAAAGGTCAAAATTTTAAATTAGTCCTTTATGTTTGCACGAAGTTTCATATTAGTCCTTTATGTTTCAAAAAGTTAAATTGGTTCTTTATGTTTGCAAGAAGTTCCAAATTGGTCCTTCCGTCCACTTCCGTCAATTTCTTAAGTTAAGTGCTGATGTGTCATGCCACGTCGTCGCCACATCGTCACCACATCAGCACCATGTCATTACATATGATAGTGGATGATGACGTGTCAATGACGTGGCATGACACGTCAGCTTAAATGGACACGTAGGAGAGATGATATGTCCACCTCAGCACGCCACGTTAGCACTTAATAGAAGAAATAAACGGACTTGGACGGGAGGACCAATTTAGAACTTCTTGCAAACATAAATGACCAATTTAAACTTTTGAAACATAAAGGACCAATATAAAACTTCGTGCAAACATAAGGGACCAATTTAAAGTTTTGACCTTATTTAAATACAGTCCAAAATTTTAATTTCCCCAAGGTTTTTGCAATATCAAATAAAATACCATTATGATCTTTTGCCTCGGAGTCATACAGAATGTCTACTTTGTTTCTCGTGTAATTTTTATTTTTTATTTTTTTACATTGTTAATTTGTTACCAAACTTTTGTTAGGTGAATGGGATTTAGTAGGATGAAAATGTAGATAACAAGTAAGAAATGAATCCATCTTTGTGTAAAAGTACATGGGAATCTCAGTAGGTTTTGTTTGGGGGCAAGACAACAAATATGGTTATCAGCTGGTACGTAGTGTTGTTTCATCACTCTTAGCTAGCTAGCTTCTCTCTGGGCCAAACAGATCTAGAAAGAAACTACACAGCAAAAAGTTGATTCAATCCGATTCATGCATCCTCCTCGTTATATGTGCATGAACAAGTTTTTAAAAAATAGGAATTATTAACAAGTAGTAGCAACCAGAAAGCATATATATTGATACTGCAAAAATGAAGGATGCGTATGTAACACGCAATGTGTTAAAAATTATTTTGTTATTGAACCGAAAAATTTATCGAGAGCACTCAAATCAAATAACATTATAAATATAAAAATTATATTTTTATTTATGAATTTTAAATGTAATAAATATTTTATATGATTAAACTATATATATATATATATGAAAAATTTATACTCAAATCATAATTATTTAAGTATTTATATTATTTATATACCATATTAATTACTTTGTAATCATATGAAATTTAAAATTATATAATACACAATATATATAATCAAATTTAACTTAAAATTTGAAACTCAGACATTAAAAAAAAATGTTCGATTCACTCGTCAAGGCCTCACTAGTCATCTGAGCTAATGGATAGAAATGGACTGATGAGCAGTTGGATGGTTAATGGGTTCTTAAAACATTTTAATATGATTGTGATTGTGATATGAGACAAATAGTAAGAAATACATATATATATTTTAACTATTATCTTTTGGGTTCTAACTCAAAAAGAATGACAGATGAGAATAGATATTTTCTGGAACAATAAATTCCGCTCTATTTGAAAGATTATTCTGTAGACTCGTTTAAATGTAGGGTTAAGTACTTTTGTTGTTTTTAAAAGCTTAAATTTTATTGCAATGTTTATTTTTATTTTTAAATTTTTTTTGTTCATGTCTACTCCCAAACTTTTAGTTTTGTTCATGTCTACCCTTTTTATTAACACCGTTAACTTGTTTGATGGAATTTGCTGATGTGGACGATGAATGTGTATATCTTTTGTTATGTCATTGTCCACCTCATATTTAACTTTTTTTTTATTAAAAAAATAACCTAATCCAAATAAAAATAATAATTTAGGGTAAAAGTTTGATTTTTTTATTTGGATTAGGTTAATTTTTTTTTAATAAAAGTAAAAAGTTAAATGTGAAGTGGATAGTTAGGTGGTAAAAGAGATACACATTTATTATCCACGTCAGCAAATCATGTCAAGCAAGTCAACGGTGTTACAAAAAGGGCAGACATGAACAAAATTGAAAGTTTGGGGTAGGCATGAAAAAAAAAGTTTGAGGGTAGGAATGAATATTACAGTAAAGTTTGGAGACAGAAAAAGTACTTTACCCATGTATGAAGGTCTAAAATTTAAAAAAAAAAAAAAAGGAACGCGGAGAAAATCCAATAAAAGTACAGCTTAGTGGTCCCTCCTTTCTTTCTGGTCTTATGCTTAATGCTTATCTATGGACCTTGTTTTTTGGTTGTTTGTATTAATGTTGCAGCATTCACAAAAAGGAGTCTACCCATCATACATACCCATACCCCCTTTTCTTAGTGGTTTCCCCTTCTTGGATCCTCTCAAATCTCTTCTTTTTTCATTCTTTCCCTTTCTTGTCTATGCCTTTTTTTTTTTCATATTAATTCTATTCTTCTTTTTTCTCTATATTTTCCTTCTCAATTATTCTCATCAACTTTTAAATTATGGCTTTTAGTTATATTTCTGTTCTTGCTACATTTGCTTGCAAACAACCTTGTGGAGTGAAACCCAGAAAGGATAATCAAAACTTGATTAAGTCTTACCTACTAAATTACTAATTAATTACTAGTTCCTAGGTGAAGGAAATGTGACTCTTTTTTTTTTTTTAAAAAAAAGGGGTTAATTATTGCACCAGGTTGTTCAATGAAAATGAAATTACATTATGGCAAGAGTGGAACACATACTAAAAGTAAAGAGACAAATGATGGACCACAAGCTATAAAGGTCACCAAGCTTGGAGTTGTGTTCTACATCCACAGCACAGAGAGTGGTGAAAAATACTTAGGTATATATATATATATTGCATATATCTTGTGTCACATCATTTATATATTGGTTAATCACATTAATTTATTTATCATATAAATCCTCAAACCTAAAATATAAAAAATTAAATGAATGTTATTGATCAATACAAATATATGTGATTGCCCTGTTTGAGCAACGTGGCTCATCATACACCATCAAACTCGTAGAGAAGAAAAGAGGTGTGGCTATAGCTTTGTATCACTCACTCACGTGCATGCACTGTATTGTACACCAATGGAGAAGCCAAAGAGAGAGAGAGAGAGAGAGACGTAGGACCCAGGTTTCCTTCACAGGGTTGATCTTGATATGTCACCAACAGAAATGGTAGTTAATCACTTCAATATGATAAATAATATTTTATATTTTATAATGTTTCTTAACACTTCAATATTCTCAAACTTTACATTAATATTTTATAATGTTTTTGAATTTTTTTTAATAATAAATCTTTAAAGTTACAAATTACAATCGATCTCGTCTTAATATCTAATGTTATCTAAATTATTAAGAAAAAACGATGATATATATAACATCACGTATGTAACACTAATAACTCATTATCACTTATAATTGTTAGAACACACCAAAACAACGCCGTTTCTTCTTATTCTTTTTAATATGAATAAGTGATATCGTTTTAAGTAATGATTCAACATTAATATAAAAAAGGGCATCGTCTATGTGAAAAAATTATGTGCCATACGCTATATCATCATTTGTTAGTTGAATTTTAGACGATAATACGATAAAATTGATTGTAATTCAAAATGATTCTTGAGACAAAATTCATAATTCATAGACTCTTAACTTTTTAACACAACCCTCTCCTCTGGACTTTAGATGGACTGCACAGATATAATTAGAGTTACTTCTGAGACAAAATTAACAAAAAGACAAAATTTAAAATTAATATAAAATTTGGAGACAAAAAAGTAAGTTTACAGTTGCTATCAATAAAAGATAACACAGAATGAAATGAAGGTGAAAATAAAAATGGTCTTTTTACAACACACCTTTCCTAACTCTATTTCTTCCCAATACCCACTTATATGATATCTTCCTCTCTCTCTCTCTCTCAACTTCATCTGTAGCATTAGCAAGTATAGCCTAAGCCAGGGGCATGTGTTTTCCCCACTTCCCCATTATTATTATTATTCAATTAAATTTCATTTCTTGTGAAGAAGAAGGGCCTCTTGCTTCTCCTCTATATACCTTCTTAATTCCTTGCATGGCTTTCTGAGCCCAACAATTCTGTATCATCTTCCTCTCAATTTTGTTCAATTACACAGGTTTTCATCATTCTCCTCTTTCCTCTGCTTCTCTGGTGGGTTCTAATTGGTATTTATTATTAATGCCAATTTCCTCTTGTTCTTTTTTTGGCAGGAGTTGTGAAGATGGGAGAAAAAAGAGATTTGCTGTGTGTGTAGATATTGGGAAAGCTAAGAAAGATTCATCTTTTTGAGAGTTTTTGTAATAATGCCAGTTCCACTTGCTCCCTACCCTACACCCCCGGCTCCATATACGCCTCCTCCACCTAATGGTAATAACTCTAATCTATCTTGCTTTACTCATTCATGTAATTCCTTTCTGTTTGGTTGCTGAGAAAATACCCAAGAAAGAAAGAAAGAAAGAAATCTTACAACCTCTGGATTTTGTGGGGGATTGATAGATGGAAGGGAGATTTGGATTCTTTCAATTTAGTTTTCTACTTATTATTAATTGCCGTACGAATTAAGTTATGCTTCCATTAGCTAATATGATTATGTGTTTGATGAAATTCCTCAGTGACTTTGATTTGTGTAGAGTTATTCAATCAAGCCCAGATTTCTCACCTGGTGTAAATATTAGACTAAATTATCATTTTAGTCACTGGAAGATGCAATCTGTCTCAATTTAGTCCTTGAAAAATGATATTTTCAAATTTAGTCCATGAAATATATAATTTACCTCAATTTAGTCCCTGTCAGGGACTAAATTGAGACAAATTGCATATTTCAGTGATTAAATTTGATATTTCCATCTTTCAAGGATTAATTGAAACAAATTACAATCTTTAGCTTTTACTTTTTTTGTTAGGCGTGGTCGGTATCTGGACCCTATTATCTGGGACCGACTAATCCTTGACTACAGGTGTGTTATGTGGGGATCGAGCTCTTCCCATATACTCATCCTGTGTTGCCAACTGAGCCACATGTTGTAGGTAATTTATTTATTTGACAGTGAAACTCACAAAGGAATGACATAGTGAAAACTTGGGTTTGTAAGGAGGAGGTGGACAGAGTCAGCTAGTGTGTTGTGGGTGTAGAAACCTTCTGATGTATCCAGTTGGAGCATCCTCTGTGTGCTGTGCTGTTTGCAATGCAGTCACTGCAGTGCCACCTCCTGGTATATATATATATATGCTCTCTTCTCTCATATCTCTAATACACCTTTTCACACTTCATTTCATCATTTCAATATGATCACAAAGCAACCTTTTTGTGTGGTTTAGGCACAGAAATGGCTCAGTTGGTTTGTGGAGCATGCCACACCTTGCTCATGTACATCCGAGGAGCCACTAGTGTGCAATGCTCTTGCTGTCACACTGTCAATCTAGCTATGGAAGGTATTCAACTGTACAACAAACTTCGGTGCAGTTCTTATATCTTTTTTGTTGGGATAAAAAAACTGACGTCTTTATAGTTTTTTCATGATTGATTCTTTTTTAATAAAAGAATTCATATGTCTATTGGAAGAGATTAGTTTCTCACGTGTCGAATCAGGATTCAAATATCCGTTAAGAGAGGTATTTACATTGAATAGAAAGATGCCTGTAGAAACCAATATATATATATATATATATATAGACATTGAGAATCAAACATGTTTTTGTATTGATCTACTATGTTGTTGTTGTGAACTTATGACAATAATATTCATGTGAATTTGTGACAGCAAATCAGGTGGCACATGTCAACTGTGGCAACTGTAGGATGCTACTGATGTACCAATATGGAGCAAGATCTGTGAAATGTGCAGTCTGCAATTTTGTAACATCAGTTGGGGTCAGTACAATACAATCTCCTAATTGACTAATTCCTTAATAAATGGATTCTCCTCTTGGAAAATTAGGAAACATATATATACTTGTTAAATCAATACTGGTTACTAAAGATCTGTTTTTTAAACTGCTTCAAGATTGCATACTTCTGCTGTAAATGATGGATAATTTGCCTTGTCAATGGTAATCCATGACCATATATGTTTTGCTTTGGAGAGGGAGGAGGAATAAAAATTACACTAAATTATCATTTTGATCCTTGAAAAGTAAAACTTATCTCAATTTAGTCATTAAAAAGTAGAAATACTAAATTTAGCCCCTGAAAGATGGAAATGACAAATTTAGCCCCTAAGAGATACAATTTGTTTCAATTTAATCCCTGAGACTAGGAATCTCTGATAACTGATAGAAAATTTCTTGGGGACTAAATTGTAACAAATTGCATATATCAAAGACTAGATTTGATATCCATATTTTAAGGACTAAATTGAAACAAGTTGCATCTTTTAAGGACTAAATTGAGACAAATTGCATCTTTCAAGGACTAAATTGAGATAAATTACATCTTTCAGGGACTAAATTTGGCATCCATCTTTTTAGGGGCTAAATTGAGACAAATGGCATCTTTCTAGGGCCAAAATGATAATGTACTCTTAAATATTTAATTTACAAAAAAGGCATTCCTCTATATATATAATGAGTTAAGTTATATCTGAATTTGGTTATGTGATGTTAATAAATGATATTGCAGGCCTCAGCAAGCACAAATGAGCAGAAATTCAGCGTTTAAAATATATTTTATATAAGGGAGTTAATTGTAAGAGACTCTACAACCTCGGTTTTGCTTGTTAATAAGTGAAAATCAGAAGGCAGAGGATGATTTATTCTCTTAATCACATGTATAGAGTTCCTTTTCCCTTTCGTGATGATATGATTAAGTGATTTTGATATATATATGTTGGGTGTATGAAGAACTATTTATGATAAGATTTCTGATTCCAAAATCTACTTGTTTGAATAAAGTAATTAAGCTTCATTTTCTCAAGTCGGTGGGCTTTTTTTGAAAATTCACATGATGGCTGATTTTGACTTGCATGCATAATTTTTCACGAGTATTCTAGAGCTAGACACACCAAGAATTGGATAAATATTGTGCACGCATAAAAGTTCGATACTAATAAATTTCAGTATATTTTTTAATTATTCAGTAATATTTATTAATATTAATAAAAACATAACATTAATAAGAATTCATCTTGAATATATTAAGGACCAAATGAGATGTACTAGTGTTCAATACTACTATCTAATATCTTCTCCTTATCATCAAGTTCTTGATCTGCCTGATCTTCATCTTTATCTTCTTTTTTTCTTGGGTTGACCACATTAATCACTAGATAATATTTTCCCATTAATTTAGTCACTTTGGTGGTTAAGCGGATTTAATTGAGTAGTTGATCTAGTATGACAAATTCTTATATAATTGATACTTGATAAAATAATCATGTTTATTATTAAGAGAAATTGGGCAAAAAATCATCTATGAATTTAATTTAGTGATTATAGTGCTTTAATGTTTTCTTTTTTGGATACTAGTTACTATCACTTCATCATTTTAATGGCTACATAAGCATTCTATTAAGCTAAATTGAACTTACTAAAACTGAGAAATTTATACTTTTAAAGGAAAATTTTGAAAGTTTATAAAATTATATTAACAATTTAGTGATTCTTTTTTTTTAGTCTTAAAGTATTAACACTATACAATTTAGTCTGATTTTTTTCCCTCTTTAGTTTTGAAATATTTATATTATAAAGTTGAGTTATTATAAAATTTAGGGTAAATATCTTTGCTACCCCCAAACTTTACTGCAACATTCATTCTTGCCCCCAAACATTTTTTTATTCATGCCTACCCTCAAATTTTCAATTTTGTTCATGCATGTCCTTTTTGCTAACACCGTTAACTTGGTTGACGGAATTTGCTGACGTGGACGATGAATATGTATTTTTTTGTCATGTCATTGTCCACCTCACATTTAACTTTTTAATTTTATTTAAAAAATTAACCTAATCTAAATTAAAAATATTTTAGGATAAAAGTTTGATTTTTTTAATTTAGATTAGGTTAATTTTTTAATAAAAGTAAAAAAGTTAAATGTGAGAAGTAAAATGAGGTGGACAATGAGGTGAAAAAAGAGATACACATTCATCGTTCACGTCAGCAAATTCCGTCAAGCAAGTTAACGGTGTTAGTAAAAAGGGTAGGCATGAACAAAACTGAAACTTTGAGGGTAGGCATGAACCCAAAAAAAATTTGGGGACAAGAATGAACATTGAACAAAATTTGAGGACAGCAAAATACTTTACCCTAAAATTTAAAGTCTATACCTAGAATTAATGTGTTGTAGTTAAATTATACAGTACATTATCAAAGAAGAAAAATATATGTTGAAAACCATGCAATACAGTATTAAGAAAGAAAAAAGAAATCCAAAACTCAATGTTTAGTACTTGAAGGTGAAAAAAAAAAAAACATAGTACAATCATCTTTAATTTTTTGAAGTGGTCAAAATCCATGGTCTGGATTGTGGAAAAACTGTGTGCATATGAAAGAGAGGACGAGAGTTGGGACATAGCATAAGTTTTGTTGAAGAATGAAGAATGGCATAACAAAAGCAACCTTTTTGGTAGTTTTCATTCAATCATGTCATTTTCAATCTCTTACACTGAATTTGGAAGTGTGTCATGTCAATGCTGGAGGATGTACCAAAAATCAAACACACTCAAATGATCTGGACACCTCTCTAGGTACGTTTAGACTTTAGTTTCATAATTAAAGAGGAAAAGAAAAAAAAAATTAATATCTTTCTTCTATATCTTCACTTTATTTAAAAATTTGAGAATTGGAAGTAAAATAATAATAATAAAATAATTTTTACTTTTTTATTTTTTTTAATTTAAAATATTTTAAAGAAGTTATCAGCATATTAAATAAAAAAATATATATAAAGATTAGTTTTTTCTTTTTTTTTCTTTCTCTTTTCTTCTTAATTGTGAAAATATATATATGAATGGGTCGATGATGTAATTTGTTGTATCATGCAATGAGTTATGTGATACAATTATAGCCTGTGATCTAATTACATTGCGTGATACAATAAAATAACAAGTGTCATAATTTTATTGGTTAAAATTGTATTGTATGTTACAATAAATTCTATCATATGGTCCATAAACTGCCACGTGTCCCATATAAGATTCTCTTGTTTATACTCATCACTCCTTTAAGTTTTGGAATTTATATTGTTGAGATTTCTTAATTTATGCCCCACATTTACAATAATTATACTTTTTGCATTAGATTTTTTTTTTAAGTTTTTGTCCCTAGACTTATGATAATTATATATATTTTTTCAATATATTTTGTTTTAGGTTTAAATTAATAAAATATAATTAAATAATAAATTATTTTTTATAAAAAAACTAAATACCAAAAATATAATTATTATAAATTTAGAGGACAAAAGCATAAAAATGTTTTTAATGTTAAAAATGTAATTATTGTAAATATGGTTGTTTGAATCAAAATATTTTTAGATATATCAAATATACAAATTCCAAAAATTAAAAGGCCAAAAGTGCAAATAAGATAATCTTATCTGGGACACGTGGTAGCTTTTGGACCACACATATTTGACCGCATGCATGCCTATAAACAGTACGATTATATAATGGAATCACCCCTCTTCTTAATTATTGATTCTGGAATTTTTGAATTCAAATCTTTTGAAATATAAATTTCGTTAAATGTTGAAATATATTATTTTTATTCATCAATCAATTGACTAGTTAATAACAAATTTAATTATTATTTCTAATTAATATATAAACAAAAAGAACTTCAATTATTCACAAAAATTACTTTTTAAAAATCATTTCTATAGAATCTTTAAGTCACATTCACTCCATAGAATAGATAAGAAAAAGAAAACAAATAAAAGTAAGTGGGGTTCGTCTTAATTTTTTTTTATTTAAAAAATATATAAAATATGTATTATATCTTTTAATTTGACATAATTTTTTTTTTATTATTTTAAAATAAAAAGTGGCAATTTTAACCAATATTTTTAAAACCGGATCGGTCGAGGCACTGGTTCACGGTTCAATAGTCGAACCGTGGTTGAACCGTGGTCGAACCGGTGGCATTTAAAATATATATTTTTAATTAAATATACTAAAATATATCATAAAAAAATTATATATTTCATAATTATATGTTTCCATCTCGATCTAAACATGATAAGAAATAGAACAAGTTGCAAATTACCACAATATCATATTAAACTCTTCAAATAAGTTCAAGGATCAACATATTTAAGTCTCAAATCTTATCACAAACCCAACAATAAATACTGAAATAGAACAATCCTTACAACTACAAGTCACAACAAATTTTCAATAAATATTAAATCATAAACAACACAAATTTAAAAAAAAAAAATGAACAACCGGTCGAACCGTCTAAACCACCGGTTCTGACCGGTTTTATATCTGACCGGTTCATTGGTTATTCCGGACCGGACTGGCTGGCGGTTTACCGGTTTTCCGGTCCGACCAGCCGGTCCGGTTTTCAAAACAATGATTTTAACACATTCCTATTCCCAAATTTTTTACTATCAAACACAACTAATGCATTCCTATTCCTATTTTTTTTCACTTTCTCTTTACATTTCTACGTAAAGAACGTGCCCTTACTTCCAATCATAAAACAAAAAGGTAAAATACTATTTAGTCCCTGAATTGTTGGTCAAACTACTATTTAGTCCCTGAATTTATCAAAAATACCATTTAGTCTCCGAAATTTGTAACTATGTCAACTATTTAGTCCCTGAATTTGATAAAAATATTATTTAATCCCCGAATTTGTAACTATGTCAACTATTTAATCCCCAAACTTGACAAAAATACTATTTAATTCCCAAATTTGCAACTTTGTCAACTCTAACGGGTAACAATCGATCAGGAGACTAAATAGTTGACAGAGTTACAAATTCGGGTATTAAATAATATTTTTACCAAGTTCGGGGACTAAATAGTTGACATAGTTACAAATTCGGGGACTAAATAGTATTTTTATCAAATTCAGGGACTAAGTAGTTGACATAGTTACACATTTTGGGGACTAAATAGTATTTTTGATAATTCAAGGACTAAATAGTAATTTGACCAACAATTGAGGAACTAAATAGTATTTTATCTCTAAAACAAATTAAAAATGTCTCCCTCATTTGAAGGTATTAAGGCATGCATCATTATTTTCTAGGCTACCTGTCTCCCAACTTCTTTACTCTATCTTGCAGCTATTCTAATCCCACTATTCTGACAGTTCACTTCTCTTTTTCACAGAGGACTAAGGATTAAGAATACTTTCTTCATTTAAAAGGTTTCATCACATTCTTGAAGAATGGTATATATAGGTATAGCTACCTGCAAAGGAGGAACAAGGGGAGGGGGAAGAACTAGCAAAATAACATTTAAGTATTATTTATAAGTGGATTGGTGAGGTGGAATTGTGATCATATATCTGAGTGCTATCCGTCGAAAAAGAACGCTTGACATATGTGTATAACAAGTTTGTACAAAACTAATTAATAGTGTCCGTGCAACAATAACAATAGAACAGATAACGTATAATGATGTTGAATAAATTGAACTAGGGCATTATTATGGTTAGTCTATATATTAGATGGGTTGGTTAAATCAACAAACAAAAGCTTTGAATTGATTTTTGGTGAAATGTGCTAATGCCTGCCTAGTATCGAAAGGTCAAGGAAGTTAGTGACAGGGGAGTCGACAGGATCGAAGCTAGCTGATGTATAGTATTTTTACATGTTAACTCGTATACAAGATAATGTATAAAATAAATTATCGTTTTACACATTAATCCACATCTAGATTAATGTATAAAATAAATACATTTCAATACTTTACAAAATTGGCACTTATCCAATTTTGACTAAATCCTATTACTTTATCACTTTGCATACAAGGGTTGTGGTTGTGGGACCTTGGCCATGGGTCAATTTGTTTGTAAATTTCAGCATATTGTTGTGGAGAGGACCACAAAGCTATGAATGGAATATGCTATTGATGCTAAATAATGAAATCATGGAGATAGAGCCCTAATCATTCAGTGGAAGAAAGATTGTGTTTGCAACGTGTGAAAAAGATCAACCATGTTAGTGGCTACCCCTTTTGTCTATGCACTACATCATAGCTTGACTGCAATAATGAACACCAAAGCTTAACTTCATTTGGGTGCAATGAGGCAAACAAATTCTCACACACGCTACTCACCACCCCAAAATACCAACCTTACTTCTTAATCAAATATGTCTTCAAGCACCACCAAAATTGCCTCTAACTAGAGTAGCAAATAATTTTTGTTTCTTTTTTTGAAAAAAAACCCATATCCTACCTACCTAGCTTTTTTTAACAATTTTTTTTAGTAACTTTTATTGTACATATTAAAAAAAAAAAAACTTATATCTTTGTGATGTAAGTTCTACATCGGTCAGAACCCTCTACAGGTAGTTCTCTTTAGTCGGCCAATTCTCAACAAAAGCGCCAATTGAAACGATTATAAAGTCCTTGGAGAACCACCCCCAAAAGTTAACTGTTGGTGTTAGAGTCCAATGTCTTATAAGGCATTTCTTTGATTATAGCCTCTCTGACGTGGGACTTGTATCACTTTGCCATAAGGTTCACTCAATCATATGCTTCATTTACACTCCCTCTCTTCTATGATTGATCATATAAAAGGTGGTATTCTATATTCTCTCTCTACTATAATTGATCACTTAAACACTTTTTGTCACTTGTCTTATTTATATTAAGAAACTTTATAACAAAGATATAAGAAATCTTACTTAAATTTAATGGTTAAAAATATTAGATGTTGATGTTACCGTAAATGGTCACAAAGTTAAAAATATGATCAATTGAGATTGAGGAACCTGAAAAAGTTCATCCCCTGTTCCCTTCTTTGACGAACAAGTTAATAACTAGAGAGCGAGTGAAACTAAGAGAATAGTTGAAAGATGCATGAGAAAGGACACAACCTATTCTTATTAAAAATAATGACCTAGGAATTTAAGTGATGAGACCAAGACCAATGGAGTAATGTGAGATAGTCACTGTAAATATCAGGTGTAATATTTAAAAGTATACTAAACTTTGAATGTTCACCATAATAGTAATGTCTAATTTTCTCTTCAATATCCTAATAAGTCGAAGAACTGTGAGCACTATTTATGTCAATTCTTTAATGTTCACCGTAAAATTTGAAAGTCCTATTCTGTTATTTTGTCATGTTCCAAACAACGAAATCTAAACATATTTTTTTAGTGTTGCACCCAAGCTAGCTGTGATAGTAACACCAACACATTACAGTGTTTGTGAGAGGTAGGAGACAACTAACATAATTGACAGATATAAATAAATGGAAGAACAATGTGAATATTGAATTGAAACAGTGGGAGTTTATGAAACAGAAGAGGTTAGGATACGTGTACGGTCTGGAATGTATTGCTCTGTTCATTCCAATTCTTCCATCAACATGTCAATAGCAGTAATATATTATAACAAGAATTAACATTAGATTCATCTTTTCTCACATATGTAGTTACTTCTTGGACTCCATTCTCAAAATTTTGGATTCAAATGTTGTGTATAAAGAAAGTTTTTGTTGGTCTTATGAAATCTTAATTAGTTTGAGTCAGAATAGTCAAAGTCTAATAGACTTTTAAATACAGATTATTCAAACAAACAAAAAATCATTAATTTCTTTTTTTTTTTCTTTTTCCGAAAAAGTACTTTTTGATTCCCAAATTATAGTCCCTATCAATTTGGTACCTAAAAAGTTTTTTCTATCAATTTTATCTTCAAACTTTTAATTTATAAGTAATTTTGTCCTTTACAGAGAAATAACTAGAATTACATATATATTCTCTACAAGAAGTCATATTCTTCCCATGGTTGATGATAAAATTTGTGAAGTCGTGCCACCTTATCACTTTGCGTCACTCAAATTGAGAGACATGAATGTTGTAAGAAAAAAAAAATCACATTTATTACGGTTTACATGTTAAGCAAGTCATATTACATGTTAAAGTGTTAAACAAGTCAAAATTAAGGTAATGAGTTGACTAAATTTGTACCATCTACATTGAAAACTACATGAATAATTATATTTATATTTGTTATTAATAATTTAGATAAAAATCTGAACAAAATCATTTGTAAATTAAAAATTTAACAACACACTTCACAGCTGAAGGTTTTGCCTTTTTATTTCTTTTTTCTGTTTACAAACATCATGGGAACATGCTTCGAGTCGATTTATGTATACTGATAGCTTCATATGTATGTAATATATTCTTTAATTTTTAAAAAATAATATCAAATAAAATAATATTATTATATTTTTGAATAATAAATTAAATATTAAAAATTATTATTTTCTCACTTTTTTTTTTTTAATAACTACCAATCATATCTATTTTTTTAATCCATATCTTTCATCCTATATTTTTCTTGTATTAACTCTTCCTTTGCAAGTTCCATTTTCTGATTATATGATAACTGATAAGCTCATAGTAAGTAGTAGTCTCTGAGTTGCCTCTATCTTACTTCAACGTGGCAGCCAGTGAGCGGAAATAGCCCTGCATGTTCAACAAGTGGTGCCCAACGTGCCCTGCTTCCATCTCTTTGGTGTCTCAAACCTCTCATCTCCTCTTTTCTCACCACCTCCATCCACACACACATATATATACACACACATAAACACTACCCTTCATATTTCATTCTTTCAAGTAAAGCAAGGAAGGACGCTCACACTCACAGAGATGCAATCTTCAAAGGAGAAGCTAAGCAATATGGCCAGTGCTGCCAAGCAGCATGTGGATATCTATAAGGCCAAAATAGACGAGAAGGTCTGAATCCTATTTTGAGCTTTCCCATGTCTATGACTATAACATACTCCAAATTTTCTTTTGCTCAACTTAATCTTATGCATCAAAACAGCATGATTGTAACTGTAAGAATAGAAAATTCAAGTATAATTTTTATGTGTTTGTCACTATAATCTTCAAATTGAGAAACTTGTTTGCAACTTATATTAATTGAGTGGTGCAGGCAGAGAAAGCAACGGCAAGAACAGGGGAAGAGAAAGTAATAGCACATGAACGAGCAAAGGCTAAGGAAGCCAAAGCAAAGATGGAGCTGCACGAAGCAAAAGCCAGGCATGCCGCCGAGAAGCAAACCGGAAAGCAGTCGCATCTCTTGGGCCGCCAGCCGGTGGCGGCACCGCCTCTTGTCGGAGCTCACCAACAAGGGCTGAACCAGCCAGCAGCTTATCCATCCTATCCACAAGGAGGAAATTATCCCATCAACAAGCATATTTAGATATCATGTGTCGCCCTGTTTTTTGCTTTTGTGGTGTTGTTTGAGTTTACAAGAGGGTCTGCTTTTTAATATGGTTCCCTCTCATGTATTTGAGGATGGCTTGTATGATCTTTTAATTTTACTAGACATAACGTTATGATCTATACCTTTTACCAAATCTTAATTTGACTTCATTCATCAAATGTAAAGAGTCAAACCGTTAACAGCAGCAGTTTGATTCTAGAAGTAACAAACAGGTTATCACAATTAGAAGCAAAAAATAAAATAAAACAGAATCAAGCATACCTAAATACTCTATTTGGAAGTTTTGTCGCTTAAGTTTCTGCTCACCCACATACCTTGCACATTATTTAATCGCTGTACCCAAAAACTTCATCAGCTAGACCTGAATTCTTGATGCAGTCTATGTGCAACTGGATTTGACAGCTTCAATGTCTAGTAGAATAAAAAACTCCAACTTTCTCACCGTGCAAAGGTCATTGAAGGATGTGTTTTTGACTGCAGGTTCTTCAATTAAACAGAAACGAAACAAATGAATCAATTTTAGAGTAAGACCTTCATACCCACTGTAATTTGCCCTGGTGTTCCACGCACTGCTGAAGTTTCCCATCTGCTGATAGGACCTGTCTCTTCACTATCACCGGCCTGGTATTATACTTCACTTCAAACTTCGCCACTGTTTTATAGGATTCAGGAGAAACCTCATCTAGGAATTCCTCTGCTACATCTCCATCTTCATCCATCCTAAGGCGCTTTGCATACCAGCTCAGACCCTGAAGAAGAGAAACATCAATTGCCTGCCAGTGTTAAATGACTTGACAAAGGAAAGTTCATCTATAACTCATGCAACTTCCATAATTCAAGTGACCTGAGATTATGCATGCATCCAAATTCGAAGGTACCACTATCAGAGGTTAAAAAATGCATTCCAAAAAAGCATATAAACCGGTATCATCATGTTTTTCTTTTCTTTTACTATGTCCAGGTTTGTTTGGGAATTAAGAAGGGAAGTAATTAGAGAGAAGGAGAGGGTTAACTTTTTATATGTCCTTTCTTTATTTGGGTGTTTACCTCCTTCAAAATACTCTAATTTGGGGTATCTTGAATTTGTGATAAAAAGGAGGAAGGATAATGGAAAATTAAGGTTTTTCGTCCAATTTTCATCTTCTCAAACGAGAAGATATCTTGAAAGTCTCTCCTCCCTTTTCCTTCTCCTCCTTAATCCCCAATCCAAACCTACTTAGGTGCCTAAAGCAACAGAAGTTTTTATCTCAGGATCTTTAGGCGCATAAAGTAGAGGCAACTGCCATATAAACAACTAAATTGAAATAAACCTGAAGGATTGAAAAACTAAAAAATAAAGAACAAAACCCTGCGCATGAAAACATCATCTAACTCTTTCCTCCTCTCTCTCCCCATTGTCCATTGGAACTTAGGTACCATATCTTTAAATTGTCAGATTTTCCCAGCCTTAAGCACATCGAGATGTTACAATGCTTACACCATATATCATCTGCATAATTCCACTGAATTACAGCTATTACAAGCAAAGATAAACGTGGCCCATCTCAATTTTATCCATATGTAAGCATCTTCAAGCAGTTGAGACAAGAGATCTAATCCGGTTACATGTGCCTAACTAAGTATAAAATATAAAGGATAAAAAATATTAAATGTGATGTGTTGAAAATTAGCAATATGATACCTACTTGATATTTTACTAGCTGAAGCTAAATATTTTCCAATAATGATAACATCCTCATAACAACTCAACGTCTAGCAGTTTAAGAGCATGGGAGCAGTATTAGCTACATCCGGGAACCCCAAAAGTAAACAATTGAATGGCTGTATGATCTTCCTGAACACTAAAAATATCACAATAGGTCGGTTATTTTTTAAAGCAAAAGTTGCTTACCACCTAGATTATAACCATATTTGTAAAGAACGTAATTCTACAGCACAAGGAAAAGAGGAACACACGCAAGAACAAAGGATTACAGACCCAAATGCACAGACGCCACCAAGCAAGAAACACAAGAAGCTATTTTTGGAAAACATGCTGCCACAAGTAGAAGGCAATAGACTCTGGTCGCTAACCATAAACCATTGATAAAGGCCTCAGTTTCCCCAATTAAGAATTTATTTCTTTTCCTTTATCATTTCTGTGCATGTAATATTTTTTGTAAATCATGCATGACAACAAAGGTACATATAGAGCCCGAACAATAGTCGACCAGAACAAATATTGGTCACAAGACAAAGAAAATTGGAAGGCACTCAAATAACAGTGTAAAAGTGTAAAAAAACCTCTTTAATGGAAGTAAAATTATCTTGCCATTCTGATTGAAAAGGACGGGTCTCAACTCTCAACAGTCCAAGTGATTCGAAATATAACATTAATAGGATTACAAAATAATTATAATTTCTTTATTTGGTTTCCTTTTTGGATTAAGCCGTGACACAGCAATAAATCCAACACAGTGCCTAACCCAATATATACTCTGGCAAAGAGCTCACATATACTATCTTGTACTCTACAAAATACCAAAAGCTATAAAAGCTAGAAAACAGAACAGAACAGAGCAGATACCTGAACTCCACCATCACCGGATGTACAAGGAGCAAGAAGAGGAGCTATCTGATTGTGAGGGCGATCGACCGCAACCTGAACAGGGACGCTAAAGCCTTTGCGAGGAAGTCCATTTTGTTTGATAGGCGAGCGTGCCGTAACGCGAGCTTCATCATCGGCTTCATCGTTGGATTCGTGGACGTCGCCCTTTACAAACCCTAGCAGTCCCGCTAGTTTTTTGAAAAATCCCATCCCCAAATTGGAAGGACGGCAAATGAGAAAACGCAAGCGGAGGCGAGAAGTCCAGAATTCGAAGTTTTCAAAGTGAGAGTGAGCACTGAGCAGAGAGGTAGAGAGGGTAGAGGATGGTTCGTTCATGCACCCTTGTCTACTCTTTGTTTATGCATTTGCAGACGGAAATAAACAAACATCATGCAATGAATGCATTATTACCCTATTCGCTGTTTCATGCCAAAAATTACCGTTCAGTTTCCATCTTCTTCCTTCTGCACATCTCAACAACACTGGCTTCTACGCGTGAAGTGGTGGATGAGTTGAGTTGAAACTTGAAACCCAACCATGAAAACCGACTGATATAAACAATTTTACCTAAATTTTTTCATATATATATATATAATTTAAAAAATTTTAGTACCACTAATATTAAAAAGTTTGGTTCCTATAAAAAAAAATTAAATTACTCTTTTGGTCCTCAACACTTGCACCAAGTTTAATATTGGTCCTCAACGTTTCAAAAAGTTATTTTAAGTCCTCAACTTTTTTTGGGTCAAAATTGGTCCTCCAGCGTAACTCTGTCTGGTTTTTTTTGTTAAATGCTAACGTAGAAGGCTTATGTGGCACACCCTCTCTCCTACGTGTCATATTTGAATGATATGACATCCTCTCTCACTCCAACTCAGCAAAACGACACAGTTTCGCTGAGTTGGAGTGAGAGAGAAGTGATGCAAAACGGCGTCGTTTTGCTGAATTGGAGTGAGAGAGGGTGTCATATCATTCAAATAAGACTCGTAGGAGAGAGGGTATGCCACATAAGTCTTCCACGTCAGCATTTAACAAAAAAAAACAGACAGAGTTACGCTGGAGGACCAATTTTGACCCAAAAAAAAGTTGAGGACCTAAAATAACTTTTTGAAACGTTGAGGACTAATATTAAACTTGGTGCAAACGTTGAGGACCAAAAGAGTAATTTGGCCAAAAAAAAGTTTGGTTAGGATTTTATGTGATAGTTTTTTTTGTAAAGAAAAGTTTACACGAGTAAGCATCTCATTCCAATTTCATATAGAAGGATTTATATATCACTCATGATTCGAATTCTTACCCTCGTGGAAAAAGAGCCTGAAGCTCCTAGGATGTTTGAAGGTTTATAGGAAAATTTATATATCACCCACCAATAAAGTCTTCACATGGATCATAGGATCGAATCCTCACCCTCATGGGGTAAGAGCCCAAACCTTAACCAATAAGGTTCTCACATCGATCATATGATTCAAATCCTCGTCCTCGTGGAGTAAGAGCACGAACCTTAACCAAGGTCTTTTAGGGTTTATAGGAGAATTTATATATTATCCACCAATAAGACTCTTACATTAATCATAGAATTCGAACTCTCACTCTTATAAAATAAAAATCTAAATCTTAATTAACTATGCCATTCCTCATTGATTATTTTATATGATAGTTAGTTACTCTAAATAAGCTTACGAGAGAGATTAGATAAATTAAGGTGATATGAGCTTACTTAGAAGAAAATTGGAGGGAAAATACAGGTGGTTATTATTAGAATTAACAATTACAGGATCTTCTGTTGAATTAAGGAGGTGTTAGACAAGAAATTCTTCCATACATGACATATACATGTATAAATCGGATCCAAACTTATCAATAGATATGAAATTTATATTCAAATTAAATCTATATCTTTATATGTATTTGTTGCATATTTGTTGCATATACACACTAGTTTTTTCAGCTTGACATTCTTCTCACCTCCATCCATCAATATGCACCGAGAGAGTCTTTTTAGTCTTTAACACATTTGGCTATTTGGCTCCTTGAAGTCTGAAATGTTAAATATACTTTATAGAGAAATGAGAATTAATTGCCTTTACAAATTATTACTTAGTTACTTTTGTCGTGTATAAATTTAATTAGTTGACTTATATCAACGCTTATTCCATATCTTAATTTTTAAAGTACAAACATCATTTTAGATCTTTTTTTCCCCTTAAATATAAAGTGATCGTATTGGCCATAAAAAAAAATATAAAGAGATCGTTAATACGTACATACACAAGTCCTCTCACCCACATCGCATATTTTGATCCGACAAATAAATATATTACAGAAAGCATCACTCAATGAACATTAGAATTACAGCAAAATAGTGTACATCAGAACAAAATACTAGGTGTACAAGAATGAAGGGAAGGGGTTGGAGAGAATCAATTTAATGTCCCAATAAAACGCTGGCCTTAGAAATATCAAATTTAAAATTCACGCGAACAACCATATTGACAGCACAGAACACAATGATGAGAAGAGCCTTAGCCTCTTAACTTGTTAAGAGGAAAACGAATCAACAAATGGATAACTAGTTTGAAGGACCAATTTAGGATGGCTTCAATCCCTACCCATCATCAATGCATAACGTCTGAAACCAGCAATCTAAGTGTCTTTAGATCCTAACCTCGTACGATCCTGCTTTTGTAATATAACGAACCCACTCGACGGTGTTGTACCCACTCTTCTCCCAGACCTGCAGAAGGTAAATTTTGATAAAATCACTAGTTCTACGGAAAAGATAAAATAAGAAGAAGAAAAACCAAGTCAGGATGGATACCTTGAGAAATCGGACACGTAAACCAGATGCTGTGAACATTGGAACCTGCATCAGCATGTATCAAACAAGGAGGTGAAACTACTGATGAAAAGGAGATGGTAAAGTATGGTGAGAGAGCTCAACTAGTGAATACAACAACAACAATCAAAGCCTTTTCTTATTAGGTGGGGTCGACTATATGGATCAAGCGACGCCAACATGTTCTGTCTTTGTACATTTCTATGGTTAGGTTATTTACGACTAGATCCCTCTTAATCGTTTCTCCAATTGTTTTCTTTGGTCTTCCCCTACCTCTAGTTATTGGGCTATTTTCCATTTGGTCAACTCTACGTTCAGGAGCCTCTAACGGCTGTCTTTGTACATGACCAAACCACCTAAGGTATGTTCAACTAGTGAATAAGTAACATAATTATTTAAACGTGTCAGCAGAAGTGAACGAAAAAAAATCACACTCCCTACCCTTAAAACTTAAGCCCCGAGGAGAGGGCAATATCATAGGAGAGATTTCAATCCAAGAGATGGAAGGTTCCCAAGATTAAAATAAAACTAACAGTCAAGCAGTTACTGAAATAACCGTGGATTATTGATCCTAGATAAGGCTAGAGATAAAAATTTACACGCTTTTCCAATTCTTACATATCCACTATTGCAACCTATTAGCAATCTAATTACACATAAGCTGCAATTTTGAAGCTTCAAACATCAAACTAGAAGTGAACCAGCACTGAGAGAAAATAACATGTGGGGAAGTTAAGTTGTACAATGCAGGCAACAATAAGCATGCACAAAAACTGTATCATCTTCATGGAATTAGTTGGAATAACAGATGACAGACCTGAAATTCCATTTGAATAGGTGGTCTTGTCCATGATTTCTTTTCTGCCATTGTGGAAATAAGTTCAACTTCTGCACTCAATGTTGGCTCAGTTTGCCCGGGAAATTTTCTAATCCTAGAAATAAAAAGGAGCATTAGATGTCAAAACAGCCAATATTAATGTATTATATATAAGCGGTAGATGGGAGTAAGTAAGTAACATCCAATACATGAAAAACATTCCTGGGGTTTAGGATTTAAACGAACCTAAGATTCCAGAACATTACTAGGCTCAGTAAAACTTGATTGGAACTTTAACTATTTAATAACAAAGATAAAATTTTTACGTAGTAATCATAATAAATGAGACACTCACTTCCAAACCAAACAATCAATGGAAGCATTGTATTTTGCCCGGCCAGATGTAACTGTGAAACTTGTTTTTGCTGTTTGCTTTGGCACAGGAATTTTAACAACAACCCCAAGTGCAAACATTTTTGCACCAAAGACACTCTTTACCTGTAAAAGATATTTAATAAAAATAATTAAACATGTGGCATAATTGCTGAATTCTGAAATATTGGACCTCCAACAAGTCAAATTCCAAACCTTAACATTTACTTCCATCCGTGTTCGTCCAAGTTCCTTGATAGTAGGTAATACTTTGAATGGAAGATTAACACCCTCAGTAATACGATACCTACCCAAGACAATCATATCATAATAATAAATATTTTTAGTGATGTTGGAATACTGGGTGATTAACAATGGTAAAATCATCTTATTTGAAGAACAAAATATGAATTGAAACAGTCAAGTATCACTCTAATGCAACAGAAAAATACGAATAGGAGTAGAGTAATCTAACAACAAAGGAAGAATAGCTCTTACTAAAAGAAATGAGGATTTCAAAAAACTATGAATAGTGTGAAAGAGGCGATCTGACTGGCACCAATATGTAATACCAAATTAGTTAGAATTTGGAAAATTAATATACTGGAGAAATGGATGCCTAGAAGTTATGAGACAGATTCATTTCAAA
This sequence comes from Senna tora, assembly GCA_014851425.1. Taxonomy (NCBI): domain Eukaryota; kingdom Viridiplantae; phylum Streptophyta; class Magnoliopsida; order Fabales; family Fabaceae; genus Senna; species Senna tora. Next base: position 16,883,865 of record CM026270.1, on the reverse strand, counting down.
TATATCTCTCTTGACTCTGCTCCTATGAAAATAAAGGAACTGGATTTACATAAGCAAAACTGGTCATTTTTTAGCAGTTATTACCTAAGCTCAACACTAACAGCTTTCTGTTCTCTTCTAATAGGCCTAATGAGGTGCGCTAGAGACAATGAGTGAATAAAATGCTTCCGGATCAAAGTTTGCTAATGGTGAATCTACCATGAGCTAACAGTTTGATAATGCAGTTACATGTTTGCTCTTTGCTGTAGAAGTGTAGATATAAAAAAAATGTAGTTAAGATAAGATAGCATTAAGATAAAAGTTTACTTCATTAGCTCAAATTCACCATCAGGTGGCACAAAGCTAACAGTCTTCTCTGAGTTGAACCTCGTCAAATTTACACATTGATGGAAAGTGACATCATCAAGCTCAATAGTTTTACCACTGCAAAAAATATTTAGTTCAGATACATTAAAATTGGAGAAAGTCAAACACAACAGGAGATAAGATACCCTCCAAGTTCCAACTACAGCATAAAAAAAGGACTACTAAGTACTAACACGTGCATACAAAATATACCTTTTAGTAGGACGGGATTTAAGTTGAGACTCTTTTTCAAGACCAATCTTGTCATTCAAACCCAACTTCAAATCAGGCATTCCAGAAAGGAAGCACTTCATGAGAATCTTCCCCGTCACATCGCAACGCAGAACACTACCTAAAATCAGAAATTAGTTAGTGTATAACCAAGGACGCATCAACATGGAGATAATTTAAATCCATGACCAACCTTTTGAAGACATAAGAAGATTCACACTTTCCACAATATCCAAGAAGACCTGCAACAGGTTAATGTTAAAATTAGTAAGTCAATAATCATAAAGAGTGGATGTAGGGTATTATAAAATTCACCTCGTTCTTTTTGTAAACAAGGCCTTCTCTCCGCCATCCAACAGCTCCAGTAACTTGTAAAGTAGCATTTGGAACAGGTCTATCTGTGGGCTGTTTAATTTCCCCCATTTCACATAGCATATAAGTAAAGGATTCAACAGGATACCCAACAGACAAAACATATAAAGACATATAAAAATTAAAAATAGAGGGAGAGAGAGAGAGAGAATGGCGATGGTGCTTTCATATCTGCTTTGCAAACCGCAGTTAAAAGTAATGTTAACTTTTTCTAAGTTATCGATCCTAATTCTACATTTTTACTGTAAAGACTAAAAGAATAGGTGTCTGAAAAACGGTAAAATTAAAAATGCTCAAAACAGAATGGCATCTAAGAAATAAGTACTAAAGCATATTTTGAATTTTGATATAGTCATGCAACCATCTAAGATGAATTCTCTGAGTATATTTTTTTAGCATTTTGATGTTTGCATGCCTGTTCTGTGTCCTATCATGTCCTCGTTTATGCCCTTAATTCATGGTGTTTCAATAGCATGTGTGGACTAACCTTGGATGAAAATGGAGAACGCACTCCTTCCTGAGTAATGTAAAGCTTTAAGATCTCTGGTGAAAGATTTTGTGGGTAACCAAAATCCATGATTTCTGCAAATAAATGTACATGTTAATCACTTTCCAATTTACATGGTTTGACTGGGCAAAAACATATTTCAATCCTCTAATAATATATTTTAAAAATAAAAAAGATGCACAAAGCAACACTGCAACACACCTAAAACTGATTGGGCAATAACATTATTACAGTGGCAAATGCACAAGCACAAGCTAGCACCATCTACCATAACATATTAAAAGCAAAACCATAACTTATTACTTATTACTTATATCAATCAAGGCAATTTCATCACTGAAGATACGATTGTTTATAACAATAAAAATCATTTTGGTCTAGATGTTATTATTAAAATAATAAATTTAGAGCTTTGCCAAGGGGCATCATGAAAGCAAGAAACACATCGTAATACCCACCTGACCCCCTAAATTGTTTGCTTGAATTTTTTCGTCATCATTCACAAAAGTAGTTCAACAACAGCATACAAAGCCTTTTACTACTAATGAGGTCGGCTAGATTGATCAAGCAGTACCAACGTGTTCTTTGTTGGCTCACAAATGTTACTTCAAATGAAGATTTTTTATAGCCTTCATGCCTCTAGCCAGTGGATAGATTAGTTATTGTTGAGTAGTTTATAAGTTATCTGTATGTTTTAGTATGTGTTTACACCAATTACAAACGATATATACATTTTGTAAGCTCACATCTCCATCTTTAGAGTAGGTAATCACTTTCATCTATATAACTCCGAACTTATAAAAACTTGGGCAGATATATGAATTTTGACAATATATTTTCTTCAAACATAGATCAATATTCTAATTATAAGAATTAAAACTCTTTAAATTCCAAAAATAAAATAAAATAACAATTACAGTTCGCAAGTCGCAACAATGTAAAAGCATGGAAACATAAGGCATTTAATTCTATTACTAAATGAATCACATACCATCCAGAAGCTCATAAATGAGAACAAAATTATTGCGAATTGCATCTTCATCAAAAGCCCCACCAAAATATGATTTAAATAGTGCAACAGCCTGTAAAGAAAAGAGGAAGTACAAGCATCATCCACCATAGCATGACAGTGTTGAGAGCAAAACAATGACAAAATTTACATGGCATGATTATATAACAAGCCTTAGAACTCATTAATAGGTGATCATCTAACGATAAAGAATTATAGCATGACAGTGTAACATAAAATGGGTAGTGAAAATCAAGACTGAGAGATCATCTATGAGAGAACCTGCCCAAACTGATTCCATTAACATCAATTGGAGAAAAACAAACAGAAAAATGCATAAACTATTGACATAACAGCCCATTATACACCTTTTCTGGTTCACACTGTACAGAATAATTAAATTTCAGGATACACAGACAAGATCATCATCAATTGATTGATTGTCCTTCAACCATGGTAAATGAATCACTGACACATCAAAAAAGGAGCCATGTCCGCATTTGACACATGTCAAACATTTGTATAAAACACAATTTATCACTTCAAATAACACCTAGGCACAGATGTTGCTGCCGTTTTCAATTTAATGCTCGTGCTTCTTATCATATAGTCAGTATCATTCTTTCATTCACGTGATTGTTTACCTAATAAAGCAAAGCACAAGGAGAAATATGGCTGGCCAATTATAGAAGACATAAATTTCTCAATCATTCCACCACCATAAACCTTTAGATCTCCCTAGAACTTCAAAATTCAAGTGATCATAATTTAGATAATATAACCCAGCGTATCCAGAAATAGAACTGGTTACGAATGCCAAATTCAATTTAGACATTTTGCCAAAGTAGAGTCCTACGAAAGAATTTAAAATGAACAATTATTTAGATAACCATTAACCCAAGCTAAACGTTGATAACAATTGAAGAGAAAATTTATAAGCCGGAAAAATCATGTGCAATTGGTTTGTGTGAGGTGATTCAAACACCAACCATATTGATCTCACAATAATGACAACATCAATTTGATGGACAAAGAGCCATCAATAACAAGTAGATATTAACTACCTCAACAACAAACTTAAAAGCACAAGCTACATTAGCATTGCTGCTGACGACAATGACTATGTAGACATTGCTGATCCTCATGTAAAAGAAAGAGCAGCCACCAATCTGCCTCACTGGACAAGTACCGAGTTCTTTTGTTTGCATAATATGTGTCCGGAAAGCATCCACCATATTTCCCCTGTAAAATTATGAATTAGCAGACACAATATTGTACATAATTCAGCTCCCAAGCCCCAGCCCCACACACATGCACACACAAGTAAAGGAAGACGGGAGGAGAGCTTGGTGATGTTTGGAAGAATTTTGATTTCCAAAGTACTTTAAAATCTATTTATAAATTACTTGAACTTGAGTATCAGAAATAAGAAAATTTTAAAATTAAAGTATTGTACGTCAGTACGTGTCTTAAGTAACATAATAATAGTAACTTTTTCATACACACCATAATTTTTTTATAAATAGACTTCCAAGCACTTATGAAATTAGATTGTCCACATAACAAAAGCCGCTGAAGCTGCTACTACAGCGACCAAGTAGTATATTACATTATTCCAAGATCTTATGCAAGCAAAAATCAAGTAATACCCTCAATGAACAAGTTCCAGGGCCCCTATAAAGAACATTATAGAAAGAGAAACTCCCAATCAGAAGTCTCGACTACTTTACTTGTCAAGAGTATAGGAACAAAAATTTGTTTTCTGCTGATGATCTATAAGCAACCAGGATATAGCTAATTCATAAAAACACGGACAAGCGCACTCCATTTCTCACAATTTCAGCTCGTCAATAGAAAATAAGAATAGTAACTAGGCCATAGCACATGAAACGGGAGAATACTCGTTCCATCACTTGAGATCAACAATTAGCGATCAACAGATAGGATGAGAGAAAAAGATTACCCGACATCGTCGCGATAGAGGCGATTGATGAGGACATCACCTCGGAGGTTCAAGAAGTATATAGCGGAAGCTGCAACCGGCATCTCCGATCCAGCGTTCGGACTTCCAAATTCGCCGGCGGAGAGCTTCGAAAGATCAAAAAGAAATTACCAAATACTGCGAGGAGGTAGATCTGCGGTTACGAAGGTGTGGCTTAGAGAAGGAACAGCAAAAATGATGTGTTGGCAGCAACAAAATGCTGCATCGGTAAGCGTCGCCGTCGCTATGCGGCTTCCGGCGAGAAGGCAGCGCAAGAAAAATGAGAATTTAACGATCAAAATGAAATTAGAGAAAGAAAATTGCGAAATCCAACCTTCGATAGTTCGATATGACTATGGTCTATGAGGCTTTACAGTCAGCGGAATTGGCCTTTGCACAAGCACACCATTTGCACTTTGACGGCACGTGCGTCCGTCTCTTATATACCCTTAAATATTATTTAAATGTAAATAATATGTCTAAATTTGAATGTAAGAATAATAGAATATAATCCAACAAATATATATATATATATAGGGTATCTAAAAAAACTAATTTGAAAATACTTTTTTTATAAATGCAAAAACAAAAACAAAAAAAAGTGAGATGTGGTGAAAATTAAGATATTTTTTATTGTGTTCAAATTAGATATTTAATTTTTAATTGGACTTATATTTGATATAATGAAAAGTTGGGTCATCAAGTAATTAGTTTAATTAGATATTGGCCAAATTACTCTTTTGGTCTTTAATGTTTGCACCAAATTTAATATTGGTCATCAACGTTTTAAAAAGTTATTTTAGGTCCTCAACGTTTTTTTTGTCAAAATTGGTCCTCAGCGTAACTCCGTCTGGTTTTTTTTTTTTGTTAAATGCTGACGTGGAAGGCTTATGTGTGGCACACTCTCTCTCTTACATGTCATAGTTGGATGATATGACATCCTCTCTCACTCCAATTCAGCAAAACGATGCCGTTTTGCATCACTTCTCTCTCACTCCAATTCAGCAAAACGATGTCGTTTTGCATCGCTTCTCTCTCACTCCAACTCAGCAAAACGGCGTCGTTTTGCTAAGTTGGAGTGAGAGAGGGTGTCATATCATCTAAATATGACATGTAGGAGAAAGTGTGTGCCACGTAAGCCTTCCACGTCAGCATTTAACAAAAAAAACTAGACGGAATTACGTTGGAGGACCAATTTTGATCTCAAAAAAAACGTTGAGGACCTAAAATAACTTTTTGAAACGTTGAGGACCAATATTAAACTTGATGCAAACGTTAAAGACAAAAAGAATAATTTGGCATTAGATATTTTATTGTGTTTGTAAGTAATTTTTTTATTCACTTGAACTTTATCTAAATACTTCACAAATCTGTATATGGGACAGTCAAAAACTCACTAGTGTGAAACAAAATGCACGGTTTCTACCATTGCTCTGAAATAATTATTGAAGAAGCTTGAAATGCTCCATTCTGTTTTTGATTCCATTTCTACCATTGAAGTTATGAATGCTTCTTCAAGGGGTAAATTTTGGTGAGATTCGCAGTTTCTCTCAGGTTGGATGCAGTTTTAGAGAGAAGCAATTATAGTTGGGTTTTATATCTCAAAATGCTAGTGGGTTATGTATTTGTTGGGGTTTCGGTGTATCATAGTTAGATTTTGTTATTTGGGGTTTAATTTGATTTTGATGTTTTGATGTAATTTTCAATCACAATTAAACAATAGTTATTATTAGAGTTAAGGGTTTAATGATTTAAAAGGTGGAAAACTGTTGTCGCATTTGTTACAATTTCATGTTTAGAAATATAGGTTTTTCGTCACTTATTCGTCCCAGTTGGAGAGCACCCATATAGCTCACCTTGAAGTCACTTTATAGAAATATATTTATATGAATGTTGTAAAATTTGGATCGAATCGTATCATTCAACTATGAATCAAATGTTAAAACGAGTTAGCCGAACCTAAAAAAATTCGAATTAATGGTTGGACTAAATCTAATTGAGATTCAATCATCGAATTATTCGGTCTAACTTTTTTTATGTATTTTTTTATGAACATCTTTTTATTAATTTGAGAAGGGCTAAAGTCTTATTTTGATCCTCAATGTTTGCATGAAGTTTAATGTTGGTCCTCAAAGTTTTTTTTTTTTAGATTTTGGTCCTCGAGCGTAACACCGTTAACTTTTTGTCGTTAAATGATGGCATGATATGTTTATGTGGCACACCCTCTCTCCTACGTGTTATATTTTAATGACGTGGCATGACACATCACTGTCACGTCACTCAAGATAATGATGATAATGATGTTGATGAAGGAGAGAAGATGATGATATGGCAATATGGGATGATGTGGCAGTGATGTGTCATGTCACGCCATTAAAATATGACACGTAGGAGAGAGGGTGTACCACATAAGCATGTCACACGTCATCATTTAACGGCAAAAAGTTAACGGTGTTACGCTCAAGAACCAAAATCGACAAAAAAAAACTTTGAGGACCAACATTAAACTTTTGAAACATTGAGGACCAACATTAAACTTCATGCAAACATTGAGGACCAAAATAATACTTTAGCCATGTAATCTTATTTGCTTTTAAGGTGTGTTTTGGTAGGGAGAAAAGATGAGGGAATGTGAATGGGAATGAGAATGAGAATGAGAAAAGATGAGAAAATGAAAAAGCCATGTCAATGTGATGTGATGTGAATGGAATAAAAGTGAGTAAAATGACTATTTTACCCTTACATTAAAAGCGAGAATAGAATAAAAGTGGGTAAAAAAGTACGGACAAAAATATAATTTCATCACATTGCAAAAAGTGGGGTTTGTTTGGTAGGAAGAAAAGAGGAATGAGAAGTGGTCTCCCTCCTTTTTTTCATCACAATTTCTATTTACCAAACACAATCTTAGACTTTGAAATTTAAAGTTTGTACTTTAAAAGTTTGAACTTTGAATCTAGAATTTTAAAATTATGTGTCTTGAAAATTGAAAATTGAGTGTTGTCATTTTATATATTAAGAATATTTATTATTTATTATTTATTGTGTCATCCAATTCGATCGGTTAAATCGATCAGACCATAAACCGAACACTTGTTCGAATCTTTATCTGGTTGGATTATGAGATTTATATACAAACAATTATATTTAAACATAATATATTTTTAGTTCACAAAATCTTTTATTTTAAGTTTATAACTTGTAAATACTATACTGTATTTTACTGATTTGCTTTAACTTATGTTAATTAACTAAACAAAATGTAATATGTATATTTGGGTATTTTTAAAATTGGGGATCTCAAGTTGGATGGAGCTTTTATCTTGTAAATGGGCTCAATCTCAACTTCAATAATTAATGCAAAAATGAGCTCAAGCCCATATTTTGAGAGTATAGATATAATAAATTATGACCTGAGATAAAATATAGTCACATATATACATATGTCATTAAGTATATTTTGACGAAATTATGGTGAATGAACAAAATTGTTTGTAAATTTAAAGTTGGTTAAAGTACTATTTTAGTCCTCAATGTTTGTATGAAATTTAATGTTGGTCCTTAATGTTTCAAAAGTTTAATGTTGGTCTTTAAAGTTTTTTTTTTTGTCGATTTTGATCATCGAGCATAACACCGTTAACTTTTGTCGTTAAATGATGATGTGACATGCTTATGTGGCACACCCTCTCTCCTACGTGTCATATTCTAATGACATGGCATGACACATCACTGTTACATCACCCCACATTGCCACATCATCATCTTCTCTCCTTCATCAGCATCATTATCATCATCATCATCTTGACAGTGATGTGTCAGGCCATGTCATTAAAATATGATACGTAGGAGAGAGGGTGTACCACATAAACATGCCACGTCATCATTTAACGAAAAAAGTTAACGATGTTAAGCTCGAGGACCAAAATCGACAAAAAAAAAACTTTGAAGACCAACATTAAACTTCATGTAAATATTAAGAACCAAAATAGTACTTTAGCGTTTAAAGTTTACAGGAACAACGGAAAATTTTGTCAAAAGACTTTATTGTTTATGAACCATAAAAGTCTATTTGCCATGATTTAATCTCTAATATCTCTTAAAATAAGAAGAACAATAACTCACCCTTAATAAATTCAAAGATAATTAAGTATAATCAAAACAAAATTGATTTTGAATATGAATTAGATTTACATTAGATTCTTGTTACAATTCTTAATTTTGTATATCTCTACTAGGTTTGTTAGGCCTTTTTAGCTTGTCTAGTTCCAAAAAAAAAAAAAAGTAAAATTTGTACAAACAAAAAGACATTCTATAATAAAATGCTAGTAATAACTTCCTTTTTTTAAAAAAAAAAATGTATCTATTTAACGTGACTTTTATCATATAGAGATGGATTGAATATCTATTAAACATCAAGAATCCCTTTAAACCATCAACTAACAATTTTGTCTTTTGGGTTCTTTAGTTAATTTCGTTTAGCCTCGAGCATAACTTACATTTAAATTTTAAAATTTATAATAAACTTCCCAATTTTCAAAAATTAAATATAATTTAATACACAATAGAAGGTAGATATTTAAGGCTAACAAAAACAATGAATTTTCAATAAATATACATAACTATTTATAAATGTAAATGATTGAATATATTATAGATTAAATAATACGATATACAAATTCTAACATTTAAAAAAAATTCAAATATTTACATTTGGTTAATTAAGATTGCCCATATTTTTTTACTTATAATAATTAATTAAGTTTAGTTTATTTCATTAAATTTCTACAATTTAAATTATATTATCAAATATATTATAAAATCTCAACATTAATATTTGTTTACTATTTATGTCATTATAAATGAAATTATATATTGGATTCAAAAAAAATTATATAATATTCATGTACAGCTCAATACTAGTTAATTATATTTAAAAATGTATTTATTGTTTTTCCTTTTGCATATATACTATAAGATTTTCTTGCCATAATATTCATTTAATAATGATGCATTGATTATGTATATTTTTTTTGGTAATAACATTGATTATGTATATATTGAAATCTATAGGGTGAAATGAATTTTATAAGAAAGAAGAGAACCATAATGAAACAAAAATCATAACGTAAATATTAAATTGGCATAATAAAGAACAATAAATTCCAGAATATATGATCCCAAAAAGAAAATCTAAAACCCTAAAATATAAACCCTGGTATATAAACTCGAATCAAACTGGACTCCGCTTTTCCTGCCTCACTTATTTTAATTTCGGTCGTACTCATTGTCTTTCTCTCCCACACCCACACACACTCTCTTCTCTCTCTCATCAAAGTGAGTTTCAAGAAGATAACACTTTTTTTGAATCCCAAGATATAACCTGCATTTCACTTCCCCCTTCTCGCCCTCCCACACAATTCGCTTTCCGAAGCTCTCGAAATTCGTTTTGATCTGCGGCAATGGATTCACGGGAACCGCCTCAGCCTCCTCCACCGTCGCAGCAGCTACAGTCGATGGCTCAACAACAGCCACAATCGGCTGCGCCCAACATGATGATGGGACACACTTCTTATGCTTCCGTTATGCCCAATCCCAACACATCGTCGATGATCGGCGCTAATTCCAACGCGGCCACCGCGATGATGGCTCCTACCACCGCTCGATTCCCGTTCAACGCTGGGGTCCCGCAGCCCTCTGCTCCGTCTAAGCCTTTGGAGCATCTTAACAACAACAGTAGTCCTTACGATGGTTCGTCGTCCGCGATGAGGCCGTGCGGGTTTAACATTGATGCGGCGAAGAAGAAGAGGGGTAGACCGAGGAAGTATTCGCCTGATGGTAACATTGCTCTGGGTTTGGCTCCAACGCCTATGTCATCCTCCGCTGGTCAGGGTGATTCGAATGGCACGCCATCTACGGATCCTGCGTCGAAGAAACATAGGGGAAGGCCGCCGGGCTCGGGAAAGAAGCAGATGGATGCTCTCGGTATTTATTGTTTTGAGATTATTTGCTGTGTGATTTTTGCACATTCTCTTATGGAATTGATTTTTATTGTTCACTGCTTTGCTGAATCTCGATGTGCAGGATCCGCTGGTGTAGGTTTTACTCCGCACGTAATTTTGGTAAAAGCCGGTGAGGTATGGAATAGAAGCAGTAAATAATGTTAAATGATTGTTGAGTTGTCTTAGCTTAGTTTTACTGCCAAAATTACTGTTAAACTTAGTTGCATTTATCTGTCGATAATTTTATGAAACTGTAATTTTTGTTCGAAAGGAATCCCAAATTCATAAAATTGCGGTTTGTCAAGGGAAGGTAGTTGGAGGAAGAAAGGGATTATAGGGTAGTGATTTTAAAGTTTTAAAATTTTGGACTTTTAAATTACAATCTTATTGTCTATTCACTATTAACTGATATGATTGTAATAATTTGAAATTGTAGCATCTTTGTATTGCTTGTAGTTGTAACTTGTCCATTTTGGAAAAGTCTCATGATGATCGCTGATTCACTGTCTTGTTTTGGTGAATATATATACACAACACCAACATGTTCTATCTTTATTTAATTAATTTCTATTCTTTATTAGGTTATTTCAAGATTTCTTGAGTTTTTCTTGATGAAAGAAGAGGAGATTCAATTACTATCTAATTAGGTGCACGGATAATTGCATTTAGTGTCTGAATGGAGCCTTATATGGATAATGTGATTTGTTTGATTTGTTTTTCACTACTTATATGTTATTGGTTTTAGAATTCAAGCAGTTGTATTGACTTTACTGCATGCATCAATGGACAATTCTATGCTTGTCCTAGTCCACACTCTTACTAAGCTCTCTGTCTTTGAGTACATCAAATTTCTATGTGATTATTTCTGTGAGTGGAGTGTATTTGTTTCTCATATTTTGTGGTTTGAGCATTGTGTGATGGAGATGATTAAACTTCTTTACATCTGGTTTAAGCACTGTTGTATATATTCTGCCCCCACCACACTGAGAAAGGCAGAAAGTAATTAAAGTATTAGCCTAATGATTTTAATGGTCAAGCTTCTCTTGATCTTGTTTTGCTTTTGCACTGAAACAAAGCTAAAGATTAGGTTTATTCAGAGTCATACTTTTGACGTGGAGTTAATTGTTGTGTGGGTATGATTTTATATATAATTATTTTTGGGAGTGAAATTTTATACTTTATTTAAAGTATCTATTGGCAGACTCAGGTGGGAGTAACTATCATAATAAAATTTCTTACAAGTGTATCTGTTGTTTGTAGGACATTGCAGCAAAGATCATGGCCTTCTCTCAGCAAGGGCCTAGGACAGTTTGTATTCTTTCTGCAAATGGTGCTATTGGCAATGTCTCCCTTCGACAGGCAGCAACTTCTGGTGGTACTGTGCAATATGAGGTACTTCAGATATCTTTGCAGAATGAAATCAATATTTATTTAACTATTATATCAAGTTATATTGTTTAGTTAAAAAAGATATAATCTGATGCAATCTATTCTTGTCATGCATTGTCCCCAAAGTAAGATTTGTTAAGGAGAAAATGAAACTACATGCCTTTATTATTTTCTGACATGTAATTATAATTTTCCATTTTTGAATATACGGTTTTAACATGAAAGCGTCGTAATTATCAATTGTAGTCTCTGTGTGACTCTGTGTGTTGTGAATATATATATATACACAATTTTGCTGTTGAAACAGGAAAGCTTATGTACTATGTGGGATGACAACTGGAAATAGTTTGCTTTTCTCTTTATGTTGTTCTCTTCTTAATCTTATTTCTTACAAGCCCATTGCATTGCTTTCTTGAAAATTTTGCAGACACTATTTTCTGTGTCATTGGGGAGATTTTGGAATTAACAATTTCAAATTATTAAGGGAACCATCTTAGCAAATGTAGTTTTCAGATTGTACTTACAAAGAGGTCAATTGTATATTTCAAAATGAAACAAACGTTTGTGTTTATTGCTCAAATTCTTCTAGACAACCCTGCTTCGAATGTGTGGAACAACATTGATATGAAAGGTGTTGGATGGCTATTTGCTTCCCTAGATATATGTACATGATGAAAAAAACTGCTTTTTTTTAATCTTTTGAAGCTAAATTTCATTTTTTAAAAATTGCATTTTTTCTATGAAAATTTTGTTTCAATTGCAGTGAATCATTGTGTAACTGGATCTTCTAATATCATTGCAATGTCCTGATGGGAATACTGTCCCTAGATTGGAGTTGACTGCTAGACTAGATTATCTGTTGTAAAAGATGTTTGGGTCTTTCAGTGCATAGCATCTACATCCCCTTTCATGTAGGTAGCCCAGTGTCAGGTCCATCCAACAATTAAGGTTCTCTATCAGATAATATTTTTAGATATTATGCATTACTGTCATAGGCTTTATCACTTTCTAAGAAATTTTAATGGTTGCTTGAGAAACTTACAGTGTGGTACTGACCATGTTAGAGTGACAATCTGGTGACTACAAGAATTAAGAGCAACTGAATCAACCAAAATTTTCATTTCTAATTTGTATATTAGTTAGTGGAAAAAGAAAACCTTGACTGAGAATACTAAAATGAACTAGAGCTTTTTTCAATCTGTATCATCTGAAATATTGTGTCTTTTTGGTGCAAGAATGGAAAAATATCAATAATTATATAAGATAGGGGGAATTTGGATGAGACAGGGATCTTAAATTACTCTGTGATGACGGTTATGTGGTAGTCATATTTAAACTGAAGCAAGGGAGAAACTTAAATTGACTTGGTAGCTGTTATACTGGTGTTTTATTGGTCCACTCTCTGTATTATGGTTCCTTTCTGATTGTAAGTTTGTCACTAACAATGACTAGAATCAAGAGTTGAGTTTGTACGTTGGGTGCAATTTAATATGCACATTCTTTTTGGTTTTATAGTTCTGTACAAGTTATGTTTTCTTCTAATATTGTAAGAGTTACCACTATAGTTCACTAATTTGATTAGCATTCCGGCTCACCATTCACCTTTGGTTAAAAGTTTCTTTTTCATTTAGTGTTCTAATTTTGTTATTTGCTATGGTATTAGTGTCATCATGTGTATAACATATACTTTTATTTTAGTTTTTTCCACACTATCTCCTATCTTCTACACCCTGTCTGAAACTGCTTGTTTAATGATGATACTTACAAAGTCAACAATCTTGTTGATTGGTTTTTGTTGAGGAGGGAATACATTTTGACAGCATTTTCTGAATAACATTACAGACAGATATGGTGAAGTGAAATTCTGAAAGTTATGTATTCACTATTCAGCACTGTTGGATGGATCATTAAAAATATTGTAACTCAACATGTTTAGATATCACTTCTCTCCACGTGATGGCAATTCACTTTACAGGGTCGATTTGAGATTATATCTCTATCAGGTTCTTTCCTGCCATATGATGATAACAGTGGTCGTAGCAGAGCAGGTGGTTTGAGCGTATCTCTTGCAGGGTCTGATGGGAAAGTTTTAGGTGGTGGAGTTGCTGGAATGCTTATTGCTGCATCACCAGTGCAGGTATTGATCTCAAAATGGTAGAAAATTTATTTCGGTGGTAAACAATGAACCTGTGAATTGTGACGAGATTCACCTTTCAACCCTTATAAGATGTTTTAATAGAGCACAATGAGTATGTTAGGTCTTGGTACTAGAAATCTTCTATGCATGATTACAAAATTCTGATGCTTTTATCTTTGTGGCTGTTCTAAAATCTTTAACAGGTCATTGTGGGTAGCTTTATTGCGGATGGTAAAAAGTCAAGTTCAAACATCCTGAAATCTGGGGCAGCCTCTTCAGGACCAGCCTCCCAAATGTTAAATTTTGGTGGACCTATGACTCCTACCAGCCCTACCTCTCAAGGGCCTTCATCTGAGTCCTCTGATGACAATGACAATAATAGTGCTTTCAATAGGGGGCCTGGACTCTACAATAATGCTAGTCAGCCCATTCATAATATGCAGATGTATCATCCTCAGCTATGGGCTGGTCAATCTCAGCCATGAAGATTGAAGATGCTCTTTCAGATTTAACAGTGCAGAAGCAGGGTATTTTGATGATAAATGTTTGGAGTAGTGGGTAGAGTCAATTCTTGAATTCTAACATGCATTATTGTGGACCAATCTTAGAAGAGCCTATACTAAGGTCCACACATGATGATATATTTATTCCTCCTTTTTATCCTCACTTGATTAGGATTCTTTCTTAACAATTATGAAACATGGCTAGTGTTGATAGTTGAGAATATTCTACTACCCATTATCCAAAATCTGTCATGCTCAATTGACTTTTACAAGCATTTTGGTTTTCATGTGTTTGCTGTGGCAGATCTGACTGATCCTGGCAATATTTAGGAAGCTTAAAATTTATTGTAGCTATTAGAGTTTGTTGGCGTGTGTGTAATTTTGCTATACAAGGTTTTAGAGTATTTCTATTCTTTTTCTTGGATAAAAGCTATAGATTTTTTTCTTCCTATGCGGGTAAAATTTTGATATTCATTGAGTTCATAACTCTTCCCTTTTGCTCGTTCTTTTTTCATCAAATCAGTGCTGTGAAGTTGCCTTTATTTTTAAGGTAATCACAAAGGAAATTTTTTTTTTTTTTTTAAGATAGGGTTATTTTTGCATTTAATAATAATATTTATTTAATTTTCACTATTTAAACTTGACTCTTGAGTCTTGAGGATTCATAAATAAATATTATTGGTCAAACCATAAATATTATACCATGTTTCATAAATACTTGAGCCTTCCTTTTAATGTTCATCAATTGCGTTTCAACTTTCAACTCTCCCTTCATCATCTTCAGTGTGCATGAACCATATTATATGAAGAAAGTAAAATGGAAATTTGAAGGAGTAATGATGTGTTGAATAAACTTATTTAGACATAATGCTTCTTTTTAAGGGGCGTGTTAAGATTGAGTAATAGAAGCAAAGAGAAGGGAAGAGATTTATTTGAATTTTTAAATTTTGTATAAAAGAAATTAGAGGATTTTATCAAATATTCTTAACATTCTTCCTTCATTAATTTTAATTACACTAATTTAAAATTTCATGTGATTATAAGATCCCTGTGTTTGATCAAGTAAGAGTTTATCATTATTGTTCAACAAAGTAAAATAGCACTATTAAACATTTACTAAGCACATAAGAATGATTATAATTAATATTGATCCTGATCATCTTATCAGCAACAATATATTAGTCGCTGATGATCATATTCCAGTTTCGAATATATATGTAATTATTCTCCAATTAACACATTGTTGCTCTTAATTGTATTCAAAAACCACGTGAGCTGGCTCTCAGGTATCATGTATAAATCTTAAAGTATTATTATTATTATTATTTATAGTGATAGATACTGTTATATATGGTAATTATGGTTCGGTGGTAAATTGGTAATGATACTATCTTATAGGGGGAAAATTGAACATAAAGAAGAGTAAATATGTTCCTCATGGTCATTGAAGACAAGCATGAGAAAATATAACGCAGATTCTATCTTTTGTTATCACAGCTTCTCTTTAACATTCTACTAAACATGCACATCCCAAGTGATAGGAAATGAAATATAATATAAAATAGACAAAAGTATTTTTCTGCCACCAACGTTTGGGGGTTCTATCACTTTCGTCTCTAACGTATTTTCGATGTCAATTGTACCCCTAACATTTTGTGTTTCTCCCAATGTCAGGCTTTTGGTTAACACCATCAATTTTAAACGGTTTTTTTTATGACGTGACATCCTATGTGACCAACAATTCTGACTGGACTTAATTTTTTCACATCAGCAGTCAATAGTATTGAGTTTTTGGGGTCCATTATACCCCTAAAATATATTGCTGATATGAAAAAAATAAAGTACAGTTAAAACTATTGGCCATATAAGATGCCACGCCATAAAAAACCGTCTAAAAATTGACGGTGTTAACCAAAAGCCTGACATTGGGAGAAACACAAAACATTAGGGGTACAATTGACAACGAAAAAACATTAAGAGCGAAAGTAACAGGACTCCCAAACGTTGGGGGTAAGAAAGATACTTTTGCCTGTAAAATAAGTATGTCCAAAAGAATTTTGGGCTAACTTTAAGATATTTAGCATATATATCTGACGTATTTATTTGGGTTACAGGCCCAAAACTATTGTAAATATGGACTGCTCATGTGGATTTGCTTCATTTTATATCTTCTTTTTGTTGAAATTTGATTTTGGATGGTTGAATTTCGGCTATTTCAACAATAATAAATTCCAGTTAAGCTTAAAGTCATCTTCAATATAACCTGAATTAAGCACTTTTTTGACATTATCGATCATAAGAATGACTTTTTACTTTATTTTAAATTTGACCCTTCAAGTTATTTCTATATTTTAGGGCAAAGACTAGCTAAATTACATGCATGCATCATTCTCTATGAATTTAATTAGAATGATTAATCATTAAACAAAGAACGGAATACTATTAATACAGTATAATTTAACTGTGGATTGAATTAAAGCCACCAGAAAGAAAAAAAAACAATTAATGGTGGAACTGGAAGCCAATAATGTTGATATAGTATATATGATAAGATTTTAAAAACAAAGATTCCCATTTCTAACTAATTAATTAAAGACCGTTATAATTTATATATTAATTGGGGCTATTAGTTAATTATAAGTTGTTGTTAATGTTTAACATATTAAATTCTCAAAATGGCTTGGATTTAATATACGACTTTTCATATTAAATGAATTAATTAGCTAAATTATAATTAATAGCTTCAACCTGTGGATCCGTAGTACTTAATTTGACATCATTATCGTTTTGGCCCCATCATATGGTGGCTAAACAACATTTAACATTATAATTAACAATTCTCGAAAACGTGGTCATATTTAATCACTCTATGTTGGAAAGCAGATATTAATTAAATTCAAACACAATTTGATTAATTTCTTATAAAATTCAACTGCCTCTTATATATTTTATCAATATGCATAGAAGTTGACAGCTTAGGAATCAATATAATATTGCACGCACGACTTGGTCAGTTCGATTCTTTAATTCAAACTATAATTAAATTATCTTTTTTATCACAATTAATTAATTAATTATTCACTCGCACTTGATCATCAGCTATATATTGTATTGGTATATATATATATATATATGTATAATATAATTTTGTAGGGAGCTGGAATCTTTTTCTCCCTTTAACAACCCTTCAGGTGTCCTAATTAATTAAATCATGTTTTCCTCTTATATAAATATTATCATCTATCACTGGTATATATATTATAAGGTTTGAAGAAAAATGGAATATGTTCCCCAATTATTAATCTCGCTAGACAATTTTTTATGTTGGATTAGATATATACTTAGCTTGTATGAATATTTGATGATACTTTTTATTTGGTCTTCAGCTAGGTATATCTAGAGGAGATAAATATTAAGACATGGTTACTTACAAGATTTGGTTTCCATGGAAATCAAAAAGTAGGTGAGACTCATTGGATCTCACTTACTTTTTTACTTTTTTATTTTCATCAACTTTAAAAAAAATAAAAAAGAAAAAGAAAATACAAAATATTTATTATACCCCTTTGATTTGACATGATTTGACATAATTATAACATTCTTTTTTTTATTATTTTAATATAAAGGGTAAAATGGTCATTTTAATACATTCCAATTCCATTTCTATCACCAAACTTTTACTACTAAACACATCAAATGCATTTCGTTTCCATTTCCGTTTCCATTTCCATTTCCATTTCTATTTCTGCCTAATGAACATGCAAGTCTTATATATTTGGTAGGATAAGATATTTAATAGAGTACTTAATTAAGGAGCTTGGTTCTTCCCAAGAATAATGAAAAAAAGTCACAACTAGAAAAAAGTACAGTTGGACTTGAGGAAAGTATTAGAGATAAACATTAAGTCTCACATCTGATAGGATAAGATATTCAATGGAGTACTTAAAGAACTTGATTCTTTTCCCTTATGAGCTAATTTTTTTAGGGTGGATTCCCAAGTCCTAAGTCACTTGAGTCTCAACAATATCTATTAAAATGGCTCTGATGACTAATGCAATAGGGTTTATTATTGATAGCGACTCCATTGAATGAATGATTAAGAAAACACGGATCAATTTTTTCTTTTTTTGGTGGAACACGGATCACTTATTATCATCATCTGGATTCTTGACCACGATATATATTTATATATGTTGTTATATTTGATGATACTTAAATTAAGGCTTCAACATCTTTTTCTTACTATAAAAGAAAAACACACAAGTGAAGACAAGCACTAAATTAAAATCTCAACGTGTGGATCATATACTTAATTACCAAATTTCATTAACTATATAATTTGAGGGAAAAGAAAATCATTGATATATTTACATCAAATTTTTTTTTCTTCAAATAGTACTATATATGTATTTTGTCTCAAGGATGTAATCCTTAATTAGGGGTAGAGAATTAAAGGTTCATCAGTAACTTAATTAGGAACTAAAAAAAATTAAACTTGACTTGAGCGTTATTTATAAATGATCTTTTGCGTCAATTCCACAAGTAATGTTAGAGTTACATTAGCTGTGACGAGAGCATTTTATAATTACTATAAGGTATAACAATAAAATTCAATTAACTAATAAGGTGATTAACAAATGATATTAATTAACAAATTCTGTTCATTTAAATGAATCAAAACGGCGTCGTTTTGTAGAGTTTGAGTGAGAGAGGGTGCCATGTCATTTAAATATGACACGTAGAAGAGAGGGTGCGCCACATAAGTCTTCCACGTCAGCATTTAATGGCAAAGCCAGACAGATATTATGCTAGAGGACCAATTTTGACAAAAAAAAAACGTTGAGAACCTAAAATAACTTTTTAAAACATTGAGAATCAATATTAAACTTTGTGCAAACGTTGAGGACCAAAAGAGTAATTTGGCCAAAAAATAAAAGCAAGTACCAAAGTACAACACACAAGGCTTCCTTAATGATAGTAGGAAGGAGCTTTCCAGTTATAATGTAGTAACTAAATCATCTGTATATATTTAAGTGATGTACAGTTCCCAAATCCTTTGGTGACCAATCTACTTTTAATTTCTAAGAAATTTTGCTAACAAGTGTCATTAGAAATTTGAGGATTGATTTAATTTCAATTAATGAGGTGGTCAAAGAATTATTCTTTTAAAACTTTTTACTAAGTTTTGGCAAAAAAAAAAAATTTTCACCAAGTTTAAGATAATACATTCTCTCTCAGTCAATTAAAAAAATCTTAACAAGTGCGTAGCTAGGGCACTTATAAGATAAAGCCAATTTTTAATTAAACTGATTCTACAAGGTAGAAATGCTTATTTTAATCCATATTTGTACCTTGTTTAATTTGCTATGTATGTATGTATGAGTAAAAATAGTAAACTAACTATTTACTCTCTAAATTATTGAATAATATGATCATATATATAAATTATTTTTCAAAATTAACAATATCTCCAACATTATAAATTACTTTATCACATTTTTGAAAATGGTGGTAGCGAAAAAAAAGAGGAGAGAGCTCCTGGAGGGAGGTTGTTGGGAGGAAGGACTTGACTGGATGCATTTTTCAAAGAGCTTACATACTCAAAAATGGGATTAGAGTACAAGTAATTTGCTTGGTATATGCCTCCGTGCCGGAGGAGATTGAGAAAGTCAACCACTTGAATATACGCAAGGGACTAGTTTTTATATAGTGGATTTGAAATCTTCTACAAGTAAGGTCTCCTTCCTTAAGCGTGGTTACGCTTATACGAAGTGACTAGCGTAGCGCACACTTTTGTGAGATCATCAATTAAACCGGAGACCAACTGAGTCGTCTTTGAGCCAATCGTCGATTGATCCCCTCCTGAATTACACGTGCACTTAATTACTATGCAAAATATGATTGGTGGGGATATTAATTTAGTATGCTTACTCCATCTAAATAACACCAACATGACTAGAACTCCAATAATTGTTAAACCAAGAAGGAATATTAATATAGTATGGCATCATTAATTTAGTCATTTTGCCATTCATGTCTAGGCAATATATATATATATATATATATATATATATATATATATAATTACTTGTTAATTAGTCTAGCTAATATAGTTCATGTGTAATTCCATATAAACAATTTCCGTAAATGTAATTAATCATGGTATTAAGATTTTTATTTGTAATTCAAGATCAGGAAGGTGAGGAAGAACTGATTAAGCTCTTATAAGGAAAACAATAGAAGTGGCGATTCAGCTAGATGAGAAAATTAAGTTAAGGGTTGTTTTCATATAACTTAATTCAAAATAATTTTAAAGTTCTTATATATTTTGGGTTTTCAATACCTGAATAAATATTTTTAAGAATATTTCGAAGTGTATTGGCTTCACCTAAGAAGCTTAAATTATGCTTTGACTAGAATATTTTCACTTGAAATTCAAATATATATGACTGATGACATTAAGAAATTGTACAAATTAAATAGTAAAGTTAAGACACAAATTGAGACCAAAAAAAAATTTAAGAGATAAAATTGAAACCTCATAAACTAAGGGATGAAAAATCAGTTTTAAGTATATTGAAGACATACAAAGTCTTAGATCTGATAAGTTGTGATACTTAATAGTAAAATACTTAAGAAACTTGGTTCTTTTTTCTTGACACTTATTTCTTAAATTACTTGAGTTTCAACAAACTGAAATTAAACTAATTAATATATAACGAATTTAAGCATGCACATGCATCTATATTAATATGGTTGTGACCCCTTTTAGTCATTGGGGTCACAAAATAGTCATATTTTCTAATTAAAAAATAACAAAAAAAATTGATTGGAAGAAAGGTAAGTGAAGAAGTGGAGATATATAAAAATATAATGGAAGGTAGTGGAAGAGAGAAAACATATATGATGGTAGTTACTACAAAAGTGGGAAAGTAAATAACTTTCCATCATTTAATTCTAATTAATTATGATAATAATTCTAATTTAAAATTTTAAAAACTATGAAATATATTATTTTAAAATATAATAATTATATTTTAAAAAATAATGATAGATTGCATGCACGAAGGTCGTGCATGCGAAGCCTCTAATAATATAATATTTAAGAGAATTAAAGCTAGATGAGTCTAATTATTCAATGACTATAAATTTCTATTTCTCAGGATAAAAATGTGTTAAAGTAGCTTAATTAATATATATATATATATATATGTTTATGACTTCATGCAATGCATAAAACTAAAAAGATCGAACTCCATTATATTATTTATAAGAATTAATTAATCCAAGTAGATAACAATGTATATATTCAATTTAAAAATTTGCCACTGTGGTCCAATTAAAAGAGAAATTCGATTATATATATTCTGGAGATAATTAGAGGCACAGAAAGGAGCTAGCAGCTTTAAGTCTTTAACTTTGCCTCAACTGAATGCTGAAATATTACATCAAGTTATTAGTCTTACATCAAGCAATATACATATATTATCTTGCTAGCTAGGTAGGGATAGATTAGGGGAGGCGAATTAAACTAAGTGGAATCAATGATATTCTTGAAGCAATTAAATTAAAGTACATTAATTAATTTTATATATAATGTTTCATCCAAGTGTGGTTGTACGGCTTCACTAATCACTAATCACTAATCACTACTGGGTGCAACCATGGTCATCAGCACTTACAATTTCTTCCTCTCAGAGAAATTAAACTAACGCAAGGCTTAAACAATTAATTAGTGGAGATTAATTAATTAATTAAACCAATTTGACATCACATCCTTAGCTTGCAAATAATAATTTAAGTCCTCTGGGCTCTGGCCGCCTAGTTAAACAAAATAAAGCTACAGAAAAACATAACTCCATTATCGATCTAACGTTAGAATCCTATATATATATATTCTTAATTACCACTGTACCCAGTGAGTCAAACCCTTCAAAATAATATTTTTCCCCCTATTGCTGGGCAGTAATTAAGATGAATTAAAGATATATATAGGATGTGGCATTTGAAAGTGAGTCCAATCAAAATTATAGTTAGCCAGATTCAGCAGATATATATATATATATATATATATATATATATGTGGATAGTGGTAACTTGGACAAAAGAAAAAAGTTGTAGCCTAGTAGGGTAAGTGCAGCTTGCAGGCAAATTAAAGATGAGTGGTTATAATTAATTGAGAATATATATATATATATATATATATATATATATATATATATATGTATAGTAATAAGAAAACTAAACCTAAAACTTTCATTTTAGGAAATCATATGAAATTGTTTTCACTAGTACTAGAGAAGAAGAAAGAGGTTTTGACTAGATCGATGAGAGTTGAGACTTGCACACATGAAAGAGCTAGGATCATGATACATGAAATGACTGATCCATGAATGCCATACAAAATATCCTCAAGTAAATTAGTTAGTAGAGAGAAAATAATTATATATATATATAATTGAAGAGAAAGAGTTGATCAATATGAAGAAGGATAATATAATTAAGGTCAACTTAATTAAAGACGTACTAATTATAAGTCTTTGATATACATATGCATAACTGTTCTATAGCTATATATATCTGTAAAAACCTGCAGGTTCATCCTTACACTGTTGTATATATTAAACTCTAAAAATCAACGCCAAAAAGGGCAACTTCAATTTTTTTCCCTTAAAATCCCAACTTGTTATATATATATATATATATACCTAGCTAACGGCCTAACACTAATACAGGTAACAACACCTTTAATTATCATAATCTAAATTAATAACCAATGACCGTCATGAACTGGGGAAATTAATTAATGTATATATATATATATATATATATATATATATATATATATATATATATATATATATATATAAAGTTTGGTTGGAAATTGGAATTAAACTGTATAAACTGAATCCTTAAAACATTCCACAAAAGGAAATTAGTAGTAATATAGTGGACAAAGGGAATTAATATTTTCAGAGAGAGTAATGAACAAAATCCAATGAGATTTAGAGAGAGAGACTAAATTAAGAAGAAGAAGAAGTACAAGTGAGAAGGCAAGAAACAAAACTACATCAATTCATCATGCATGAGAGAGCTAGGCACAGAATTAGAAATTAAAAAGAGATGGATCCAATTAATAAGAAAAAAAAAAAAAGAAGAAGAAGAAAGAGAAGCATATATAATTAGACTGGATCGAGGATCATACAGTACTATAGCACTTATCCGCGTGAAGCTTAGCTGAAGCTGACCTTAATTCATTCATTCACTCGTGCGTGGTATGTATCCACAAAAAAAAAACCCAACCAACCAGTAGAATTTCTAGTGCCGGTTCGGTTTAAAAAGGCGGACGTGGACCGGTCCATCCATCGACCGGCAACTGAACATTGTGCTGCTGCTGCTGCATATTAAGCGGCAAATTGAAGAAAGGGAGACCCGAAGACGGGTCCGGATACGGGTTGTTATTCCCGCCCGACCCACCTTGAGACCCAGGCGTCTGCATCTGGAGCTGCTCCTGCTCCTCCTCATCCAACGGCAGCCGTTCATACGCCACGTTCGTGAACGAAGCGGCGATCACGATCACCGGCCCCGCCGCCCTCAGCTCCCCCACCACGCTCCCTCCCACCACCTGCCCCTGCCCTCCGCCCAGATATATAGTCAAGCTCGTCGCGCCGGGCGGCGCCGGCGGCGGGAGGAACGATCCCGACAGCGACAGTATCTCGAACCTTCCGTGGAGGCTCACCACGGCTCCCGCGCCTCCCGGTTGCCTCAGGGTCACATTCGTAACCGTCCCGCTCCCGCTCAGGATGCAGATCCCACGCTGCCTGCGCCGCGCGTAGGTGGCCACGCACTCGAACACGTCGCAGCCATTGCCCACTTCCAGGATGTGGGCGCGTAGCGTGTTGGCACTCTCGCGCGTGATGATGACGGGCGGCTTGGGCTTGTTCTTGGAGCCCGGTGGGCGGCCACGTGGGCGGCGTGCTACGATGTCGCCCGGCCCAGTGGAGGCGAGCTCGAGGCCTTGGTGTGGGCCGTCGTCGGAGGAAAACGGGTCGGCCCGATTGGCGTCATCTTCGGAGTCGGGTTGGTGGTGGTGGTGCTGGAGGTGCAAGTCGGGTCTGTGGAGATTTTGAACGAAGCGAGAAGCTGTGCCTAAATCCAGACCAGCCATAGGGTCATCAAAGAGAGAGAGAAAGAGGAATTATTAAAAGAAAACAAAGGAAAAATAAATATTATGATGATGGATATTAAATAGTATGGAGGAAT
Source organism: Senna tora (assembly GCA_014851425.1). NCBI lineage: Eukaryota > Viridiplantae > Streptophyta > Magnoliopsida > Fabales > Fabaceae > Senna > Senna tora. The sequence continues at coordinate 16,859,131 of CM026270.1, read as the reverse complement.
TTTTTTAAGCAACAGTACTAGTTTTGTTGGGTGCTTTTAATTTTGTATATTTTAAAGGGAAGTGGAAAAATATATAAAGAAGGGAAAGCAAAAGAGAAAGATGTTGATGGTGTTAATTATAAGCTAGCTAGAGAAGAGAATTAGTTCTCTGGAATTGAAGATATAGAACTGGAGGAGATTTCGAAAGCGGTAAAAGCAAGAAGACTGAAAGAAGAAGAAGAAGAAGAAGAAGAAGGAGAGAGAGATAGGAGGATGAAGGTTGAAGGAGGAGACAAAGAGACTCAAAACGCAGTCATCTGTTTGGACAACCAAAAGTTTAAATATAAAAAAATGGGATAAAATAATAATTAGTTGGCAAAATGTTTAATACGCTTTCTTATTCCCACGAAACAATGCTTGCAAGTGTTAATCACTCCTACTAGATGGCGCGTGCTCATCACGCCACTTCTAATTTTATTTCGTCATTGCTTTTGATTTTACAGAATTCGATAGACTAGTCATCAGATTCATTTTATATCTCAGTTAAAATAGAAAGAAAAATTAATGCAAAACTCAAGAATTTCTTACAATAAATATGCAAGTGTAAGAATTTCTTTTGCCTCAAGGAATAGACTTATTTGAAATTTGATAGTCTAATCCTCAAATGGTCACTCAAAGAAAATTGGATAGATGAGAATTGAGATATTGAATTAAGTTAATTCTATGTTTTTTTCCCCTGTATTTGAAATTTTCTCTGGTACTCGTTTAGTTCTCCTATATCTTATATATTAAATAAAGGAGCAATACTAATTATTTGTAATTTTCTAGATTTTTTTTTTCAAAAGTAATCTTCTAGATTTCAAGTAATGAGATTTAAGCATTAAGCATTATATGTCAAAAATAATAAATAACTAGCACACATAACCATTATAAGAAGAGTACTGTGTGAATTTTCATATAGATGGTACCTATTTATTTATGAAAGATTGTGCCATCATCAAATTAATAGTATATAGATTTTCATGACTCAATCTATTCTTGTTTAGAATTTAAACTTCGCTTCTGAAAAATTAAGAATTGTGATAATAATTAATGCAGTTCGGACATGTTCATCTACCATTAAATGTCAACAAAGCTGGATGATATGGTTAGTTTATGAAACTGATGGGATAAAAAAATATATATATTAAAGCTAAAAGATATGATTATTAAATCTTATACATCCCGATAATTAGTGAAATTTATTATTAATACGTGACATGACAACTTAACTATCAATCCTATGTATAGCCGGGATATCTTTATTGGCACCTTTTTATATAAAAAAGAAAATTTACATTGGGTTCTTAATATATATATATATAAAGTCAATATTAAAGAAATCATATAACTTGATCCAAATAATTGAAGTGATTGCTGTAGTTGGATCGGTTGGAATTCTTAAATAGCATAAATCTATTAAGAACTGTGAATGGCATTATAATATTGTTGATATTATATAGAAGAAATGAACAAACTGAAATTGAAAAATGGAATTAATTACTAGCTAGCAGTCATTTAAAAACGTATAGAATTGAAGAAGAAGGGAAAAATTAAATTAAGGATGGAAAGAAAATGTTTGAATAATTATTGAATGCTTTGTCGTGGGACAAAATATAATATTGGAAAATTACAAATCATGTTTTTCTTTCTTGAATTAATATATACCTAGACCTCAGTGTATAAGTTTTGTAACAAAAGATAGAGTCACCTTAATTAATCTTTTTAAGGTTTAAAGAATCCATTAAAAAATTAATTTTTGTCCACGACCTTTTATTACACATACTCCTTCAGGCAAATAAGAATTGGAAACTCAACGCAAATCACATTTCCTTAATAAGTAATCCCTCTTTTAAAATCAAATAAACTAACAAAAAGAAAGATCATCTTCCTTTTTGCTCTTGTTATCTTCTAAAATATAGCAACACATGCATGATCCTCTTGAATTGATTAAAGATGCATTATATATATATATATATAATTAATTAATATATTATATTATATTCATTTAAAACTATATAATAGCAAAATTTATATACTAAAACTAGCTAGTGATGATGATGATAGTAATTGATGAATAAATAAAGTATTGTTTAGTGTTTTGATTAAGAGTATACATATATTCACACTAGACTTATAATAGAGATTAATTATTAAGAGAGAGTTAGATTGAGAAAAAGATATGGGGGCGCGTGGAAATTAAAGTTGTAGCTAAAAATTTGGTTGTGTTTAATTTGTGAACACAAACACTAATGGGAGGCATATGAAATATTTGAGGAAGAAGGAGAGAATTTGTGGGTGGGGTTAGAGGAAGGATTATTATATTGAGTTTTATTTAATTTATTCCTTGATTAATTTTTAAGGTTGGGGAGATTATGTGAGCGCTGATGAGAGTACTAACCATGGTTTAAGATGATGGGAGGAGGTTTGGTTAAGTTTTCAAAGTTGGAAGTTGAAATGATGTGTATTGTATTTGAATTTCTTTTTAATCTTAAATATCGTAATTTATTAAACGAGTCTCATGACTAATCTTTTATATACTGTCAAATTTATTAATAGAGACGATGATCACGAATACTTTTATTCCTTAAAAAATCAAATTTAAAGACGATAATTAAAAAAATGGTTAAATGTTTATTTTGGTCCTTAGCTTTATGTTTCATTCAAGTTTTAAATTGATCATTTATTTTTTAAAAGTTCTATATTGGTCCTTTATGTTTCCCAAAAGTTTTATATTTGTTCTTCATGCTTCATTAAAGTTTTATATTGGTCTTTTATGTTTCATTAAAGTTCTATATTGGTCCTTTATGTTTCATTTAAATTTTATATTAATTCTTTATGTTTCATTAAAGTTTCATATTGGTCCTCTCAGTATGGTTTTAGTTTTGGCTTAAATGATGCTGTTTGGGTTTTTTTTTTGTCTAAGGTCACGTCAGCTATATGATACACATAGGAGAGATTATGCGTCCATCTCGACACGCCATGTCAGCAGTTAAAAGAAATTGACGAATTTAGACGTAAGGACCAATTTAGAACTTATAGGAAACATAATGGACTAATTTAAAACTTTTGAAACATAAAAGACTAATTTAAAACTTGAATGAAACAAAAAAAAATCTTCGACCTAAAAAAATAGATACATTTATTATTTGTGTCACGTCATGATTGTATTTGAATAATATTATAAAAATCCAAAAAAAAGAAGGGTTAGAGGGCATAGGGGGTTGAATTTGAAATTAGAATAAATGAGGGAGGAATGGGCAAGTGGGGAGAGAGTGGTGCGGCGCGTGGGTCCCACCAATTTTGTCGTCTTCCTCTCCACGGCTCTCTTCCACGGCTGCTCCCAACCACCCTTTTTGGCGCTGCCACCATTCTTTAATTAATTTGATTCCTCTAATTTATTAATTAATTATTAATTAATTATTTGTTTATGTTATATTATTCTTCCCTCTCTCTCTCTACTTCTGATGTTGCTTCCTTCAACACACCAACATTTGGAAAAAAAAGGGGCTGAAAGGTTAGAGATGTCATGTATGTATGTAGTCTTATAATTAGACAAACATGGGTTATATCCATATTAATTTGACTGCAATAAATATAAGCTTATAAATTTATTTAATTATTGCTATATTTTACTTCTCTTCTTCCTTTCTCTCACCTCTCTAGTGTGAGGGGTTATTAATTAGAATTAATTTTTTCTTATTTTTAAAACAAGAGAGAGAGAATAAGAGTGAAGCTCATCTCACACAAGAGGTCCAAGTCTTCACAGTGAAACGCAATCATATATATATATATATATATGGAATATAATTTAGTTGAATTTCTGGTTGTCCTAACAATATGATTGAGCTAATAAAAGCATAAATAAGACCAAAATGATGTAGAAACTAGAAACTAGTCATTCTGTGCACCTTCAAAAACAAAAAAAAATAGACATTCTAGATTCTTATTCATTTGAAGTTTCAAATTATATTAATGTATAAGGTCCATCTAAGTCTCATTTTACCAATACAACTTATAGCATTGGAAAGGAAAAGAAATTAAATCAGTTAGTAATGATGAATGGACAAAATTAAAATTCAACAGAAAAAAGTTAAGAACAAAATTGAACTTGTAATGAAGTCATAAAGAGGAAAAAAATTAGCTAGTTTTATTACATATTTATGCTTTTGGAAATTAAAGTTTTAGGCTCCTTATTGATTAGTCTCTAAAACATGTATTGATGGTGACTAGTTCGTTAATGAATAACATGAAAAAAAAAACTTTATAAGATTCAAAAATTGGTAAAAACACTTTTTCCCCCTAAATTATAGAGTGTATGTCAATTTCACTCTTAAACGTTGTTTGTTATCAATTATAGAAGTCTCTAACTTTCTATTTGCAAGCAACGTTACCATTAACTTAACTCCGTCTGAATAATTAATGGCATATGCAAATGTGACTGTCCATGTAGCGTGCGACCAATGCTAACAGTGCAAATTTAGTTACCGAACAACATTAAAATTTCCCCAAATTAATGTTATCTATTGTGTCAATTTTGCTCACAATGTTTATACTGTAAAATTCATACATTTTATAGTTTATTGATGCTATTAAAATTGTCCTCAAATTAAACTTTTGGTTTACATTGAAAAATTCTAGGTGTCAATATGAACACAATATCATGCAAATGCAGTCCAATTAATTAACATTAATTCTGAAACAAAAACGACGTGGTATATGATTTGTTTAACCTTGAAAACTCTAATAAAAGTGATTTTTTTCCCTTGCAGCATCAATTGCTTCCAATTTTAGTGATAGAAAATGGTAATTAAGGTGTCATGACTTCTCAAACTTTAAATACTAGAATAAGAAGAAGATTTCAATGCGATTGTGGAGAATATGCGATTCTAGTTACTTCTCACACTCTCAAGAACCCAGATGGAAGATTTTGGGGATGCAAAAATGATTCAGTATGTATTATTTATGTTCGGTCCATAAAATTTGAAAATGCTTAAATTGTTGATTTCTATGTATAGTCTCATATTTTCTTGTTGATTCGTGTTTTGTTATTGTAATTGAGGGTTACAGTTTATGTTCACACATAGATTTTTTTTAACCTAAACCAAAAGTTTTAGGGCAATTTTAACAACATCAACAAACTATAAAAATGAACTGAATAGTAGACATAAACATTAAAAGCAAAATTGACAGTAGACTAAAACATTAGGAGAAAATTGATCATCACGTGAATAGTCAAGTTTATAATTATACCTATCATTATTTATTTAAATGAAGTTAGTTAAAGGATAATATTGCTTACAAATTGCTAGTATTTTTTTTTTTGACCTCACAAATTGCATGTATGAAGTTACAATTGACAGCGAATAAAATTATGAGCAAAATTGTCCGACACCACAAAAAGAATGTACATAATTTTGCCTTCAAAACTGAAATCAATATAGTATATTAGTACTGAAGCATCTATCATACAGTAAATAAAAACTGTTGTTTTTTGTTTTTGCAAAAAAAAAAAAAGTTAAGATTTTGGAGTAGAGAAGCAGTGAGAGAATCAAACCCAATGTATCAAGTACTTACACATTATTAATTTAATATACAGAAACTAGGTGAGCTATTAATTAGGTCTAAGACTGAGCAAAATGCTCGTCCTCTAATTATTTTGCTTATGCATTAGTTTAATTAGTATTATGATTCTATATATAACTACATATTTTAATAATTTTTAATGGAATTAGCAATGGATTATACTACTCTAGTAAGTTTAATTTAATATATATCACGACCTGACATAATAAACTTTAATAAACTTTTAAGAGAGTAAGTTTTCTAATTTTATATATATATATATATTGCGCTTTAGTTAATTAGAGAGATATTATCTTAAAGAATTCGATCGTTATCACTTATCACTCAAGAAATACCCATATATAGAAGAGTGTAAATATATAATATAGGTTAAAGTACTATTTTTGTTTTTAATGTTTGCATGAAGTTTAATGTTGGTCTTTAATGTTTTAAAAGTTTAATGTTAGTCCTTAAAGTTTTTTTTTGTCGATTTTGGTCATCGAGCGTGACATCATTAACTTTTGACGTTAAATGATGACGTGGCATGCTTATTTGGTACACCCTCTCTCCTACGTGTCATATTTTAATGACGTAGCACGCCACATTATGATGATATGAAGAAGAAGATGAAGAAGAAGGAAGATGATGTGGCCATGGTGGAGTGGCGTGGTGTGTCACGTCATTAAAATATGACACGTAGGAGAGAGAGTGTGTCACATAAGCATGTCACGTAATCATTTAATGGCAAAAGTTAACGGTATTACGCTCAAGAACCAAAATCGACAAAAAAAACTTTGAGGACCAACATTAAACTTTTGAAACATTGAGGACCAACATTAAACTTTATGCAAACATTGAGGACCAAAATAGTACTGTAGCCTATAATATAATACTTCTGAATTTCATAAATCCTACGAGCCGTTATTTTTTCTACATTTATTCTTCAATCAGTTTTTTTCTTACAGATTTAAGTGGAGCTTTTTTTTTGTGTATTTGTTTTCTTTTGTGAATTTTTATGACAATTAGGTAATTCTGAATTCAAGGTTTGTTATAATCATATCTAAAATCTATGAATCATTTATGTTAAAAAAGTTTCACTAGTTCATCATGTTGTTGGAAGAACCTACGACAATTTCAACTTTGAAGATTACTTCAGATGCAGGAGGTCTAAGAGTAACAACTTTGTTGGCAACACTAAGGACGGTGAGATTTTTCATCATGAAAAAATATGGTCAGCTGATCTTACACTTTGTTTACTTAGTTCAATAATTGTTAGATTTTATTTTTCAATATTATTAAATTGAAATTTTCTAAATTATTATAAGTGTCGTTTGACTTTTTTTACAATATAATGAGGTTTAATGTTTTTTATAAAAAAAATTTACCCATATATAATTAAACTATTGTTTATCCGATCCCCACAAAGAGTATACTATACCCAATTGCAGACGAAAATTAATTTTACAAGCAAATTCTGCTCAAAAGACACTTTTCTCTCTCTCTCTCTCTCTCTCTCTCTCTCTCTCTCTATATATATATATATATATATATATTAATTAGGGAATTTTGATATGTTTAAGTTCAATATCTATCAAATATATCTACTTTCTCCTTTTCCATTCCTTATGCTATTTTTTCTTTGTAATCAAGAATTGAGCACATATCCAAAAAGGCTAATGTACTAATTTACATAATTCTTAATCATTATGATATATAATATATATTATTCATCTTTTATAATTTATGATGATCTGGTGTGAGTGACTCTACTTTTTGAACTCTTCTTCCGGTAATTGTGGAAGATTAAAATTAATTACTAATATGTAAAGTGTAAATTAAACTAGTTTCTTGTAAAGAATATATATTTTACACACACACATATGTATGGATAATATGTGTTCTGTTTTCTGGCTTTCACTCTTCTCATTTCATATTAATTAATAATAAGAAATTCATATAATTAATTAATTGTACTTGCATCATCAATGATCTGCCATATTCCAAGGGATCAGATAAACTATAATATAGCTAGCGACCAATTCAAAGCTTCCACACAAGGGAAGGTCATATATTGTTAATTACTTAATTGTTAATTTGTTATAGTTAACTTCTAATTAATTCAATCGAGGTACACGAACGAGAATTGAGTCTAGTAGAAGGGATTAGTCCTTCGTAATGTGAAGAATCCATATTCGAATCTTCGTTGAAAGAAGTGTCTACATTTAATGTTGCCCAGCAATACATCGAACAAAATTGACTCCAATAAAAAATACCCGGCCTGTAGGAAACAAAAAAAATCGAGGTACTAAGTTTACAAATATTAATTGGACCCTGACTTACCTAAGTCATCATATAGTTATTAATTAATTTAATCAAATAATTAATTAATGGTTTAGGAAGTCACATACCACCAGAAAAAAAGCTTCTCTCTGGGCATCAATTAGAGCCACTTTATATATTTTCCACCCTCCCATTGTTACCAAAAGCTGAATCTGATTACCACATCATCATTTGCTTTAATATTTGATAATTATATGAAACGACAAAATATTAAAACAACGAAAGGCAAGTTCAACCCAACCAATGTACATCATCCATTGGAAGCTAGCGTTCAAATTTAGCATTAATTTAAAAAAATAAAAAAACTTGGACCTTTTCCTTATTATATAGGCGTAGGCAAAAGTAATTTTTTTAGTTCCCTAAGACCCTAATTAACTATAAAGTCTTCTGATTGTGTTTTAAAACTTTTAATTTTTAAGCAATGTTACTTATTTTTTTAATTTTGTCTAAATAATTAACGGTAGATACATTTATATTAATATAGCTGTGGGGTCTTCCCGTCAACGGTCTCTTAAAATAGTCAATTAATTAATTAAAAAATAAATAAAAATATGATGTGAGAAGATCATGGGTGAGAGAAAATAAGAATAGTAATAACTTCCCAGGATTCCATTTATTATTTTAAATATAATAATTATTTTATTGTATATTTTAAAATTTTAAAATAATTTAATATTTAATATTTTATTAATTTAAAATATAATAATCATAATTTTATAATATATTTTTAAAAAAATTAAAAAAATAAATTACATGCACGGTACGTGCATGCGAAGCTTCTAGTATATAATAATCCACTTGATGGCCAATCTTAATTGTGCAAATGCAGCCGACTTCATAATGCTAATTTTGCACTTGCTGCGTATGCATCTCCCGTTGATTATTTCACAGAGTTAGGATGAATGAATATGATTATTTACAAATTAAAAATTAAAAAATATAATTAATAATAAATAAAATTCAAGAACAAAATTGACAGAGAGAGATCTGATTTATAGCTTGGAAACTAAAAATCTAGTTTACCCTTATATATAATATATAGATATGTATGTATATATGGTGTGACAGAAATTACCCGGATTTATTTAAGGTCTTTTCAATGAGGGACATGGTAACTAATTAGAATAAACAATTTACTTTGAAAAAGAAGAAGATTACTTTAATTAGTGGAGCACTGACCTACATGATATAGTAAATTAGTACAATAAATATAGTTTAATATTCTTAAAGTGATATAAAACCTTTATACGGTTGGATCTGACATATACTTTGTGCTATTATTTTCTTTAAGTGGATGATCCGAGTAAAATAAATTATGATCATATATATTCATTGTTAGTGATGGTCTTGTCTAAATGCAATCATAAGCTATATGGACTCAGGGAACATGCATGCATATTTTGGAGTTTAATTTTATAAGATTGCTCACTCACTAGCAGTTAGGTAAAAATAAACATAAAAACTATTGTACGAGGATTCTTTATTTTTCTACAATTTTTATTATAATCTCATTAATTAATTTGTTTTTAAAAGACATGTCTCTCTCCCCTAGCTCTTCCGTTCTTTTCATAAAATAAACACACACACATATATATAAGGGGAAAAAATCATCTTTCATGGAGTGTCTTATTTAAATATATCTAAATTATTGAATTTAACTTTGTTTTTTTGGTGAGTATAGTATGGCAAAACAAACATGAACAGGACAAGAAATAGAACACTTATGTCCATTTAACATTAACTTTGTTTTTTAAGAGATAAACAAACATGAACAGGTGCCTTTTTTTTTTTTTTTTTGAAAACGTTGGTTTCTATATAAAAGCAGATTATAATTAAAGGTATGCCAATTGCAAACAGATAAGTTCTAAGGCCATGTTCTTTAATAAGAAATGGCCATGGAAATGAGCAAGGAATGGGTGGGGCTCACTGGGTCATATTTATTTTTTATTTTTTTCATTTCTATCAACTTTTTAAAAAAATCAAAAAGGAAATACAAAATTCTTATTATACCCTTTGATTTGACACAATTACAACTTTTTTTTTCTTTTTATTATTTTAATATAAGGAGTAAAGTAGTAATTTTAATACATTCTCATTTTATTTTCATTCCCAAACTTTTACTAACAAACACAAAAAACACATTCCGTTTCTGTTTTCATTTATATTTCTGCGTAAAAAACGTGCCCTAAATGTATTTATCTATATGATTGAGAAGAAAATTCGTAATCATAGAATGAAATAATTCCCATACGTAGGATGGGTCGAAATTATACAAGTTTAGAAATGTGTGGCTGAGATTAACTCAATTGATAGTCTGTGGTTTTGGTATTTTTCTAAAATTGATGAAAGCAGCTGAAAGGGCAAAAGTTGTAGTACTAGGTTAAGTGGAGTTGGAACCTGGATGGTGAATTGGACCACATAATATTAATTTTATTAATATATATATTGTCACTATAGAGTATAGAGGAAGGCACATGGTCTAGTAGGTGTGTGTGTGTGTGTATATATATATATATATATATATATATATTATATGTAGCTAGAGACTTTGAGTGGTTGGGGTTAAGCAGTAACCAGTAGCCTTAAAGTTATTAATATATTATATATTGTCCGATTAATATCTATGGTTGATATATTTTAAATTAAAGTTACTTGAAAGAAGAAGGGGAAAGGGTAAATGTCGTTATCCACGTGAAAGCTAAGGGGGCAATTAATGGAAGTGGGTGATGGGTCAAGTGATAGAATAGAATCATGGGATCCGTTGGTTTTGGATATATAGTATATGACTCTGTATTGAGACAAATTTGATATATGAAATATGACAAATTGTTGGTATAGCTGCCTCTCTTATTCTAAGTTTGGTGTCACAATATTAACTTCAAGTGCGCGTGCAAGAGATGTAATTTTTAGCCTTAAAAACAGAATAATTTTAAAATTTCGGAACAATGTAATTATTTTATCTTTTAATATTGTATAAGGCTAGATTTTGGAAGAGAAAGAGATAGGATGATAAATCTCACGCGCGATAAAATTCATCACTCTATCTCTTATCTCTCGTTATTTTGAGAATTGATACGATGTTGTACAGCATTGAATCAAACGAAAAGAATTGAGGTTTGTAAGTTTGTAAAATTGAGATTGTGATTTGGTGGAGGTGGGGTGGTAGGTCGGAGGGGAAGTGGGTAAAATTAGGATGACAAGAAAGACATCACGTGGGGGTAGTGTTGACTCGACACAAATAATTACAAATGCAAAAGGCACACAGACGAGAGAGAGCCCAACGTATAGCTGTCGCCCACGACGCAACTCTCTTTCTTTTTCCATTGGGAATTGTTAATTTCTTTACTCTGTCTCTTAATACATATAATCCATCTTATAAAAAAATGCTAAAATTATTATTTTATATTATTTAATCATATTCGTCAATCTATTTATTCGATAATTTGTACATAGAAAGAGAAGAGAGTGTGTGAACTGACGCTTAAATCCCGGAGGGTAAAAGTAGGTATAGTTTTAGTTTGGAAAAATTTTAGGTTTATTTTTTTATGTCTATTTTATCAAGTTTCATCAATTATATATTGTATTTATACTCTCATTCTTCTATGATTGATCATATAAAAGGTGGTCTTCTATATTTTCTCTCTATTGTGATTGGTCATTTAAACACTTTTTGCCACGTATCATATTTATATTAGAAAACTTGATAAAATGAACATAAGAAAATGGACCTAAGTTTTTTCCGTTCAGTTTTACCCGTACAAACACTTACATGCTTCCATCGAGTCCGCTTGTGGTGGCGCGTGTTGTTCAAACTCCGATATAGTTGAAAAGTAGTGAATGTGATTGAAGGAAATTAAGGCGTAGTAGGGAAGTGGAGAAATGTAGGGTTTGGAGTAAGTAGGTAGAGTGATGAGGCATGAGAGACATTGATATTGATATTGATGTATGTGAGTGGTGAGAGAGAGAGAGAGAGAGATGGATATAATCCAAAGTAGTATTTGCAGAGTTGAGATGCAGTGTGAGTCTTAGGTTGTCCAAATCCAAACTAAATATACTCTAATCCTGCAGAGAATCAAGAAACAAGTAGTAGATGGTGAGTTGGTGATTGGACGGCCCAGATCCGTGCTTGAAAGATGAATTAGATGAAGATCCACCCACGTACGTCGTCCAGTAGTAGTAGTAGTACAGTCCACCACCAACTCCAATTCCAATTCCGAATCCTACATTAATTAATTTGTAAATATATATATATATATATATAACTCAAACGTACTTCAAATTATAGATGAAGAAGAGTAGGGTCTCCCCCGAAACATCGTTACCGTGATGATCATTCACTCTACTGCTGCTCCTATACCATCTATATGCGTCTTTGCTGCCTCCTCCTATATATATATATATATATATATAATCTCTCATTTCATTTTCTTTTTGGCTATGTTTGATTCAATTCCAATAAGTGGAATTGGAATCCAATTCCATAAAAAACAAAATTTTTTAGTGTTTGGTTCCCTCTCTAAAATTGAGAATTGGATTCCACGGAATTGGGACAATTCCACAGAATCCAATTCTCAATTCCATAAAGTGGGTTTTATTTGGTTGGACATGGAATTGAATTTCACATGGAATTGAATTCCACCTGGAATTGCACAATATTCTAGGGATTATTTAGTTTGGTTAAGTTATGTGGAATTGGAATTGAATTACGTGGAATTGGTTTTTTAGAATTGGGTGTGTAAATTTTGTGGAATTAGATTGTGGGGTATTTTGGAGGAATTGAGATAATTTTTGTGGAATTGGCTTTAAAAGACATTTTTGTCCCTACTTTCTTTCTCTCTCTCTTTACTGTTTTTTATTTTTTATAATGAATATAAAAAAAGTAATTATATACTAAAAAATATAATTAAAAAAATATTTATTTAATATTTATTAAGGAGCAAATTAGTCTTTTTACCTCACATTTTTTTATAAACTTTCAATTCCATTTTTCATACCAAACACACTTTTTCAATTCAAATAATTCAATTCCAATTCCATCTTTTCATACCAAACAAATTTTTTCAATTCAAATAATTCAATTCCAATTCCAATTCCACTTATAATCTAATTTCAATTCCAATTCCATATTTTTTTTCAACCAAACGTAGCATTTTCCTTTTTATTACTTTCACTCTCATCTCTTCAAAACATTAACTATATATATATATATATATATATATATATATGATGTTTCCGGAAATAACGTTCACACATCCAAAAGAGAATCGGATGTAGTTTGATATGCATGGGTTCTATTATTATATTTTCTATGGTTGGACAGCATAGGATTCACTTATGTGTCACTCTCTCTCTTTATTTTTTTATGTTGGACAGCATAAGATCCATTCTCACAGGTAAAATACTATTTAGTTTTTGAATTGTTGGTCAAATTACTATTTAGTCTTTAAATTTATCAAAAATACTATTTAGTCCCTGAAAATAGTATTTTTTGATAAATTCAAAGACTAAATAGTAGTTAACCAACAATTCAAGGATGAGGTCACTATAGTTTAAAAGGACATCTAATTAAAATGTGAGTTCAAGATCAGCTTTTTTTCTTGAATGTAATCACATTTTTATATGATAATCAATCGACAAGTATAGGAACTGGACCAGGTTACGTTGACCAAATATTATCCCAAATATCATATATATAATTAATCATAATTTACTCTCTCACCTAGGATTCCTTTCAAATTTCAAGTCACAACCCCTAATTTAATTAAGCCTCAAATCAACATTATAATCTATTGTATATATGTTGCCTAATTAGTTAATACAACAAATCTTAAATGATAAATAGCAATGCCAAAACATAATCAAATGAATTAATCAAACTACTCAGAAGCATAAATATAGTGGATGCATGTATATGCACATCAATTTTTAGCAATTCAGGGTTTGAATTGTTAACATACTTCTCAAATCTCATTGTCATAAAAATTACACTGACGTGACAGGTTGTGAAAAATAATAGAGTACATTTTTTTTAGGGAAATAGAGTACAAATTAAAGTAGCATATGCTATATATACAGAGCAATATACTAGTCAATTTTAAAAGATGGAGTTTGATTTTTTTCCCATAGTTTCATAAATACATATACAAATGGAAAAAAAATATTTCTACTTATAATTAAGATTATAAAAGATAAATTATAATTTTAGTTTTAAAATAAGGCAAATAGCCTAGCCAAAAAAAATTAATGGGTTATTTTAATAATTCTACTAAACTTTTTATTTAGAGCTAATTAATATAACTCATAAGTTACTTACTTTTCTTTTTAGCTTCCAATTAACAAATAATAGAAAGAAAAGTTACAAAAATAAATAAATAAATACATAGTTCATATTTTTATACAAACACTTGTCCACGTTTGCAAAATTGAGAGATTTATTTATATAACACCTTTCAATAAAAATATATTTACAAAATTAAATTTTTTTCTGTCAAAAATTACATCTAAATTGAGGGCCGAGGTTGCTTGCAATTTAATTAACTATAAAAGTCGTATGTTCAAAACTTCAAATCATGCTTACGCTATTTTACTTTTTTTTTATATATATAAAAATGCTAATTACTGATGAAAACGACAGTGAATACAGCTTATGAATATACAATTGGGATCATAGTTCTGCTCGTCTTTAATTATTTTACATAATAAATAATTGATCACACTTATCCCCATTCTATATTAATTATTTAATTTTTCAAAGTGCTATCTTATATGCTCAAAATTGTCGTATGTTTGAAATAATCCAAATCAACAACATCATTATTAAAATCTTATGCGTTAACATCAGCTTTGTCATTAGCACGTCGTCTTCGGACATAATCAAGAGCTTAATTTAGCCTTAATAATGGGATTAAATCCGAGAGGGTCCCATTCGCTTTTGTTTTCAAAACCAGAGGAAATCTATTTTTTAGTCTATGAATATATAATAGAAATAGATTACTTGATCTCTGATTTTTCATCCGTGTGATCAATTATTTAGTTTTTAAATTTTCACATCTGTCAACTATTTAGTTTTAGGAACATCACTCGGTTAGATAATAATTAATATCTTAGGGACTAAATATTTTATAAAAGTAAAAATTTAGGGACCATAAATAGTCTGTTTCTATTTAGATAGTAGAACTTTTTTTTGGTTTTCTACAGCTATCCTCGATCTTATTATTGTAGGTAATTCTATTTAAGTTATTGTCAAACATTAAATGTGGAAACCTCTCCTAACAGGGGATTCAAACCCGAATCACATTGTGAGAGACTAATCTCTTCCACTAAACCTAATAGGCTTCCGTTGCTGATTAAATAATAAACACTTTTAATAATATTAATTTACAGTATGATATAGCTATTAATTAAACAACATTTTGCAATTCACCATTGGCTTAGTTAACTTTTTTTTGTTTAATAATAGAGCTATCAATTGTCAGGTTATTAGCTTCAATTAATCACTTAATTTATTACTGATAAGGTAAAACTTTTTGCTAAGTACACCTTTCTACTCCATCAGCTGAATTCACCTTAATTAATTAACTACTCTTTATTAATATAATCATTGGTGAGTTAAATATATATATATATATATTCAAGTACCTTCGGAGACATCCCATAAAATATTTATATTCAAAGATAAAATATGCTAGTTCTATATTACTTTTTTCTTTTAATATGTTTAAGTAATTAATAGTTGTCCAATAATTAAATAAAAGCACTCACTATATATGTCTTTTCAATCTTTTATTTTGAAAGATTAGGACAGTGGAAATGCGTAAACCTAGGATTTTTTCCTCTTTCGGATAAATCATTATATTATGACTTATGAGCATGCCCTTAAATTCCATAGACATAATTAAGTATCCAATGATTTTATTTAAATACAGTTAAGAAATTTAGGTGAGTGTACTATTATATTGGATTGGATCTTTCTATGGCAGCAAACAGTATAATATATAAATTTATTTGATCTACTAATTAATGTAAGTTGTTTAATTTCCCAATGGATATAGTAATTAATTTATAAGTTCAACACTTTAATAGTTCTAACTTCTACCTTTCATTATAAAACTTATTTAATTAATAACTCGGATAATTTAAATTCATGTGTGCCAACCATGCAAAGGTTTTATAATACTAATTGACTAACATTTTGGTAGGCGAATTGAAATTTTAAAACCCAGTACTCAAATATTAATTAAATGAATTTCATGATAAAAATGAACACTTTAAAAAGAAAGAAACACTTTTTTTTTTCTTTCGTCATATATATATATATATATCTACAAGCCTTGAATAATTAATTCATCGCTGTTATACATATATTTTTGAGAACACCTCTATCAATAGATGTTCTTTTTCAATTCTTAAAATGAATAAAGCTCTATTCTCGTCTCTTTAATTATCGAAAGTAAAGCGTTATCCATTAGCACAGAACAATATGCTTATTGTTTATATATATATATATATATATATATATATATATATATATATATATATATATATATATAAAATGTGCAACTTCTAGGGACCAAGTTACTGATATATAGATTTTGTGATTAATTATATCATCCAAAAGTAAAAAGATATTATAAATTATAATCTATTTGAGCATTGGAAAGTATTGTAATTTGCCACATATAAGAAAACAACAATAAAGTATTCATTGTTAAATTTTAAGGATAAGGGAGTAATTAATGTATTCAATAATTTTCTTTTGTTTAGCACAATCTTTTTCCAGATTTTATAGATGTTCAATGTACATTAATTATTGATGATTTTAATTAATTAGGCTATATATTTATATATAATCAGTTTAATTAATTATTCCCCTTAGGCATAGGAGCTCTGATCTTAAAAATTAATTTGCAATATTAATTCTCATCAGAACCGTACATATAAGATGTAGGTTAGTCAATTCTTAATTAACAACCTCACGAACACATCATTGTTTAATACTTGAGCTCATAAGATTTAGAGACAAACTCATAAATTTAATTAAGAGATATCCAAAAAATTTTTAAAAAAAAGTACAAAAGTACTTTTTCCAATCATCAAATCAAACAACGCTTGTTTAGGTGCTTAATTAACAAGCAAGAGAAAAAGTAAAATGCTATATCTATATCTTCATTTAATTAGATTTAAAAAAGGAAAAAGCGTGCAGGTGTATTATATATATATATATATATATATATATATATATATATATATATATATATATATATATATATCAAAGTTTCTTCCAAAGAATAATTAATGCTTTTTAATTATAAGTTCCAATTTGCTTATTAGATCATGGCAAACACTTGTATATAATATAATTTGATCAACTTGCTTCTTTTCATTCTCGATCGGATTGACTTTTATATATATTTCTCTGTTACTTTGACTATTAGATAAAGCTTAACAAATAATCAACAACGACTTATAATTGATAATTTTGATTAATTATATATATTCAATGCATAATTGCATATATATCGCACTTATTTAGTTATTTGACACTGGCTGGCGTTCAAATCTAGGTTAATTTAAAGACGTGCCGTCTTAAGGAAAACGTGTACGTACTTTTTTTCTATTATTCTCACTTGATAAACTTGGGCCATAAAAGTTGATATGAGATTCGGATTTGTTAAAGTGTAGATATAATAAAGTGCATAAATTTTATATTTTGAGTCGTTAGATGATCATATTGTTACAGTATATATGGACAAGAATTTTAATTTTAATTTTATTTGACAATCTAGCTAAATAGTGCACTTCATGCATTTGTATTTTCACTTCATCCAAATCCTATAGATACGAAGTAGTGGTGAATGGATAGTAATAAATTTAATTAAATTAAAGTTCACTAATAAATAAAGAGTTATTAGTTAATTTGAGTTTTGAAACATGAATAAAAGTTTACTACTATGTATTGATCGATCAATTTTCAGTATATTCTTCATTCATTCAATTAACATCATTTATCAATATTAACATGGACTCGTTATCTGAATGAATTTAAGACTAAATTTTTATTAACATTGATAAATAGCAAGTAAATAAATTGAGGGAGATCAGAGTATTGAACATCCTTTCCTAATATTGGTGTTATGATTTCAATCACAATTATGGAGTATAAATGACAATTAATATATATATATATGATTATAATTTTTTTTTACTAAAGGAGATAGATGACAAAAAGTAGTAGAAAATTTAGTAAAAATTACATTTCGAAAGATTAATTATTAGGCTCGTTGCATTTAATATTCTTTGTGCAAAACCAAAAGCAATGAAGTAGTTTTTTTTTTTTTTAATTTTTGAATCAACGAGGTAGTAAAATTAGGAGAAGGAAGGAAGTACTATGAAGCACATGGGAATAATAGCTGTACCAACTTTTAAAAGAACTTGAAATATAATATACCATCATTTCAAGAAAAGGCAGCTTAATTAATTAATTAATATTATTATTATTATACTAAACGCCAACGTAACTTTGCTAGCCCAATTTATTAATATGCAAATTCAGCATTACTAAATTATATATGTTTCTTGGCTCCTTTCAAGGAGGGCCTGCACTTTATTGAATTGGTATTTTCTATACACACCCCCTTCCAAGCATAGATTCTCATGATATTTTTTTTTTTTCCAAAAACAAATGTTCAATCAAAGATTCAATTAAAATAATTAAAGAAAGTTAAAGGAAAACCATGGGCACATTAATAGTAGACCATGTGGGTGATAATGACCATATTGTCGCTTTATTATCATAATTAGGTTTTATCTTCTCAATTTGCGGGTTTTGTCATTTGTTTAATTACCAGTTTGTACTGATATCAATATGCTTACCCTTTAATTTATAAATTTATCAAATTGTAAAGAAAGAAAGTAGTGAGAAAAATCCTCTCATTTTATCATTTATCTTTGCAGAGTATTTATACATGCAGAGTATTTATACATGAAAAATAAGAAATCAAAATTAAACTCTTAGAATTATCCTTAAATGTGGATAACAATTTTAAATTTTATCTAACAAAATTTAAATTTAAATATAATATCCCAAAAACTTATCCAAAAATATCACTTCATAATTTTAACTATTTATAAAATATTCTCAATTCAAATATACATATATCTAAATATAGAATAAAAGTTCAATGGTACCGTACCACTGAACTTCAGTGCATCCCTCCAATTATGTAGTGTTATTTGTTAATATTAATAAAAACTCACATTAATTAGGGCCCACCTTGAATGGTTTAGGGACCAACTGATTGGAGGGATGTACTGAAGTTCAGTACTACCGTACCACTGAACATCTCCTCCTAAATATATGTATATCCACAACATTGAACAAATGTTAGAAGGACTCTTAATTTATTATTGCGTTTTACTAATCAATGTTCTTAATTATAATATCAGTTAAGGTTTATTTTAATATTAATTATTGATAGAATATTTAATAATTTTAAATGTTGAAAATTAACAATAGTTTTTAAACATTTATCAACTAATCAAATGAAACATTAACCAATATTGCAAAACCCTTTACGCACATTTGTAAGAAATCAATAAACATAATATTTTTTAGATAAAAACAATTATTAGTGTCCTAAAATACTTGTTAACCATGGAGAAGTTGTTATTTTTAATGACACTGAAAACAAAATGTTTTTTTTTAAAGTTGCCAATATCTTACTATTTTGATTTCATAATATTTCTTAGGAAACTCTATATATTTAAAATATAATATGCCCACAAAATTGGAATCATTATATTGTACATACACTATTAGATTTGATCAGATGTAAAAATAATGCTTAAAATAAAAAAGTTTGGTCAACTTAAACTTTTTAAATAAAAATTTAATAATTAATCATGATTAAGGAGCTTCAAACATGGATAAGCTGAAGTAGATTAAAAAAATAAAAAAGGAGGGAGAAGCAGAAAAATACTTAAACCTCATGTTCATATATATCCCTTACTTAATTACTGGGTATAAAATGAGGATATATGTATATATATATTGTCACCCTACTGGGGAGACACTAATTAATTAGAAAAGGGTCATAATTAAGAGACAAAGAATGTGCAATAATTAATGATCACACACTTTCTTCTATTTTATTTTTGGACAGGAGGAATTTTGTTTTGTGTGTAAATGGATCTGGGCTTACGAAGGTTGGGCTGGATAATGAAGGCCCATTCAAACTACTTGGGCTGTGTGTGGGTCATATGCCGAATGAGGAGGGGCATCAAATTTTGACCAAACTTAACTTTGTATTATAAAAGTTTGCCACGTGATCACGTGGTGCTCAAAAATCAACAAATCATTGCTTATTTTAATTATATTAATTTATGATTATGTATTTTCGTTCATTTGGTTCTTCCACGCTCCCATGTGAGTTGTGACCCTCGAGTTCTAGAATAAGGATCTAATGATCCATTTGATTGATAAAAAAAGTATTTGATTTCGTTATCATATTTGGTTAATCAGAAAGGAAAAAAAAAAAGAAGGAAAGAAAACAAATTACTTTTGCTATGTTTGATTAGTAAAAAAATAATAAAAAGGAAATGATGTGAATTAGATAAAAATATTATTTTACTCTTACGTTATGATAAAAAAAAAACAAAGAACCAAAAAGAAAAACTTGAAGAAAGAAACTAAGGATACGTTTGTAATTAAGGATCCTCACAGTAAAATCATGGTATTTTATGATTCTTAAAAAAAGTTTATATTATATTTTATACATACTAAACACACTTTTTATCATACTATTTTTTTTTCTAAATATTTTTATAATACTTTTCTTTATTCTATACTATTTTACATCCGTAAATTTATACCAATTTTAGGTCACTTTTGAGTTGTCTGCGTGGTGAGGGAAGGCTTGTACTTAATAATAGTTCTTCTAGAAACAAATTTGTCAAAAAATAAAGGCAAACCCAAAAACGAATTTTCAAACCCTTGCTTTGATGAGGGTGTATTAAGCAACCCCTCATTTGAGGGGTCGTTTCAATCCCAAATATCTCTAATTTATCAACTAAACAGAGATTTGACAATTCCAACTTCATTCCTCAGTAACTGAGCTAGCTATTACTCCACAAACTGACAAACACTTGCTTTTTTTAATGTGATTTATATATTGAGATTTGAATTTGTTAAAATATAAATGATGAACTGCTGAATTATTAAATAAGAATATGTAATAATACAGATACAAATCTTAATTCTCATATGACGATTCAATTTGTATAAAATACACTTTAACTCTTTGTATATCCTCTATATATATATATATATGTCTGTATTCAGGAGACTTGTACCCCATTTCTCTTAATTCAATAGTGTTTTGCAATAATATTTATACTTTATTTTACATGGGTATCCTTGTTGTAAGTTGGTGTAATATGTATATGTATATATATAGAATATAATAAAGAAATTTGAACATTAGGTGGCCCAATTATTTAGTTGTAAGCCAATAAACAAGTGGGTGAGAGATAGACATTACGCAAAATGAGGCATTTCAATTGGGGAATTGAATCAATTGATTGAAGAATATATGCCAGATTCATGGAGTGGTACTTAATTAGCTGAAAGAAAAGCTTGTACTTAATAATTACCACAATATATACATATATATTTTAATTTTTGGGATCCTGAAAGTCCAAAACTATTTGTTTGGCTATATATGCATGATTTTATATATGGAGACAGGAAGACAGACACTACAATATACATTTTCAAGGGATCTAAAACATATGAAACCATATCCAACCTTGACGTGTGATGTGAGAGAGGTTTGAGCTAATTAAAGTTACATGCTACAATTATTCTGGTGAGTTATTTATGAAATGGGAGCGTTTCAGGTTGTAAATGAGTCAGAGAACTTCGTGAGTAGCAAAGTCTTGAAGAATCTTTGTTGGGTTGGGGTTTATATAAGGGTGTCTGAGGAGGTTAAAGTGGCGGTGATAGAATGGACGCATCGGGGGCTGATCGGGTGTACAATGTCATTGGGAGGCGCACAGTGTCACGTGGGTAGTGTGATGGTATTATGACGGCACCGATGGTACTGTGACAGGACGCGTGGAGGTCAGTCGGCCGACTTGCGATACTGTAACGGGACGGAGGCCGGACTAGTGTCGTAGTAAGTGGACTGCGTTATGGCTATTCAGTGATATCTCTTCGCATTTTAATTGAGGTGAGATGATACAAAAGAGGTTGAGTTGTTGGAAACTCGACCTTCTCTTGCTCATTCTCTCCAATTTTTTTTTATTGGTCCAAACTAATGGTATTCAAAATTTTTTTATGATGTTGAGTTAATTAAAGTTCTATAATAAGAATAAAGTTATGATCTTTTCAACAAGAATTTTTCATATACAAAATTTGAACATGAGACCTTCCTTAAGACATGTTTGATTGGTGGAATTGGATTGTAGTAATAGAAATATAGGTAGATGGATTATATATTCTCATTCCTACGTTGGGTTTGTTATGAATAATGTGACTTTTTTTCTCCTGCCAATCCTATTTCTCACATTTGAAAGAAAGAATCAACTTATTATATGGAAATGTAAAATGTCAGGGTCTTTTACAGTTTTGCCCTTCTCTCAATGCCTCCACCCACCACCACTATTGGGGTCCACACCGACGCGACCTCCACCACCATCATATTTAATTACAGGAATAAATTATATTGGTCATTATTATATTTCTTTTCCATTCAAATATATTCTCAACTCCAATATTATTCTTTTTTGTGTTATTATTATTTTGTATATAAATTAAAAAGAAAGCCTTGGATCCGTCTTTTAAAATAAAAACCCCTCACAAAAAAGTGTTTTTTCTTACATAGTCCTCCATCACAAAATATTTCATGATCCTATGGGCTGAATTAGGCTCCAGGACCCAAACAAGTCAACTTGCAATTATATTCTAATGATACCAAACGAAACCCCATCCGGACCCAAAAAAAAAAACCCAGTGTAAGCCCAATTAGGAGCTTATTACATGAAAGGCCCATTCAGTTCTCTTCATTTTTCAGTACATATATACCTACATTTTTTTCAGTAAATATGGATATTGGTTTTTGATAGTCCTTTCCATTTTTTGACAACTCTATACAATTTAGATTATTTTGTATGGTCCATTCTATTGACACTGGCTTATTAATAGTTGATACGGCAGAGCCTTCCTAACAAGCCATCAGCCTTGGTTCGGCCCTCGGAGCCCTCAGGCTCGGCTTAGCTACGAGGCATCTACCCAAGCTCCGCCATCGGACCCACTAGGCTCCCTCCGACTTGAGGGACCACCTGTCAACGTCACGTGTGTTATTCATGCCGCCGCACTTCCTGGGGTAGTTATGATGACGTGGATTCCCGCCAAGCGACTCCCCCGAAAAGGTCCAAATTACCCTTGACGAAGCCTATATAAACAGAGGTAGCTTCATCAGGTTCGGTACTGAATTCTTACTCTCTTACCATATATTCTCTACTTCCGATCACTGACTTTAGCATCGGAGTCCTGCAGCGGGAGCCTCCTCCCGCCGTGGGTTGATTGCAGGTCGCGTTCTGGGAGCTGGAGCTATACGAAGGGAGACTAATTCATCAATAGTCTTTTTCATTTTTGACAGTTCCATTTAACTTTCGGTACATTGCACCGTACCTTAATCCAGTTTATAGAGCTCATACCTTAATTCAGCCAATAAGTCGCCTCTTCCATATTAGACGTCTTTCAATTAAAGTACTAACTGATACAAATACAAGTCTTTAAAAGAACTACATCCTAAAAGCTATATGTTGGAGTTAGAAAGTGAATTTTCAAAGCCTTGTAGAACTCTTTTTGTAAGTCAATTTTTTTGACGTGAGATTTGTATCAAACAGATTAAATGTTATAAAGACACTCAGCAAATCAACAATTGATGGACCACTATTATAGAATTAGAATTTTGCTAACTAATTAAATGTTCTAACAACAGAATAATTCGTTGATTAATAAAAAATTAAATTTTGTTGACTTTTTTAAAATCCAAATCTACTAAATATTTTATTAACTAAGTAGTTAACTAGGTCACTCATTAGCAACACCTATATATGTGAACAACAAAAAGACCATTCATTGCTCATCAGTACCCTAGAGCACAGCTCAATGTCTCTTCCCCTGTTGCGTAACTGTCACAGTCAAATCCCTCTTTTTTTAACACCTTAAATTAAAAAGGATTGGGTTGCAAACAAGTGCGCTTAGAATATAATTTAAGGTTTCATTTTAATTAATGTGATATTTTATAAAATAATTTTTATTGATTTTTTGATACGAGTCTCGTATTGGGGAGGCTATAATTAAATAAGGGTCTTATAAGGTCTTAGACTCTCCTAGTCCAATAACTAACTTTTAGGATGTGGTTCTCCGAAGGACTTATGTTCGTATCACTTTTCATTAACTTCAATACAATAAATTTTTCCTCAACCAATGAGAGAAAATCTTAACAAAAGTATTCACCATTGAACACGATAACTAATATCTTCCATAATTAATTTGTAAACATTTTAATGGGATAAATAAAACAACTAGCTTGAAGATTATCCAACCTCTAATATTTAATAAAAATTGATAAATTCCTTCCATTTCTTCTTCTTTAATTCTAAAGAAAATTCAACCAAGAGGTTTTAAATTTTATTGATCATATATATATATATATATATATATATATATATATATATATATATATATATATATATATATATATTATTTTAGTTTTTTTTCCAATATAGTTCTCTATAATTTTTTTCTGGCCTGGTTCTCTATATTCTTCAATTGACAAATAAAAGTTTCACCATGACCCAATTTTTCAGATAGCCTATTATCATTAGCTTCCTCTTGTCACATGCAAATTTCTTTGCCTTTTTAAACGCCTTTAATTTACAATGATGTTACACATTTTACTACTTTTTCTAAATATGATTTAGTCCAGCATTTTAAAAACTTGACTCATTTTACTATTAAATCACATAAATAATATTATACTATCAAAATAAACTTAACTAATAAAGTCGGTTCGGCCCGACCCTTAAAATAATAAAGGTTGAGCCAAGAGATATATATTTAGAGGCATTATATTATACATATATATAAAATATTTATAATTTAAAAAAAAAGTTACACATAAGCTTCAAGATCAAAATAAACAACAACTTACTTTTCTAGTCTTAAAAATTTTTCAAAACCCTGCATTTTATTCGTTGTGGGTTACTTTTTCTTTTTCCTGAGAGTCTTTTTTACTAATTATATATTTATTGTGCTCTTCATTGTTCCACCTATATGTTGGTTATAATGTCTTAATTTCAGATGACTTTTTTGTACGTATGTTCTTGGATTTTTTTAGCGATATCTATTTCTTCTTGTGTTAATTTATTTCCTAGCTAGTTAATTATTTATTATAAAGTGTTACAATGTCGGGGTTCTTGGAGGCAGGGACCCACAGGACGACAAGAACTATAAAACGAGAATGTAATTAAGAATATACAATATATTTTAAAGGGATTATTACTAATGTTATTGTTTCAATTCTTGGTTTGTTCGTAGGCGAAGAAATCCATATCTTTATGGAGGAGATTAATTGTTTCTTCATAAGTATCTGTATTAATATAATTATGTTTCATTGACTATTGATAAATCATTGTAGAAATATTAATTGACCCATAGATGATGGAGTACTTGACATAGAATTAGAGATTACGTCGGGTTAAAGTTTGCGTAGTTTAAAAAAAAAGAAGGGTAAAGTATCTTTGTTGCTCCTAAATTTTACTACAATGTTCATTCTTGTCCCAAACTTTTTTTGGTTCATGCCTACTTCCAAACTTTCAGTTTTGTTCATGCATGCCTGCCCTTTTTGCTAACATTATTAACTTGCTTGACGGAATTTGCTGACGTGGATGATGAATATATATTTTTGTTGCCATTTTATTGTCCACCTTACCTTTAACTTTTTACTTTTATTTAAAAAATTAACCTAATCTAAATAAAAAAAATATTTTAGGATAAAAGTTTGATTTTTTTTCTTAAAATTTGAATTAGGTTAATTTTTTTTAATAAAAGTTAAAAGTTAAATGTGAGATGTAAAATGAGGTGGCAAAAGAGATACACATTCATCGTCCACATCAGCAAATTTCGTCAAGTAAGTTAACGGTCTTAGCAAAAAGGATAGGCATGAACTAAAACTGAAAGTTTGAGAGTAGGCATGAACCAAAAAAAATTTAGGAGCAGGAATGAACATCACAACAAAGTTTGAGAGCAAGAAAAGTACTTTACCCAAAAAAAAAAAAAGAATGTTCAAGGAAGCCATAGAAGAAGCAATGTCATATCTGAATATATTGCTGTGAAGCAACGTGAGAGTGTTAGAGGTTATGGAAACATGAAAAAAGAGTGGAGAAAACTAGAGAGCAAGAGAATGTTAGGGTTTCGAATTATAGAATGCATATATACTTAAGTACATTTGTGCATCAAATTAAGTTCATTGAAAAGGTCAAATGAAGGGCTCTCTCTCTATATATATATAATTTGTTTGTGGTGATGGGTTTTTTTTTTCTCTTTTACTGATGAGTGAGGGACATAATAGGTAACCAAAAGAAAGCATTAAATTAGAGGTAGCATAGTGATCATAAATGCTCGTAGATATACTTATTAAATATGTCTCTATATATACTTTAATTAGGAGCTGTCTCTACTGCCCTTTTATTGTGACCTGTCAAACATCATAGTGCCCATATAGCATTGTAGCTAGCTTCCTTGAAATCAATAATTATTGGACTCAACAATCATTATCTATCTATCTATCTATATAAATATATACATATATTTGGCAATGCTCATGAAACCAGAAAAACAATAATATACTAAATTTTACAGCCCAAACTTTTATTTATTTTAAGGTTGCAAATAGCATTATCTTATGATAAGGAGACAGTGTGACAGACAATGAAAGTTTATTTCCTTCCCATTTTTAATTAATTTTCACTGCCTTTCTAATCTCCTGTATTAGATTCAGGAGATGATAGTTAAGAAAATTTATATATACTTCTTATTATCTATGTATGTCGCATTGCGTTTGTAATCCTCAGAACATATGCAAATTAAATAGCATTATTATATATAGGCATTATCATCATTACGTCCATCCATTCAAGTAATATTATTTGTCAATATTAATAAGAGCCCAACTTAAATATATTAGGAACCAAAAATATTTATTAATTTTAATAAATGATGACAAGTATTAATAAATAGAGAGAACAACGAATTTTCAGAGAACAGATTCAGTGCTCGACTCTTTTGTGGATTAATATGCTAGGCTGTTTTTTCATCATTTTCTTCACTTTTTTTATTTAAATTTTTGAAATTGTAAATTTTTCTAAAGAATGAGAGATATAGACACATAAAAGTAAAAATTCCACACAAATCAGAACCTATCATAAATGGTTTAGGAACTATCTTTATTAGAGACTAAGAAGTTAGTATCTAATCCATTTGTGGTAAATTTTGATTTTTGTGGAGTTTTAAAGTTTTTTTTTGTATCTATATCTTTCATACTTTAGATATTCTTTAAAAAATTATAATTTCCCAAATTTAAATTAAAAAAATGATGGAAAAAGACGGCCTAACATATTAATACATAGAAGAGCCCAGCACTAGATATATTCTCGAATTATTAATACTCTCGTAGTACCAAACATGCACTCGATATATTCTTAGATACTCACTCTTTTAATTTAGACAAATTAAAGAAACCCATGTAATATAAACAAAAAAAATAAATATCATTAATTAATGTATAAATAAAGTACTTAAGAGTTAGTGTTGGAGTAAACCCAATGCTAACTAATACATCGTCATCTTAATTACAAAAGCAAAACAACGCAACAAAAAAAAGGAAGATTAATTGTAATTAAGTGGGTGTACGTGTATGTCTATATCTTATTTAATTAATACTTGACTGTATAGTCACTTTCTTCCTTGTCAATTCTCTCAACTTATAATACAATGCCGTTTAATTTGCCGGAAGAAAAATAATTGGGGGGAATAATATATATATATATATATATGGATTGGAGTGGGTGAGACGTAAGAAGGCGTGGAAGCCAAAGATGGGATTTTATATAATGAATATTGAAAGAAACTGGGGCTAAGTAATTATTAAAAAGATCAAATGCAAAAGAAAAAATTGATGTGGAGTTAGTTAAGTTAAGGTTTAAGCACTAACCTCACAAGAATAAATATTTGAACTCATTGATCGATATGATATGAGAATCTTGTTGACTGATAATACAAAAATTCTTTCGTAAGTAGGTAAAATTGATGGGGAGATTCTTTTGAAATAGTAAATTAAAGAAGTTTGACAAGTTTAAAAGATTGAGAAATGGTACGTTCGTTCATAAGACAGAAATAGAAATAGAAATAGAAATGGAAATGAAAATGGAAATGAAATGTATTTGATGTGTTTAGTAGTAAAAGTTTGGTAATGAAAATAGAAAGGGAATGTATTAAAATGACCATTTTACCCCTTATATTAAAATAATAAAAAGAAAAGAGGGTTATAATTATGTCAAATTATGTCAAAATCAGAGGGATATAATAGATATTTTTTTAAATAAAAAAAATTGATGGAAATGAAAAAATAAAAAAGTAAGTGAGATTCCATTGACTTTTTCATTGATGATTCTTGCTAGTGAACATATCCTTAGTATATATATGTTGGCCTTTAAGAAAAATTGTAAAATAGAGGAAAGATCCAAGAGCTATATATAGGTGGTGGGTATAGTGGCAAGGGTATATAGGATAGGAGTGACACATTGGGTATGATTAGGGCTTGAATTTGCATATCTTAATAATGCTATTATAAGTAGGTAATTAATTAATTAATTAGTTGCAACGTCGTCAATTCCCTTCCCCCTCATATATATATACATATAATTTCAGTGCCTAATTATATACATGTGTATTTATCTCAAATGTCAGTAGTGACAGTACCATAGTTGCAGAGAGAAGAGTGGCTTAATTTCTTCTCTCCTCAAGGCTCCATGACCCTTCCTTCCAAAAAATTGTGACAAAATTCAGAATCCCCAAACACCAACCCTTAACCTCATCATCATCATCATTCTTCACCCACCACCAACAAACCCTAGCTACCTACCTACCAGCTGGCTACCTCCCTCTCCATATGTGGAACCCTAGGGAGCTCCTCCAAGAAGAAGATGACTCCTGGGAGGTCAGAGCCTTTGCCCAGGACACCACCAGCCTCATGGGCACCACTTGGCCTCCCAGGTCCTACACTTGCACTTTCTGTAGGAGGGAGTTCCGTTCAGCCCAAGCCCTCGGCGGCCACATGAACGTCCACCGCCGTGACCGAGCCCGTCTCCACCACCACCACCACCACCTACCGCCACTCCCCCTCCCCCACCACCACCACCACCAACACCAAGACCTTCTCCTTCTCTACCACCATGATGCCAACTTCACTACTACTAGTCCTAGTCCTAGTCCTAGTCCTAGACCTAGACCTAGTCATGTCTTGAATAATTATGCATGTGGGGATTATTCTATTTCTTCATCATCATCATCATCCTTACCCTCTACTCACAACTTTGTCTCACTCTCAACTTCTTCTTCTTCAACTTCCTCTCCCTTTAATAATAATTTCCATGGCTTCCTCAATTCTTCTTCTAATAGTAATAATAATTATAATCATTACTCTTCTTCCAAAGTGGAACAACAAGTGGTGGTGCAACTGCAGCAACCTGCTACCGCCACCGCCGGCCACCACGAAGATCTCGATCTAGAGCTCCGGTTGGGGAACCGATCCAAACCCACGGCCCGGCCCGGGAATTGAATCGAACGAACCACGTACGCTCTAGCTACCTCTCCCTCTCTCTCTCTCTCTCTCAGATGTGTCTCTCTCAGTCACAATTTACAAACACAATGATCAAGTTTGGTACCTAATTAATATATTTTTTTATGTAAGCATCATAATTTTGTTTTCACTTTCTGGATCTCTAATTCTTTGGTTGATTTGGATTTTGTGTTTGTGTGTGTCTGATTATTGATTGCGAGTTGTTTAATTTGCAGAAGAGGAAAGGGGGAATTTGGGGGTGTGGATGGACAGAGCATGTAAATAATTTTCAAAGAAAGTAATTAATTAAAAAAGGTAATTAATTTTATTAAAACAACAAGAATAATAATAATACTAATGAATGGAGATTAGGGTTTCTTTAACTTTTTTTTTTCTTTTTTTTTGGTGAGTTAGAGGTGGATGATAAGGGTCGCAGTGGAGTGTCATTTTCCGTTTCAGATGTGTCTGAATGCGCATATATATATATATATATATATATATATATATACATATACATGTCTGTCCACTGGGCATACATTTCCGTGGGCATTATTTTTCATGTGACTAAATTAAATTAAATTAATGCACCCCAATCTTGTTTTCTTATAAGTTACTCACTAACTAAGCAAATCCCATTTTCTTTAATTACTTCAATTTTTTTTTTAAATTTCAATTTTGATGATTTGTTATTTTCCCTTATATATATATATATATGAATGAATGGCAGAACAGATAAAAAATTAACTCAAATTTAATTTAATAATGCTTTACTTAAGGCTACTTAATTATATATTTATCATTCACCGATCGAGGGAGATCTAGAATGAAAAGAAGTCATACATTTCATGAGTCCTCGGAGAATGAAGTTCATACTTAATTAGCTTATCATATATATATAGAGAGTGAAAATTCTGTAGAAAATTGTTTTGT
This sequence comes from Senna tora, assembly GCA_014851425.1. NCBI lineage: Eukaryota > Viridiplantae > Streptophyta > Magnoliopsida > Fabales > Fabaceae > Senna > Senna tora. The sequence goes on along the minus strand of CM026270.1, from coordinate 16,828,370 downwards.
ATTATATTTACTCTTTGGCCATCCTCATGTACGTGCATAGGAAATTCAGGGTATAGCTTTGCAAGTTCTGTTAATATAACAAAAATAATTTTCATTAGAGGCTTCAATTCCAAAGAGGCATGTGTGTGTGTGTGTATTAGTATATAGGTCAGTCTCGTCATGATTGTCCTCAAAATTTAAATTCTATTGATTGCAGTATTAATGTTTTGTAATTTCCAGGGGGTTTAGTTTGCCCTTTTCATTTGGGTTTACAAGATATATCTTACATATAGTACTTATGATTTAGGAATTGAATTTACCAAAAATTACAACTAATTAATTACCATATGAGCTATTATATTGCCTATTTTCTTACATATTGAGGATGTTCAGTAGTACGATAGTATTGATTACTGAAGTTCAATACATCTTTCCAATCACTTTGTCCCTAATTAATTCAAAGTGAGTATTTATTAGCATGAGTTTTTACTAATATTGAAAAATGACACAAAATACTAACAGATTGTTGGTTAGAGTGGTAGGTACTCCATTTTCCTTAAGCAAGGGCTCGGGTTTTAGTCTTGTGTATGAAAAAACCTCTGCTGAGAGAGTTCTACCCCCGTTATGGGATCTTAACTAGGTTGAACATGATTGTCTCTAATAAAAAGATATCTGTGAAAAAGAAAAAAAATGACACTAAATAATTACAATTTTGCATTTAAAAAAACTCCATTATTTTCGAATATAGCATTCTACCTGCACATGTACCACAATATAATATACACACAGTTTTGCGGAGTTATACAGTTATACTTCTGAGTTTAAAACTTTTCTATGACACAGAAGTATGCACCGTTGAAATGATATATAAAACAGAATTCCTTCAAATTAATATTGGATTGTGTGGCTTCCATGATCTTCTTCACATTGATTAGTATTTATAAGTTAATGTTTATGGATTTTACAAACTTATGATGCATAATTAACTTCAATTCTTATATGTATAGAAGGGTTTGTTCATTTTATACATATATTTAGTTAATTAATTGATTTTCTAGACAGTACTCTTCTCCTTCAGCGAATCATTCAAGTACTGAAATACTAGCACTTCTCCAAACAAACTGAAAATCTGTTATACATATATATACATATATGCAGCTAACCCTTCACCTCGGATAAAAATTCAGGACTACAGTAATACTGATTTTGAGTATATTTTTCTAATTATTTAGTGTTATTTTTTAATATTAACAGGACCTATGCTAATAAGGCTTCATCTTGAATAGACTAAAGACCAGGTGATCAAAGATATATACTGAAATTTAGTACTACCTGCGCCTCCTAATGAATCAGAAATGAAATATGGCCTTTAATTTATATATATATATATATATATATATATATATATATATATATATATATATATATATATAAAATAGCGAGATAACTAGCCAGTTGGTATAGATCCTTGATCCTTTCCTTTCTTACAGTTTGTGGATGGCAAATATATAGGCTGAACAAGCAAAATAATAGATGGGTGTTGTTGTCTCTTTTTCTTCTCTATTTATTTATTTGATATTTTATATGAATATATGTGTGTGTTCTTAAATATATTATATATTTTGGAAAAATATTTATTTATTTTCCTTTATACAGATTCGTTTTTTTTTAAAAAAAAATGATCTAATCTTCTAAAATTATTGGTATTTTACAGTACTAGAAATGAATTTTTTTGGACATTCATTTTGTCTCCATAGCATTTTTTTTTAATGATTTTAGATGTATATATATTTACTTATGTTAATTTCCTTTTAATTAGGTGTAGAGTATTATTTTGTTTGCTCTTATTTTTTTAAGCTCATAGCCATCATGCTATTGGGAGAGTTTTCAGATCGGATATGTACAGGGAAAACAGAAGTAATTGCTTTGCAATGCAACAGTACTAGCTAGCATGCCTGGTAATGAATATTAATCCCAAAAAGTAAATCAGAGCTTTTGCCTTTTATTTACCATATATATATAGTTTAACCCTAAAATCATGATATTTTACTTTTGTATTAAAAAAACAAGAAATTTAGGTATACACATTTTTAGTGTCAATTTTTTTAATTAAAACATGATAAATAAATGCTTTTTACAACTCAACACCATGCAATTTAATTAGTCTTTTGAATTTTTTTAATTTGATATTTTCATTTGAAAATTTAATAACTAAAATATACAGAAATATATTTAAATCTATTTTCTTAAAAAAGAAACTAGTTGAACTTAATTAACAACTAAACGCTCTGTTTATGTATTTTACAAGTGACATCTCTTCAAGACTTCAACTAAGGTTAAAAATACATCAGTCCTCAAAGATGCATCTACTTTTCAATATATATATATATGGGTTCTATCTCTCTATATATTCATATAACAAGCTAAGGCTTGCCTTAATTACCTACTAGTTTTTAGTTTTTTTTGTTAATTATTAACGAACTAAAGTTCATATTAAAAGAGTGTTTATATTTAATGTCTAATAATAATTTGAACAAGATTACCTCCAATAAATTAAAAGATAAATATGGAATTATAAATAAATCAACTCTATCAATTATCTCTACATTTAATTATTATAATCAAGACTTTTATCATTGTGTTTAGATTGAGAATATATAATAGAGAAATAAAATGAAAGGAATTGAAAATGTTATTTTGACTGCATTGTTTTCTTTGATTTAAATTTATTTATAATCTTTTTCTCAACTTTTGCATTCTAATTACCAATTAAACATATTTAAAGGATTTTAACAATGCATGTTACATTTTATGCATCAAGGACTAGTCACATATTAATAACTGATTGGATAAAATTAAAAATAGTGCAACTTAAAAAAGATGATATAATTTAATTTCTTATAATTAATAGTTAATTTTAACTATACACATTTTTTCAAAAAAAAAAAATCACTTAAATTTTCACACGTGAAGAATTTATGTATGATTTATATCCACTTAAATATATAAAATTACTACTTATCCATATTATAGTTTGGGAAAATTTATTAGTCTTTAAGCTTGTTGCTTGTAGCAGCATGCAAGCATCCTACTTTATTTCCAACAAAGCCTGGATTTTCTGAAACTATATAACTTGCTACGGCAGAAATAGATATAGACCAAGAACATCATAGCCTGTAAATTAACCAACATCTTTTTGCTGAAAACTATTACAACTTTTTTACAATTTTTTTCTACTAAAAGTAATATTCGAATCAATACCAAATATTATGGCAAAAAAAAAATCAATACAAAATATATTAGATATATATAAATGCATACTACTGATGAGCTAAAATATTATTTAGTTCTTGAATTGTTGGTCAAATTACTATTTAGTCCCTGAATTTATCAAAAATACTATTTAGTCCCTGAAATTCTTAACTATGTCAACTGTTTAATCCCCGAATTTGAAAAAATACTATTTAGTCCCGAATTTGTAACTATGTCAACTATTTAGTCCCTAAACTTGGTAAAAATACTATTTAATCACTGAATTTACAACTCTGTCAACTATTTAGTCTCCTGACTGTTACCCGTTACGTTATAGTTGACAGAGTTGCAAATTCGGTGATTAAATAGTATTTTTGCCAAGTTTGGGGACTAAATAGTTGACAAAGTTACAAATTTGGGGACTAAATAATATTTTGTCAAATTCGGGGACTAAATAGTTGACATAGTTAAAAATTTCGGGGATTAAATAGTATTTTTGATAAATTCAAGGACTAAATAATAGTTTGACCAACAATTGAGAGACTAAATAGTATTTTACTTTACTACATATTCTAAACAAAGACTGCAGGAGACTAATCTTTTTACTAAACCCAATTTCTACCTATAAGCCTGTAATTAATTGAGTGTTTGGATGTGTAAAGTATACTTTATGTAAGGTGTACAATCGGTTCATTTGGAAAGCTTTTGGTTATGTGACCAAATTTTTTTTTTTTGCCAAAGGCTATGTGACCAATTGAACTTATTATATCGAATGATTGAAAAAATCATTCAATCAATTAAGTAATTTTTGAATCACAATTGTTTTAGATTGAATTGATTGATCGATTTTTAATATAATTTTTGAATCACAGTTATTTTAGATTGAATTGATTAATCGATTTTTAATATAATCAATTCAGTAATTTTTAATCACAATTGTTAATCAGTTGTTTTGAAAATTTTATTTTTATTAATTTTTTATTTATAATCACAAAAAAATAAAAATATTAAATCATAAATATAAATATGCTATTAAATTACTTTAATATGTATAAAATGTTTAACATTTTTTTTGTTAATATATATTTCCTCAACACACAAAAGTTTTAAAATATTACTATTTTATATATATATATAAAATAATTATTATTGCGGGTAAGATACAGATTGAATATTTTCGCACTTGTTCCCAAATTATTGACTTTATACTCAGACTCGTATCTAAACCCATAAGATAAAAATTCAAGACACCCATTAAATATAGTTATTAATTTTGATATCCCTAGTTTTGATTAGAGAAGTTTGGATCAAATTATAAGATCAGCTCAATCACGATTAATAAGCCTTTTGAAGGAAATGGTGTGTATATAAATGCATATATTATATTCCGTACATGGGGGAAAAATGGGAGCTTTATATTGAAAGAGAAGATGGATTACTTGTCCGGCTACAGTTGGTTAAAGTTTGGGCTCTTACTTTATAAGAGTAAGGGTTCGAATCCTATATATGACTAACGTGAGAACCTTATTAATAGATAATATGTAATTTCTTTCATATATTATTAAAAGAGATCGAGAGGTATTATGTGACTCTGATAAAATACAGATGCTTACCCTACCTAATTAGTTGTTTATGTAGGGAGGATGAGAGTACAGCAAAACTGTAGTAGTGGGGTTGTATGTTGATATGAAAGTGTATGGATGTGGCCTTTTTGTTGGACTAGTAAATAGTAAATGGTAAAGAGGTAGGCCTGCTTCTGCAGAAATCTATTTACTACTTCCTTAGCTTTCAAAAGCTGCTTTTTTGCTCTCTTTATATGCTCTAAAGTCTAAATCTAAATCTAAATAGCCTCCTCCCTACCTACCTACCCTCTTCCCTTTCCCTATAACTGAATAAAACATTCCCCACAAGTAAGCTCCTAAATCATAAATTAAAAGGCGGCCAATCACACCCACACTTTATAATATATATAGTATTTCTTTTCACACACTCACTTTCATTCGCTTTTAATTAATTAATTGCTTCATATTATATTGATTTTGTATCTATTTTAGTTTAAATTTAAACTTCATATATTCTATTCATCCGTTCATTTCAGGAATCAGGACAACATAGTATAAATTTTAATTGAGTTTTATAATATTAAAATTAAGGTTAGGTCTTATATTATGTACACTATTTTTTTTCCTCACAAAAATTTAATTAGAAAGGATTGGAATTGGTGAGTGTAATTTTTTTAAACTAATTAAAAGGGTAATATATAATTTAGCTAAAAAAATTTTGCGTGTAATTGTTATATCTTTATTGTTAGAATTTTTAATCAAATAATGGCTAGCTATATAGTGTATATATTTCTATGACTCATCATCCTATAAATTGTTTTTTTACATGTTTTATATATTTTTATTAGAGAAATTCATACTAAAGTTTTAATGAATTGTGTCTAATTAAAACTAACCTTAACTAATTAATAAACTGCACCAAATTAAACAAAAGGTTAATTTTTTTTTTGTTGAAACGGATCAAGCCCTCCCAGGGGCAAATTAAACAAACGAGACTCTTACAGAGTCTTCAAATAAAAATAAACTAATGTTAAGCGGAAGTTCTCTCAACACATAATCTTGAATTAACTTTGAGCTCTTTTTTGTTGTTTATGATTAAAGTATCCACCAGTATAGGCTAGTCTGATGACTATAATAACCTACGGATACTGTGGATCCCATCACTGGTGAGATCCTCCTAATGGATGATGTTCAATTTTCATCCCTTTAAGAATCAAATACGAGAGACGATAGTTAAGAAATGCGGGCCCCTTCATTCTAAGCTACACCACGTTGGTCTTGAGCTCTCATTTTAGCAAGAGTAACAAAAATTGGCTTCCCTTAACACAGGCTTAACACTAAGTTCAAAATATCTCTAATATCCTCAATAAGAATACCATATATAGACCCAAGTCAGTTTAATAATAAATATTTATACATATTTATCTATTTAATAATATTAACAACACCCAACTGAGTCAAGTGAAAAACTCAGTCATCTTTAATTTGAATTCAAAGAGAATCTTTCCAACATTATTTATCAATAATCTTCTAGCATTTGAATAAGTTGTTCAGCTCAATTTCAGACTAAATTGATGGGGTTTCTTGATATGATTTATGATATATATCAACATATACATCCTAATTTTATAATAAGACCAATTAATGTCCAAAAACCCATGTTTAGACTAAAATGATAATTTGCTCTTACTTTAAATTTGATATATATTTATCCAAAAATCCATGTTTTAAAGTCGGCAGGTTCTTTGGCATTACCCCCATAACATTTTCAATCCCGCAGCTAGTCTTGGACCAATTAATTAATTAACAAAAAAATCCAAAATGTAAATAATTAATTAAAAAAAAAGTTAACAAAAGAATAATCATCGCCTGCTTTCACCTTTCAGAATGGATTTTATAATAAGATTACAAATTCCATTATATATGGTTGACTTGACAGTAAAAAGAAAATAAAATTAATGTTAATTAACATGTACATATATGGGAGAGGTGAAGGTAATGGAAGGAATAACATGTACATATATGGGAGAGGTGAAGGTAATGGAAGGAAGGGGAAGGGTTTCCAGTTTCCACATACATCTATCCTCACCCAAAGGAAAATAACGTGCGAATGAAGAGCAACACAGTTAATTAAGGTTCGGGCTCTTACCCTACAAAGGTGAGGGTTTGAACCCTATGACCGATGTGAGAGTCTTATTGGTGGGTGATATGTAAATAATCCTCCCATAAATCCTCAAAGAGGTTGGGAGGTCTTCCTTAACCCTGATGGGATACCGGTCCTTACCCCACATAAACTTTTTTTTTTACCAAAAAAAAAAGGGAAAATAATGAAGCAAGTTAAATTGGATCAATACAAATATACACAGAAATGATATATAATTATAGAAAGAATAGGTAGCTTTTAATTTTCTGACAAATTAAATGAATGCAGAGCTATATATATGTGTGTATGTGTCGTGAATAGAATATGAGGATGTTGATGTATATGTTTGTGCAGGGAGTTTGAGTAGTAGGATGGATTAAAGAGGTGGTTCTAGGATTGGTCAATGTATATATATATGAGCACACCAATCAGCTGCTAAACACTACTCCACATGCACACAATAGTATTGCAGTACAATCAAAACTACTTTAAAAGAAGGCAAGCTAAGTGTGTGTATATATATAGATAGGGATAGGGGCAGGGGCCTATATATGTATATGGTAGAACACTAGAAGCTTTTGATTTGAGTTGAGTACTTTTTCAACAGAGAGAGAGACTTTATCTTTGTGATGAATAGTGAAGAGTCGTAAATATTTACTGTTGAAGTAGAAATGAGAATAGGATATATATATAAATATGGTATGGAGATTGGAGAGGTAGAAGAGGAAGGAACATCAGTGAGCAGCCCTAGCTAGCTAGGGTTAATTGGATCGCTAGGATTAGGAAGTGGTATACCCCACCAAAAGATATATATATATAAATTTATAAATGAAGTTTTTATAAGTTACATATATTGTGTCATATTAATTAATAACATCCATTTTAAAAAAATAGTATTAGGTGTATGTAGGTATTAATCAATAACGTTTATATATATTTATTTTTATTTTATTTATTATGTGAATTATTTATTTTAAAAAGTGATAATTAAAATTTAGATGAATGTTTTAATTTTTTATTAATGTACAAATAATGTGATAAAATATATGCACATGCATGTATTTACGAATTTTTCAATTCCTTTTTTCAAATTAAAAGGTTTATATATATAATAAATAATAAATAAATAAATATTATTGGTCAATACATAAATAACACAGTACGTACAATACATATTATATAGGTGGAGAGGACAGCCAGCTAAGAGGAGCACATGATATTTATAGGGTCTGCCTCTGCACCCACTACTTCATTTCTCTCATTTGGCATTGCTTTGCTCTGTCCTTATAACTTGGTCCCCTCCCTCTCCTACCTAGCAAGCACTATATATATATATATATATATATATATATATATATATATATATATATATATATATATATATATATATATATATATTTGTATATTACTATTCTCTAATTTCTATACATGTCTCTTTTCTTCCCTTCTCTCTTCATCTGTCACTGATATAGATGTTCAGATATCTCACAACCATGAATTCAGTGTCCACTCTCTCCCATCTCTCTTCATTTCTCTCCCTTTAATTTGCATTCATGTACATGCATGTGCAAACAATATATATATATATAATTCTAGCTAGATAGCTAACAAGAATACACAGTTTTATTATTTAAGACAACAAACCCTAGTACCTATATATATAAACATAAGGGTTAGGTACTGATGGCAGGTTGTCCTTATCTATATTAACATGATGAGAAGAAAAATATATGATGAGAAGAGATGTGAGAAAGATAAAATATATGATGAGTAATTATTAAAAAAAATGAGATTCTATAATTTAATTTATTATTTTAAAATATAATAATAATTATTTTATATTATATTTTTTAAAAAAAACTAAAGAATATATTAAATGTAGGTAAGTACATACGAAATTTCTAATTTATGATATATGTTTTTAATTTTTCTATGATGTGGCACAATATATATATATACACCAAACTTCCATTTATTTAAAATTAAATAAAAATTAATTGAAAATAAAATAACAATTAATATTAGCCATACGTATGGCCTTGGTTCCTTAAAAAAAATTTATAGAAAGTTAATTTTTTTATTAAATTATTTTAAATCTTTTATGTATATAATAATAATAATAATAATAATAAAATTTAAGAAAAAAGTCTCTCCATTCACAAACAAGCACTATACATATCATTAAATAGATATAGGTTATTATATATGTATGAAATGTGAAAAATAGATGTATATGTAGAATGGAAATGTAATGGTAAAGAGTAATTAGGGGGTGAAAAGCTAAGGAAGTGGGGATAGAGGTATAGTCATGGTCAGTGCATGGGGGTGACCAATCAGTAATGATTGCATGCATCCCCACTCACATTGTCTCTTTCCCTTTCCCTCTCTTCTAAACAATTGACTGTTCTAACAGTGACACTTCCATATCACACACATTCATTCATATTTCTCACTCTAATGTGTGTATATATTTATATATATATATGGTTTTGGAGTTTTTGGTGTCACACAAGCAAAGTGTGACACCAAAAAAATAACTTCTCCCTCAACTTCTCAATAAATAACCAAGTATGATAGGTGGTTACTAAAAAAATATAGAGAAGTGCATAACTTCTCTTTTTTTTATTTTTTTTAAATTATGATAAAAATTCTATTTTAAAATTTTAAAATATTTAATTTTTAATGATTTTAAAATATAATAACTATTTTATATTATAATTTAAAAAAATTTAAGAATAAATTACATGTATGCACGTAGGTGCATGCGAAACCTCTAGTATATATATATATATTTATATATGCATTTAATTTACATTTTTGTGCACCTGTTTTTGACTATATATCCCAATTGGACTTTCTAGATTTACTCACTACTATGACTATCTTCTTAGTTCCGTCTCTATCCACCCATTCATTTCCTCTTCATGATAAGTAGTTAGGTGACAATCCTAAGCATGCAATCAATAATTATTTTTGGCTTATCATATATTACAATATACTTTTGCTCACACATGCATATTCATAACTCATCTTTGATTTTGATTACTCTGTCTTCACTTGGTTCAGATTTCATAACTAAAATGATCAGATATTTTTATATACAATACTCAAATTTCAAATCATACTAAAAAATGAATAAACACCTACCACTTTTAACTAATTTAGGAAGCATTATATATATACCAATATAGTATAAACTTCATTGAAACATCGATCTTTGTATTTGTTATGTACAGTATGTAACCAATATATAATAATTTTTTTTTTAAAGTTTAAGCTAAATTAATTAAATTTATCATTTTCAACTCAAAATAAATAATATCAAAACAAGATGTTTAAAAAAATACAAAAAATCATTAATTTATAGTATTTTGGTCATCATTTATCTTGAATCATATTTTTACATGTTTTTAAAACAAATATAACCATGGGAGTATACAATTTACTTCAATTTAAAAAGAAAATAAAACTTAATTTATTTATTTATATATTAACCAATAACATTTTATTCAATTTTCTTATTTAATATATTATACGAGCCATCTGATTTAAAATATAAAAAATAAATATTATTGATTAGTACATAAATAAAATAAAACAATATATATATAATATATGATTTTTAGAAAGATTAATGCAATGTTTGGTAATAAGAATCAACTAAGTAATCTTGGAGGTAACCCAACATTCTTCCTACCAAACAAATTAAATCTACTTTTTAAAATCTGATGATAATTATGTTTTTGCCCTTACTTTTTTATTTACTTTTATTCTATTTTCACTTTTAATATAAGAGTAAAATGGTCATTTTACTCACTTTTATTTCATTCATATCACATCATATTGATATAACATTCATATTTCCTCCAACATTCACATTCTCATTTTCTCTAACATTAACATTCCGCTTGAAAAACAAACCCAAGACCAGTGAAAAAAATGGTATCATAAATCACATTTATACAGGACATGAGTCGATTCAGGGCCTGACAAGTTGAGTTCTATAGACTATAGTCTACACATCTTACCGTTTTGGGTTTCTGGGTTAGGTTTGAATCTCGGGTGGGCTTTTCAAAAAATATAGAGGAGGCCCACCCACAAAATTCATACATTTGGAATGGGTATGGCCCTTGGGGATAAAAATGAATTTTTTTTCAAACAATTTATTGAAGTTATATTGATCACTCAACTAGTCAACTGTATATCTAAATTATATTCATGGTTATTTGAGTAATTCGCTTTTTTTTTTTCTAATTATATAAACAAATTTTATGTGAATCAGTCTTGACATGAAAAAAAAGTAATTTTACCATATTTTTTGGATAAACAAATGTGCCGATATTCAATAGCAAAAGAGACCGGGTTTTTGTTCTCATATGAAAAAAAATAAAAATAATAAGACTCTTTTATAGAGTGTTTAACTTTTTAAGAGATTGAGTTTTTCTTTCCATCTTTCTCTTCTCTTATTTTTCTCATTTTCTTTGAATAAAAATTTCAACAAATTGAGAGGAAAAATAAAAGAAACAGAGAAGAAATAACTCAAATTTAAGACTAAATTACTAAAATAATACTATTATGTAAGGCAATTCAAATAGAGCTCTCTCCCTCTTATAATCCTATGTTGTTTTATCACGTAAGAAAATTTAACCCCACCTTCTGGAAGTTTCCTCATTGCCTCATTGGTGTTAGACGCACGTCTGAAATTGCGTCACATATCATATGACACACATCGTTCTCTTTTTCGTTCTGTTCTGCTGTTATCTCCATTAACGTCAAATTTGTTGTCTTCTACAGTTTTCAGGTTCTATTTTATCTTCTTTTTACTTGTCCTTGAAAATTAAATTACTACGTTCTTATAGGTCCCAATCCTTTAAGTTTAAAAACTGATATATTTTTTTAAAAATATGAGATGTAGAAAGAATGTCGTGCTCTTGTACATAGAGTTAATCAGATAAAAAATATTAATAGTTATAGATAGGGAAAGGGTAAAAAAAACAAGAGAAAATATTAAAATAAAGTTAACTATTAATAACCTAACAATAAAAATGAATAAAGATATACGATAATATCGTTTGATTCATATAACTAATCCTAATGAAAAAATACTTTAATTGTTACGAGAGGTGTATAAAAAAAATGATCCCAAATCCATTTATGATGAGTTCCAATTGATCTAGAATCTTTATTTTTTTTTTATTAACAATTTCTCAGAGAACTTTTATTCATATGTTAAGGATATAACTAAGATCCTGTTTCAAAACATGTCCTACATAGTTTCACTGCATGACTACCTTGGAACAAAATTCTGAATGCCATCTTTTTTAAACAAGAAATAGATGTATTCTAACTCTTAAAACTTGAGTGTGATAAGAAACTCCATACTGTGTATATATGAGGACTTGAACTATTAATGCATATATATATCTTCCTACCTTTCTATACATTATTAACAGCTTATACATACATACTATACATTTCTTAACCCCAACTCTGAGAAGAAACAGAGGGCAAGCATTTCAAAATTTATTTGGAGTTTTTTTCTTCCATCTTGAGCTTTTGAATCCTTTGTCGTAGTCTACGGCGGTGGTCATGTATCTTCAAAAGGCCATGCCCCAATATAACTGTAGAGTATATGCCATGTGTGATAATGGGAGCAAGAATGTTATTTGTCTGTCAAATATGCAAAACAATGAAAGACACAATCAGTTCCATTCTTTAAATTTTGAAATCCAAGATATATATATACACAAAGAAAGTTAAGCAAATTAGGATTACCTGGATCCATTCAAAACCTAGGTAGAGAGCAAGCAATCCTTCCAGAAGTGGGGAATATATTTTTTTCATTTGCCTTTTCTCATACCAGGCTGCAACACAGCAAACAGAAATAGGCCTTGGAGTGAGATTCTGACATTCTCAACCATCTTTTAACACCTTTCAGGACTTACTAAAAATAGCCCAAATATTCAAGAATCGATCTTCTTAAGTGTATTTTTTGTAAAGTGTTGAGGTGCGCTTGTTGTAAAACGGCAATTTATTTTACACATTAACACATATGTGGGTTAACATGCAAAAATAGCATGCTTCACCAAATACACAATTCAGAGGATTTGAATCCCAAATATTCATCTCTATTGAAGAAAACAAGAGTAAACAACACAGGTACCTAGTATTAACCACTAAAATAATTCATTTGTATTCATAATTCAAATCTATTTATGAAGAATCAGGATTCATAGCAGAAAACCACCAGGTAAATAAGTAATAAATCTATACTTTTCCAACGGATGCAAACTTGCTTTACTCCTCTAGAATTTCAACAAGCTAATATCCAAAGGCAAAGTAAAACAGGAAAGATGTAAGTAAAAGGGTTGAACCTTCAAAAAGTTTTTTCAAATCTTGACGACCTGAGCGAGTTGGCAAAACAGGTGCAACAATGTAAGTAGGATCTGAAAGAAAGAACAATTAGGAGATGCAATAAGTAATAAAGTTTGGGACGAAATTTAAACAAAGTTACAGAAAGGGAAGAATGACAATCATAAAGATAACCTTTAGGAGAGGCAGCCACATAATAGAGAGAACCAGTGAGGACAGCCGTAAGTACAGCTGCAAATGCCTGAGCAAATGGAACAAAAGGAGGTAGTACTCCTGTCTACATTTTGCAAGTACATCAAAAGTTAGTCACCCAATTGAGACAACTGATATTGAAAATCAACAAATTAAGAAGGAATACGTAAAACATACCAAAGATGCCATTCCCCGAGCATCAGCTATAAGATCACTACCTCGTAGAAATATATCAGCCAATGCTCCCTGTAGAATTGAATCACTTAATTATCCAGCTGACATAGTATTGCAAGTACCATATATTTTCAAAAAAGAAAAGATTGTAAAAGCAATAGTTTTCTAAGCCACCGAAGTTTTTGTATTCCAAAGAGAAAACTAACAGTTGGTGAACTGTGAAGCCAAATTCTAACGGCCATCATGTTTGTTAATGTTAAGACACGTAACCATTCCTTCATTTCAAATGAACAAAGTATATTGAGGATTACAGATAGCTAAGATCCAAAATCCATGTTTTCACATCAAAGTTTGTCCCAGAATATTTCAGGGAAATGTCTTGGCAGAGAAGCATCTGAACAAACCTGAACTGCAGCGCGGTAGAAGAGCTCCTCTCCCACTGAACTTGCAGCAACCATCAGTATAAACTGCGAGCAAAGTAAAATCAAATAAACCATTCATTCTTTATCATTGCACTAGCACATGAAGATCATACAGTATCTGAATCTTATTTCAGAAGAAACTTACCTGCCAAGGGGACATCCCATAGAAAAAACTCCAAAGTTCCTCATCTTCCACATCTCTGATAGCACGAGCATGGGGCGATAGCTTCACAATTTCATCCTATAAATAAGCATGCGAGTAAGTCAGCTAAGAAAACCACAAGTTTCCACTTTCTACAAATGTCCCCAACAACAACATGAACCAAACGGGGGAAATCCAATGAAAGAAGTCAAAGAACAAATAAAAGAACGGGACCATATACCATAATTGATAATTGAACTTACATCAAGAATAAACAGGAGAGCCATAATTGGAGGAGCTGCATATCCAAGCCCTTCTAAAATGGCATCTATTGATAGATGAAAACCCCCCAAAGAATCAATTCCAGTGAGTGAGCATATAAAACTCCCTGCAACAGCCATGGCTCCATATATCCCTAAATTGCAAATTCACAAATCGTCACATACATACAAATAACTCCAAAAATCTGAAATAGTAACTATTCTAAAAAGGAAAAAAAAAATCTAAATTCCTACTTTCTGAAATAGTTTTTTCCTTTTTGAATATGCATCCAAAACGAAAAAAGAGACCTCCATTGATTCGTTTGTAAAGCAATGCACAAAAAAGTCACGGTCTACTTTTGAGAATGAAGGCTTTGAGATTAAAACGCAATTATCACGAAGGCTTTGAGATTTGAGAATAAAACCCTTACCTACGCCGTAGCTGAGCCTGACGACGGCACCAATCTTCTCCCAAACGGGGAAATCAGCATCGCTGAAGGTCCGATTCAATGTGGTAACCTCCATAGCCGGGCTGGTGTAGCCGACCCGAGTCTTCCCGTCGTCGATCGTTTCGCCGCTTTGCTCGGCGGAAGCCTTGGCGCAGCGCACAGAAAGCCTAGCTCCGTCAAGAGACAAGGACATCATCCTCTTCTTCCTGGGTTGAGAATCGCATAGCTTGGAGGAACAGAGGCCGAGTGCTGCGGAAAACGACGTCGTGGCGGAATGGTTGGAAGTGGGAGTGAGTGTGAGAGGAAGAAGCTCCATCAATTATTATTATTATTATGAGGATTCAGAAAGAGAGGAAGTGGAGACGGAGACGAAGAAGACTCTTTCGAAGCTCATTGACTGCTCGTGCTTGATTTGAGTATGAAAAATATGAATGAATGGTGGGAGTTCCACTTGGAATAACACCCATCTCTCGTATTGTTAATTTCATTCATTCCCTATTTATTTATTTAATTAATTGATTTAGATATTTATTTATAAAACAAAAGCATTGCATATATATATCTCTCAATGGATTTGGATTTTCTTTCCCAGTAAAATGAGTGGCTAGCTACCATTTCTCTCATATGTAGTATTTATTTTGTTGCTTGATTTTTCATTTTCGTATTTAAAACAATCTCCTATATGTAACAACAACAATCTGGTGGGACCCATTATCAATGTTTTGATTGGTCCCTCTAGATTGGTTTTGCTGTGGGAATATCCCATCCACCAATCACTCAGTGACACGTGGAGATAACGTTACCTTTCCCAACTTGTCTAAATTCATTCTATGACAAACTTCGTTTTCAGTAAGAATATCAAAAATAATATATAATTATATATTGTGAAATGAAATAGCATACAATTTTAATTTAATTTTTTTTTTAACTTTATGGTTTATATTTTTCTATTTATTTTTTTTTCAGTCAATTTAATTTTCTTTTTGTTTATCAAATGTAATTTGCAAAGAGCCCATAAGTTTGGTAATCATAATGTTTTTTTTGTCAAAAAGATTAAATTTAAAATTTCCAAGCTTTTAAAAGTTCACTATTTTGAAAGAAAAATAAGTCACATGGCAACATTTACATGAGATTGACATCCATTTAGTTAGTATATGACATTGAACATTTAATTAAGTGGTAAAATCTCTTCTTTTTTTTAATACCAATCTATACACCGTGTACTTTTTCCCCTTTTAAAACTAAAAGTAGCTAAATAGGTAACTGCTTATAAAAGTAATTATTTTCACATATACTATGTATTTTACTTCTATTGAAATTTGAAGGTAGAATGTCTATTTTGGTTTTTTATGTTTCATTTGAGTTTTAAATTGGTCTTTTATGTTTCATTTGAGTTTTAAATTGGTCTTTTATTTTTTAGAAGTCTTATATTGGTCTTTTATATTTTTCAAAAGTTTTATATTTGTCCTTCAAGCTTCATTAAAGTTTTATATTAGTCATTTATTTTCATTAAAGTTCTATATTGGTTCTTTACGTTTCATTGAAGTTTTATATTGGTTCTTTACGTTTCATTGAAGTTTTATATTGGTCTTTTATGTTTCATTAAAAAGTTATATTAATCCTTTATGTTTTATTAGAATTTTATATTGGTCCCCTCAACATGATTTTTTTTGTTTAAATGATGTCGTTTGGGTGTTTTTGGTATATCTAAGGCCACGTCAGCTATCTGATACACATAGAAGAGATTATGTGTCCACCTCGACATGCCACGTCAGTAATTAACTTAAGAAATTAACGAAATGACTAATTTAGAACTTCTAAGAAGGATAAAGGACTCATTTAAAATTTTTGAAACATAAAGGACTAATTTGAAACTTAAGTGAAACATAAAGGACCAACAAATGAACCTTTTACCGAAACTTGAAGGTTTTGTTGTATGCATTGTTTTAAGAATCAGACTATTCATTGAACTGAAAAACCTTTCGGGTCATGGGTAAAACTAGTTGATAATATATATATATAATATTTGAATAATTTTATATCAATATAAATATATATATATATATATATATATATATATATATATTATATTACAAAAATTATATTTAAAATATAATGAGTAACTTATATTATTCAATTGTCTATATAAAAAACAATAATCTCGAATAATATTAATTAAAATATTTATATCATTTACACACTATATTAGTGATTTCATAATCATATAAGATTTCAAAATATAAAATATATTATGCATGTAGTCAAGTTTAGCCCAAAATGTCAAGCCCAACTCTAAAAAAAGAATTTTTTGTACTATGTATTGTTATTAATATGTTAAGATTAATAGATGCTTATAAATTTTAAATTTAATTATAAAATAGTCTAAAATTATATCCCATTGTACTGCTCATGTTCGTTTTATTATATTTGCCAAGGAAATTTATCTAATTATCTTCTATTCAAAATTACTAGATAATCAATTTCATTGCTTTCACATTGCTATTTTTTTTTTTCATTCATGTATATGACCGATCATCCTTTATCCTCTTCTATATCCTTGGTCTGTTTAGTTACACGTATGATTTATTAATGAGACTCTAAAAGTTTTAGAAATATTTACTACATACAGATTTTTATTTGATATAACTTTGTAAATTGGATTCCTTACATGGTGCACTATTGAGCATTGTGTTGACGTTTAATTTTTCAAAAGTATCATATACATTGCATAAATAATTTTTCATAAAAAAATATTTCAATACAGTTAATTGTTATATATCATATTTGATGTAGCTGTGTGTATTATGAATAACAATTTCACAAAAACTTATCGTCTTTCTTTGTAAACATAATTTCTATACCAATATGTTCGTACATGTAGATATAACCGGTGCAGGGCTGCACGGGTACAAAGACTAGTATATATAAAAAATAATAATCTCAAATAATATTAATTAAAATATTTATATCATTTAAACACTATATTAGTGGTTTCATAATCATATAAGAATTAAAAATATAAAATACATTATGCATGTAATCAAGTTTAGCCCAAAATGTCAAGCTCAACTAAAAAAAAATGTCAATCAAAACCGATTTGGGTCACTATTTTTGACCGATCCAACCCGAATCAACTCAAAATTTGATTTATAACTAAACACAAACTGAACCAATTTCGATTCAACCGGTTAGATTGGAGTTTTAAAACATTGGTTATATGTACTTTTACGTATTTCTTTTTCTAAGTAATATTATTTACAAGTATACGGCTAATTTGCCGGACCGTTTGATAGATTTTTTTTTTAGAAAAAGGAATTTTAATGAGACTTTTAAAATAGAGTTTTTATAAAAAAAAAACAAATTTAAAATTATTTTGCATTTGGACAAAATAATAAAAAGTACTTCACACTATAAAAGGAGTAAAGGAACATTTTAAAATAATGGGGGAGAAAGAGTATAATTTTTATATCTCTCATAAAAATAAGTGAAATTTACCTTTAAAATGGTTGATTAAAGATTTAGAGGTAGTTGATTAGACATCAGAGTGATAAGTACTTTTTTTTTTTACTTAAATAAAATGTTATATTTGAGTCTTCTGTAAGTAAGAATTCATTTTTTAAATTGTGCTCATGAACTATTTTATGAGCTTTTTAAAAAAGGAGTACTTTGAGCTTGTTTGGATAATTTTTTTTTTATTTAAAAAGAATATTTTTAATTAAAAAAGACCTTTTATAAACATAAAATTTGTTTGGATAAATTTTTTTAAAAAAGTAGAAGTTAAAAAAAAGTAAAAATATGCATTTTTTAAGAAGTTAAAGAATGAAGCTTCAACTTAAAGCACTTGTAAAAGCTATTCATTTTAAATACAAGTCCTTTTATATTATAATATCCAAACATAAAATAGAAGTTCTTTAGCTAAAAGATCTTTTTTAAAAAATTTGATAAACAAAACCCTTTTTTCACAAATTTATCCAAACGGGCTCTTTGCATTTCTGTAAAAGTACTTTTTAATTGAAAAAAAAAAAATTCTTTAAAAAAGAAAATGGCCAATCCAAACATACACCGTCTACTTTCTTTTCTCCTTTTTAAATTGAAAATTACCAACATATCCTAAAAATTCACCGTGTATGTAGCTAATAAGCTAAATATGGAACTGCGTATAAAATTAAGTATTTTCACATAAAGTATGTATTTTACTTTACTTTATTGCAACATTGTTATATGTATTTAATTATTACGTATTTCTTTTCTCAGTAATAGTAATAAGTATACGGTTAATTGGATATTCCGTTTCATCTTTTCTTCGTGTAATGGAATTAGCATATTCTTGTGATAAATAATATCATTATCACCCCACCTACAACAAAATTAAATAATATAATTCTTAGCAATAGCTAATCATCTTATTATCTGCCTAATCAAAAGCATATTTGGGCCAAAAAAAGCAAGGCCCATACAACGATATATTGCATGAAAAACTTATTAGCCCAAGTCCAGACGTTGAAAAGCTTGGCCCACGTATATGTTTCATACGAATACTTTTTTTTTTGGGCCAAAGTTTCATACAATTCCTGCTACTGCTAGCATAGTTAAATAACATAAAATTATTTTATATTAAAATTTAAAAAGATATGTTTTAAGTTTTTCTTTTATCAATGATGATTCCTAGTCTTATCTGCTTGCAGTTTGTCATGTTTCCTTGTTATTTAGTCGCTATTAGTAGAATTTGATTTATTTTTTAAATATTTATTAGATGTATTGGCAGTGGATCATTCTTCTCATATGGTGATATGGGAGCTACCTTATTTAAAAATAAGGAAGAATCAACAAGTGATAAAAACCAAATTTACTTCTTCCTTTGCTTTAAGCATTACAGTTGACAAAATGAAGCAAATTGGTTAAGTTGATCAAATTGGAAGAAGGATGAAGCAAAGTTTAAAAAGATTGAGAAAGGAGCAAGAAGCAAAATTAGATTTTTTCTCCTGTTGTACAAATGAACAACTTTTTCTAGAAGCAAATCTTACTTTCTCTAGTTGGCACAAATTTTAGATAATTTGTGTTGAAGTGGAACTCTCCTCCACAAAATTGGTCTTGCCATCTTGAATCTAAATCCATAGCTGGTGGAGGGTTAATTAGGAATGATTGGGGGGAATTGGGTTGTTGGTTTTTCAAAATTTATTGGAAGTGGAAGTGCCATTGAGGCTGAACTTTGGGGTATCTTATTAATGATAGAACCTTACCTGCATCTCATAATCTTTTCCCTTTCATTAACAAATGCAGGTCTTGGGCAGAGATGTTGAATGAAGTTAAGTTCATTCATATCTAGGGAAATGCTACCGCGGATTGTTTAGTTCACTATGGTTTAACTAAACATTGTGCTTTCAGTACTTTTTTGACTCCTGCTTTTGTTGCCTTGTTTTTCTGGGCTGATTTTGTTGGCAGGGGCGTAGTATTGGGATAGGTTAATGTTTAGTTCTTGTTCTTCTTTTGGTGGTGGTGCCTTGTCTTTTATTGTTGCTGTACCTGAACCATTCCTAGTTAAATTTACATCTTTTTCATGAAAAAAAAAACCTATAAATAGAGGCTTTCTTCATTCATTTTAGTGTTGGTCACAGAACCCTCTAACTCAATTTTTTATACATAAAATAACAAGAAAAGATACATTTAAGTACTGATAGATAAGACGCCAATAATATATTAGAGAAATCAACAGAACCTCAATTTAAATAATTATTACACAATTTTACCCTATTATAACTATTAAAGTAGCCTTCACATCCTTCGCAATTTCTCACATTGGCAATCTCTAACTCTCACCCATTTAAATAGCAACTCTCCTCCTCCCTGTGAAATGAACATCATTGCAAAAGGAATACAACACCTGCACATGATATCTTATCCGTAGGATGCTTCCACGTCAACTTTGTCACTCGAATATCGACCGTCCGATGATTGACATTCGGTGGCCCACATTCAAGGGACCACATATCCTACAGAGTACAGAGTACAGAGGGAGTCCTACCCTCCTAAGTCCTAATTACACCACCAATACCACTTTTCTCTAGAATTGCCGCTCCATAGAAAAAGAAGAAGAAGGTACTAATCTAATTCCCAAATTAGAGCTTGGCGGAGAAGAAGAAAATCGTTGTTATTTCATAGAACAAGTGGAGAACTCAGATACTGAGTTTCTGCTCATTCCGTAGTGTGCTATGGATGATGAGGGGTTTATGATGACTACGACCATGGCTTCTACCTCTTTCTATTTGCAATTTTGTATTGCTCCGTTTGTTAATTGGATGGTGCCGTTCGAGGAGATGCGCAAGTTCAAGTTTAAGACAGTGAAAGAGGTCCATGATGTTGCTGAGGAAGTCTCCATATCAACACAGGCATGCACTTCTTTGCTCATAATTCTCTCTTTTATAATACTTATTCTTGTTTACATTCTGGATCACACATTAGTTCGTTCAATTCATTTTATGTAGGGCGATCATTCGTGTATTTGAATTTGCCTTCTTTTCATTTCTATTTATGGCTTTATATATTGGATTGACCTAGGCCTAGCTATAGAAATGAGCAAAGATAGTGTGGCTCTGTTCATATAGCTGATATTACCTAGTGAAAGAAAGGCTTTGATTGTTGTTGTCGTCTGATCACTAGTTCCTGTGTATCTGGGTACCCAATGACCATAGATGTTCATGGCTTTATATATTGGATTGACCTAGGCCTAGCTATAGAAATGAGCAAAGATAGTGTGGCTCTGTTCATATAGCTGATATTACCTAGTGAAAGAAAGGCTTTGATTGTTGTTGTCGTCTGATCACTAGTTCCTGTGTATCTGGGTACCCAATGACCATAGATGTTCTGTTTTTGAGTTTCCTTTCTAATTTACTTGTATAATAATAACATTAAAAAGGAAGTGTCTTTGCAATTGTTGTTTCTGAAGGGGCTGTGTAATCTGTAATTTAGTTCTGTCAATGGTTCTGAACAGTTTTTTGAAATTATGTGGGATTTCACTGAATTATGGAGTATTCAGGTGGGTTTTGGTATTCGGGCATGATAATTTTCCAAGGACTTGCAAACCTGTTCATAAAAAAACTGAGCATGATATATATATAAAGATCAATACTCCTACTAAAAAAAAAAGATCAATACTCCTTACATATGCAACACACAAATTTATAATATTTTACATTTGTTATGTTCAAACATCTTACAAAAAGGTGAATGAATATTTGGGAATTAAATTTTCCACTTATAAATTATCACCTTTGTGTTATAGTAGTTGAGGGAAGTGAAGTCCAGAAACTAATAGTAAGGTTAATCTTGCCTAGTCTACTACGTACAAAATTATTTTGCCCATGCATTTCAAAAAACGAGAAATTCTTCCCCCTTTTTTCCCCTTAGTAACCATGTAGTACAGTTAAGTTTCCTTAATTATGTATACTCTGTACATCACAGTTTTCACTTGCAATTGCTGAAAATAAAGTTGATGGATTCTTTCCCTTAAGGATAGCAAATACTTATTTATTTTGATTTGTTTTGATACGATAAGTTTATTTTCTTAATTGTTTGTTTTTAATATATATATATATATATATATATATTATATACATGTGTTTGAAATGTGATAATACTTCAGATGTAGCTTTTGGTTAGACAAGGGGAGGAAGAATTCGTCAATCTCCTTATTGTCAGAAAAAAAACCACAAGTATGAAATGGCAATGAATGGTTTTAACCTGTTCAATAAATGTTTTCAGTTTTCCCCCTAGTTGGTGGTGTAATACATGTTACATTTTTTAAAATCTTATTTTCAGTCATGGTTTTTAGGTGAATTTTTGGATCTAGAGATGACAGGTTGCTTTTGTTGTGTAAATTTAACTCATAGGCAATGGTTATGAATATATCTTGTCATATTGATTTTCTTTTATTTTCTGTCTGTAAAAGAGTTGCACCACATAATAGATCCATCTGAATTTTAGCCGCAAGATGAAGTATCTGTTATCCACTGCTCAGCCATTGAGGTTTTGTAGTTTGCACTTTGTTGGTTTTCAATTATATTGTGCATGCCCTTTTTAAAGTATATTATTCGATGCAGTCATTTTTAAATAGCATCATTTTTTTGTGCGAATAAAATGGTAATGAGGATAAGTTACTTACTCAAACACTATTGGTCAAAATGTTAGTGGTCATGTGCATGGTTTCATCCCTAATCCACATCTTTTGAACTTACAGTGTAGGGATTAGGGTAGGGGCAAGTAGAGGGCCACCTAGAAGACTGAGTGCTAGAGGGACTTTGTGAGGAGGATTGACCACTAACACGAGCTCTAGAAACAAAGGAAATTTGAACATGTGTAGCATGGGATTTGAATTCTCTCATGTGAGAAAATAACAAGACGATGTTATGTGAAAAGAGAAGTTGACACAAAATAGATTGAGTGGTAGACCCCATATATATAATGAAGACCATAGGTGAATGGTATATTCCCACTCTGTGTCTATCTCTCTCTTGACATGACACCATCATGTTATTGTCTCACATGAGAGTATCTTGATCCGTGTAGCATGATTGTTTGTAAAGCTATTATCACACCAATTTCGCCAAGTGAACCAACTCATACAACAACAACAACAATCAAAACCTTTTCCCACTAAGTGGGGTCGGCTATATGGATCAAACGACACCAACGCATTTTGTCATTACACATTTCTATGGTTAGGTTATTAATAATTAAATTCATCTTAATAGTTTCTCCTATTGTTTTCTTTGTTTTTCCCCTACCTCTAGTTAGTGGGTTTTCATTTGGTTAACTCTATGTATATGAGCCCTTAATGACCTTCTTTGTACATGACAAACCACCTAAGATGTGTTTCAACTAATTTTTCTACCATAGGTGCTACACCAACTTTCTCTCTAGTGCAATCATTCCTAATCCTATCCATTCTAGTGTGATCACCCATCCAACGCAACATTCTCATTTCTGCCATGTTGAACTTATGTTCATGTTGGCTTTTTATCGTCCAACATTAAATACCATACAATAAAGTAAGTGTTATAGTTGCGCGACAAAATTTTCCCTTAAGCTTAAGTGGTACTTTTCTATCACAAATAACATTGAGGTCTTCCTCCATTTCATCCATCTTGCTTGGATACTATGATTTACGCCTTCTTCTGTTTTTCCATTATTTTGTGTTATCGTTCCCAAATACTTAAAACTTGTGACTTTTTGTATGAAATGATCTCCATGTTTTATCTCATCCCTAGAATCAGCTTCCCTTCCACTAAATTTACATTCCATATACTCTGTTTTGCTTCGACTTATACGAAATCCATATGTCCTCAAAGCTTTTCTTCACGTCTCTAATTTTTCGTTTACTTCTTCTTTCAAATCTTCAATCATCAGCAAAAAGCATGTATCTTGGTGCTGCCTCTTGTATATGTTCAGTGAGCACATCCAATACCAAATTAAAAAGGCAAGGGCTCAAAGCCGAACCTTAATGTAGTCCTATGGTTATAGGGGAATCCTTTGTGGCTCCATCTTGTGTTTTCACACAAGTCTTGACCCTATCATATATGCTTTTGATTGCTCGGATATAAGCCACGTATTCCTTTCTTTTCCAAAGCCTTCCATAATACTTCTCTTGGTACTCTATCATAGGCCTTTTCCAAATCAATGAAAACGATATATAGATCCTTATGATATCTCTGGTATCTCTCCATCAGTCTTCTTAATAGATATATCACTTTTATGGTTGACTTCCTTGACATGAAACCAAATTGATTCTCTGTAATTCGCGTCTCAAACCTCAATCTCCGCTCAAGTCAACCAACTCATATTGAATTTAAATGGCATCATTATTGACATTGAAATTTAAGATTTGTATGATCTTGAATCCATATTAAATGTTGCATTAATGATACCTTATTAATGCTAAAAAATACATTGCACGCGAGAGACTCGTTTCTTTGGATACGTTTTTTTTTAAATTGAGGATCCTTTATAATATTAGCTTCCTAATTCGTGAATCACGTGTAGTGCGCCTCTAAAGATAAAAATACAACTGCATTGCTTGTTTTAAGGATCTTATTTGTTCTTTTGGTAATTGTCTTTTTTGTTATTATCTTAATTACTAAATTGTTTTCTCCTTCTTCAGCCTTTTAGGGTTCAAGTAACAAAAAAAATCCCAAACATCTGATTTGCGTGCTACACGGTGCTCATCGTGTGTGCATTTTGAATGAGTGGAAACAATAGTGGGTGTGGCGACAAGTAATTTCACTTATAAAGCCCTTGAGACGAATAGAGCTAGTTTGTGCTCTTCTATCGATGGTGTTTGCTCTCGCCTTCTTTGAGTAGCGCAAGTGACTCTAGGGATCTTACAAGAAGTGAGGTAAGTAATAATTTTAGTGTCTTTGAGTCATGACTTGTTATTGGAAAATGCAAAAAGTCGAACTTCTTATAGGGATTTCAATCTTCGTGAGAAAATTGAGTTGCTTTTGAAGCTCAGAAATTCCCAGTGTCCTCTAGAATCTAGTGACCTCCCAAAGGTTTGGCCAATTTTGATTGTTGAAGACTCTTGAATGAATCCGAGAAGGATAAAGAAATCAAAATCCCTGGTGATAACATCTCATTCATCAGCGATCAATTTTAGTGTGTCTTTGAGTCATGATTTGTAATCAGAAAATGCAAAAAGTCAAGCTACTTTTAGGGATTCCGATCCTTGTGATAATATTGAGTTGCTTTTGAAACTCAGAAATGCCCAATATCCTGTAGAATCTAGCTACGATACCAAAAGTTTGACCAATTTTGATTGTCGAAAACTCTCGAATCAATAAGAGAAGGATAAAGAAATTAAATTTCCTGTAACATCTCATTCGTCAGCAGATCTAACCGCACAATTTTGACGATAGGTAATTATAATGCCGATTTTCATAGAAAAGATGCATCTTGTAGTTTGGCTTCCATTGATTTCTCTCCTGCATTTGGAAAGAATGTGAATGAGATACTTGTTTTAATTTTTTCTTTTGCTAGCACTCCTTTTGAACCAGATAATGGCAATTACCATGATGTTCAAAACTTTGTTGAAGAACTTCCAATGGCAGGAGTAGTTCTTCCAAACAGTTTGGATCTGTCAGACATTTCTTTCCTGAAATATTTTTGCAATTCTGCTATTTCACTTAAGGTGCATCATATTTAAATTTTTGTGACACATGATAGATCTTTTTTTTTTTTTTTAATTTTCCAAATTTCCTAATTGATTTCATTTATTTATCTAGGGAGAGCCTTCTGTGTGCTCCGGTGAACAAGTGGAATCATCACTAGCAACGGTTGTAACATCTGGATTAACTCATCAAATAGATTGTGTCTACAAATATGATACAATAGGGTGAGTGGATCCTCATCTAATTTGTGAAGACCTAGCTGTTGAAATTGAAAGAGTCTTGCATCCTGTAAGAAGCATCTACAGAAGTCTGAGTCTGTAATTGATCACAACACTATGCAAGAATCTCTGGAATCTCAGCCTGAAAACCCTAGGGGTGCATCAGACTTATTGGATGATGAGGTTTGTGATATTTCCTCTCAATACACTTAAAAGTTATTTGGTAACAATTGTAACCTTTGTGAACTACACATATCTGTGCTGTTAACTTGCTGGAACCAGGACTTTTAATTCAATTAGTTTTGCCTGAACTTCAAATGTAGCTTTACTAGTACCAATTTATCTAGAGTTTTGCACATAGCAGATTTCTTTTTATCAGTTCAAAAGTTGTCCAATAAAAAATCTCCATAAGATAAAAATAAAATCACCCTTCTCTGCCTGCACTCTCATCTATCTTGCTGTTATAACTTACTATATAATGAAAGCTACCATAAGAGTTGCTGAGGTTGCAATTATATATATGCTCATCCCATAAAAAATTAATAGGTTTTGACTTTTTTAATTTATGATGGAATCCAAGTGACTTGGGGAACCCTCCCTCAAAAGGTAGTTGTTGAGAGGGAAGAACCAAGCCACTTAAGTACCCCATCAAGCATCTCATACTACTTGATATGGGACTTTGGTAGCCTATACTACCCTAGGGACATCCATAGTATCCCTATCCCCATCATTTTATTATTATTACTTTTTTGTGGTGGGTGGATTACTAGCATATAAGCTTTCATTTTATTTCCCTTGGATGTTTTGGCATCTTTTGGCTTTAGACCTATTTGTTTTGGTTCTGCTATATCCCCTTCTAATTATAGAATTTTAATTTTTAAAAAAAATTGCAAACTTCAAAGCTAGAAAATCAATGCATTTATTTCTGGTAGCCCAGTCTTGCCTCATCTAATCATAACAATAAGTAAAAAACCACTCAATCTTTGAAACTAAGATCTCTGAGTCCCAAAACATCTATGATGAATTGATGATAGAAAATATCAGAAGCAAACGAATAAAATAATGTAATCCACTGAATCTTTTTTGGAGAATGAGTTAGTGAAGGTCTCGAGTCATATTTCACATAATTTACTCACGAATTAAATAAATCCTGCATCCAATTGCTACCAAAAAAGGAGAAAAAAGTACAAGTATTCTATATTTGAATACTGAATTTTGATGCATCCTCAAATTTTGCAGAGATCTTGTTCTGCCAGTAGTAGCAACAAAATTGAAGTGATTATTCTAAATTGAACACTGGAAAGAAGCTGGGTTAATTGAAATTTCTCCAACCCTTTGATGTTTCACAGTTTGCTTCAAGGAGATTCTTTATGTGTGTTGTTAACTAAGGAATACTGCTACTACTTAATAATTAAATTTTGCAAAAGTACTAAAGGATATATCTAAATGGTGTATGGTGCATTATAATACTATTGTGTTGATGCATGATTGAGAAAAACTGAGAAAGTAATCTGAGTTATAGCACAGTCATACCTGAGTGACTCAGTTATGTAACAGAGCCATGTATGTTTTGGTCTACAAAATTGTCTGGTGGTAGATGGCCAAGTATTTTAGTTGCAAATATTCCTCATGGTGGATAATTGGTTCAACCTTGGTTCTTTAAATTTCATTACACCATGGCCTTTAGTAGATTTTTAATTATGGTTTTGAATTCCTGTATGTTGTAGAACCCGAACAACAGAAAGTGTTTGGAATAAAAATTTCCATGCATTTTCAACAATTTTCCTAACTGTCAAATTTACTTGTACTGGTGCAATAGGGATCTTTAACCGGAACACTTCTAGGTCCTTTCCCCTGTTGCCTCTCTTGCCCCCTTTCACCATCCACTTTCATGCAAACATTTTTCTTTATTGTCTTCAATTTCAACCTTTCAATAATCCAATGTTTATTGCTTTTCTTTTTGGTTGCCACTTGATAACAGGTTAGAGTTTGTGATACCTGTGGAGATTTAGGGCGAGAGGAATTACTTGCTTTCTGTGAAAAGTGTACTGATGGGGCAGCACACATGTAAATATCTTCATCTTTTGCATCCTTTTATTTTTCAAGTTTTGAATTTTATGATCTTCATGTCTGTGTAGTTTTGGCGAGTTAAATGTTGGTGTTTTGTTTCTTATTCATCAACCAGTTATTGTATGCGTGTTAAGCTGGACAAAGTTCCTGAAGGTGGCTGGACTTGTGAAGAGTGCATGTTGAGAATAGACACTGAGAAAGCAGAGCAGGATAAAGTTGAAGAGGCTCCTGGAATAACAAAAGGACATCAAGAGTGCCAAAAATCTAGTAGTGGTTCAAAATTAAAATTTAGATCTTCATCTCCTGGGAAAAGTAGAAAGAATGGTGCCTCTAAATTATCAGCTAAGAGACATGCTGTCCCAGTAGAAGCTCAGTCCGGGAAAAGACCAAGGGTGGCTGGGACGAGTGTTGTACCTCCAAGGTTATCATCCAAATCCAGCAACAGCTCTTCACCCTGTGCAGACATCTCAGGGAAGAACTTAAGGAAGGGGAAAATGAAATCAACCAAAGGTAAAGCTGTTGCTTCTGTGCCCCAATTTTCTTCTGATAATCCGGAAAAGGCTAAGGCTCCTCATGCTTTTGGGGATAAGAGACATTTGGGCATCATAGAAGCTGAGTTAGAGAAAAAACCAAAGGCTCTGGAAACAAGAGATGTATCCTCCAAAACATCCAAATCAAGCAAATCAAAACTTTCGGAGAAAGAAAAATTGGAGGTTACTGATGATGTCACTTCTGTGAAGCAATCTTCCTTAGGTACTCAGGGAAAAGCTGAATCATCCTCTGTTTTAGTTGATAAATCCTCAAAACAGGGATCAAAGAGTGGACTATCACAGGATAAATGTAAGGCAAATATTTGATGTGGGATATTTACTGTTTTGGGTATTTAATTGAGAAAAAATTTATTAAATGTGGAAGTTCTGTTTACAGGTCCTCTATTGAAGTCAAGATCTTCAGAGGCTGTGGACATGGAATTGAAAGGACAGCTGGAAAAGGGTAGTTGTTCGCAAGAGCAGGAGGTTGCAACTAATGGAGCCGATGATGGTTGCATGGGGAGAAAAGATTCTAGAATGGTGTCTAAATCTCTCTCACTTAATGTTAGCTCAAATAAATCAAATGCTACTAGCTTGGAGATTTTCTTAGATTGTGTTTCTAACGCTGACGCCTTGAATGAATTAAGCTATGCAAAAGAAACAACGACGACTAATAGGAGGGCTGCTGATTCTGAGGTTCGCCTAGCAAGTTCTTGCCCTGTGGCCTTGAAGAAATCAAACAGTGCAAAAAAAACAAAGAAAAATAAAAGGAAGGAAAAATCTGATTTGGATGTTCCTATAATACAAGTTTTTGATAATGAGCAAGATGAAAAAGAAACCGAGTATGGTGATAAAACTTCCCTTTTAGGCTCTACATGTCAGAAAGCTGCTAGACGTATTAAAAAAGATAAGAGAGCTGCTGATTCTGAGATTCACAAAAGCGCTTCTTCCTCTGTGGCCTTGAAGAAATTAAGCTGTGCAAAAGAAACAAAGACAGATAAAAGGAATGAAACATCTGATTTGCATATTCCTATAACCCAAGTTTTTGATTCTGGTGTTGTTTCTGTACAAGGTGAAAAAGAAACCGAGAATGGTGATCAAATTTCCCTTTCAGGTTTCACATGTCATAAGGCTGGTGCATGTATTGAAAAAGACAAGAGGGCAGCTGATTCTGAGATTCATCTAGTAGGTTCTTCTCGCCCTGTGACCTTGAAGAAATTAAGCCGTGCAAAAAAAACAAAGAGAGATAAAAGGAATGAAACATCTGATTTGCATATTCCTATCATACAAGTTTTTGATTCTCCACAAGCTGAAAAGGAAACTGAGTATGGTGATAAAGCTTCACTTTCAGATTCCACATGTCATAAAGCTGCTACATGTATTGAAAAAGATGAGAGGGCTGCTGATTCTGTGGTTCACCTAGCAAGTGTTTCTTGCCCTGTGGCCTTGAAAAAATTAAGCTGTGCAACAGAAACAGATAAAAGGAAGGAAACATCTGATTTGCATATTCCTATAACACAAGTTTTTCATTCTGGTGTTGTTTCTGTACAAGATGAAAAAGAAACCGAGTATGGTGACAAAAGTTCAGGTTCCACATGTCATAAGGCTGCTGCATGTATTGAAAAAGACAAACTACGCACTGATCATGCTAGGGTTGAAATTTCTTTAGGGACAGACTTGGCTCCATACGCTGCAGCAATTCTTTCTCAACGTTGTGTCATTCCAAAGCTTGATTACATATGGCTGTATTACTCCTTTTCTCACTTTTCGATCTAACTATTCAGTTTGTTTTACCTTAAAGGGTCTGCCATTTTGAGATTTCTCATGTTTGAACGTGTCTGACTATACTTGCAGAGGACAATTTCTGATTCTAAGCAGTGAGAGGCTTGCGAATTATTGTGATGGGGTGCAAGCACACATATCAGATTGTGCGTCTCCTAAAGTTCTTGAATTGGTGGACAAGTTTCCTAAGATGATTAAGCTGGATGAACTACCTCGCTTGGGAATGTGGCCATCTCAGTTTGTGGAAAGTCAAGCCACAGAAGAAAATATTGCTCTCTATTTTTTTGCAGAAGATCTTGAGAGGTTTGTTTAGGTATTTCCTTCTCTGATTAACTTATATTTATATTGTCTACTCATACATATGCCTTCTTACAGCTATAGAACATATTATAAAAGATTGTTGGATCATATGACAAAGAATGATTTGGCTCTGAAAGGAAACCTGGATGGAATGGAACTGCTAATTTTTCCATCGAGCGTTCTGCCTAAGGATTCCCAGCGTAAGAAATGACCTTCTGCCATCTATGCTTACATTTTGGCTATATGAAACTCTTATGTTTACATTGGCCTCTTTCTATATTTGTGGTTCGCAGGTTGGAATCAATCGTTATTCTTATGGGGTGTATTCAGAGGACGTCGGGTTACAAACTTAACCAGCGTACAAATGAAAATTTCTGAGAAGGTATTGACCTGTGTGAAATCTCTTTATTTGCTTTTAAGCTACCAAAATTTGATACATATCTCTGTTTCCTAAGTAATAATATTGATATTGATGGAAACATTTTATACTAGGAAAACTAGATGACGGGAATCTTGTACAATTTGTTTAAATTATGATTGATATGTTGGTTTGTTATGCTATCAATCTCTTGCAATCTTTCTACTCCTTGACTATATTCTATTGGAAAATGTAATTATATAGTCCGACCCATTGTTGTCCTAGTTCTACAGTTATAATGTTATATAATAAACCCTGATACTAGTTTTTTTTTTTGTAATTAGTGCTAATGCACATACTTACTGAGTCTTGGAGTAACAGTAAAGTTACTCTCATGTGACCTCCTGTGACTTGAAAGTTACGGGTTCAAACCCTAGAAACAACCTCTTTGCTTGTAGGGATAAGGCTGTGTATATCTGATCCTTCCTAGACTCCACTTGGTGGGAGCTTGGGCCTCCCTTTTATTGTAATTAGGGCTAATGCACTTGCTTTCTTGCAGCAAGAAAATGGAGATGGTGAGAGAAAGCAGACATTGGATGTCATTGCTTCTATCAACAATGGCACTGGTGAAGTTGATGAAATTGAAAATACAGATGCTCAAATTACAGAAGAGACAAGCTTTCTTTATGGAAATGGTTGTTGTTCTGGATTGTCTGATCCAACGCAAGCAGTTGAGGAAACAGAGAATAGGTCAGAATCTCAGGTTGCATATCTTGATGTTTCACTTTGGCCTAACAGTCCAACGCCAAGTGATGGCATTGTGGAGAATAATGCTGATGCTAACAATGGCGGGCCTTCGGAATCTTCATTTGATTTTGAATGGGAGTATCTGGAGCCGCTAGAGAGGCAAGCGGTGGAAACTTTGGCTTCTCTTTCTGAAGCTCCTCAAAAAGTTAGCTTTTGAGCAGTGCGTTGTTGATTGGCTTTCTGAATTTCAGTTACCCCTTAAGACTTTAAGACTTTTAAGTACTTCTTATAATGTTTTATTTTTAATGTCGAACTTCTTGTCTTTTTAATGTCGGATTTGATTTCGTTGGCAATAGTAATTCAGAAGGGAACATTGCTTGATATTACTTCCAATTTCTTGTCGTTTTAACTACTATATATGTTGTGTTGGTGGTGATTGTTGAGACTTGAGCGGCATATACGACAGCGTTTGCCGCCTAAATTAAACGGCTAGCTATGCCGTTGAGAATTGAGATCATTCATGATTCATCTATATTAATATGGCTGTGGGGTTTTCCCGTTAATTAAAAAAAAAAATAAAAATATGATGTGAGAAGATCATGGGTGAGAGAAAATAAGAATAGTGATAACTTCCCAAGACTTTATTTATTATTTTAAATATAATAAATATTTTATTTTATATTTTAAAATTTGAAATAATTTAATATTTAATTTTTTATTAATTTAAAATATAATCATAATTTTATAATATATTTTTAGAAAAAATTAAATTACATACACGGTACGTGCATGCGAAGCCTCTAGTCACTTTTATATTTTTAGCATAACGTCAAACGTTTTTTACATTTCTAATTCACATTCAATAGTATATTTTAATTTTTATGAACTTTTAAATATGTTATATTTTAATACTATATTATCAATTATATTTATGTTTGAATATTATTTTATTTTAATTGAATCCTTCACAATTTACAATCACATGAATGTGTATGTGAAATAAAAAAAGTGTATAAAGAAATATTTTTGAAAGAAGAGAATTTTTTTGGTTGCCCTGGTTTTCAAGATTTTGTTTTGATTTATTTGAACTTGACCTGTGTCATGTTTCTAATTATGATGAAAAAGTCTCTTAACGAGAATAATTAGACTTACAAGATTTCAAATTATAATATCAAATTACTTGCCATATAGAGCAATGTGATAAAAGGGGAGAATTTTTGTTCTCCTTCTGCAATAAGATTCTAATTTTTGTTCTCCTTCTGCGATAAGCTTCTTACTTACCAAAAGATTTTGCAAGCGCACCTTGATTTTTAAATAAAATAAGTTAAATTATATTTTGAATTAGGTAAAATTATGAGGAATTTTATTTAGTTATCGACCTTTTAAAAAGAGTTTTTAAGAAGTTGAATTTACCTTTTTTTTCATTCTTATTTTAATAAAAAATTCAAAACAAAAGAAACAAAGAAAAGATACTCAAGTTTACAGTACATTGAGCTATCCATAGTATATTTTCAAAAATTTTATGTTATATTTTATTAAAATATTGATAATAAATATAACAAAAAATGCAAAATTGGTCCCCCGTATTCTTAAAATTGATAGTTTTTTTTTAATTGCAATTTTTATTGTAAGGATCTCCCAGCTCGAGTATAATATTGTGAAGTGATAAATAAATTAATGCAATTAAAAGAAAATAAGATTTAAAAAGGCAAAAGTACCTTTCCTAACCCCAACGTTTGGGGGTCATGTCAGTTTCGCCCCTAACGTTTTTTCGCTGTCAATTGTAACCCTAACGTTTTATGTTTTTGCCAATGTCACCCTTTTCACTAACACCGTCAAATATTTAACAGTTTTTGCTGACGTGGCATCCTATGTGGCAAAACGTTTCTTTTTTCTGTCAATTGTAACCCTAACGTTTTACATTTCTGCCAATGTCACCCTTTTCACTAACACCATCAAATATTTAATAATTTTTGCTTACGTGGCATCCTATGTGGCAAAAATATCTGACTTGGTATATTTTTTTTCCACATCAGATTTCCTACTCATCTTTTCTCCATCAAAGTTGTGTCGTTTTGACCTCGGTCTATTCCTTCTAAAATATAACTCAAACGCACGCGCTATTTTGCTCATAAAAACATCGGAGACGTTATACATTCTCTACTTTGTCGGAGACGTTACCCATTCTCTACTTTGTCGGAGACGTTACCCTAAAATAGAGAATGGATAACATCTCCGATGTTTTTATGAGCAAAATAGCGCGTGCGTTTGAGTTATATTTTAGAAGGAATAGGCCGAGGTCAAAACGACACAATTTTGATTGAGAAAAGATGAGTAAAAAATATACCAAGTCAGATATTTTTGCCACATAGGATGCCACGTAAGCAAAAATTATTAAATATTTGATGGTGTTAGTGAAAAGGGTGACATTGGCAGAAATGTAAAACGTTAGGGTTACAATTGACAGAAAAAAGAAACGTTTTGCCACATAAGATGCCACGTCAGCAAAAACTGTTAAATATTTGACGATGTTAGTGAAAAGGGTGACATTGACAGAAACGTAAAACGTTAGGGTTACAATTGACAACAGGACCCCCAAACGTTGGAGTTAGAAAAGGTACTTTTGCCGATTTAAAAAAAACTTATTTAAGATCTGACTCAAAATCGTTTATAAGTGATGTGTATACTATTTTGGCAATTTTCTTTTCTACTTTCTCTGATTTTACTGCGCTGACATCCACGCATATCGGCTAGTAAAAGCCCATTTTGAGAATTTCACTCACTGAAATCAAATCAACGGTCACGATCATTCACACGAGACGTT
The DNA here is from genome assembly GCA_014851425.1 of Senna tora. Taxonomy (NCBI): domain Eukaryota; kingdom Viridiplantae; phylum Streptophyta; class Magnoliopsida; order Fabales; family Fabaceae; genus Senna; species Senna tora. Next base: position 16,793,435 of record CM026270.1, on the reverse strand, counting down.
GCAGTGAAAACAATCGTCTTCGTCTTCCCTGTCTTCCTTCCTTCTTTTGCCATTTCATTACTACTACTCCTGCGATTCCCCTCCTTTAATGCAACTTATTACTCTTCTGTTTCATTGCCCTTCTCTCTAAGCCATTCTATCCGTTGCTCGCTGCTCAAACGTCTCTCTCTCTCTCTCTCTCTCTCTCATAGTATTATTGTTGGACGCGTTATTTCTTTCACGCACATTTGACTTGCCTCTTTCTCTTCTTTTCTCTTTTCATTTCTCTCTTTCTCTCTCTTGAAACGATGCGGTGAATGCTAATCAATGTAGGTTTGGTTCTTCTCTTTTCCAAGGTAGCAGAATATTCATTTTCATTTATTATTTTTTAAAATTTCCATTCATGCCTTCCGAACAAAAAAAATATGCATTCTGTTCTCTACATCTTGTATTCTTTAGTCAATGTTTGATCTGATACGACAGATGTCTTGCTTTACAGTTAGGGTTCATGTTTTGCACTCTGTAAAATATTCATCCGAGAGAGCGCTATATCATTCCAGTTGATTTTTGAACTTCCTGCTTCGTTCCTTCTCCTTTGATTTGCACGACTAGTGTTTTTGTATGCTTTTCTTTTCGCGGAAATGCTTCAGCAAATAATTTGTTATTGTGCCAGTTTCTTACTTTGGCTGTAGCTGAAGGAACTGATGAACAAATATGCCGAGCATTACAGCTCCAACTGCCAAAAAGGCCACGACTCTCACGGTTAGTTTCTCTGTTTAGACTTTAGGCAAACTACTAAAACTGTTGTATTAGTTTTAACATTTTGCTCTTGCTTGACACATTCTGCTAAACTCTTACCTCAGGTTGCAGTGAAATGTAGGCCTATAACAGAGAGAGACCATGGTCGAAACATTATCAAAGTATTTGACAATAAGGTCTGTGGTGGCCACTGAATTTTATTTTCTAAGTTTAGCTCAGTTTCTTGTTGCAGTTCAGTGAATTAAGTGGGTAATAAGGAATGCTATTTTTAATATATCTTTTCTGATGATTTCATTTGTAGGAGGTGCTTGTATCGGACCCTGACCTATCAAAGGATTATCTTGATCGCATACAGAATCGAACCAAAGAGAAGAGATATTGTTTTGATCATGCCTTTGGTCCTGATTGTACAAATTTTGTATGTTGTTACATGTTACTACACTAGTTCTGCATTCTCGTTTGATCTTTATGATTTATATTCAGTACATAAGAATTTCTTGTAGTTCTCCATAATTCTTCATATCAATCTGAGGATGAATCAGATGTGTTCATTTATTTTATGATAGATTTACTGGTTTGAACAGAAATTTTGCAGTGGCCAGACTTTCGGATCCGTCCAACTATTATCTTCCTGACTATGCTTTCTTGTCCAGAATGTCTACTTGCAAAGTGTTTCATCTGTAATTTCTGGGGTTGTACAAGGACTCAATGCTACAGTATTTGCTTATGGTTCAACTGGAAGGTAAGGAAAAGAATACTAATATTTCATTTTTCTCAACCTAAAATCTCAAAAATAAGGTAGCCATTTCTGTCTATTCCAACTAATATTTAATTGTTTTTTTAAAAAAGCTCTATAGAGCTTGGATACACAATTTATAAGTTTAAGTCTTTAGTAGATATGTACAATGTCATTACTTTTGAGCTCTTATGTTTCTAAGTATTCTCTTAACGTCTGGCTAAAGTTCTTGGAGCTTGAACCTACATTGATCTTATTGACTGAGACATTATGTTTATGTGTTTAAGCATGATTTAACAAGTGATGTATGATAATTGGAAGTATGCAGTTTATTCTACTATACTATTGTGATTTATTTTAACTTTTAATTTTTTTTTTTCAAACATTGTAGTGGGAAAACGTATACGATGGTAGGAACCCAAGATGATCCTGGACTTATGGTTCTCAGTTTGCATAATATATTTGATCTCATTAAAAAGGACAAGAGCTCTGATGAATTTGAAGTTTCTTGCTCCTACCTTGAAGTCTACAATGAAGTAGGCACCGTATTTATTATGAAAACTTAATAACCTGTTGTGTTTTCTTTCAGAATTTACTGACTTTGATATAATGAAAATAGGTCATTTATGATTTGCTTGAAAAATCATCGGGTCACTTGGAACTTAGGGAGGATCCAGCAAAAGGAATAATTGTTGCTGGTCTGAGATGTATTAAGGTTCATTTTTCTTATATTGCATCTATGATAGAGAATTTATCTGCATGCCACTTGAATAGGGTGTAAATCTTAAATTTTGGATTGGCATTTGGCTGGTATTGACAGCTTCTGATTCTTATGAACGGGTTAATAAAGCAACTCATGATTTGTTTATGGATAAGATATTATATCTTTTTGTTTATAATTGCTTAGTTAAATGACGGTTGACAGTATTTGGAATGAGGTTTAGTGTACAAAAACTTAGTAATCATTAATGTATGATGCTGTTGTCATTCAATTTTTATTTATTTTATTATTATTATTATTTTGTTCAGTCAAGATATGCAATTCCAATTGTGTGGGATGGTTTGCCTTTTCTTAGCCTTCTTGTGTGTTTTTCCTTTTTATTTTCAGAGCTAATCAAATGAAACATTTCCTTTATTCTCATGGAATTTGATACAATAATCAGTTTTCTCATGGAATTTGATTGGTGAAACATTTGGTTGGAATCTTAAGGGCTCATTATTCCTTCATTCTGGATTCACAATTCCAAGATTTCATAAGATTACTTATTCCTAGAAAATGTCTATTTAAGGTCATCTCCATTCACTATTAGCTATGGATTTTCATTGCATTTTTAGAATGACAACTAACAGCAGAATAACTATAATCAATGCAAATGTAAATATTGAGGTTTCTGAGTCTTCTGTATGTCAATTCCTATCAAATACATTTGATGTGCATGATATGGAACTGGATTCTTAGGCCCTTAATATTTGTATTTTGTTCCTTGAGGTCAGGTTCAGACAGCTGATAAAATTCTTGAACTTCTGAACTTGGGAAATAGTCGACGAAAAACTGAAAGCACTGAGGCTAATGCTACTTCCTCAAGGTCAGTAACTATTTCCTATTAGTAATTGACTATATATATATATCTTGGTTTTCATATGAGAAATGTGAGTTTCATATTGTTATTGTATAGTTAGTTCTAGCAATGGAAACACTCGAACAAAAAGATTAAGAATTATTTGGGTAAGTTTGGTTATTAATCTCAATTGTGTATGTGCTGCTGAAATATAGTATATTTCAGCTCAGCATCGTTTGGTCTAGGTGTTCCAATGTTTGATCCCTGCTAACTGGTAATTTATTGTTTAACTATTGAATAAGATTTGGTTTTAAACCAAGAAAATTTGTATAGTTAATTCTAGCAATGGAAACACTCAAAACAAAAATGATTTGGATTATTTGGGAAAGTTTGTTTATTAATCTCAATTGTGTATGTGCTGCTGGAATATAGTATAATTCAGCTCAGCATCTTTTGCTCTAGGTGTTCCAATGTTTGATGCCTTCTAACTGGTATTTATAGTTTAACTATTGAATAAGATTTGGTTTTAAACCAAGAACAATTGTAGACAATGTTGTAAATTCACTGTGGAATTCAAAGTTTACAGTTCCAGTATAGCAATTTGGTCTACCGTTTGAAAAAAATAAAAAATCATTGCTATCTCTATATGTTTCCAATAGAATTGTTATTTGGAGTTGGATCCAAACACTGTCTTTGTTTTTTATCTTATAGAGTGTTGTTAACATGTAATATATAACCAGATCACATGCTGTTTTGGAGATTACTGTGAAAAGAAAACAGAGAAAAAAATACCAAAATCAGATCATCCGTGGAAAGCTCGCACTTGTGGATCTTGCTGGCAGTGAAAGGGCTTGTGAAACTAACAGTGGAGGTCAAAAGCTAAGAGATGGGGCTAATATTAATCGTTCACTTCTTGCTTTAGCAAATTGCATAAATGCACTAGGGAAACAACAGAAAAAGGGTCTTGCTTATGTACCTTACAGAAACAGGTAACGCTGGGACTAGTTTTGCCCAAGACGGCAAGGCCTATGCCTTATATTGTAGCTAATGTTTGTGCTTCTGCAGCAAGTTGACACGAATACTTAAAGATGGTCTAAGTGGAAATTCTCAAACTGTGATGATTGCTACTATATCTTGTGCTGACTGTCAGTATCATCACACTGTGAATACCTTGAAATATGCTGACCGAGCAAAAGAGATAAAGACACATGTCCAGGTATTACTCATTTATCTTATTGGTTATATTTAACTTTAACTCTTGACAACTTAGTTTATGTGCTTCTTTTACTTGCGCTTTCAACCCTTTGTTAAGGTTTTACTCCACAGGAATGATAATTATTTAGTCATTGGTAATTTATAGTTGCTCATGTTGATTACTACCTTCTGTCACAACCCCTTTCCTTATTATATGATTACATAGAATTGAACATACTGACATGTTTGTTTGCTCTTTAAATAATCTGTGCTTCAGTTTGTGCTATCACTGTCCAATATTTGCCTTTTATTCTCTTATTTTGTTTGCAGAAAAACATTGGCACCATTGATACCCACGTGTCTGACTACCAAAAAATGATTGATAGTCTTCAGGTATGTGGTAGATTGGAAGTTACTTTTTATATGGCAAAAGTACCTTTCCTAACCCCAACGTTTGGGGGTCCTGTCAGTTTCGCCCCTAACGTTTTTTCGCTGTCAATTGTAACCCTAACGTTTTATGTTTTTGCCAATGTCACCCTTTTCACTAACACCGTCAAATATTTAACAGTTTTTGCTGACGTGGCATCCTATGTGGCAAAACGTTTCTTTTTTCTGTCAATTGTAACCCTAACGTTTTACATTTCTGCCAATGTCACCCTTTTCACTAACACCATCAAATATTTAATAATTTTTGCTTACGTGGCATCCTATGTGGCAAAAATATCTGACTTGGTATATTTTTTTTCCACATCAGATTTCCTACTCATCTTTTCTCCATCAAAGTTGTGTCGTTTTGACCTCGGTCTATTCCTTCTAAAATATAACTCAAACGCACGCGCTATTTTGCTCATAAAAACATCGGAGACGTTATCCATTCTCTACTTTGTTGGAGACGTTACCCATTCTCTACTTTGTCGGAGACGTTACCCTAAAATAGAGAATGGATAACATCTCCGATGTTTTTATGAGCAAAATAGCACGTGCGTTTGAGTTATATTTTAGAAGGAATAGGCCGAGGTCAAAACGACACAACTTTGATTGAGAAAAGATGAGTAAAAAATATACCAAGTCAGATATTTTTGCCACATAGGATGCCACGTAAGCAAAAATTATTAAATATTTGATGGTGTTAGTGAAAAGGGTGACATTGGCAGAAATGTAAAACGTTAGGGTTACAATTGACAGAAAAAAGAAACGTTTTGCCACATAAGATGCCACGTCAGCAAAAACTGTTAAATATTTGACGGTGTTAGTGAAAAGGGTGACATTGGCAGAAACGTAAAACGTTAGGGTTACAATTGACAGCGAAAAAACGTTAGGGGCGAAACTGGCAGGACCCCCAAACGTTGGGGTTAGGAAAGGTACTTTTGCCCTTTTTATATTCCTATTAGCAGTGTGGCTTCCGTTTGTTGGATAAAAGACAGATTTTGATCTACAGGTTGAAGTTTGCAGACTAAGAAAGGAACTAGCTGAGAAAGAATCACAACTTAGTGTAAAGCCTGCAGATGATGAACTATCACGGTTGAATGTCTTGAGTCATGAAATAAGTGAAAATGTTCAAGAACGAATCAACTTACAGAAGGCACTATTTGAGCTTGAAGAAACTAATCTTTGTAATCGCATTGAGCTCCAACATCTTGATGAATCTATCACTAGTAAGCAGGTTGACCATCCCATTTCTTACCTTGTTACTAACTATATTGTTTACATAATGTAGATTTTGGCCTCTGCTTTCTTATTTCATCTCAGGTTGTGTAGGATCAAATGAATGAAGTATTATGAGTTTATTGATCAAAGACTCTTTTGAGAATATAATTGGTCTGAATTGGCAATCCTGGAATATTGTTTTCTATAGGCTATTGAAAAGGATGGAGCTGTTGTTGACGCTTTGAGATTAAGACGGCAAGTCATTTTAGATAACATCCGTGACAATGATGAAGCTGGCATCAATTACCAAAATGTAATATTTCTGGTATGCTGTAGGATACGAGAATCTCAAATGTTAGCCTCTGATCTATTTTCATCTATGCTACTTTTAGGAAATTGAAGCAAATGAGAAACATCGATGCCAGCTCCAAGACATGATTGAAGAAGCCATTAGCAACAATGGCAATAAAACCTACTTATGCATCCTCAGTCAATACAGGCTTCTGGTATGTTCATACCATTCAGGCCCAAGTATACTACTTGTGACTATAAGTTTATGGACTCTGCTCTGCTCAAGATTAAAGTTACGATTAATATGTGTGACTAATCGCTAAGGATTCTTCACCCTTGAAGCAATCACCATTAGCCAGAGATTAGATTTTTATCTTGTTTGTTTCTGTTGATGTTTATATTTAAAAAGTAAAAACTAGTATGCTATAATTTATAATAGAATGTAATGATTACAAACTACCCTAGCTAATAATTGGCTGTAGAACCATATAGGTTATTTGTCTAGTGTTGATCTTCTGTTATTCAAGCTAATCCATCATGTTCCGCTAGGTAATGGCCAATACAGAGCTTCAGTTTGAAATGGCAATGAGGGATCAAGTCATTCACAACCAAAGGAAAGCAATGAAAGACCTGTGGAACTTGCTCGTGGGATTAGGGCTTGATGAGAGACAGGTTGTGGAACTTGCAGCTAAACAAGGATTGATGATTGAAGACTGGATGACATCCTGTTTGCATCTCTCTCGTCAGAAGATGTCACCTAATCTAGCTTGTGGCAGTGGAAGATATCCTCCAATTAGATGTTGCTGTTCTTGCAAGGGGCAGTATGCTAGAACACCATGCATTAATCAGCACAAAGAAGATCCGAGTTTTAAATCATTATGCAGGGAGGACTGTGATTCATTTGTCTCTCCTTTCCAGGAGCGCCATAACTCCTCTTTGGTCTCTCACAGTAGCTCCGCACCATCTGGATCATGGTTGGGCCTTCATAATATGAACACCCAGGATTTGCGTCGTCATTCTTGTCCAGATATGAGAATTCGTCTACACCATGGCAAAAGCTGCGTACGAGTGTCATCTCTTAGTGCTGATTTTGGCAAGCAGTGTAAAGTATGCATCCTCCAACACCTGTTGTAAATTTGTTGTGCCATTTATGCTTTGTCCCAGAGCTGTTAAAGATGTAAGATTAGTTGTTATGGAGAGTGTTTATGCATCATTCTTTGACCAGACATGGTCGATTCTGGTTCTTCTCAGTGAAATAAATTGTTTTAGTGCATTTATGATCTCTGTCTTGACTTTTTGCTCATCTTCTCTCGCAGGACAGTTAGAATAAAGCTTTTTCTGTGAGGCAGAATCGTTCCCTCAGTTCTCAATTTGAATCTTCAGCGACCAAGATTTGCATGAAAGAATCTTGAGTTATGGTGGAAGAACTCAAGGTTTTCATTGACAGAGAAACCCATGGATCAAATAAAAAAGGCTTTGCCAGCCTGAGCTCCAAGAAAGATACTTCATAGTTCATAATCCTCGATGTGAATGTATGTATCCTTGCATACAAGTTTTGCTGCTACTCAAAGAATCATCCACCAGTTTTGTATAGTCCTCCTGTATTGTACGCTGTTACACTTCCCAAATGTAAATATTTGAAATTTGAGTGTATTGACTCGTCATTTTAGCTAACGTAAACCTTCCTGTCAGGCATAACATTATCTTTTCCAGGTACTCAGAAATAAAACGGGGAAAAAAGTTGGTGCCAGGTTTTTTAATGTGAATGGCAGGTCCGAACCAGTCTCTGCTCTTACTTAAAAAGATGTAGCAGACTATCCATTTTTTCTGTTCTTACTTGTAAAATAATAGGAGAAACGATTAAGAGAGTCCTAAATAACTTAACCATAGAAATGTACAAAGACAGAACATGTTGGCGTCGTTTGATCCATATAACCGACCCCACTTAGTAAAAAAAGATTTTGATTGTTGTTACTTGTAAAAATAAAAGTTGGTGTTTGAATTTTTTCATGGTTTCATCCCATCCTTAAAAAAAGATGTATGAGGACTATTTGGAACTCGTTAAGTAATATAATTGAGCGAGAGTTCAGTGTCAACTTTGGTGTATAAGAATGGCAAGGGGTAGATAGTCAGACTCCCAGTAAGTATATTTGACTTCTTCTTTTTTCTAAAAAAAACTATTTTCTAAAATTTATAATAAAATAAAATGTATTATTTTTAACTCAAAATAAATTTAAAAATATTTTTTATATAAAAATAATTTTTTTAGATAATTAATCTCTTAAATACCATTGAAGTTGGGACTCATTGTTGGGGGGGTTTATTTACTAATTTATCTGCCGAATGACTTTTAATTCACAATCTTTCAATATCAAACCCAAGATAAGAAAAAGAACAATTTGAAGAGATAAAACTTGCAGAGCCTAAGCAAGAGTTTAATAACTCTATTCTCCAACTCAAACATTAAAATGCAACTTAATTATAAGTACTCTTTAATTAGTTTATAAAATTTGGCAAATAACTTCATGCTTTTACTAGTTTGCTTTTAAATGTATTTATCTACGTTAAGAGCTTTTACATCAAATTTCATTTATGACACAGTTTTATTCGCTTAGAAATTACACGTGGCTCGTTTGGTACGATAGAAGTTAGGAGAGGTGAGTGTTCTCATTACTTTTGAGCTTGTTTGCTACATGGTGAGACTACTTCTATGGTGAGCCAAGTTCCATCATAGGAGGGGAGGTAGGTGCCATGGGTGAAGAGAGAGAAGTTGTGGTGAGGTGAGGTTTAAAGACCAAAATGATCTTTAAAATTTTGTGGCTTTTAAAAAAGTAAGGGCAAAAAAAGTATTTCATACATCTTCTATTTCCCTATCTTTTTTCCATCATACCAAATAAAATTACTTTTATATTCCACTTCCATTTCCCTGAATAACAAACATACTTTTTATCATTTACTTTTACTTCCACTTCCACTTTTACTTCTCACTAAAATACTCACCGAATACCAAGCCTCACCTAAGTGAAACAAAAAATTTGACGGTCGAAGTTGTAATTGAACTTTCTCAAAAACTATGCATTTACACTTAAAAAAAACTGTTCTGAAACATAAATAGATTCAAATATCGAAACTCCATCAACCTGAGGGTAAAGAAATAGTTTTAAATGCAACCATATAAAATTACATGAATGTATTAATTTAATAGAAAATATTTAGAGTTATCAATAATTTAAATTCATTAAATTTATTTTAAAATTTATATTATCTTATATTTTAAATAAATCTCCAAACAAAACTTATAAGTACTCCTAACTTAATACAAATCTTCTCATTCCGGATCTGCTGGAACTGTGATGCGAGGGGGGAAAAACGGAGGGTATCAAATTAGGAATGAATTAAAGATATAAAGAGAGCAGAGGAATTGAGTAATGTAGAACTTTTGAATCCGCTTTCTTATTTCGTATCCATCACCTCCAATTATGTGGGTGTAATGTAATACCAGTTTATCATTATTATTATTTCATTCATATGAATTTTTCACGTAACACATGCTAAAATTAAATCTCACACTGAGCTTTCACCATTGATTGAAGTTGCCAAACTTGTTTTTCATTGCCATTGGCGTTGATGCTAAATTCTTGAACCCTCCGAAAGCATTAAAAGAGTTAAAACCTCGTCACAGTGTCTTCTTCTTCTTCTTCAAAGAAAAGAAATTCACAGTAATAGAAAATGTCGTTGGATCCATCGGACTCATTCAAACCCTACACTCTCTCGCAAACCCTAACAGGTCACAAGCGCGCGATCACCGCCGTCAAATTCTCATCCAACGGCCGTCTTCTCGCGTCGTCGTCCGCCGACAAGACCCTCCGCACTTATGGCTTTACCAAATCCGATTCCGATTCGGAGAGCCTCACGCTGTCTCCGATGCAGGAGTATCAGGGCCACGACCAGGGCGTCTCCGATTTGGCCTTCTCATCTGATTCTCGCTTCCTCGTCTCTGCCTCCGACGACAAGACCCTTCGCTTATGGGACGTTCCTACCGGCTCCCTCATCAAAACCCTCCATGGCCACACCAACTACGTTTTCTGCGTCAACTTCAATCCCCAGTCCAACGTCATCGTTTCGGGTTCCTTCGATGAGACCGTTCGCGTTTGGGATGTTAAGTCCGGGAAGTGCTTGAAGGTCCTTCCGGCTCACTCCGACCCCGTTACCGCCGTCGATTTCAATCGCGACGGGTCCCTCATTGTTTCCAGCAGCTATGATGGGCTCTGTAGGATTTGGGATGCATCTACTGGCCATTGTATGAAGACTTTGATCGATGATGAGAATCCGCCGGTTTCTTTTGTCAAGTTTTCGCCCAATGGCAAGTTTATTCTCGTTGGGACTTTGGACAACACTATGGTACTTCTTCTCAATTGTTTTGTTTCTTTATCTTATTCAATTTGTGTAATCAGTTTTTAGATTTCCAGCATTAGTTTTTGAACTGTGAGCTCACTCTATATGTCCTCTTTGATTGTTTATTACTTAAGGGAATGGATGGTATTAACTATTAACTCATTTGAGCTAGTTGGAAATTTGGCTTGATGAAGTCATTTGACTCTTACCAATACCCCTAGAGCCATAAAGCTGCTGTCTTTTCTAGTTGTAAGAATCTCTAAAATTTGTAGGTTAATGGTTACAAATTTTTTTGACTCATATGCTTTCCTTATCTTAAAATTGGTTTGTTGAAAAGGTTTCAATCCAGGAAAGATGCTTGGAGGCTACAACTAGTTCAATCCTAGGTCTAGAGCTAAAGTTGCTCTGTTTTCTAGTGGTTAGAATCTCTTTGAATTTAATGGTGACGAATTAATTTGATTCCATATGTTTTCCTTATCCTATAGAACTTGGTTTCCTTTTCCAATCTAAGAAAGAGGCTCTGAGTCAAGTTTAACTACCATCTCAATTCCGAACTTACTTGGAAGTTTGCATTCCATAATAGACTTTGAAGGATTAGTAATAAATCTGTATGTTCAACAGAACACAATTTTAGTTGTTTAAACTATCCTGCTTCTATTTTCGAGTCTATAATTGAGGAGAATCATATACTATATTGTCCTGGTTTTGATCTGACCAATATGATGTGAATTGAGTAGAAAATTTCATATCTAGTCTGCCTTGTTAAATTTCAATGTTTCACGAATTTGCCTCTGGAAACATGGCAGAACTTTTGATATTATTGATTTTAGAAATGGAGATAAGATCATTGTTACTGAACTGAATGTACTTGTGAACTTCATTATATCTTAATCCAGAGTCTTTGATTCAACCAAGAATTTGAAATATGTTGGTTGCATAGTTGTCAAATCGGGATTCAAATTGTGAATCGTTAAGCTAATTTTTAAATCGTGAATCGTATCGAATCGTAGGATTCAGGACCACAATGAAAAATAGTCTAAAGTATATTACATCAATGACAAAAAAATAGATAAGTCTCGCATAAAGTCATAAATGACAAATCATAATAAAAAAACTCATAAGTAATAATTCATAACTCATAACTAACAAAACAAAGCTAAAATTAATTATCTCCTAGTCCTATTCTTCTAGATTAACATCACTACTATCACTAGTATCATCATTGTCTTCATCTAACATGACTATTCCATCATCTTCTTCCTCTTCATTACCCCCTTCATCATCTCCAATAATGTCTTGTTCATTAGTATTTTGAATTTGAATGCCTTTTCCTCTATCATTCTTGAAGTGACGAGAGAGATGAGAGAAGAAAAGCACTTGTGAGGTGTGTGAGTCTTTTTTAAGTGTATAAGTATAAGCTTTTGACTTGGTGAGAAAGAAAAAAAGTATGTGTGGGTGTGACTATAGAGATTTGCAAGAAAAAGGGATTGTTATGAAAGTATGCTCTGTTTTTACTGCTTTAGTTTGAACTCTGAAATCTTTTTTTTAACACATAATACTACAATAGATAATATAGCAGGAGCAGCAATAAAGTCTGAATAGGAAGTCAACTATTTTATGTATTTTTGTTTAGATTTTATAGGCTCAGTCAGCAATAAAGTATGCTCTGTTCTGCTTTAATCTAAACCTTGTTTTAATGTTGCAACACTATATAATGAAGCTTCATGAACACACAGCCCAATCAGCCTCTGTTTTAAGGTTGCTGTTCCGAATCGCCGGAATCGTTTGATTCGCGATTCCGAATCGAATCGTACGATTCCGGTGAGTATCACATCGATTCAGATCATCAAACGATTCGTCCAACGATACGTATCGTTTTGATGCTGAATCGAATCGAATCGAATCGTACGATTCGAATCGCGAATCGTAGGATACTAATAACTATGGTTGGTTGTATATAATATATACTCTTTTTCTCATGTTTTGGAAAGCAAAACAAATTGCTTTCCATGTTGAGTTTCTCTTTTTGTCTTTTTCTCTTTTCGTCTTTGAAAGACCAAAGAAAACAATATGAGAAACTATTAGGATGGATTCATCTATTAATAACGCAATCATAGAAATAAGTAAAGACAGAACATGTTGGCGTTATCAAGCCGATCTCACCTAATAGGAAAAGGCTTTGATTGTTCTTGTCGTTGAGTTTCTCTTTTGGATTCTGCTCTGTGCATAAGATGTTCTTTTGCTTGATTTCATTAAGAATGTTTCAGAATAAAGCAAATGTAGTACTAGTTTTCATGTTCCTTATGGGTTCCCATTTTTTAATTTCTGCAGAGGCTTTGGAACTATTCAACTGGGAAGTTTCTGAAGACATACACGGGTCATGTTAATTCAAAATACTGCCTTTCTTCCTCTTTCTCTATTACAAATGGGAAGTACGTTGTGGGTGGTTCAGAAGATAACTGTATATACTTGTGGGAACTGCAGACAAGGAAAATTGTACAGAAACTGGAAGGACACTCTGATGCTGTTATATCCGTCTCATGTCATCCTACAGAGAACATGATTGCTTCTGGTGCTCTCGGCAATGATAAATCCGTGAAGATCTGGACTCAACAGAAAAACTGATTTATTTTGTTTGGATTCTTTCTTTCTTGGGATTGAGTTACCATGAGAAATTAACTTTATTGAGAAACCTCTTGGCTCATTTTCTGCGGAGAGGATTTAGGATGCAGGAATTTGTAGTTTTAGAGTTGAGTTTTATAGGAGATGAGTCATGTAATTTAGAGGATTTCATCGTTGAGCAATTGTATCATTTTAGAGGATATCGCTTATTAGTTATTAATTTTCTTATTGTCCTGAAACTTTAAATTGGAAAGATTCCATAGTGGGTGCACATCCAAAATGATATGACAGCATTCTAGATGTTAGTGTATTAAAAGTTAAAACACGAACATCTAATTGAATTTTCATATCATTTTGGATAATTCAATTTTCTTGAATTTGAAGAAACTAGTGTTTCAGAAGAATGTCCTATATTATATATTATGAAGCTTCTGCTTCCGCTTTTGCAAGAGACAGAATAGTATTGTTCTAGTATTCTGCGCAGAATGCAATCTCTGGGAGTCTGGGATGTTCATTATTACTACCTCACAGGAACTGGGATGTTCATTATTTCTGAATCAGAAAAGTGAAAACCGAAAGACAGACACAGAAAATCCACTTAAGGATTTTTCACAGAAGATATAATTCAAATCATGTATCACTTATGCTAAGGAAGTCCTTGTTCTGCGAACACTCTTTCATTATCTATTGATTAAAAATAAATTGCACCCAAGTACACAACTCACCATGTCTCCATGAGCGCCTCAAATGACAAATAGTATTTAGGTTTAAAGTTAATCGTTTTAGGGGACAAAAAAGAAAATCCAGGAGTAACTAAATGCAAAGAAATAAGAATGGCAAAAAGTAGGGTGTCAAAAATGGGTCAAGCGTAAGCGGGTCGCAAGTTAAATGAGTTGACTTATGTAGCTTAAAATTTTTTGTAAGTCAAAAAATGCTAACTCTTGATGAATCAAGTAAGCTCACCTAATCTACCTATTTTTTTTTTAATTCTTAATTTTGAATTGTAATTTTTTAATCTGAACAATTAATGTTCATACATAACACATTACATTAATATTACATTAGAAGTATATAAACAATGCGTCAAAAAATAAAACCAAATAATAATAGTATGTGTCTTAAACTAAATAAAATAATAAATGAAATTATATTTTTTTAAACTGAAGTGGAGGTTGCATTTGTGTTTTCAGAATTATTAATATTAGGAACCAGGTTTGGAAAAATATTATGGTTTCTCAAAATAAATAAGTAATTAAGAATTAAAAAAATTAAACGAGCTAACTCATTTAATTTGTAAGTTAAGTGAACCAAATTATTTAAGACTAGTTTATAAATAAATCAAAACTTTCTCAACCCAACTTACTTAATAAGTAGACTAAATGAACAAACTTATCAAATTAAACTCATTTTAACGATTATAATTCGACCCATCCTTTAAAATAAAAGAGTTAGATCAAAGAAAAATAAACTCATTTCAAAAAAAGACTTCTAATTCAAATTATTTTAAGCCAACGTATAATTGTTGGCCTGTAAGAACTAAGTTGAACTATCGTTTTTTTCAGTTGGCCCCACAATGCCTTTTACTTTATTGTATGGGTGTCTTTGGATTGTGATATTTTGAATTTGCGAAGGAATTTGAATTACAAAAATTTAAATTTCTAGCATTTAAAATATTGTGTTTGGATAGAATAAATAATTTCAAATTCCAAGTTAATTTATAAAATTTAAAATTTAACTCTCAATTTTTTATTTCAGATAGATTTTTTTTAAATATTAATCAAGTCTATTCTTAGTGAGGGGAAAAAAAGTGTATTCTTTATCATTTGAAATTTGGAGATAATTTTATCAAAAAAAAAAAATTTGGAGATAATATATATATACATAAAAAAAAAGAGCAACATATATATATATTTGTCGCACTGCCGCTTTGTTTTTTTATCTAAATTACACTAGTAATTTCTTCTTAGCAGGAGGAGTTGCTATAACTTACAAATTTTTGTAAGTTTAGCAACCCCTCCTTATTTTCTTTATTTTGTTTGATTTTAGTACTTAAAATAAATAGATTTTTCAGATCTATATTGTCCCCCATTATTTTGGTGGTGTTTTCTTTCAGATCTATTCTGTGTTTTTGTCTTCCTTTGTGAAAGTTTACTCTCTAATTACTAGATCTTCTTAGATCTGGTAACTAGAATTGGTTTTTGTTTTTTTACGTTTGTGTAGGAAGTTTTTTTTGCGGATCTACAGATCTTTATGTCAGAAAGCTTCCACTTCATCATGTTTTTATAAAATTTCAAGACACTCTCAACTTTAAAGATTACTACAGATTTGATATGCAGGAGATCTAACAGTAAAAACTTTATTGACAACATCAAGAATAGTGAAGTTTTGCTTCCCAAGTTCATCTTACAAATGGGACTAGTTAATTTTTATTCGCTCTTAGTTCAATAATTTTTACGAATTTTTTCTTTTGTATTGTTAGGATGGAGTTGTTTGATTTATTGTAAGTGCTGTTGGCTTTTCTATAATTTGATGAATTTTATTATTATAAAAAAAAATAATAGAGTCACCAATATTTTAATAGAAAAAACAGAGTCACTAATGTACATATATGTATAACAATAGAGTAATCATTCATACGCTAATAATCTTGTGTGGACATGGCTATTTGGTTTTAAGATTTCACAGAAGCTTCCTTCTATTCCGAACCGTGACGTCTTATCCTAGTGGGAATCGAAAAAAAAAACAAAAGAAAATTCCAAGCCACCAAAATTGGAGAAAATTATTTAAAAAAAATCTGTGTTTGTTTGTTTGGCTTGATTCTGTTGGATTTTTTTGTTTTTTAAAATAAATAAATAAAAGAGCGGTTGAGATATCACATATAGTCAACTTAGCTTCAATTAAGGAATCCCCTCTCCTCATTTCATGCCATCCATGCTCTTGTAATCTCATTGGTAGCCTTCTCTTCATTTTATTAGATTTTGGTTTAGAGCACAAGGATTTTCAAGATTTTTTTTTTTTATATAAACTAAAATAACATAATTATTCCTATATCATAATTCTCCATCCTACTTAATTATTATTTCTTTAAGACTTTTCTTCAATTAAAAAAAAATTAGCAACTCGAATCCTCTGACTGTTTGAAGTTTGAACTATAATAACAAATTGTTTAAATTATGCTTTTGTTCTTCTCTTGAACTGGCATCTTCATTTTTTAAACTTGTACTATTATTAAGTTCAAGTGCCATTGGCTTTGTCGTTTTCTGCTTATTGTTGGCATTACCTGCACGTTTAATTACCTGTTTTGTCTATGTAATCGTAGACGTAATTTATTTATAATTTTTTAATTAAATATATTTTATTTTTTATAATGTGATGAAATTATATTTGTATCTTTATTTTTTTTATCTACTTTATTTCCTTTTATCCCATTCATATCCCTTTCATATTATTTTTTTCATTCCCTTGTGTAGTCCCATTACATCTTCCATTCTCATTAGTCATTACCATTCCCATTACATCCTCTATTCCACTAACTAAACACACTCTAATTCTTTAAATTTTATAAAATAAAAATAGTTATCTAGCTATATTTATTTGTTCTTTTTTATTTCCTCATAAATATTTATTTTAGAGCGGGGACCAATCTATAATAATAATTTTGTTGATTTTTTGTGTCCGCAAAATCTCTATTAATATATAGAAATGGTGTTTAGTGTACTCAATGTTAAATTTTAGTATATCTTTTTAATCGTTTAATCTTTAATTTATTCAAAATAAAATTTTATTAGTGCGGATCCTTATCAATATTATAAAATAACACTAAATAGTTCGAGGAATTTAAACTTTTATCCCAATGTATGCAGTAGTAACTAGTAATATAATCAGAGAGGAAGGATATAACTCGATTGAAAAAGAAGAAATGTAGTTTATAATGTGTCTTCATTAAAATTTTTAAATTTTCACCAACAGAATTTTAGAAAGGGAAACATGTAAGTTTTTTTTTTATCTTTATTATAAAATTTTTCAGAAAAAATAGTATAGTTCATACAACTTATCTCCCTTATAATTAATTTTTTTCAAAAACTTTTCTACATGCTTTAATTCATTTTGATCAAAGAATCTTATAAAAAAAAAGACATAAAGAATTACATATATAAGTCTTCTCCTTTTTTGTTTACGTCTTATTTGTTAATCTTATTAATAAAAACAAGACAAATATATATAAATAGAGACTAAGAGTAATCAAATTTATGATATATAAATAGGGCGAGGGCGATTACGAGGGAGCCGTAAAGCTTAATTAATTATGCAATATTTTTTGGATAATTATTATTATTGATAACGATTATAGGATTGACTATTTGATCATATAATTGCTATCACTGATAGCAATTGTCATCATTGATGACGAGTTTACGACGCTACAATGAAGTAGTATATATCTTTGTATAATTTTAAAGGTTACTAAATTTGATGATTAGTTTTTTTTGGAGTATATATGTGTAAGAAAACTAATAAAATTACATCGAAAAACCATAATTAAAAATATAGAGAAAGCATAACAAACCGACCTTACTTTTTGTAATTTGATGAAATTTTATTTTTATCCTTATTTTTTTTATCCACTTTTTTTATAAGGATAAAATGATCATTTTATCCAAATTTATTCCATTCACGTCATATCACATCATATTCGCATTCTCTCCAATATTTTTATTCTCATTCTCACTCCCTCCAACATTCTATTTAAAAAAAAAGGTTATGATTGGTAGTAAAAATTTAGGAATAGAAATATAATGGGAATGTATTAAAATTATCACTTTGCCCCTTATATTAAAATAATAAAAAGAAAAGAAAGTTATGATTGTGTAAGGTATAATAGATATTTTGTATCTTGTAATTTTTTTTCAAGATGAAAAGGAAAAAGAGCTCCGCCTACTTTTTTTTCTTTCCTTTCCATCATCCATTCTAAAGTACTCCCATGTTATGGCTAATTAACCTTAATATATTAGTTGAATTTAGAAAGAAAAATTGGAGAAATTAAACGCAATTAGGGGTGTGGCTGACTACTACTACAACAACTATACTACTATAGACATGATTAAATTATTGAGATGGATCATCGAAAATCTGAGATCCAGGTTGGCTAAGAGAAAATTAAGGAGTTATAGTACACTACAAACTCTAATATAATTAGATGCTTCCTATATCTTGTGAGCTGAAGCTGTAATTTCCACAATTCCAACTCACCATCATCACATTCTAAAATCTTCACACGTGGGAGATTCAATTCTTTGTCTTAACGAATTTTGATGTGATGTGTTGTAGAATATGGGGGTAATGCTCTATATAATAGAGGGAGGGACACTATAAATTAGAGGCAATATTGGAGTCAATGATATAATATATATAACCACACCTCTCTCTGCTTCTTCTTCTTCCTCTGTAATCTAATACTAATTAACCTTGTTTTCATCAACTTTCTTCTTTCTCATATCAATCAATGGACTCGTACGCAGCCAACTGGTTATCTGATTTGGTATATATATATATATATACATTGTGTTTTTGGATCGAGTTATATATATAAATTTCAATTATATTATTAATGATTTGGTTTGGGTAATTTTGTTACAGGAGAATATGGAGGATTGTGATTACAATATGTTTGGTGTGATGAAGTGTATGGAATATGATGATGACCAATTTATTTCACATGACATAGCCAGTGTCGTGCAAGGGAAGTATAATAATTTGCAGCCATGTTTATCTTGTGAGAGTGTTTCCAAATGTATGAGCAATAATTCATCGATTACTTCTGAGAGTGGATTCAAGAGCAGCAATTGGAACCATACAGTGTCTGAACATTCGTCGTCTCAACTTCTGTCGTTTGACAACTCTAATAATAATAACTCTTCCCCTTCTTCCAACCAATTTTATGGGTTTAATAATAATAATAATAATAATAATAATAATGAGTCTGCCTTGATGTCTCAAATCCAATCGGGAGATATGAATTACTGTGAAAAGAAAGGCAGCGAAGGAGGCGTGAAGAGGGGTATCCCACAAGTTCGTGACCACATCATGGCTGAGAGAAAACGCAGAGAAAAGCTAAGCCAGAGCTTCATTGCTCTCTCTGCCCTTCTCCCTGGCCTCAAGAAGGTATGAATATATAACCAAAAACTTTTTTTTCCGGTTAATTTTGTTTAATTGTTATAAATTATAATTAATTTTGTCTCACATCTTAATTAACATCATCCAAATTAGTAACGAAAAATAATGATATATATGACACCACTTATGTAACATTAGTATACACTAAAACAACTTGCATATTTTCCTAGTGATTTTGTTTTAAATGTTGAGTAAGCATTAATATATAAGCAAGTGACTCGTTTTGACTTTTGAATAATGAGTTAACATTAATATTACATGACACCGTTTTCTATTAGTAATTTGTGAGAGTGGATCCTCTATATTTAGCAACTTTGTAAAGTTGTGGAGTTAAGAGAGAGATTGATGCGAAATACAGAAGATCTATTCTCGTAATTTGGACGATGTTTTGTGTTGAGATAAAATCGATTACAATTCTGAACATTTGAAAAAAAAAATTTTGACCATAAAAAATAGTAAGCTATCATTTTGGTCTGTAAAAGGTTCAATCTATTTCATTTTACTCCTCGAATGATGCATTTTATCTCAATTTAGTCCTTAAAAGATAGAAATATAAAATTTAGTCCATGAAAGATGCAATTTGTCTCAATTTAGTCTCTGGAAATTTTTTTGTCAGTTATGTTAACGAAGATTTCTAAAGACTACATTGAGAAAATAGTTAGGATCTTTAATTTGGTGGGCTAAATTTGACATTTTTATATTTTAGGGACTAAATTGAGAATAAAAACATCATTCAGGGACTAAAATAATAATTAACTTAAAAAAAATTAGTTTCCAAATTGAAAATTTGTATTTTTTTTCCTCCACATATATATCCATCAAACATCAATGTAATTCACTGCATGTACATCAAGGCCTTAAGTAAGGATTTATATAATATAACTTCATATATATGAATATGATGTGCACAGATGGATAAGGCTTCGGTGCTTGGGGATGCAATAAAGTACGTGAAAGAGATGAAGGAAAAATTGACAATGCTGGAAGAACAGAACAAGAAGAGGAGAGTAATGGAATCGGTAGTGACGGTGAAGAAATCGCCAATATGTGGAGGAGACGATGATTCGTCGTCGAGTGAAGAGAACGTAATAAACGGCGTCGGTGAAGCAGAATCGTTGCCGGAAGTGGAAGTAAGAGTGTCCGACAAGGACGTACTCCTACGGATCCACTGTCAGAAACATAAGGGTATTTTGGTCAAAATATTAGCCGAGATTCAAAACCTTGATCTATTTGTCGTCAATAGCAGCGTTTTGCCATTTGGAGATTCTAATATAGATGTAACCATTATTGCTCAGGTAGTGTGAATACCATATTTTGAATTATTATTTTTAAGATTATTTATTTTATTGGGCATTGGACAATGGAATAATATATAATTAACCAACATTTGAATTACTATAATTTTAATGTGCAGATGGGGGAAGGTTACAACTTGAGAATGAAGGATCTGGTGAAAAACCTACGAGTGGCCATATTAAGCGTGTGTGAGGAAATGAACGTGGTCTGACTCAAATTCAAAATCTGAGTCAATGAATTAATATCTTCAATCCATATTTAATTATGTCAGAGAGAAATGAAGAAAAAAAAATCATGGGATGGTTGTGTTTTTTGAGGTGTCTTCAGTTCAAGAAAGATGCAAGAAAGACATGAATTCTGTATAAAGTTCATTTTTTTTTTTAAATTTTGTGCTTGTTAGTTGTTAGGGTAAGTATATATATATATAGATAGTTGATACCTTGATATTATTTAAAACTAAATCGTTGAAACTTTGTACTCTAATAGGCGGTGTTTATTTGTTAGATTGGTGGGAAAAAAAATAGGCAATCCAATATTTCATAGTACATTTTTACTATCAAATAAAGTTTATTTTTTATAATGTGATAAAATTAAGTTTTTGTTCATATTTTTTTATCCATTTTTATTTTATTTTATTTTTACTTTTAATATAAGGGTAAAATAGTCATTGTATCCACTTTTATTCATTCACATCACATTGACATGATATTTTCATTCCCTCCAACATTCTCATTTTCATTCCCTCACTCATTTTACCTATCAAACAAGTCCGAAGTCTTTTTTTATCTAACTTGTATCGAATAAAATATCATTTTAGTCATTCTTAAATGATACTTTTCAATTCGATTTTTTTAATTGATTTGTTCTCAATTTAATCTTTACAATCAAAATCATGATAACATGGGTTTAATGTTACTGACTTTTTTTTTTTACCAACAAAATGCTTATCTAATTTTTTTCTATTATATTTTCACAAATTAATTAAATATTATATCCTAATTATACATTCACCCAAACGCACATGTTTTCATCGATGAACATCTGGTGAGAGTTTCTTGATGGCCACTACAAGGCCGTTGGAGAGATGCCTGTAAAGAACACACTTTGTAAGTTGGTAACTATAAAAGAAAAAAAAAATTATATTTAGTGACGGATAATTTGTCACAAACATGAGATTAAGCTAAAATTTAAAGATCAATTTATGCAAACATCGGTCAAGAATATTAGGGGTAGGTAAGTCAAGTAAAATAGTGACTACAATTGTAACATACGTCCGTCACTAAATTTCATTTTAGACAGATTTCAATGTTTAGTGACTAAATCATCAGTCACAAATTATTGTTTTTCGAGTAGTGTAAAATTCATTGTACAACAGTTTAAAAGCGTTGCAAAAATAATATAACATAGCAACAACTACAAATGTAATGTCTGAAAACTAAGACAAATAAAATATTGTATTTGCTTCTAAAATTGTTGCATAAACAACCTAGCAACAATAGTAAATATATTGCCTGAAAAGTGTTGCAAAAACTGTTGTCATTAGGTGGCTTTTTGCAACACTCTTGGAATGTTACCGGTAGGAATGTCAAAAGGGCTTGACCCTCCCTGGTCCTTAGGATAACAAGGGCTGGAATAAGAAAATTGTGGCCTATTTTAAGGCTGACTCATTTTGGTTTACGACTCATGATGGGCTTTCAAGTGCTGGGTCGGGCTGGCCCAATGGGCTCTCCTATTTTCTCCCTCTATTTTTTTAAATATATTACAAGTATTTTATGTTATATAAAATATTATAGTCTATATTGATATGTAAAATTCATCCTAATATGCGAATATGTAAAATAAATTAAATTTTTATAGGACAATTTGTAATATTCATTTATAATATGTTGATTAATAAAATAAACTACACTAAATAACCTTTTTTTTTTTCCACATATATCCTCGTATTGGGGGCAATCCTGTTCGAGCTAGCGAATGTTCCAAAACGGGGGTAGAGCTCTCCCAACAGAGGTTTTTCCATACGCAAATCTCGAACCTGGGACCTTGCTTAATTTGCTTAAGGGTAGTGGTGACAATTTTGACCCAAACCCATTAACTCAACCCAACTGCATTTTGATCCAACCTAACCCAATTAATAAATGGGTCATACGGGTCGGGTCAGAATTTACCAATGCAAATATGGGTTGTGTTGGGTAAAACCCATGGTTACCCAATAACTCATCTAATGCATTTTGTATTTTCATTTTTCTCTTGGTTTCAACTTTTCAAAATTATAGTTTTGCCCCAAGTTGCATTTTAGTCCTGATTTTCATTCTTTCTTTGATTTTTGACCCAAAAAATTTCCATATTCATATTTTCTCCCTTATTCCAAAATTTCCAAAATTACAGTTTGACACTCATTTTTGTCATAATTATATTTTTGGCCCAAATTGCATTTTAGTTCTTCCATTTCAATTTAAGCCATAAAAACTTTTCAAATTTGCATTCTGACAACAATTTCAAATTTGTGGAAATTAAATTTTAACCCCAATTTTTATAATAATTTCATTTGGGCCCAAATTTTTTTTTTGAAGAACTATATTCTTTTATTTTCAATTTATATTAGTGCACTTATCCTAAATCTATTAAATCACATAATAATTTTTTTTCATTTGTGACGTTTCATTTTTTCCGTATAAACTTTAAAATCACATAATAATATCATTTAGATATTTAAATTACATATAAAAACTTAAAAAAAAAATAATAACTGCAGGAATATTAAATTAAAAATAAAAGAATATAAAAAATAAATTAGAGTGATAAATATGAATAAAAATATAAAAATAATTACTATAATAATTAAAAATAATGAGATAGAGATATAATTTATATAAGTGTTTATTAAAAAGTAAGTGATGGACATTTATATTTTTAAGAAAAAACAAAAAACACATTTATAAAAATATAAAAATTTATGCATTTTTTCACTATCCAAACTCATTAAATGCCTCCTTAACTAGTATTCTTGGTTAGCAAAATCCAATTTTGATTACATAACAAAAGTATTGGCTAATTTATTGAAAGCATGTTTTCATGCTAACTATGTTGGATTTAGATTTCCAAGAGAAAATGAGTAATTGTTGACAAGTAGTTGTAAGATTTGATTTTTATTGTTTCCTATGTCTGGTGGAGAATTATATCAGTGTTGAACTTTATACTCTTTGTCTGGTGGATTTGATTTTTATTATCTTTATTGATATATACATAAAGTAGAATGATTGGTAGGCCAAATAAATTAAAATAAATTAAATTAAATAACAAAAGAAAGATTAATGGGTTGGTGGGTTGATGAGTTTTGACCCATAATTAATGGGTCATGACCCGTTACAATCCATTTAAAATTTGACCCATTTATAACCCAACCCATTTATGACCCAACCCAAATTTAACCAAACACAAACCCATCCAACCCACCCAATTTACAACTCCTACTTAAGGGGAATGAAGTACCTATCACTCCAACCGACCACCTGTTGATCACTAAATAATCTTTTAAATCTTAATTTAGGCCAACCCTAAGAGGGTGGACCAAGCCCACCTCAGTCCATCTTAGTAAAAGTCCATGGTAAGTTAGCCCACGACCTTATAGGCTGGCCTATTTTGACATCCCTAATTACGGATCCTCTAGATTATTGTAGTATGATAAAGATTTGAGTACATTAATCATAATTGAATTTCTTCCAATATCTCATTTTAGTATTAATATTTCATAAATAAAAGATATAAATAAAAGAATCATTTTTGAGACATTGTGGATTTTAAAAGTGCAAGCATATAGAATATATATAAAATATTGTTTCCACTTGTATAAAATTTTTACAAGTGGTATTTTAAACTTACAATAAATGGCACCCTAGAATTACTCAAAATAATGCTCCAGAATTGTAATTAAAATTGTAATAAGTGGGGCTCTAATTTTTTTTACCATAATATAATAAATATTAATGTTTAAAATATATTTGAGTCATTATAAATTTTTATTTTAAGAAAAAAAAATCAAAAAGAAAATACTAATGCAATCTTAACTCTCTCACTATTTGAAATCTAATAATGTATAATTAAAATCTAAAAATTATTAGATATATACATATAATAATATAAACTTTATATGAACATACTTTTTTTTTTGGTCAAATATATGACCATACATAATCACATATAGACAAATCTCAATTTAAGTAAAATTTTTTTGAGAAATTTCCCTATAAACAAGTTTGGATTTAGAAAGATAGAGATTCCAAAAAGGTGAAAATGATGATTAAATTTTGTATTCAATCGAGTTTAGATTCAAGAATATAAAAAGTATCCAAATTTAAAATTTTGGAGACAACTTATAAAAAAAATGGAGACAAAATTGAATATAATTTAATTTTTTTTTAGATAAAATTAACGGCAAGATAAATTTAAGAACAAAATTAAATATTAATGTAAATTTTAAAAATATAAAAAGTAGTTATGTCTATTACAGTATTATGTAATACCTAAGCCCTAAATCCTAAACTCTAAACCACCCATCCAAATATGATTGGAATGTCCAATGGACCCATTGTTTGTATTGGGCCGCGATGTCATGGAAGATAATAAGTGTGGAAAAAAGCCCACCCCATACTACATTTGTCATTATCAGAAGCAGCCCCATTAATTGTTTATCTCTCTTTGACCCAAAAAAATATTTATCTCTCTTTTGAAAGGGCTCCTATCTCTTTAGAATTTGGATTTTTAAAGGAGGTTTAGAAAGTGATACACATTTGGCCAAAAAAGAAAGAAAGAAAGTGATACACATTTTATCCATGCAAATTTACCTAAAGAATAAAGCCCAATAATGGGGTGGCTCAATTATGAAGATGGCCCATTCTGAATATTTCTTTGATAGCTTATTATTTAAATTTTTAATTTTATTAAAATAAATATGTAAAATGTACATATTTTAAATTGTCAATGGGTCATTTAAATTTTATGGTTACGAAGAAAAACTTATTTAGTACATGCATATCAAATAATAAGTTATAATACATTAAGTGCATTTAATATAATTACTTGGAAAAAAATACACACATACCATTTTTTTTTTTGATAAGCACACATATCAAATTATTATCAAGCTATTTAAATGACAAATTTAATCATAAATAAGATAGTACCAATTTGTTCTCTAATATTTACTCAATTTCAATTTGGTCATTGACATTTGCGATTGATACTAATTTAATCTCTTCATTGGTACCGTACCACTGAACTTCAGTGCATCCCTCCAATTATGTAGTGCCATTTGTTAATATTAATAAAAACTCACATTAATTAAGGCCCACCTTGGATGGTTTAGGAACCAACTGATTGGAGGGATGTACTGAAGTTCAGTACTATCGTACCACTGAACATCTACTCCTCTTCATTATCCAAATATTAATATTACTTAATAAAATGCTGAGATAGACTACTTTTGCATAGTACATGCCTATATTAATATGTAGTTGATTATTAAAAGCAAAATATTTCTTTCATATTAAAACTTTAAAACTTCTATGATAAATTGTTTATGTCATAATTTATTCCTAAAAGTATTAGCTATTCAAAGAATCATAAATAAGATAGAATTATTAATGGGTCACTATTATCAGTAGACAAAACTCACAAAAGTTTATTATGTTAAGATGTATATTTTAATTCATTTAATTTATTTAATTAATTTAAGTTAGTCATCCTCATTTGGTATTAAAAAAAAAAGAAAAACTATGGGCTATGCATGCAATTTTGTATTGTGTCTGTGTGTAGCTGCAGAATTGATTACATATGAATGGAAGATATTGGCCAAATACAAAGATATCCCGTGTATGCCTAAATTACAAAAGTCAACTTTAATTTGTTATTAGGTTTACAGCCTCCTATTTCTTGACCTAGTATATTATTCATGCCATGTGAATTCTCTTGTTTGAAAAAATAATATCACATTATCTTTTTTGAGAAAATAAAATATATATGTGAGGAGAGGTGAGGATCGGAAAAAGAAAAAATAAAGGTATTGAGAAGTTAAAATCAATAATGTTTTAAAAATATATTAGATTGATATTAATTATTAAACAAGTGGAGGAAAATTGGTTCACGGTTCACTCTCATGCATAAATCAAAATCAAACCGTGATTAAACCAATATTAATATATAACATTAATTGTTTATTATAAATAAATAAATAATGTATAACATGATTTTTTTTCATATAAAATAAAATAAGTATATAATACATCATTTTTTCAAAAAAAAATACTTTACACATATTTCTTTTTTTAAAAAAATTAAGTAGATATAAAAATATATCGTATTTATTATTTTTACCTACTTTTAATTTATTATAAATTTTTTGTTCAGTTCGGTTCTCAAATGATCAATTGTTAGAACAGAATAGTAGACATTCTCGTGTTTTAGTTATTATTTGAAAATATAATTATTATATTGTATTTTTAAAATTAAATAAATAATATACATTCTTTACATGTAAAGCCTTTAATATTTATAATATAATAGACATTATATAAATACATCATAATTAAAATTTAATAAATTTATATTGATCTCTTTCTCCATATATATATACTAGAGGCTTCGCAAACACGTACCGTGCATATAATTTATTTTTTTAAAAATATAATATAAAATTATTATTACATTTTAAAGGGTAAACTACAGTTTGTCCCCCTGTGGTTTGGCCTAATTTCAGTTTGCCCCCTGTGGTTTAAAGTGCGACACTTAACTACCCTGTGGTTTGGCTTAAAATTAATGTGCCCCCTGTGGTTTAGAGTGTGACACTTGACCCTCCTGTGGTTTGTTATGTTATCACTTAACTACCTTCTATCCAAATTTTAGTCAAATTAATCATCATTTTTATACTTTTAATGTTTAAAATTTGTTATTCAACACTCTAGAATTATAAAATAATTCAAAAAATATATAATTAATATAAAAATAAAATTATAATTTTAAAAAATCAATAAAATAATTTAATATTTATTGTTAACTCTATTGATTATTTATATTTAGTTATTTATTCATTTTATTTTTATTTTTTATCTTTAATGTTTTAAAATTATTAAATCAATCAAAATAAAATTGTAAGAGAATAATATAATATAAATATATAACTAAATATAAGTTTTTTTATTGTTCAAGTTCGGAACATACATACCTGAATTGAATGTTAACATTATTGAGCTTAGAAACTCTAACATTAAACAATAATTTTTTTAGAAAAGTATCCAATTTATCCAATCATATAACGTTAATAGTGTACCAAAATAAAGTGACAATCCAACTTCATATTAAGTATTAACATATTCAAATTATTGATTTTTTAAAATTATAATTTTATTTTTATATTAATTATAATTTTTTTGAATTATTTTATAATTCTAGAGTGTTGAATAATAAATTTTAAACATTAAAAATATAAAAATGATGATTAATTTGACTAAAATTTGGATAGAAGGTAGGTGAAGGTAGTTAAGTGATAACATAACAAACCACAGGGGGGTCAAGTGTCACACTCTAAACCACAGGGGGTCATATTAATTTTAAGCCAAACCACAGGGTAGTTAAGTGTCGCACTTTAAACCACAGGGGGGCAAACTGGAATTAGGCTAAACCACAGGGGGGCAAATTGTAGTTTACCCTATTTTAAAATAATAAAATATTAAATATTTGATAATTTTTAAATTTGTAACTAAAATAATAATTATTATATTTTAAAATGATAAATTGAATTATGGGAAGTTATTTGTTTCAACAGTAACTACCCACTACGTTTACTTTCTCTCTCCCTCCCACTCCCACATCCTCCCATCATTTTTTTGTATTTAATAAATTAGTAAATATTTATTTTGGGAGACCGTTGACGAGAATGGTCCACAGCCATATAAATATAGATATATATACACACACGTTAAGTCGTTAACCTTTTACATAACCCGCAAAATCCAAATTTCACATTACGGAAGAAATCATAGAATAAATTATTGTTTTAGTCTTTAAAAATTTATTTTATCTCAATTTAGTCATTAAATTATGAAAATATCGAACATAGTATCTCTGAAAAATAATATTTATCTCAACTTTAGTCCAAAATAATGAAAATATTAAATTTAATTATTGATTAAAGTCTTTTCATATCTCCATTTGTCTTTAAACTCTCTAACCCTAAATTTTAAACCTTAACCCCTAAATGCAATGACAAAGTTGTGACATAAAGTGTCTTTTAATGACTAAATTTGATATTTTTATGATTTAAGGACTAAATTGAGACCAGTGGTATTTTTTCAGGGGCTAAATATGATGTTTTTATAATTCAAGGACTAAATTGAAACAAATAAAATGTTTTAGGGATCAAAGTAATAATTTACTCTAAATCATAATTAATAAAACCAATATATTTGAGAGTTCTTAATTTTTTTAATTGCCATAAAAAATTTGAAAATATTTACAATAATTAAGTGAATAATTTCAATACATAATTAGCTGTTACATATATGAACTAAATTCAAACAATGTGATTAAGACCAGTTCAATTAGGTTGGCTGTACATTAAACAAATGTATGAATAAAATTTGGGCACGTCATACATAGGACACAGGTTAGATATATTCATACATATTTTTGGTTTTTCATATATATATTTTTTATTGGAGGTAATCTTGTTCGAGTTAATTGGGGTTCCACAACGGGAGTAGAGCTCTTCGAGCAGAAATTTTTTCATACACAAAACTCAAACTCAAATTATATTTAAGAGGAATAGAGTATCTATCAATCTAACCAATCACCTATTGATTATATATATATATATATATATATAAGAACGTAGGTACGTGATCCCTAGAAACACGCGTTGCATTTCTATTCACCTATATATAAACTATACATTGAGTCATGTCTTGACTTGATTGAGCCTTAATCAATTTCATATATATAGCTAATTAATTAATTTATTTATTTAAGGATCATCCGGTACGACTTGCGAGGGCATATATATATATGTTTCTGTCTTCTGAATAATAATTGACACATACAGGAATAATACTTGCACGAACATGACATCAATGGACGAATCATGGACAAGTTGGTTCTACGATTTGGTAATTAATTACACTTACACCTTCTTTTATAAGATACTTAGCTAGCTACTTATATATATAAAGGCATATTCTTGATATCCATATATATATATATATATATATATATATATATATATATATGAACTTTGAATAGTTGAATATGATGTGTTGCGTGCAGGAAGCAGCAGGAGATTGCAGTTTCAGTTTGGAGGAAGAGAATAAGTTTGATAGTAATTTGTGTAGAGATCATAATAATAATAATGATAGCTACGGATCCTTTTGTATTTCGAGCTTTAATAATCCTACATGTCAAGTACCAGTAGTAGATGATATGGTAAAGGAGGAGGCAGATTTGGGTTCAAAGCAGAGTGAAAGTAGAATTAATAGTAAAGCAAGAGAGAGGCAGAGAGGAGAAGGCAATGATCACATAATTGCAGAGAGAATGAGGAGAAAGAAGATTACGCAGCACTTCATAGCTCTTTCAGCCCTTATTCCTGGCCTCAAAAAGGTCCATTATTATATTATATTATATATATATTGGAGATAAATCACTACAACAAAACACAAATTTACCCACAAAATTTTATTCACGGAATATTTTCCGTGGGTAATCCGTGGTAAAATGGAAAAAAAATAACAAAATTTTTTTCTTGAAAATTAGCCACGGAATAAATTCCGTGGCTAATTTCAAGACATCACCCACGGATTTACAATCCGTGGCTAATATAATGGTCAATTTACCCACGGATTGTAAGTCCGTGGGTAATGTCTTAGAATTAGCCACGGACTTACAATCCGTGGGTAATAATACGTGGCTAATCCGTGGGTAAGTGGTCAATTAGCCACGGATTTTCAGTCCGTGGGTAATCCGTGGGTAAATGATTTATAATTTTAATTTTAATTTTCAATTGAAAAAACATATATTTCTCTCTTCTAAAATAATACATAATATTACTATTGTTCATAGATTATATTTATTGGAATCTTAATTTATTATTATTTTATTTTATTAAAAGTAACAAAATTATTCTTTTAAAAAAATTATATTATTAATCATATTTATGTAAAACATTTTATACATTTGCTAAAG
The DNA here is from genome assembly GCA_014851425.1 of Senna tora. Taxonomy (NCBI): domain Eukaryota; kingdom Viridiplantae; phylum Streptophyta; class Magnoliopsida; order Fabales; family Fabaceae; genus Senna; species Senna tora. The sequence continues at coordinate 16,762,556 of CM026270.1, read as the reverse complement.
TATATAATAAAACTAATGGATTTAACATAAGCTAAATTTCATGTAATTTTAAAATTTAATTTTTAATACATGTGAAAAACTAATTCTTTATATTATATGATTTTAGGGACTAAAATAACAAAAAATAAATCTCTAATCCATATGTTAGATGTATATTTATTAAATATTTTACACTAACTAAACAAAAGATGACAATTGGTTTAGTGGTTAAGCCAATTGCAACCATGCATCATGTCCTAGGTTCGAATCCTTCCAAGATTGTTTTTTAAAAATATAAGGAGGAGGTTGCTGATGGCGGTGGCCGGACGGCGGAGGAGAGGTCGCCGGCCGCCGGCGATACGGCAATTTTACCCACGGACTTGTTCCGTGGGTAATTCCGTGGGTAAATTGATTTATCCACGGAATTTCCTTAATTTACCCACGGATTTGTCCGTGGGTAAATCTGATTTTTGTTGTAGTGAATATTAAGTCTCATATATGATCCGATAGGATAAGATATTCAATTGAGTATTTAAGGAAGCTTGATTCTTTCTCTTATGAGATAACTTTTGAAGGTGGATTTCCCAAGTTACTTTGAGTTTCAACTATATATATATATATATATATATATTCTACTACTCTTCTTTATAAGGGGCGGGGATCCACTTTATAAATATATACTTCAACAAATTGTGCGCAATCTGTATTATACATCTCGGTCATTAATATTTTGCAATTTGTCAAAATTGAAGATTGAGATTATGCATGATCTATCTGTTGAAGTAGTTTAGGGAATTTGTTGAAAGCTATATGTGTTATTTTTGCAGGTGGACAAGGCGACAGTGCTGGAGGAAGCTATCAAATATGTGAAAGAGTTGGAAGAGCAAGTGAAAGTGCTGGAAGAAAAAAGCAAAAAGGAGAGCGTAGAACTAGAGGTATTATAATTTTGGTGAAAATTCAAAATTGATTCTTTATGTTTGCATGAAGTTTCATATTGGTCCTTTATGTTTCAAAAAGTTTAAATTGGTCCTTTATGTTTGTAAGAAGTTCCAAATTGGTCCTTCCGTCCAAGTCCGTTAAGTGCTGACGTGACGTGCTAAGGTGGACATATCATCTCTCCTACGTGTCCATTTAAGCTGACGTGTCAGGCCACGTCATTGACACGTCATCATCTACTATCATATATGATGATGTGGCGCTGATGTGGTAATGACGTGGCATGACATGTCAATTTAGATTGTCACGTCAGCACTTAACTTAAGAAATTGATGTAAGTGGACGGAAGGACCAATTTGGAACTTTTTGCAAACATAAAAGACCAATTTAAACTTTTTGAAACATAAAGGACCAATATGAAACTTCGTGCAAACATAAGAGACCAATGTATGAAACTTCATGCAAACATAAGAGACCAATTTGGAGTTTTGACCTATATTTTTTTAAGAAATTTGAACTCTCTTCTCATGCCAAGGTAGGGCTATACAAATTAAAATCACAACCCAACTGAATTCAATGTGATCTTATCAAAATTAATTAATTAGTTGATTGAATGATATGTTGTCAAAATTGATTAATTACTAGTTAGATGATATTGGTTTTCATCCGAATCCAATTGGTTTAATTATTAGTGTTGTTCAAAATTGATTAATTGTTTTTCAAATTGTCTTAATGTAATTTTAAAATAAATTTATGGTTAGAAATATTTAATTTTATAGTTGTTATTCAAAAAAAAAAAATTATAGTTAAAATTGAAATGAAAATTATTAAAGTTAGATTTTTTTTAATAGTTTATAACACTTTCCCTATAGAAAACCATATGAATTGGAAGGGAAGATGAGAGATTGAAAATAGGGATGAGCAAATTTGCGGATTGGTTCGGTTTGGACGATTTAGATAACTGAATCAATCTAATCTGATGACTAAAAAAGTCATCCGATTCAATCCAATTCGCTCTTTGGACATCAACCGAACCAAACCAAACCGATTATAGTTGGTTTGGTTCGGTTCGGTTTGATCGGTTTTCTGACAAAAAAAGTTTTAAAAAAAAAATTTACTATTTTTTATCTTCAATTTAAACCTTTAAAAAAAACTATTCCTAATCATAGAAACCAACAAATTAAAGCTATTAGTACAATATTTCAACATTATAAACTTAAAATTACAATCAAATATCATAAAACCATAAAAACTAACATCATAAAATATTTTTAAAAAATTGTAATCGGTTGGGATTGGACCTCATTTATCAACCGAACCGAACCAAATCGATTGTCAAGAAAATAAACCAATCCATCCGATTATGTGATCGGTTTTGGTCGGTTTAGTTTGGATCGGATCGGTTGGTTCGGTTTGAATCGGTTTTACACACCCCTAATTGAAAGGAAGGAAGAGGGAAAGAGAGTTAAATGATGGGTTCTCCATCTTTTATTTGAATATTTAAAATTTCTTAGGGACGCAGAAATGGAAAGGGAAAGAGAATGGGAAAGGAAATGCATTTGTTGTGTTTGGTAGTAAAAAGTAGGAATGGAAATAGAATGGGAATGTATTAAAATTACCACTTTGACCCTTATATTAAAATAATAAAAAGGAAAAAATTATGATTGTGTCAAATCAAAAGGTATAATAGACATTTTGTATTTTATTTTCTTTTTCCTTTTTTTTATGTGGAGGAAAGAAAAAAATAAAAGTGGCAAATCCCACCCACTTTTTGCATTCCATTCCCTTCTCAATTCTTCATAAGGAACGGACCATTAATTTTGAATAATTCAAATTAATAAAGGGAGATAGTTATGAAAGATTAATATAAAACCTTTCAATACCTTCTCCTCTAAAATTTTAAAAACCAAATATAGGTAAAATTATTAAATTCTCTCCTCTTCTTTTTCTTAATATCGAATCCAAAGATACTATTAAAATACTAAAATACCCATGATTTAAGTACACTTGAAAAAGCAATATTTTAGAGGACCTCCTTGAGAGAATGGGAGAAATTGGTTGTAGGATGGCAAGAAATGGAAAAAGGGAGAAGGAGAAGTAGAAGCAAAGGTGTCAGGGAAGGATGTGCTGATTGGGATAGAGTGCGAGAAACAGAAAGGAGGGATGATGAAGATAATCACTGAGATACAGAACCTCCATTTGTCAGTCATGAATAGCAGTGTGGTGCCATTCGGAACTTCCATTCTCCACATAACCATCATAGCCCAGGTACCTACATTACATATATACATCATTAATTAACAAAGTCACAAACAGAATAAATAAAAATTTGTACCTAACTAATTGCATTATATGTATATATATATTCACGTTATAATTATATTGTTTGTTAGTTGTTACAGGTAAAGGATGAGTTCAGCTTGAGCGCCAAGGAGATCGCTACAAAACTCAGACTCGCACTTTTCAATTAATGTAACGTACAGGCCAGAATTCCAAGCACCTAACTGTACTAAAGATCAAATCAGTGGATTAGATATATATATATATATATATATATATACATGATCATATTATTTTTTTCATAATTAAGATCGAAATCCTCAAATCAATATATACAAATATATATATATATGGTGAATACAAAAAACAGTTCATGAATAATGGTGGCATTAATTTGCATGCAAACTTTGTAAAGGCCGGCCTTCTATATCCAACGTCTGATTTTTTATTACCTTACTTTTAAATTATCTTGTCATGATTCACAAGCTATTTCCATTATTTTCATGATCGATCCTCCAGGTTTGGCGAGTTAATTAATTTTTTTAGCAAACTTTATGATGCTTGTTGCTAAAAGTATACATTTTTTAAATTTGTCTCTGAACTTTTTATTATTATTATTATTATTATTATTTTTTGGCCTGAGAAGTTTTTATTAATTTATAAGCAATTTTTTTAGTCTAATTCCGTCTAAATGCCGGTATAAGGACCATTATTCCTCGTCCTTGTGAGAATTTTGATTTGGTTCGTTTTGACCATCCTCCGCCTGAAGCTGCCCCTCTGCTTGTTGCGGATGTGAATGGTGTTGGCACCTTAAGGGCTTCTGTAGTGTAGTGCTGTTTGTTTTATTTCTTTACCAAAAAAAAAAATTGATCGATATTACATTCACCATACCATTTGTTAATATTAATAAAAACTCACATTAATTAGGACCCACCTTAAATGGATTAGGAACCAACTGATTGGAAGGATGTACTAAAGTTCAATACTAACGTACTACTAAACATCTACTCGCCACATAGATAGCTACATTAGCATCTATCGTTAATAATTTAAATGAAATTAATTAGGATGAAAGACTTGCAACTTGAAAGTTTATAAAGAACATAAATTACAACAAAGTTTAAGAACCAATTCATGGAATACCATAATTTTGGGGCAAAAAGTGTTTTACCAATTTTAAATAAATATGGGCTGGACTAAATAGGCCCAAGCCCACCATAATTTATCAACATTTAATTTTTTTTACTTTAGTTTTATACCTTATATCAAAATGCGTGATAATAATAATTTAAATTCTTAAATATTAAAATTATTTTTTGAAACAAATTTCCACATGTTCCAACAAATCATTAAATATTTTATTGATCAATTAGGAGAAACTGATTAACAAACTTACATAGGTTCTTATGGAAACCGGTAATATATGACTTCAAAATTTCGCTGGAATAATTATCTATATTACTTATATATGACTTCAAAATTTCGCTGGGGTAATTATCTATATTACTTATATATGACTTCAAATTTTCTAATGTTTTTAGATTATTGAAAAAAAATTGATGTATAAATGATAATTAATCATGTTTTTTTCTTTTTTTTTTCTTTGTTGTCATTTTTCAAATATCAAAGCATTATTCTAATTAAATTTAATTAACAAATTAAAAAAAAAGTAACATCTCTCTCTCCCTCTCTCTTGGATTCAAACCCAAATTCATCATAGAAATTAATATTTTTCACTAAACCAAATTAACAGTAATTTATATGTGGGTTTAGCTGGAATATATAATGTCCAGTCCAGGCTGTATGACACAAAAAGGCCCTAAAAATGATGAGTTGTGAGGAAACTTCAGTGATATCTTCCGACGGACTTCGCAATTCAAAAATGGTGAATCAGTCAAAAAGAGAATGACCATTGACCAGCATCAGCTTCTGCCTTCTGCGTGTTCTCTATAGTTAGTCAACGTACTTTGTTTGATTTTCCAAATCAAATTTTATATATAATTACCCAATACTTGTAATAATTACTTGCTTTTTTTTTTGGCCTGATAATTACTTGCTTTTGACTTCTCACATATTTCGATATTTTTTTTAGGAAAAATATTATTTAGTCCCTAAATTGTTGATTAAACTACTATTTAGTCTTCGAATTTATCAAAAATACTATTTAGTCCCTGAAATTTGTAACTATGTCAACTATTTAGTCTCTAAATTTGACAAAAATACAATTTAGTCCTTGAATTTGTAACTATATCAACTATTTAGTCCCCAAACTTGGCAAAAATACTATTTAATCATCGAATTTGTAATTCTGTCAACTATTTAATCTCTTAACTGTTACCCGTTAGAGTTGACAGAGTTGAAAATTCGGAAATCAAATAGTATTTTTGCCAAGTTTAGGGACTAAATAGTTGACATAGTTAAAAGTTAGGAGACTAAATAGTATTTTTGTCAAATTTGAGGACTAAATAGTTGACATAGTTACAAATTTCAGGGACTAAATAATATTTTTGATAAATTTGAGGACTAAATAGTAATTTAACTAACAATTTAGGGACTAAATAATATTTTGCCTTTTTTTTATAATGTGATCATATTCCTAGATTAATCTTGTACATAATTTTAAATTTGTAGGCTCTTAATTATATAACTCTAAAAAAATATATAACTAGTTTAATTATAAAATAGTTTTTATTTTTATTTTTGGCCAATATAAAATAGATTTTATAATAAATATTATTATTCGGAAAACTCAAGGTTTGTGTTTTGTTTTTTGGATAATTGGGTTGTGTATATTATCAAATTCAAAATTCATGATGTTAAATTATTGATTTTAATTGAGGTCAACTGCTGAATATATATGTGCATGCAGGTAACCTCATTAATCACGTGATCAGACAACCCAATATGTGCTTTTGTATTATTGCACCTTAAACCAATCACAATACAAATATATTATTCAACATGCACAAATCAAAAGCTTCCTTTCTAAGACTTTGACGTAATGATGTATTAAATTTAATGTACAAACAAACGCGTACTTGACAGCTCTTATTATATATATATATATATATATATATAATTAAACTAGCTAATCTCAGACAAAAGCATACTAATATGAAAAGAAGTCGCAATTTTATTGAAGTTTGGTGAAATGTTGGTTAATTAATTAGTTCTTTGTTGTAATTAACAATATCTTATAATTGACACTAATGACACAATTTGTCGTTTGTAATTATAAATCATTGATTCTTCCATGTATTGTCTAATTTATATTTATAAATGTCTACAAGAGAACAAACGAAAGGCTGTATGAACTGCTGAATTCCGATAAAATTGGAATGCATGCATATGATTTGTGAAACAACCCTTTAAAAAAAATCAAACCAAATGGCATTTATAATTATTTAGCAATCCAATAATTAATAGAAAAGAAAAATGATTTTTAAACGTTGTTGAACTAAAAAATGTAAAATAAAAGCCTAACTGGTCATATAAGTAAGCTAAACATTATGATGAAAATCCTTAGCGATATTGGTGTAAGTTGTCAACAAAATATTTACTATTACACTTCTTGTATATCAGAGAAGTAGTGTTATGTACATATGTGTCATAGCTATAGGCTTCTCTATTAATTTTATAAAAGATCGAAAGCTTTCGAACATAAATGCTCATATCTAAGTCGATCTAGTAATTCAAACAAATCTTTTACAAAAATAGACTGAAATTAGAAATAGATCTGAACAGAAACCACCCAAATTAAACTTGGAGAACTAAATATCTGAGTTATTTAATTGATGATCAAACAAAATAAAAGATAAAAAAAACAAACTAAGGGGATGTTTGGTATGGCGTCATCCAAAATAATCTATAGTGTCATGTGATGACATAGTATCTTCCAAGATAACATAATTTCATCACATGACACAAAAAAGGATTTTATCTCATGACATAAAAATATTGTGTCATATGAGCAATCCTTTAGTGAAAGAATTTTCTTTTTTACTTTATCAATTTTATGATCCCTATTATATTTTATGTTTTTTAACATAAATTTTTAATACACCACATTTTCCCTGCTTGTTTAAATTATTTAGATTTTTAGTTTTATTAAATTGTATGATTATCTAAAATATTTTGTTGTTGATGGTTTTTTAATTTAAAATTACTATGAAATTTAAAAAATAATCATATAATAAATATCATAGTTAATTTATTTCAATTTATAAGGGTAAATTTAAAAGATACAAAAACAAATAATATGATATCTTAAATGATATTTTTTATACCAAACACTTGCATTTTTATATCATTGTGATGTAAAAAACATGGTATTTGAGATGACACTATTTTATATTATAATATATAAGATATCATGTTATCTACTATGACAACATATCAAACGCTCCTTAAAATTATAAAGTTATAATATTATATTGGCAAAAAAAGTTTTATATATATATATATATATGAAGATCAAAATGATATTTTAGGATTAAAATATTTATTTGTCTCAACAGGAATTTCAAATCTTATGAAATTATTTATATATAAATAAACCAATTGAACAATACAAGTATTCGTTTGTTAACATTCACATAATTGTGTTGTATGAATAACATTACAGAATAACTAAATGGTAATGAATTGAAAAAGTTAAATAATGAACCTTAAACATACAAAAGCAAAATAATTAAAAACCAAACTAAGAATTTTTTTTTAAAAAAAAACTATAATTTATCCTGGTTCTCAAAAACAAGCATTTATCCCTAAAATTTCAATCAAAATCGAAATTGCCAAAAAAAAAAAACTAGATAATTGGAATAAATATCAGCTTAATTGATCTTATTGCTGGGAGTTGAGACATATTTATGGGAGTCGATGATGTAATTGAGATATCATAATGATGTCAGCCCTTATTAATATAGAATAATTAAATTTGGATATGCTTAAGACATTTTGTCATTTGTTTGTGGTCAACGCTATTTCTTTATTTTTGTTTCTTAATTATTTGTTTGAAAAGATCGACAAGAAGGCCATGGAAGTTGGAATGGTATAAAGTATAAATGGATACATGCATGCAAGGCACATATGAAGTTTTGACGAAAAATCGAGCAGTTCATATTGTGGGGCTTTTCTTTATCTCTTTTCTTAGTATATAGTTAGTTTATTTTGTAGATTATTTTATTTACAAAATATCAATTCATCAGCTACAAGTTTAATTTAGAGAATTCCAAATCGAACAGAAAGATGGAAACGTTATTAGCCTCTTCGTTACACTGGAAATGGTGTGAATAAATAATATAAAATGTTTATTATACTTTTTGATTTAACGTAATCATAATTTTTTTTAATATAAGGGATAAAGTGATAATTTTAATACATTCACATTTCATTTTTATTCATAAATTTTTACTACACATTCTCATTCCATTTTTCAAAGAACATAACCTATGTGAACACATATGTCCAATGTAGATCAACGTAACGAGTTTAATTAATTCTCTACGAGAAGGAGTTCGAAATTAAACTCTTTTAAGTTTTTCATTTTAAAAAAGTTCACAAAAATATTACGTGAACTTCTTGATTAGGAGATCGCGATCCAGCTGGAAGCTAACTCTCGATCCAAATCTCTACCTTTACTCAAATATTGTCTATTGTCACTCCTCTTTACCTAGTATAGAGTCAAAGATTAATCAAAATTCAAAATAGGAGGTGATTATGCTTGAGTTTTCATTGGGTCTCCCTATAAAAAAAATAGTATTTTTAATAATTTATATTTTAATGATCACTTAATTAATTGTTGAAAAATGTATTTTTTCAACAATAAAATTTTAACCGTCGAAATAAATTGTTTAAAATAATAATAATAATAATTTCGACGGTTAATAAATATCACTAATACCTTTTTTACAATACTATTTTCAACAATTGTTGACGACAAATATATTGTTAAAAATAATATTATTAACAATGATTGAGCGTCAAAAGTACTATCATTGATTTTTTTTAACAACTTATTTTGACAGCCAAAATTTAATTGCATCACTGCATGTTGAATAAAATTAAAGGTACTTATTTCGACAGTCAAATTTTAATTATTGAAGAAAATATTTTTTTCAACAATTAATAGTGACTAACGAAATATAAATTGTTAAAAACACTCGTTTTTCTAATTGTATCTCTATCCACATGATTATTATGTTAAATTGATTAAAAATTAACTAAAATAATTTTTTAAATTTTTTTAATTAAAGTAAATCTTTAATCAGTGCTCTAAAGATAAATAATACCAAATTAATCAAGATAAAGTAAAACCTTTATTTAAAATAGAAAAATAATAGGAATTGGGGTAATAACATTAATTAGAGTGAATATTTGAAGCTATCAAGAGTTTAAACTCATTAATTACAAGTCGTTAAATCTATTTTGAGATCTATGTCATTTTTTATATTTTTTAAAGATATTTTAATACAAATCTACAAATAAATTCAACAATTAATTAATAATGAATTCAACTCTTAATAGCATTTTTATTGCATTACCCATAACATTAACAGGTATAAAGCACTTCAAAGTGCGTAGTAATAGTGTCCTGGCAGCCACTCCCATCACATCAACCATCGCTTTCTACTCTGTGCGTGGTGCATGAAACGGTGTGTTGGTCAGAGTTTCTAGAATCAATCATTGATTCATTATTTATTAATGTTGTTAATTCTAATAATTCAGTGAAATTTTATCTACCTTCTTCCAAATTTATATGCTTCTTTTCTCCTCTTCCCTACCCAGCATTTTAAAATATAAGCAAGAGCTGTATCAAAGTCAAATTAAAACTGACACCAGTTTCACTGCGCAATCGTACGTTATATAATATATATTGCTAGATGTTTAATGGTATGGTAATATTAAACGTTAGTATATCATTTCAATTAATTGGTTCTTAAATCATTTAAGGTGATCAGTCCTTATTAATGTGAATTTATATTAATATTAACAAATGACTCTACATGATTAAAAGAATGTATTAAACTTCAATGATACGATACCATTGAACTTTTATTATATTATTAGTGTGATTAATTGACATACACAAATTGGCTTAAAATAATATATATTTATCAATTGATTTTATTTATTTACCCAACTACAAACTCAAATAATTTGGAGAATTCACTCCCAAAGGCTAGCTCTAGTAAAGAAGAAGAATCAAACTTCTTAAGTACTATATTGAATGTCTTATCCTATCAAATGTGAGACTTTATATCTCTAATACTCCATTCAAGTTCAACTGGTGTGTTTTTTTTAACTAGTTGTGACTTGTCCCTTTTTTTATCCTATCAGAATGGAGTTATCTAATCTATTATAATTGTTGTTAAGCTGTTTTATAATTTAATAATATATGCTTTACTTTAAAAAAAAATTTGTAATTTTCATTCTTAATGTATTAATTTTTTATTGGATAAAATAAAATATTTTAAAAAAAATTAAAAATTATATTTTAAAAAGCCCATGGCTTGGCTGGCATTTGGGCCCACCTTATAAGGTGGGTCAAGCCCAATCGAGCCCACAAAAAGCAAGGGACGAGGTGGATGGATTTAGTGAATAAACAAGTTAGACCAACATAGTAAAGGTTAGGCTAGAGGCTGAAGGAGTGGTTAATTTGGGAAAAAGGCAAAGGATACGCGTAGGATTGGTAGGTGTAAGGGACTTGGTTGACGTGGCGCCATGCTATTTGGTACATTGATCATAAGAACATGAGAATTGATGCATTGAATTGAATTATTTGAAACAAAAGCAAAGCAAGAACCCACTATTTGACCATAACTCTTCCATCAAGTAAGAATAAGACGCCTATTACGCTTCACATTCAAACACTTTTGTGTATACTAACGACTAACTAAACACCACTTAATTAAACAAAAAGACTAATCCATTTTCAAACCTACACATATATACAATACTGTGTATGAACCGTGTGTAGTACACATATATATATAGTAGAAACAAGAAACATCGTTCAACATTGAAGGTCAGAATTAAGCGAGAGTCAGAGTTAATTAGCTTGTATTTCCCATTTCCTTGGAAAAAAAAAAAAAGATTTTGATGATGGCAATATCCTCCTCCACCTCCTACTTGCCTGAATTCGTAAGCACTAATAGCTAAGAATAATTAATTTAAGTCTCTCGATCAGTTATTGTTTTTTTTATGAAACTAAGTAATTATATTATTGTTGGCATGCATGCAGGGGATATTGGAGGATCCTACATTGTTTGAGCAATACTCGATGGATTATGATTTCCAATCGTTGGTGTCGGAGAGTGGAGATAGCTATAATTCCTGTTATAACAATAATGAGGTTATTCCTGAAAGACCACCAAGACCAAACAAACAGCTCAAGACCAAGCCTTGTGCTTCGAATTCTAATTTGTCATCCTTCCACCTTATTTCCTTTGGGGAGTACAATTCCAAGTCCAACACTACTACATCCTCCACATCATTTGCTAGTTCCAATAATATTGTGAAGCTTCAGGAGAAACACAACCAAAACTTATTGGATTTCGGATCTGCATACCACACCAATAATAATACTAATTACATGGCTGCCACTATGACCAGAAATGCACTCCAAGCTCAAGACCACGTCATGGCCGAAAGAAAACGGAGGGAGAAGCTCAACCAGAGATTCATTACCCTTTCCTCCATCATTCCTGGCCTCAAGAAGGTAAACCTACCTACCTCTTCAATTATTTTTTAAATTGACCTCAAACATTAGGGGTGTGTTTGGGAATTGGTAGGGGAAGGGAAGGGGAGAGATTAGAGGAGAAGGGAGGGGAGGGAAAGGACCTTTCATATGTTTTTCTCTTGTTTGGGTGTTGATACCTCTTCTATAATATTCCAATTTGGGGTATCTTGAATTTGTGAAGGAGAAGGATAATGGAGGATTAAGGCTTGATCTTCCATTATCTTCTCTTCCAATTTTCATCTTTCCAAATAAGGGAAAGATATTTTAATAGTCTCCCCTTCCCTTCCCTTCTCCTCCTTAGGGTACGCTTAGTATAAATGCACAGATGTAAAGTACTGCAAAGTAAAATACTATAGAAAAAAATAAGGAGAGAGATAGAGAGAAAAATTATGAGAAAAAAAAAAGTATGATAAAAAGTGTGTTTGGTATGTTTAAAATATGATGTAAATTTTTTTTGGAAATCGTGAGATTACATGTAATGTACTGTTTGGTATTCATACCAAACGTACCCTTAATCCCTAATCCAAACATACCATAACTGTTCAAGTATGCATGTGAGAGACTTAATTATGTAATGCAGATGGATAAGGCGTCAGTGTTGGAAGATGCTATAAAGTATGTGAAGCAACTGCAGGAGAAGGAGAAGGTTCTGGAAGAACAGGTGGGCATGAAGACGGCGGAATCAGCTGTGTTACTTAGAAGATCTCATGTTGTTTTGGATGATGATGATGATGATGAGAATTATTGTGAGGGCGGCTTCTTCAACCATTCACTTCCAGAAATAGAAGTAAGGGTTATGGGAAAGGAGGTACTCATTAGAATCCACTGCGACAAACACATTGGGTGTGAGGCTGCCATACTCAAAGAATTAGAAAACCTTCATCTCAACGTCCACACTACTAGCATTATACCCTTTGGGAAAACCACCCTCTCTATCACCATAGTAGCTCAGGTAATTAAATACTAAATCTATATATATATTTTGTGTTACTCTAATTAAGTTTCTTTAAATTATACATGTTATTTAATTTGTCGTTTAGAAAGTTGCATTGGATGAACAGTACGTGGTCGGTCAGCTAGAACATTAGAGAGAAAGTTGGATAGTACTATTTATTAATGAAAAATTAGTTGAAACACGTCTTAAGTGGTTGATTATGTACAAGAAAGGTCGGTAGAACCTCCTGTACGTAAAGTTGATCAGATAAAAGATAACCTAATAATTAGAGGTAAGAAAATACCAAAAAAACAATAAGATAAACTATTAGGATGGATTTAACTATTAATAACCTAACCATAGAAATGTGTAAAGACAGAATAATTTAGTGTTACTTGATCCATACAGTCGATCCTACTGAGAAAAGATCTTGATTATTGTTTTTTTTTTTAATTTGTAGCAGATGGAAAAGCAGCAGTACTGTATGACAGCAAAGGATTTTGTAAGAAGCTTGAGGAACACATTGGGGCAACTAGTTCGTTAATTAGATCCTTCTTGCAGCTTAGCATATATATATATATACATGACCCAGTTCAAGATATATACTTGTACAATGGATTAATTTTTAATTATATAGAATAAATTTTCAGTGCATATATATATATAGATATATATGGATGGTACGTAGAGTGATGAATGCCTGACTGAGATTAATGTGAGTTTAATTAGATGGAATTTGCAGCTAGCGATGATGGCAAATTAAAAGAGTAAAGAGGTTTAATTTAACTTTTTTTCTTCATTTAATTTAATTTCTTATGTTGTTTTGGCGTAGTTGACTGATCGGTAGGAATATTTACTTTTACTCCACAATATTTAATTAAATAGCTTTAATTTTTCAAACATGCAGCTGTTGAATTTGTAGAGGGATTTCTTAGAGGCTTCTGACTTTTCAAACAGACCTCTTTCTTCCCTCTTTCCTCTTATATAGTAAAAACGTACTGCTAATTTCATAATTCATATATATAGGCATATACAATCTAATATCTATATAATATAACACTGGCGGCCATTTCTTTTATTTATGTTTTACATTATTAACTGGTTACTGTACTCTCCACATATCTTCCATACAATTATGCATGAACAATAATTAAAAATATTATATTTCAAGCAATATTGTAAGAACTGAACTGAATAAAGACTTGGATAAGTGTTCGATTCATGGTCTGATCGATTTAACCGATCGAATTGGATGGCACAATAAATAATAAATATTAATTATTCTTAATATATAAAATGACAGAACTCAAGTTTTAGGTTTCAACATACATAATTTTGAAGTTTTAATAAATTACATGACTTCTCAAAATTTTAACTTTCAAGACTTGTCAAACTTTGAAAGAACTTGATCAAACCAAACATTAAATTCTTGATAATCATAACTTCTTAAATTTTAATTTTCAAGACTTTTCTAATTTTAACTTTTAAGATTTTTCTAATTTCTTTTTTTATGTTATTTTTTATTTTTATTTTGTTAATAAAAAAAATTAGACCGGTTGGACGGTTCATTCCGGTTGACCGATTGGACTCCGGTTAAATCTAGTCCAACTAAGAAAACGATTTTTTTTTCCAATTGACTCGCCTTTGTATTCGGTTACCGGTCGGACCATCCGGTCCGGTCCATACAACACTGATTTCAAGTTTAATTTTAATTAACACCCATTCATCTAATTTATTCACACAAAATATGAATTGTAACACTTTTGGCATCCAAGCCAAATTATATGTCAAGAATATGAATTGTGTTTATGACCTTGAAGGTTTGTCATAAACACAATTACGTACTAGCTATCACTGTCTTTCGTTTTATATTCAAGCGGTTGATTGTGAAAGCTCTCTAATTATATTTACTTTTAATTCTTGAGTAAATTCATGATTTAATTTTAAGAGATAAAATATCTTAATTTAATTTCTCAAAAGAATAGTTCTCAATTTAGTTTGATTTTTTATGATAAAAAAAAAGTTAACTAAGAGTATAATATGTATAATTTATAAAATAATATACATCATTAAATTTACAAAGTATGCATTAAAAAAATGCAAGTATATATTTTATATATATTTTGATATTATTTAATTTATAAATATGATGTTTTTTTATTTTTATTATTAAATAGAATTTAATTTATCGTTTATCTCAATAAGTTAACATCCATAATATTAATAATTAAAAAAACCAAATTTTGATCGATTAGGAATTTATCTAAGGAATTAAATTGAAATATTTTATTTATTATAAACAAAATCCAAATCATTAATTCATATCAGTAAAGTCAATGATTCTAAATATGGCAGTTGATGACAAAGTATGACACTTGTTACCAAGTTAATTAAGAGACAAATGTAAAAAAAGTGGTACGGTAACTTTTATCTGTAAAGAAGGGATAAAAGTTCAATGGTACTGTACTACTGAACTTCAATGCATTCCTCCAATCATGTAGTGCCATTTGTTAATATTAATAATAACTCACATTAATATAATTAAACTTATGTAAGAACAAGAGATCGATCATCAATATAATTAATGTGTCTAGAATAAAGCAATAATTTAAGATAATTAATGGGCAACAGAAAGAGAGAAGGTTCTTTGGGCAAATTAAATTTTATTAAAACAAAAGCGTTGAAAACAAGTTTTCATAAATGAATTTATTTAATGGACATAAATTAAAGTAAATAATCTGAGAACACTGAACAAGACCAAAACACTTGAGTATAATCTATTTGGAGTTTAGGCTAAATTTATATGCTATCAGGCTTTTTAATTATGAAATAAAGGATGTGTCTATTAAAAAAAAATAAATAAAGGATGTGAAAATGTTTTTTTTAAAAGAATCAATCATTCAAAAATACAATGTATACATTTATATCAATTTTTTATTAATTAGAAAACCAAACTTGACTTTAATTTTTTTTAATAAATTATCATTTTAATCTCTAAAAAATGTAATTTGTTTCAGTTTAATTAATATCTGAAATCACCATTAACATAATTGACGAATAAATTTTCAGAGAGCAAGTAATTGAGACAAATTGTATTGTTCAATGATTAAATTTGACATTGTAAATCGAAACAAATTGTATTTTTAGGGACTTATAAATTTGATATTTCTATTTTTTTTAAGGAGTAAATTAAGACATGTTATACATATTTTATAAAATAAAAATAATTTACTAATTTTTTCCTTGAAGTTTTGATGTCTTCATGTCTTAAATATAACATTTCAGGAAGGGTAATTGTAGAGCTCAATAATTTTTAATTATTGGATTTGTTTCGACATCTATAATATCTTGTATATTTTTTTTAAAAAATATTTTAACATAAATCTCGAAATAGATTCAAAATAACTCACCAGCTTCCCATATTATTACCTTTTAGAAAGTAATTCACACTGATATGTAATTTGGACTTTGATGAGACTTTGTATACTTGACTCAAATGTTCCATTACATATAAATATAATGGTCGGTGATGTTATTGTTTCTGGAAGAATGAAGATTGAAGATATATCGCTGCAAATTAAGCAACCAACTACTTTCCGATCCGTATATCGATATTTGGTTGGTAATAATGGTATTATATATATGATATGCTCCTTTTACTCTTTCTCCGAATAATATTGCACACCAATTTTGAAGATCTATTGTGACTTTAATTTGGGCCATACCATGCAAATTTCTAATAAGTTGTGCCCTTAAAGTTAAACTTTAATTTATACATTTTCTAAATGCATTCAGGTAGGTATGTTGAATGTAGTTGAAAGTAAGGTAATCAAGATTGAGATTTTAAGTAGGATCGGCAGAGGCATAAGATAGATCGAATCGTAAGATCGGATTGAGGATCGGAAGATCCTATCAATTTTAAAAAATAATTAATCTATATATTTAATAATATATATTTTAAATAAATATATAAAATTATCAAAATTTCATGATATTTTCATAAATTAGTTCATAAGTCACCAAAGTGAAGGTATCTATACATCAATTCAACAAACAAATTTTCAAAATTCATAGTCATAAATATTTAGGACTAAAGCTGCGTTTTGAGCCTCTGTTTTTTTTTTTAAATTAACTTATACGATCTTATGATATTTTTTTACGATCTTACGATCCTTTCTTACGATTTTATGATCAAGATCTCGATCCTGAAATTTTTCGATCTTAAGCACGATTCAAATCGAAATTACGATACAAGATCGCGATCTTAAACGATCTTACGATCTAGATCGCGATCTTGATTACCTTGGTTGAGAGCCTTGCTTTTTCCTTTTTAATGACAACAACATCTAATGCTTCATCCTGTACGTACAAATCCCTTTCCTTTTCCTTTTGCAATTGTGATGTCCGATAATATTAGTCTTTTGAAGCTAAGTACTTTCATTAGAGATATATTACTTTCATTTTATGGAAGTACGAAACAGTAACCTTGAACCTTTCACAGGGTTTAATAATATCTCTCAGACAAGATACACTCAAACACTAATTCAAATGTAGGGTTTTCTTATAGAACAAAATTAAAATTTATATTTATTGAAAAAATAGACAACATATGAAGTGAGAGTATTCTACGTAGTTAGGTGTACTTAAGTAGTGTTTAATAGGAGGTGAATGTGTTTTGGTAAAAAGTAAATGTAAAAGAAAGTGTGAAAAATTGTTTGGTATGCAATAAAAGGTAGTGAAAAGTAAAAAAAATAAAGTTGCAGTATTATGAAAAGAATACAAGAAAGTGAAATATAAAATAGTAAAAATTAAAGGCATTTTTGTTCTTATTTGTTTTTGCCCCCACATGAAAAAAAAAAAATTGTATGAGAAGTATTTTGATCCACCAAGACTTAGGACATGTTCTTTATGCAGAAATGGAAATGGAAATAGAAATAGAAATGGAAACGGAATGCGTTTCCTGTGTTTAGTAGTAAAAGTTTAGTAATGAAAATGGAAAGGGAATGTATTAAAATGACCATTTTACCCCTTATATTAAAATAATAAAAAAGAAAAGAAGATTTTAGTTGTGTCAAATCATGTCAAATCAGAGGGGTATAATAGGTATTTTGTATTTTTTTTTTTAAAGTTGATAAAAATGAAAAAGTGAAAAAGTAAGTGAGGTCCGACGGGCCCCACCATTTCCATTTCCATTTCCTTTGACATTTCTTGTAAAAGAACATGCCCTTACTCCACGGGAAGTTACCTCCTTCCCTTCTCTCCTTGTCCAAGTGACACCTCCTTCCTTTCAGATAGGGAACTTCATCACAATCTCAACCATCTCACTTTCGAACAAAAAAATTTAAGGGCATGTTCTTTACGTAGGAAGAGAGAGAGAAAGGAAATAGAAATGCATTTGTTATGTTTGTTAAGAAAAATTGGGAATGGAAATGAAATGGGAATGTATTAAAATTACCACTTTGCCCCTTATATTAAAAAAAAGTTATAATTGTATCAAATTAAAGGGTATAATAGATATTTTGTATTTTCTTTTTTTAATTATACATACTTTTCAAGATGGAAATAAAAAAATAGGTAACATGTGGGACCCACATGTTTTTTTCCTTCCTACTCTCCCTTGCCTTCTCCACCCTAAAGAACACCACCTAAATCTTTTTTTTTTGAAAGAAAAAAAATTTTAAATCTTACCTCACCTCATTTATCTTTCAACCCCTATCAAACAGACTTAAGTTATTTTGTGTCGGTCTCTCTCTTATTTTTTAAAATATTTTTTTATTAAAAAAATGAGATAAGAGAGAGCTAGATCGAGTAAAAAACTCAACATTTAAAAGTTAGATTAAAATTCTTTTACTTATTTCAACAAAAAAAACTCTTTTACTTACTTAGAAGATGAGACAAATTCTTTTTTAAAATTAAATTAAAGTTAAACAATTAATATTAAAATATAATTTTAAATTACACATATTTCTAACTATCACATCATACATGATTTAAAATAATATTTTAATTTTTCATATCGATTCAATTTAATCTAAACAATTCAAGGGTGTCTTGTTTTGTAAGAAAAGATGAGAGAATGTGAATGAAAATGAAAATATTGGAGAGGATGAAAATGTTAATGTCAATATGATATAATGGGATGTGAATAATATAAAATTTGATAAAATAATTATTTTATCTTTACATTAAATGTGAAAATATAATAAAAGTGGGTAAAAAAAATAAAAACAAAAATATAATTTTATCACATTACAAAAAGTGATGTTTATTTGATAGAAAAAAAGAAGAAGAAGAGAAAAGGCCTTTTTCCCTCCTCTTTTTTCAAAAGAACACACCCTAAAAGAAAGAACTCATTTCATCTCTTACATATTATAAATGTTCTCACTTAATATGTTCTATTAATAAGAGATATTTAAATTATCTCTTTATATTTTTAAAAAGTGAGATTTCTGTCTCATGTAATTACAAAAGATGACATGTTTACATTTCGGGTTTGGAAGAGAGAAAGGTGCAGTTTTCGGCACAACGAGAAAAATAAGGGAAAAAAAAGGAACAAATTTGGTTATATTAATTATCAATGAAATTAATCAATACTTATCTTAATTAGTTGGTTCAATATTTTTCATAATATATTATAAGCACTACTCAACTCAAGTAGGTAATAAACTGAGAGAGGACATTGTAATAAGTAAAAGTGACTCTTTTTGGAGGTACGGCAACAACCTCTCACGTACCTTAACGTCTTCTTCATTGCAGATTCTTCAATAGCTATTTGACTTTGCGATCCAAGCTTTATCAAAATTTCTACTGGATAATCTTTTTTTCCGTACGCGTTCTTTAATTTTCGGTCTTCTTTCTTTGTCTCCTCTTTATTGTCCTTTATGTGTTGATTTCGTCTTTCTTTGTCAACAAATACTCGATGGAGTAAAGAATAAAAGCACCCATATCTTTTGCGTTGAATATGACTACGAGTATGTGTATATATTTGAAAACAACATAAATTTAAATCACAAGTCTGCAATAGCCAATAAAGTTGACTTATAACTTATTCCTTTTACATCATATACTATAAAGTATAACCTGTATTTTTTTTTTTGGTCTGAACCTGTATTTCCATGTAACCATGCATTAACCAACCGCCCAAATATTGTATTCTCCACTTTTTTCAAAGTTACCATCATATTGCACCATTAATTCTAGTGAATTGTATTAGTGAGTGCTGATGATGTTGGTTGATCTAAGTGATAAATGGGTTAGTATTGTTTAAATAAGGTTTAGAGTTCGACACTTTGTGAATGCAATTATTTCCGTTAAAAATTTTTTTCATTATAATTAAGTATGTGATATAATTCATGTTTGAATTAGTCGAGATAATGTCTCAAAACCCGGGTGAACAACTAAACAAAATTGTAGTAGTGAGTTATGCAAATTTTTTAAGATTTGAGTGTGATTCTATCAAATACCAGAATTATCACATATATGAGCCGAGAATTACCCTTAATATTGTAGAAGGATGTGTTTTTTTTTATGGCCGAAAAGAAGAATGTGCTTTAGTTCAAGTGTATTCGTTGTGTTTTTTTTTTCCTTTCTTCTTCTTCTTCTTCAATTTACTGGCTGAAGCTAAACTATTAGGCCCATCATATAGGATTGGTTTAGATCCAAAGATTCCATCAAACCCAGTATTTTGGGCTACCATTCCATTAAGATTTGACGTTTGAGTGATTGTTTTTCATAAAACATTAAATTTCCGAGGAATGCCATAAAATCTTAAAATATTTGTCAGAAGTGGGATTTGAACCCACGCCCTCTCACGAGGACCAGAACTTGAGTCTGGCGCCTTAGACCACTCGGCCATCCTGACAATCAATGAGTATTAAACATTGGTATTACATCTAAGTAAATTCCATCTGAAGATACTATTTAGATTCAAACCCATGATACTCGTTCTATTGCACAGAAATAACGGATCTCAATCACTTTGATTCCATATTAGGAGAAAACAACGAAGTACTTGAAAAAAAAAAATTACAATAGTGATGTGACGAAAGATTAATGTGATAATATGAGAATAAGCATGACGATGATGATGAGGAAGGAGGTTGTGGTGGTAGCGTCATTGAGCACGGCCTTGGCTGTGGTTGCAGTAGCAGCATTGGTCGCCAGATGGAAGAGAAAGCAAGAGCGACAATGGAGGCAAACGCGAAGTCTGGTTCGCAAATTCGCGAGGGAATGTGCCACTCCGGTCAAAACCCTCCGCCTTCTCGCCGATGACTTGGTCTCTAACATGAAATCCTCTCTCGCTTCTCCTTCTTGCTCAATCGAAAACACCACTCTTAATATGCTCATTGCCTACGCATCGTCGCTGCCCAATGGGTATAACCTACTCCAATTCATTTCTCAATCACTTCAATTTGAATTAATTTAGTTCGTATGAATGAATACCTAATTACCTATGTAATAGATTTAATTATTTGTGATGAATTCCAGAGAAGAGGAAGGTTTCTTTTATGGAGTTAACATGCGAAGCACGGACTTTTTGATATTGTGTGCACGACTGAGAGGGAAGAACAGCCCTGTTTCTGACTTAGACAGAGAGGAGATTTGCTTCCCCCCTAATATCCTTGCTGCTACACGCGAGGTATATATATATATTGATAAGGTTAAATTGTATGAATTGTGGCAAAAGCACATGTGAAATCTTTGATATTGTTGTCAGGAAGTGTGTGACTTCGTAGCTACAGAGATAGCCAAATTTATTCTGGCACATCCAGAGAAAGAAAATGCTGATGTCCAGAAGGATAAGAAGAAACTGGGATTCACTTTGTCAAATCTAGTAGATCCAACTGGTACTGTCAATCTATGGAAAAACCTCTCCGCCGATGACCCAGTTCAGTAATTTCTTTACTCCTCCCAACCATCACTTCTCTTTTTATTATTTATATATATATAATCTCATCAATCACTTGTGTATGAAAAGTGTTTTATGACTAGTACTAAAATCCCCTTTCAAGAAGTCTATGGTGTGAGGGGATTAGTCACTATTATCTCGGCAGTGGATACATATGGAGCTATGCTCATGCAATCATTGACAGTGACACCATGTTTTGTGTTGTATGGGAACCATATATATGCAGGTTGGGAAAGAGCTTGTGGATGATTTCAATCGAGCTTTGAACAACCATGGCATTCACAACATTCAAGTTTTTGCAATGGTAATTAATTGGCTCTCTTGTCTTTTACTTCATTTTTGAAGTGTCCCAAATCATAAGCCTATAATAATAGTAATAAACTTAATGATGAGTGATAATGTGGCAGGTTGAGGATACTATAGGGTGTTTGGCAGGAGGAAGATACTATAGTAGGGACAATGTCGCTGCAGTGACACTAGGAATGATGACAAATGCAGCATATGTAGAAGCAGCACAAGATGTTCCAAGATGGCTTCACCAATCACCCCCCTCAACCGAGCTGGTTAGACATACATCATATACTCACCATACATTCAAATTAATCACACTTATAATTAACGCACGCATTATTACTAATGCAGGTAATTAGCACGGAGTGGGAGAATTTCAGGTCTTCTCATCTGCCTATCACACAGTTTGATGTTAGTTTAGATGCTGAAAGCTCAAATCCAGGAACCAGGGTACTACCAATAACATAACATTCGATATTCGATCCTATGCTGCACAATATAGGACAGCAAAAAAGAGAAGAAGACACTTGTGTCTTTCTCTCCCATTAAGTCATATATGTGTGTGTGTGTGGTCTTACAACTAATTAGTGCCTCTGATTTTGATTGATTTAGTTCTTTTTGTGGTTAATTAGCACAGATTTTCGCGAAGCTAGTTTCGGGTATGTATTTGGGAGAAATTGTGAGACGGGTGCTGTTAAAGATGGCTCAGGAAACAGGTCTATTTGGAGACACGGTGCCTCCTAAACTCATGATTCCCTACCAGCTACAGTATGTATACTTCAAAAAAAAATATAGTGTAATAATTAATTAATGCAAACATATAGGACCCTTAATAATTACTATGTGTAATTCAAATCTCACTGTGTTGGCAGGTCAATTGATATGGCAGTAATGCATCAAGATACATCAGAGGATCGCGAAGTAGTGATGGAAAAACTGAAAGACATTTTCGAGGTAATTAATTATGGATTTAATTTCTCACAGAATATTATTATAAGTTTTTTTTAGCAAAATATCATTTTAGTTCCTAAAAATATAATATGTCTCAATTTAGTAATTGAAAAATGAAAATTTTAAATTTAATTTTGAAAAAATACAATTTGTTTCAATTTAATCCTTAAATAATGATATAATTTATCTTGATTTTGTAGTTCCTGTGTATTTCAATTAATATAACTTACACAAAAAAAATTTAGAAACTAAATTAAGACAAATTGTATCTTTTAGGACTAAATTTGACATTTAAATATTTTTCAGAGACTAAATTAACACATAACATCTTTTAAGGACTAAATTGAAACAATTTATTTCAATTTAGTCCTTGAAAAATGAAAACATCAATTTTAATCCTTAAAAAATGCAATTTATGTAAATTTAGTCCATCTGAATCACAATTAACATATCTTACACAAATTTTATCATAAACTAGATTAAGACAAATTGCAAGAGACTAAAACATATATATATGTGTATGTGTATGTGTATAATTGGAGGTGGGAATTATATTAATTATATTGCAGATAGGAGAAGCGAGTGAGATGGGAAGGGAAGTAGTAGCAGAAGTATGTGACATAGTAGCAGAAAGAGGAGCTCGTCTTGCAGCAGCAGGAATAGTGGGGATAATGAAGAAGCTTGGGAGAATAGAGAACAGAAGAAGTGTGGTGACAGTGGAGGGTGGTCTCTATGAACACTATCGCATCTTTCGTAATTACCTTCACAGTGGTGTTTGGGAAATGCTTGGCAATGATCTCTCTGACAATGTCATCATTCAAACTCCTCATGGTGGTGCTGGCACTGGTGCTTTGTTTCTTGCTGCTTCTCAGACACACCATTCTTCTTCTTCATATATATAATATAATTGCAAATTACTTCCACGCAATTTTTATATCAAACTTTATCATACATATTGTTGGATTTTTTTGCTACAGGTAATATGAAACTTTATTAAACACACCTGCACTATATATTTTGTGAATGGATCCTAAGAGAGATATAGAGATAGACCTCACTTCAAGAGGAATTCACATCTGTGTCATTTTCTCTCCTTTGGTGTATGTTCTATACTCTATAACATAGAATTCAATCTTCTAAATTTTACATCACAAACTATATTTATGATTCAGAGCACCTATATATTTCATTAATTAAAAAAAGAAGTATAACGTTATTGGGTTTAAAAGAAGGCCGTGAAATGAAATGAAAGGTAGCTACGGTGTAATTGTGGTTATTGAAGGTGGAAGTGGAAAATGGTAGGGAGAGAGAAGCAATTAATATTGTGGTGCATGGGTGCATTGGAATGTGAGTGAAGTGTAATCAATTAAGAGAGTTGGAAATAGGCGAAACAAATTAAGATAGGGATATAGAAGAAGCAAAACAAGATTGAAAAGTACTGGAGCTACTATCACTTAGAAGAGACAACAAATGAGGCATAATGTGGTAGCTTGTCATTTTGTCTATATATATAAATATATTTCGAGTGTGCAGATACATAGGATCGGCTAAAGGAATCCAACAACTTTGGTTCGTTCCAATATTGATCTTCGCATGCATCACACATATATATATATATGAGTGAGTATTTGGAATTATCAAGAGTTTAATATCATCCATTAGAAGTCGTTGAATTTGTTTTGAGATCTGTGCCATCTTATATTTTAAAAAGAAAATATATTTTAACATAAATAATAACTGATAGGTAATAAGTTTCAATTCTTAATAACTTTATAGCATTATCCTCTATATATATAGAGAGAGAGAGAGAGAGTCAGGTTTTTTGGAATCTTCATGCATTGCATGGTTGTATTGGTTACATTTGTTGCGTGGTTAAGCTTTTTGCACAAAATGGTGTTAAGCTAATAGCTAGAGCTCTGACATATATGTACCACGCGTGCCACTTGTTTCATATCTCACTGCATAGTCATCAAGATACTATATATATAAACCTGGGAAATTTCAAACAAGAAATTAAACCTGTTTAATTTACTTTGCCAAAAGAGTAGTTTTAGTTTAAATTATTGGAGGACATTGGTTAAAGATTTTTTTTTTAATTAATGAGAACATTTATAAAATTATTTTGATTCACAAAATAAATTCTCTTTCAATTAATGAGATAAAATATTAAAAATATTTCTTTTATTTATTATACCATTGAAAGTATTTCTTTCAAATTAATTTTTTTTTCAAATAATTAGTGCGTATCGTTGTTAAATGAAAGATAACTTTAGAGTAAAAATATACTTCATGTCAAAATTACACTCTCATTCGTTATATTTTAAAAATATATATTCTCATCATCCCTTAAAAAATTTAAAACCTAATTATAATTCCACTAATTTTGATTAAAATACAATTCTTCACGACATTCGTGATTTTTAAAGTACTTGTTATTTATTATAAACAAATATATTTTAAATTTATTATTTCATTTACTTATTGTGAATAAAAGTAATTAATTTATTTTATTTACAATTTAAAAACTAATTTTTATATTATTCAATACATATTTAAGTTGATAAATAATATACATATATACATAAAGATTTTTTGAAGTGTAATAATTTTTCAAAGTTAAAGGTCTCTTGAGGTCGATAAGTGTAATTTACTCATAATTTTATCAAATTGAATTTAATTTTAATATAATTGATGATTAAATATATATATATAATAACATTTTATTAAAATAATGTTATTATCCCAATCATATTTATAAAATATTTAAACGAGTTTATGAAATCATCAACAAATATGTATATAATAACAAAAAGAACTATTCTATAAATAATAATTGATATATTATTCCATAATTAATATTTAATTATGATGGATTCAAATTCATAAAATTTGTTACTTTTTTTTTAAAAAAATCTGAGGATCTCTATGCTAATTCTTTATCTTTTATCTATTACTATATAATAAAAGAAGAGGCAAGAAGCCTCACACTGACACATAAGCTATTTGAATGCTCTTCATTTTTGACATGGTGGCATCTAAGTGGATCCTACTAGATCCACTTAACAAATCATATTATCACTCTAATTAATAATTAAATATTTCAAAAATCCTTTAAAATTTACTTTTGGAATATTCTCTTTTTGAAATTCATATTAATTTGGATAATTAACTAGCAAGTCAACTTCTAAATTCATATCATATTCTAAATTTAAATTTCTGAATTCAACTAACATCACATATTATAAAATCCTTAAAATTTAAAATTAAAATACATTGATTTCAAATAAAATGCAATATTATTAACATGTAGCTCAAAAAATATAAAATTTAATAATTATCCACAAAAAGAAGAAAATAAAAAGAAATAGTTACGTTAAATTAATTTTAGTAAGTATCCACAAAAATAATATATTTTATGCATTATATTATAAATATATTTTAATAATATTTTGAATCCTTATCCATATACACTATATATATATATATATATATATATATTTTATGTTGAATTAATTTTTAAAATAATCAATAAAAATAATATATTTTATATATTACATTAATAAATAGATTTTAAAATATTGAATTGATTTATTGCATTTTAAAAATTACACACAACTAAATACGTTTCATAATATAATGCAAATAGCCAATGACAGATTTCTTTTCAAATGCATATTATAGATTAAAAATTTTCATCAAAATATCCTATTTCCAAAATATCAATACCAAATCTCTTTAAAAATGCTTTTAGAATATTCTATTTTTGAAATTATATTGTAAATCTCTAACTATATAACGTAAATCAATTAGTTAAAATTGATAGAATATTTTATCTTATTTCATCTCATTTTCATAATTTAAATTCAATCTCTATTTTTTTTTAAAACTCCCCAATCTACGTTTATTCTTTCTTCATAAAGTCCTTCAAAATGCTTCATCTTCCATATCTAATGCAAAGTAGCTACATGGGCAGATCGAATATCACTCCTTCCTCACCATTCAAACGCTAAAATTCAATAAAAATCAAAGGTTTTTCTATATTTCTACCAATGGACTCTTCTTCTTCTCTCTTTTTTTTTTCATTATATTATATCAATGGATATTTTCCTTCTTTGAGCGGTATGAAATATGACTATCCTTATCCTCTTACTTGAGGTACGTATGCTTTTCTTCCATTAATGATGGTTCATTTGAAGAGAATTTAAGGATTTCATAGAGCTTTCAAGCTAGCTTTGTTCATTTGATAAGCTAGATATTCTTTGCTTTTCTTTCAATTTCTTTCTTTCTTTCTTTTTTTGTAAATTCTTTCAATTTCTATTTACTTAAACCATGTTTCTCATCAAGTTTAATTAGAAATTCGTGGGTATCAGTGGAATGACATCAACAACAAACACTTAACAGAAGAGATTACATAAAAGCATCATCAACCATAACAATTCAGCAACAAGTCTAGGAGCTGTTATCATTTACAACAAGGATCATGTTTGGCATTATCATGTGAGTACATGTTTTTGTATAGATCATAAAAAGATTGATTTTGTTTTTGGTTTTTGTGTGAAATTAATAGGCATTTTAGAAATTGGATCCAGTGCAATTCGCTTCCGTGCAATTTCGGTGCAATTCTTTCAAAATATATATTTTTACTTTATTTTTTAAGCACTAATACAGACTTACTCTAACAATAACCCACTATAAATGGATTAGGGACGAAATTATTATCAATTTTGACAAATATTACCAATAAATAGCCTTGTGAGAGTATTTTTTAATATCAATAACAATTTAGTCCCTAATTCATTTAAGGTGATGATATTTTTCAATATTGATAAAAATTTGGTCTCTAATCTATTCATGGTGGATTATTGTTAGTATGAGTCCATATTAGTACTTCAAAAATGAAGTAAAAATGTGCATTTTAAAGGAATTGCACCGGAATTGCACGGAAGCGAATTGCACCGGATCCAATCTCGGCATTTTGGCTTCTTTTGTTTTTTGGGTGTTGATTTAGTGGATCTTCTGGGTGGGATCATTTATTGAAGCTGCACTTGCTGCATTGTACCACCAGATAGTAATAAGAGCTATTCCATTCAAATTCGCTTATCTACAAAAGAAAATAAATACACACAAAAATAAAACAAGATCCACTTACTAGATTTGAATTGATCTAACAATGGGAGACTACACTCTCACAAGAGAGGACTAAAAAACTCAGAATTAAATCTGGAAGAAAATCACCACCAAAATTGAGGGAATGAATATCTATTTTATTTATGAAACGTAACGACGGTAACAAAAGAAGAAGAAAAATAGGGAGGGGTTGCCAAATTTTTGGCAACCCCTCCGATTAGATCTGCAGAAAGAAACTGGTTGAAGAACGAACGTAGAGAGAAGAGAGAAAGCGGCTGAAAAAAAATTGATTTTAGAGTTGATTATCACTATGAGATTCTAAAAAAAATTTGAGATTCTAAAAATTTGAGATTTTTAAAAAATTAACAAAAAATATAATTAAGTTAATAATTATAATGACAAAAATTTCATTTTTGTCCCTCATCACTTGGATATTGGAGTGACTAAATTAATACTAAATGCAAACATGAGGGACTAATTGAGACTGAATCAACGTAAGGGACTAAATTGATGTCAATTGACAAAGATGGGTAACCAAATTGAGATAAAGCAAATATTAGGGACAAAATTGATACCAAATACAAATATGAAAACTAAATTAAGACTCACCAAATATTACCAAACTAAGAAAAATGCAAAATGTAAGGGATCAAAATGAGGTTTTTGTCTAATTATTATATTTTAAAATGTTAAATATCGGTAGTTAATGTTGGGGCAGCAACCTGAAAATAAAAATAAACACAAAAAATAGGGAAATATAAAATTGTTAGAGAAATTATAATACGCGTGGTACCGGATTGAGGCACGGGTATCTCGTTATCTTTAAGGTAATTCACGCCTCCCACGGGTTGATTTTGCTATATCACCCGGTGCAGGGGTACTCAGACGCGTTACCTCCAGGATACAACAGCCCAGTACTCGCCTGTATGTCTACAACCTCTGCACGTAGGAGGTAGACAGGACTCTGTCTCCCACACCTTTCTCTACCCAAATAACACACATCTTGTATATATATTTTATTTATCTTAGAACAAAAACTCCCAGCTCTTGTTCTCATGTATCCATGCCTCTCTTGTCTTCTCCCAACCCACATATATATATAGGTGGATTTTAGGATGCCATTTAATTATAAATTAAATGTGTTTTAATGCTACCATTAATTGATAAGCTTTGAACAAGTCAAATTATAACATATTATTATATTAATAATATTAATTAATTTAATTTTATTAATTTATAATAATATCCAACAGTTAAAATTTGAGATTCTAACAAATAATTATAATATATATTTTTAAAATTAAAAACTTCATATTAGGATGCAAAATTAGGTTAAAACTTTATAGTTTAGGTTAAAACAACCCTACAACTTAGTTTTTTCATATTTAAATACATTTTCTTTATAAAGAAATTAAATACTTTTTAAAAAAATTTGGATGCAAAATTAATTTTATCATAATATGGGTCGGGGGTATGAAAATTTTAAAAAAAAATTACAGGTATATGGATTATGCAAAATTAATTCATATTTTTTAAAAACAAAAAATAATGTGGATTTAAAAAATAAAAAAACTTACATCCATTTTTTTATATCCATTTTCTCAAGTTTGCTTATCAAAACATGACATGTGTCATTTGACCTATGTGAGCCTTTTTTTCTTAACTTTGTTAACCTGCTGTTAAAGAAAAAACTTACACATGTCATATTTTGATAGGCAAAATTGAGGAAATGGATGTAAGTTTTTTTCTTTTAAAAATTTTACTTCATGAGTTATATATAGGGATACGGGGTATGACATTTTTTTTTTTCAAATTATATAGGTTACGGGTATACTAATATATACTAAATAAATAAAAATTATAATATATGAGTACGGGTATAGATAGGTGTGCATGAGTATGACAATATATACTAAATAAATAAATTCTACTTAAATAAAATTTTTAAATTATCACATGTTGAGTGAACAATGTTGGCATCCTATAAAAACAATGAGATAGGATCCTCTAAAGTAATTCTCTACATTTCTTGGTAGAGTTATGAGAGAGATAGAGAGAAGAAAATTTGGGAGAGAAAAAAATCAAGAAAGAAAATATTTTCCTTATCTCTATCTCTCTCATAACTCCACCAAGAAATATAGAGAATTACTTTAGAGGATCCTATCTCAAAAACAATGATGGTGGACCAGCCATCAATAGTTCAATACTATTTCACAAAATGTTGATTATAAGAACTCCTTATACCGCGGAAGTCCCAACAAAAAAATCCAGCATATACCATGAATTGATTTTATCCATATATAAACAACTGAAAGATGTTTAAAAATCTTATAAAATTAGGGGTTCGTTTTTTTTCCTAAAAACAAAAAATTAGTGAAAAATCAACATCAAGAGTACTATATATAGTCACTAATTGACAATAGAAGAATGCCCCAAAAGCGTCTTATAACTGGAACAGTTGTACTCTATCATGCATAACAACATTGATCTGAGTCTGATCATCACTGTTCAGCAATAGCCATTTTAGAATTGGATCAACTAAGCTAATTTTAGTTGAAATGCACATTAACAAACGATCTTGACCGTTGATCTAGATCAATCATTTTTTAGTGTAGAGAAATATATCTAAACAGAAGTAAAATTAATTACCATTCATTGAAATATCATCTTAACCAAGTTTGGTTGGTCTAGTGATTAGTTCACTAAGTCGTTTCAGCAAGTGTTAGGGGTTCGAACCCCACCTTGTGTATGCTAGCCAATTGGCCAGCGGCAAACCCTTAAATGGAGCTCAGATCCGCAGAGGATTAGTTATTGGCCTGTCGGGCTGGGGATACCTTGAGAAATAAAAAAAAAACATCAAGTTGTGGAACGACATTCATCTTAAAGATTAAAATTAATAAAAAAAGAACTACAATCATTTATATCTATATTAATATGATTGTGAATCCTTGTAGTCTCCAAAATAGTCATTTAAATAATAATAAAAAATGTGATGAGAGAAGATAGTGAAATCAAGTGTCACACTCTAAAATCTAAACCACAGGAAGGCACATTAATTTTAAGCCAAACCACAAGGTGGTTAAGTGTCGAATTTTAAACCACAGGGGGCAAACTGAATTTAGGCCAAACCACAAGGAGGCAAACTGTAATTTACCAAAAAAAAAGAAATGGTAATTTATTTTTATTTTAAAATATAGATAATAATAGTTATTGGGCTAAGGTATTATTTTGGTCCTCAATGTTTGCATAACCACAAGGAGGCAAACTGTAATTTACCAAAAAAAAAGAAATGGTAATTTATTTTTATTTTAAAATATAGATAATAATAGTTATTAGGCTAAGGTATTATTTTGGTCCTCAATGTTTGCATGAAGTTTAATGTTGGTCCTCAAAGTTTTTTTTTGGTCGATTTTGGTTCTCGAGCGTAACACCGTTAACTTTTTGCCGTTAAATGATGACGTGACATGCTTATATGGCACACTCTCTCTTCTACATGTCATATTTTAATGACGTGGCATGACACATCACTGTCACGTCGCCCCAGATAATGATAATAATGATGCTGATGAAGGAGAGAAGATGATAATGCTGAAGACATGTCTTTGAGATTAAAGACAAATATATATAATAAATATATTAGAATGACATTATATAACAAAAGGTGATATATGGCTTAGTGGTTGCTGCAGAAATTACCATGCACCACGTCCCGACTTCGAATCCGTCCATACGCCATTTTTCAAAAATATAAGGTGGTTGTGATCGTCGGCCGGCGAAGGTCCGGCAAGGTGGTCGTCGTCGGCCGTCGGAGGTCCGGGCGGTGGTGGTTGCCGGCCGGCGGTTGGAGTTTCGATAATTGCTTTTAGTGGCGACCAAATGTCGCTGCTGAAGACATGTCATTGGGGGCGACTAAAAAGTCGCTGCTGAAGACATGTCTTTGGCGGCGACTTTTGTCGCTGCTGAAGACATGCCTTCGCCGGCGACAAATACGCGACTATTGGCGGCGACCTTGCAACGACTAAAATGTCACCGCCAATGATCATTGGCGGCGACTTTTTGGTCTTCGGTGGCGACAAAAGTCGCCACCGAAGACCTTTTTTTTATAGTGGTACTATAATTCCCGGACCTGGACTTAACGGGTATCAAAATCAATCCCCATCCCCGGACCCTACGGGTAGTTAAATCCCCATACCCGGACCCATACTCATAAAAATTTGAAATAAATTATTATTTTATTAATATAAAATTTATTTTTATCAATTTTTTTATCTATAATCACAAAAAATAAAAAAAAAAATTAAATCATAAATATAAATGTCCAATTAAATTAATTTTAAATCTATAAGATATTTAACATATTTTCTTAGAATTATATATAAATAAATAATTACTATTGCGGGTAGGGTACGGGTAGGATACCTCCTTACCCGAACCCAGACCCGTTGACTTTGTACCCAGACCCACATGATAAATTTTCAAGGTACCCATTGGGTATGAATATTTTGATCATTCTTACATGCAAAACATCTAATATATATCTATGAGTATCGATCAATCTGGTTAATAAATTTATTATGAGTTGGCTACCATGAAAGATTCTGATGAATAGTGTTAGGGAAAAGGGACAAGGATTAAAAAAGAAGAAGAAGAAAAATCTCCAATTCCTTAGGCAAAAATATGAAGTGAATGTGCGAAGAATGTGGTATGATTGGATAATATGTCTCTTTCATTCCCGTAAAAAGCATTACAAAAGTATCTTTCAAAATTTCGTTTTTATAGGACAAATAAACGTATGACACAGTGAGTGTCATATCCCATTTAGCTTTCTAAGAAAAAAAAAAATAAAGCCATAGTGTTACGTTATTATAAACATGGAATTGAAAAAAAAAAAAAGATTGACAGGCAAAACACTACACCAGTTATAATATTCCTGGCCCTAGGACATCCATCATTTTGCCAACTTTCCAATCTTCTTTTCTTTTTTTTCCCTGTCAAAAACAAATACAAAATATAAGGTCCACTTAATTAAAGATGTTACATGCATCCATCCATCTCTCTCTATCTATTCGGTTCATCCATCACTTTTATATATCCCATTATGTGTGCATGCCATATCTCCATTTGATTATTATATATAGGAATAATATGCAATTGTTGCTTTCCATGCCTAGACACACTTAGTGGAGGTTGATACTTGATAGAAAGATGTCTTTGCATGTGTGGGGAGATATACCCTTTTGCCAAAGTCAAAATCTTGAGTTACTACTCATAACAAAAAAATATTGTTGCATTTTATCCACCATTAATTATATGAATTATGATCCGTTTGGCTTTCTATGTCTCTTTTCTCAGAGGCTTTTAGCTTTAGATTCTCATCAACAATGTTTAACGCACAACGGGACAAACCACAGGGGGTCATATTTATTAGTACTTAATGGGCTTAGCTTGTGAATAGTAATAATTAATAATAGATTTAGATATCACTCTTTTGTAATTATCTCTTTCACCGCTTAATAATCTACTTTCTTCTAGACCCTCATGGACCCATATGTAGTCCTCTCATAGACCCTTTGGTTAATTATGTTTTTCCCATGATGCTTTAATTTCTCTCTTTTTTTTAAAAAAAGATATTAATACTTATCGTTTAACTCTAGCAAATTTATAGATATATGCGGTGGTAAAGGACAAAAACATCCATTTGTAAAACTCAACTAGTTTCTCTTTTTCGTCAATTCTATCTCGGTGGTAGTAGTTGTTATCTTCAATTGTTGTCGTTAATTCATTCATACTCTTGTGGGGATGATGAAGTACTATAGTTATCACCAAAAGTTTGCTAGCTATAGTACATATATACTTTATATTTTTTTTCATATATAAAGGACAACCATTAAAATTAATTTTCATATTTGTACCAATACTCATTTTGCTAAGAAAGCTATTGTTAGCTGGCAATTATTGTCTCTTAAAAAGATTTAATGGTTTTGATATGTAGTCATTGTACTTAAAGAAATTAAGTCCCTATTATTTGTTGCTGCTAGGTTTGTTATGGCAGATTTCCTTCACAATTTTATAAAGCATAATATTATAGTTAGCAAATCTATAATATCTCAAAACACGATTTTTTAGGAATCAGAAGAGAGAGAATATGATTTTCGGATTTTATGTTGTAATTTTGTTTGATGAATATGTGGATTTATAGACAAAATCTGAACTGACATGATCTATCATATATGACCTTTCAAATATGAACGTTGACATTTGAATGTTGTGCTCATTCAAATTAATTAATTAAATTAATAAAAATTAATTATCCGGGCTACCAATTTTAAGTCCAAGTGCCAAATCTTTGACTAATATAATAATATATTAGGATCACACCAAAATCTTGAATTTTTTTATCGAAGACGGTCCTTTTATTTATTTTGTTATAAATGATTCACTAATCATTTATATATATACTGCTTTCATCATTGATTTATCCAATGTGGGACTTAATCACTAACTATTTTAACATTGTCTGTTCTAGCTAGTAGTCCAATTTTTAATGATCTTTTAAGTTGTTTGGTTTTTCCTCCTTAACAGCTAGATTTTGAAATAGTTTTTCAAATTACTCGAGTTTCAAAAGGTATTAGAATACAATGGCCTAATCCAAAATCCAAAATGTTAAAAAAAAAAAGTCAGTGAAAATAATTTTTTTAAAAAAAAAGCATGTGGCCTCTGAGGTTCAAAAAAGTGCAAGTTTAAAGAAAAAAAAAAGAGATATTTGACTATTTGAGACCTCTGAGATTCAAAAGAATACAAGTTTATAATTGCAAGAAAAAAGTCACAATTATACCAGTTGAACTTGTGAGAAAAGTATTAGAGATGTAAAATCCCACGATAAAATAAAATGTTGAATGTAGCTGCTTAAATATCTTGTTAATTTTTGTAGAACAAGAGTTTGAATAATTGGGAGATGGAAGGTAAAAAAGAAGAGGGACCATAAGTATTCATATATGAAGCTTTATGGAGTATGGAGAGAATTAGAGGGACAGAGTGAACACTTTTGAGGCTCCAAAGGAAAAAAGGAGACAAAAGGGTGCAGCATCCGAGACATTATTAAAAATACACACACACACACACACAAAATAACGTGTTTTGTGGGATGAAACTTGAATTAAAGATTAAAGAGGGCTTCGGGCTCATCAATTTTGTTCAAATTAACTTTGAAACACAACCCCAAATTAAAGTCTTTCTTGTTTTAAGTGTAATCTTACATATAAAACCACTTACAGCTAGCTACCGAATCTCATCCCACCCACTCCAACTACACTCCCAATAAAAACCACATCTATATATATATATATATATATTCGTATTAATTAGCTCTCTAAAATTTATTATTAATGAGTCTCAAATTAATAATGATCCCTAAAATTCCCTCCCCAACCCCAAAATTCTTTCTTTTTGAATCATAATACGATCACGTGCAGTGTGGTGAAGCATTAGCGTTAACCAAGAATTGCAGCTCATAGTGATGATAGATTCTTCATCTCATCGATCTTCTCATGTCATCATTCACATGGTCAAAAATGGCAGAGATAATAAGGGATATGGTCCTCATCCTTAGTCATACATCAAAAGGGGTAATTAATATATAGGCACCCCTAATTAACTCTGTTTAACATCAACTTTAATTTACTGTCTTTCTTAATCATAAGTATATGTTGAAGTGGACAGAATCAGTCATTTATTATTTCCATCTGAAATTATATGGATGGATATATAATGGTATATATAGTTGAATTAAAGGTTGGGTTAGTGAGATTTTAATTACACAGTGCACATATTAGGCACACGAGACCCAACCACAAACAACACATACTAACCAAAAAGGTTAAAAAGGGTTCAATCTCCTTACTATTTAGACCGCTTATTAAGGTCATATCCATCATCCACAAACACTACACACACGCGGTTCCTAAATCATTGGCTTTTTCAACTTTTCCTTTTGTTTCTTAATTTTAAAGCATGGGAATATTGGAACGAACGAGTTAATAGGGATGTGTATTGGTTTTATTTCTTTAATTTTTTTTTGCTTTAGTTTTTAGATTAATTATCATTTAATTTGTTCATAAATTTTTTTTTACAAAATACAAAAAAAATTTATGATTTTTGTACAAAAATCCACTAGCATGCATGCAGGTCACAAGAGAAAATTTATCAACTAATTCTTAATGAATGACAATGCATTTTAATTGAAATTTAACAATAAAACAACATTTCATTTAATTTTCACATAATTAATTAGTTAAAAACGCATTATAAATATCAAAATAAGTTTTATGACAAAAATATAAATTAATAATTAGTTGTTATAAAAAAATTAATTAATTAATTAAACATTTATTGTAATTCATACATATTTTGAACAAAAATAAGACTCTTCATAACTCAAACAAATAACTAGTTACAAAATATTCTAAAAAAATTAATTAGTTACAAAATAAAATCCCAATTCAAACATCATTCCCTTTCCCTCAATATTTTGGAAAAGAAACAAAAATACACATGGCATGCATTAAGTGAATAAATAAATATTGAGTCCAAAAGTATATTAACAAGAACTTTAATTTCACTTCACAGCTGTAATCTATAAATTATGAAGCGAGAATAAAAAACAATTCCCTCCTGAATTTCCTTTCTTTCCTCATTTCCCTTTTTTTTTCTTTTTGAGTATATAGACAATTTTGTCCCTGAAAAATTCGGAATTTGACAATTTGGTCCCTAAAAGATCATAAGTGTACAATTTGGTCCCTGAAAGATTGCACTGTTACACAAATTGGTCATTCTGTCATCTTCAGTTAGATTCTCTTAACGGACTTGCTGACGTGGCACGTTAATTGCACATGGGGGCATTAGTTGCTCCGTAAGACATGCTTACATGGTACAAGCTAAAATCCACCTCCAAATCAGCACAAAACGCAGCATTTTGAAGCTTCAGTTTACATACTTACACTAAGTTTGAGGTGTATTTTAGCTTGTGCTGAAAAACGCAGCACAAGCTAAAATCTACCTCCAATTTAGTGTAAGTATGCAAAGTAAAGCTTGAAAACGTTGCGTTTTGTGCTGAGTTGGAGGTGGATTTTAGTTTGTGCCATGTAAGTATCTCATACTGAGCAACTAAAGGTCTTCGTCTACAATTAACGTGCCACGTCAGCAAGTACGTTAAGAGAATCTAACTGAAGATGACAGAAGGACCAATTTGTGTAAAGGTGCAATCTTTCAGAGACCAAATTGTACACTTATGATCTTTCAAGGACCAAATTGTCAAATTCCGAATCTTTCAGAGACCAAATTGTCTATATACTCCTTTTTTTTTTCTACTTCTACCATTAATTAGCTGGACTGACTATTGACTACAGTACACTACACAGACCTCCCTGTGAAATTACCATTACGCACCCTCGTCCTGGTCCTGCGTTTCAGCGAAAACGACATTAGCAATTATAATATATACATTGAAGCCCCCTAGTCCTAGAGATTAGGCCAGGGTTGCCTATAAATAATCCTAATTAATTAATTATATATAAAATACCTAACCCCAATTGCATGAATTCCTGAATCCTTGGCGAAGAGAAGGATGAATGGCTCTTGGCTAACACATTTGATTATTAATTGCTAATATTTATATATATGTATATATATATATATACTGGTCTGAATTATTTAAATTGATGAACTAATTAATATTTTAGGTGATTTATTATTATGATTATGTATGTGTGGTAGTGTTATGTGGTCATTTTGTGTTTTGAAATTGGGGGGACCATGATCAAGAATTGTGCATCCCGGAGACTGATTCGTGATACTGACAATTGGTAACAGAGGGGAGTGTGAGTGTGGGTACAACAAATCGGTGTTTGGTATCCGATGAGTATTTTAGTAAGAAGCGGAAGTGGAAATGAAAGTAAAAGTAAGTGATAAAAAATATGTTTGATATGCAAGGAAATGAAAGTGGAATGTAAAAGTAATATTGTTTGGTATGGTGGGAATAAGATAGAAAAATAGAAGAAAAAAGTATGAAATACTTTTTTTGCCCTTACTTTTTCAAAAATCACAAATCTTTTTAAGACATTTTGGTTTTTAAATATCACCTCACCTCACCACAACTTCCCACCCTCTTGAGATTGAATTAAACTCAACTAATATGATGAAACTAAATTCACTGTGAAACATCTCTCACTTAGTACCAAACAAAAATAAAAAAGTGAACAAACTCAACTTCTCATCTCTTCTTTCATACCAAACGAGGTTTCTTATCGACTCTTTGTTTTACACCCAGTACAGACGAGTTTGGATCTGGTGCAATTTGCTTCCGTGCAATTCCTTTAAAATACACATTTTTACTTCATTTTTTAAGTACTAATATGGACTCATACTGCAATAATCCACCATG
Source organism: Senna tora (assembly GCA_014851425.1). NCBI lineage: Eukaryota > Viridiplantae > Streptophyta > Magnoliopsida > Fabales > Fabaceae > Senna > Senna tora. The sequence continues at coordinate 16,723,972 of CM026270.1, read as the reverse complement.
AATAGATTAGAGACCAAATTATTATCAATATTGGCAAATATCATTACCTTAAATGAATTAGGGACCAAATTGTTATTGATATTGAAAAATAGTCTCACAAGGCTATTTAGTAATGATATTTGTCAAAATTGATAATAATTTTGTCCCTAATCCATTTATAGTGGATTATTGTTAGAGTAAGTCCGTATTAGTGCTTAAAAAATAAAGTAAAAATATATATTTTAAAAGAATTACACCGAAATTACACGAAAGCGAATTGCATTGAATCCAATTTCAGTACAAACTCCTATGGGAACTTAATTAGCTTTCTCATCAAATTTCAAATAATCATATTTGTTAATTGTTAGGAAATACATGTAGAAAGATCATTTTATTCTGTTTTTTTTCCTACTATATATATATATATATATATATATATATATATATATAATATAATGTATATGATCTGATGGCTTCACTAACAATGAGTGAGTAGGTGGGTGACTGATTGCGAGTGTGCTAAGTGCTGACATGGCCGTACAAAGGCGTAAAATTTAGTGCATGCAAAGGGTATAAATGTCATTTAATTGATCCTCAGTATATAATATTATTAATATAGTATTGTTGTGTTGTGTTGTGTTGCTGAAGATGATGAAAGGTTGAATAGTGGAGTGGAATGGAGAATGGGCCACACATTGTAATAATGGAAGTAGTCAGGGGTGAAACTCAAAACTGAAAAAGACACACAACTTGCGCTTAATCAAACAAAACCAAATTATATACATATATGAGAATTGAGATAGGATTAGAATAAAAAAAATATATGTTTTTGTTATAAAGTTATTTAAATTATATATTTCATTTGCATTTATTTTTTTTAATTGATTATTTAAAAGGTTTCAAATAATTTTTATTACATGTGTTATTTAAATTAAAAAATTTTATAATAAAAATACTAAGAAGTAAGTTAATTTAGGGTATATTTTTTTTTGGTGAAAAAGATGAGGGAATGAAAATATCATGTCAATGTGATGTGATATGATGTAAACAGAATAAAAGTGAATAAAATGACCATTTTACCCTTACATTAAAAGTGAGAATGGAATAAAAATGGATAAAAAAGTAAAGGCAAAAACATAATTTCATCACATTAAAAAAAGTGAGGTTTGTTTGTTAAGAAGAAAAGAAGAGGAAGATGACTTCTCCCTCTCCTTTTTCATGATCATTTCTTTAAAAAGAACATACCCTTATGGCTTGTTTGGTATAGTTTGAGGAGGGAATGTGAGTGAGAAAGTGAATGTGTTGTATGTTTGGTATGGAGAGGGAAGGTAAGAGGGAAGGTTGAGAGAAGATGTGCTTCCCTCTCAATTTAGAGGGAAGGTGAGGTTGAGGGAAGGAAGTAGACTTGAAAATACTATTTTGCCCTTCTCTTCCTATGTGAGGGCATAATCTTAAAGGGTAAAATAGTCTTTATACTTTTTAACTTCCACTTCCCTATCTCATTCCTATCATACCAAACAATTTTATTCTTATTTCCATTTTACTTTCCTTATATACCAAACACACATAAATCTTTCACTTCCAATTCCACTTTCACATCCACTTTCACTTTCCACTAAATACTTACCGAATACCAAAGGCACTTTAGTCTTTATTATTCGGCGAAGGAAATGAAAACACCACGTCGTCTCCTGTGGTGTCCCTCATGTCAGTCAACAATGTTTGACCACCTTTATCCAACCCAACCTTATTATTACTGTTTCATTATTACCTCTTATTTATCCTTTTTCTCATTACTATTTTTATATATAATACTTCCCATTTCTTTTTTACTTTTTAGTCTCTCAAATGAAATTGTTTTTTATTGTATTAAGTTTAAATTTAAAAAATTTAATTAAAATACATTAGTATTTTGTAACCTTTTTTCTAATTAATATTTGCTTAGGAAAATTTTTAATTGACTAATTAATTAGATACTTGGTTAATCAAAATTATCATTTTTTTTAAATCTAAAATTGTTAAATACTTTCTTTATCAGTATCATAAAGACATTCTATGAACTAGACTTAAATATAATTTTTTTTATTTCATTATTTTTGTATTTTTAAATTAAAATATATAAAAATTATAATAATAATCATCGATATTTCATTTGTGTTATAAAAAAATTGATAATATATATGTATATATATAAACATAAGAGAATAGAAGGTTTAGGTTTTGGCAATCATGCATCTCTAATTTTCATATATATATTTGATTAAAATGAAAATAAATAAAGAAAAGGGGGAAAAATGAAATGAGAATGCCTGAAAAAGAATGGTCACACCGAGTGAATGGTAATGTGATGGGCCCCTTGGTCCACTTGTTGCCGTAACATCACATCGATGGGTCCCGCTTCGTTCCAAAGAGAATACGACACCGCATGATTTGCTATAAAGCAAAATAAGCTGTTTACTTACACCACTTCCTCCTTTTCACTCACTTCTCAATTTTAATTTTTCAAGAGAGAACAGAAAAATAAATACAAAAATTCAATTTTTTGGAAAGACAGAGTATTTTGTATTTTTTAATAAAATAAGAATGAGAGAACAGAAAAATAAATAAAAAACTCAACTTTTTAAAAGATTGAGCTCATCATAAAAAAAATCATCCAAAGAATCACAATAGTAGTATAGTTAGAAATGGAAGGCTTTGCATCGTTTTTAAATAATCACTTTAAGCGCCACTCCAAAACTAAAACTATATACATGCATTAATTCTATCATTTTTCCAATAATACGTTAATTTCACTTGTGAAGTTGTGACAATAAATAAAAGTTTAGTATTACAGTAATATTAAATTTTGGTATATTTATTCCATCACGTAGTGTCATTTGTTAATATTAATAAAAATTTATATTAATAAAGACTCACATTGAATGAATTAAGAACCAACTTATTAGAATGATGTATTAAAATTTAGTACTACTGTAATACTGAATATATTTTTCACAGATGACTAGGTCCCAATTTCAATTTCAAATTTATCTGTGGGAAAGATTCCATAGATTCCTTCTTATCTCTTCAAATGTGTATTGCTTGTGAGATTTGGATTTGTTAAAATACATATTCGATAAAGTACATAAAGTGCACAATTTCAGTTGTTGGATTGAGTATGAATTCTTTAAAGTACTTCGCAAGCTAGAGTATGAGAGAGATAGAAATAAACCCATACACTTGATTGTTTGTGTGTGAGGTTTCTCTCTCTATTTATTCCTATTTCTCTCATACTTTACCGTGTAAAAAAACTTTAAAAGATTCATTTTTCATTAAATAAAAATGTTATAATATAAACACGAATCTCAATTTTCATTTAACAATCTATACAATTTATAAACTTGCATTTCACTATATTCAAAATTGATTGCTTGTGTTAGTTGTTGTGTTTGATATAATTTATTTCCTCATATTCCAATTCTCATCTCACAAACTTTTTTGTTGGTAGAAACTTATATAAAGTGATGGCTTGCTATATATATATATATATATATGTATGTATATCACAGTCCCTCGTATACTTAGGAGCTTAAAATTAATTACTTTTGATCATTGTTAACACTTAAGTCTTAACATGAATGCAAAAGCAAATGCTATAATAACGTGTAATCATCATTGTCGCTTTTTTTTTTTAAAGTCAATACAAACGGCCGTATATTTTTTTGTAAACAATTTGATATAATTAGCAATCAATAACATGTCACCAATAAAATAAAGTAAGGAACTAAAGAACAATGACAATTATTGCAAATAAACCAAAAAAAAATTACAATATTTAGATGTTTTTTTAGAACAATATTTAGGTGTTTTTTGTACTATATCTCACAATAATTTTTATTATTGTCATTTTTATTCTAATATTCTTAACCTAGTATACTAGAAATATATACTGACACTACAGAAGACCATGTGAATTAAATAAAATGCTAATTTAGAATATATGTAAGTCAAATTCAAATGTAAACTACGCTTTTTTTTAAAAAAAATCAAAGACACAGATAAAATCAATAAAACATAATCTTTGTTTAAAGTTAAAATGATTGATGTATTATATGGGAATGAAATAAATTTAAGTTCTTACTTTTGATTTTATTTAACTTATAAAACACAAATAAAATATTATGTCAAATACTTTTATTAATAGAATTATCAATATTGAAGTAAAAGACAACGATAAGCTCTTTTAAAACTTCAAGGACTATATTGAATTAAAACACATTTTAAGGAAATAAAAGTGAATTTTTGCAAGAAAAAGGAAAGTGTATAGCTATCAAGGCATAGCAAATAAAGCAAGAGTGTGGTCCAAATTAAAATAATGCAAGATGTGGTTTTATTGCATGTGCAAATATGTTAAATATCAACTTATGTCCAAAATATTATAATAAAAATTACTCTCCAAATTTTAAGTTCAGATATCTTTTCACTTAATTTAAACTCATGGGCACTTGACAGTTATATAATGTTGTTGCTGCATTCAGTTCCCACATAACACATAAGAGAAGTCATAATTGTGACTAAATTTTGAATCAAAGCCTAAAATATTAATGGTATTAAAATAAGACACTTCTTTTTCACAATTAATAAATTATTTGTGAAATGATAAATTTTTTAAAGAAAAGACTTGTCAAGAAAAAAACTTATGTGTCAATGTATTTTGAAGATTAATCAACATTTACATAACTCTATCATGTTGGATAGGGGTGAACAAATTTGCGGATTGATTTAGTTTGGACGATTTTGATAATTGAATTAATCTAATTTGATTACTAAAAAAGTCATTCAATCCAATCCGCTCTTTGGACATCAACTATTCGGTTTGGTTCGATTTTTTGACAAAATTAAAAATATTTTATTATTTTTTCTCTTCAATTTAAACCTTAAAAAAATTAAAATAGCTATTTCAAACCATGAAAATCAACAAGTTAAAGTTATTAATACAATATTTCAACATTACAAACTTAAAATTACAATCCGACATAATAAAACCATAAAAATCAACAACATAAAATATTTTAAATATTTTTAAAAAATTATAATCGGTTGGTTTGATTCGGTTCGGATTGAATCTCATTCATCAATCGAACCGAACTAAATCGGTTGTCAAGAAAATAAACCAATCCATCCGATTATATTGTCGATTTTGATCGATTTTGGTCGATTTGTTTTGGATCAGTTAATTCGATTTGGATTGGTTTTGTACACCGGGTCAATGGTGAATTGGTGATGACATATATAGGTGAGAGATAGTTACCTAATAACCTAAGTAGGTTTATTGATGAGTGTAGTTAGGACGATGTATGTGAGGAGTCATAAAGGAGGAGAGCTGGGGTGACTAAGTAACCTTACATAAGGTGACATTCAAAATAAAATGTGTATGTACGTGAATGAAAGTGTACTTAGGGTCTAAAAAAAAACATATTTATAAGGGCCCTTTCGTAACTCTTTCTCTAACGTGTTTATTTTAAAATAACTAATTTTTTATTGTTAAATTTTAATGAAATAAATATTAAAATGTAATTATCTAATTAATTTGATAAAATTTAGTTAAATAAATTATTAATTTTAATTAATGATATTTTAATATTTATTACTTTTATTAATTATATATCTATTAATTTTTTTAATAAAAAATTAATTATAGATATTTAGTATCATCATATTTATCTTTGTTAATTAACTAATGTTGGATGAAGGATAATTAACTAACTTGTGAAACATAGAAAGAAAAATCTAACGTTAGATGAAAGATAAAATACTAAATATAAAATTTTAGTGAAAGTAATTTTATTTTAAAATATTTAAATTCTAACTTATATTTCAAACGGAAAGCAAAAAATAGCTTCAACTTAAAATAAAAAAAAATATTTATTATATAATTAAAAAATATCTTTTTCAACTTTCAATCACAATTTTAAAAATAAAACCCTTTTTAAAAAAACAAATACTTTTTTTTTTTAAAAAAATAAACACTTTACAAATTAATTGACAAATATTTTGTTTATTTGTTGGGGCCGGGTGGTGTAGCGGAGAATATTTTACGATAAGATGAGAGAGTAAGAGGAAGGAAGCCTTAACGCCTCACTGCTTCATCGTCTTTTACTCAAATTATCTTCACTCTTACACGTCACTCCCACACTCTTCACGTTCCTCTCCTCCTCCTCCTCTTTCCGCCTTCTTCAAGCAAAACCCCCACAATGAGGCTTCTCCTCTTGCTCCTCCTTCTCCTTCTCCTTCTTCACCATTCCCACTCTGCTTCCATGTCCGAGTATCGCGCCCTCCTTTCCCTCAAATCGGCCATTTCCGTTTCCGACGACCCTCCCTCTCCTCTTTCCTCCTGGAATGCCTCCACTAGCCACTGTACCTGGTACGGCGTCACCTGCGACTCCCACCGCCACGTTATTGCTCTTAACCTCACCGACCTTAACCTCTCCGGCACACTCTCAAACGACATCGCTCACCTGCCGTTTCTCTCGAATCTCTCCGTCGCTGTTAATCAGTTCTCTGGACCCATCCCGCCCGGGATTTCTTTCGTCTCTGGACTCCGATTTCTCAACCTCTCTAACAATGTCTTCAATGGCACTTTCCCTGCCGAGCTTTCCCAGCTCAAGAATCTTCAGGTTCTCGACCTTTATAACAACAATATGACCGGAGACCTCCCGCTTGTCGTCACCCAGATGCCGAATCTCCGGCATTTGCATCTCGGAGGGAACTTCTTCGCCGGTCAGATCCCGCCGGAGTACGGACGGTGGGAACGTTTGGAATACTTGGCTGTTTCCGGTAATGAGCTAACCGGAAAAATACCGCCGGAGATCGGAAACCTTACAAACCTCCGGGAGCTTTACATCGGATATTACAACGCGTACGAGGATGGTATACCGCCTGAGATTGGGAACTTGTCGGAATTAGTACGGTTGGACGCAGCGAACTGTGGATTAACCGGAAAGATACCGCCGGAGATCGGGAAGCTTCAGAAACTCGATACTCTGTTCCTTCAAGTGAATGCGCTTTCAGGGCCTCTGACGCGTGAGCTTGGGGACTTGAAGAGCTTGAAATCCATGGATTTGTCGAACAATATGCTTGAGGGTGAAATTCCGGAGAGTTTCTCTGAGCTCAAGAACTTGACGCTATTGAACCTGTTCAGAAATAAGCTTCACGGAGCGATTCCCGAGTTCATCGGAGAACTTCCTTCCTTGGAGGTTTTACAGCTGTGGGAGAATAACTTCACCGAAAGCATACCTCAGGGTTTGGGGCAGAATGGGAGGCTCGTGCTCGTTGATCTCTCGTCGAACAAATTGACTGGTACTCTGCCTCCTGATATGTGCAATGGGAATCATCTTCAGACTTTAATAACTCTCGGGAATTTCCTATTTGGTCCTATTCCTGAGTCGCTCGGGAGATGCGAGTCATTAACTCGAATCCGTATGGGTGAGAATTTTCTGAATGGGTCAATTCCAAAGGGCCTCTTTGGGCTTCCTAAACTCACACAGGTTGAACTTCAGGACAATTATCTCTCAGGCCAATTTCCTGTAGCAGATTCTATTTCTGTTAATCTTGGCCAGATCAGTCTCTCTCATAACCAGCTTTCTGGGTCGTTACCGCCGGCGATAGGTAACTTTTCCGGCATGCAAAAACTCCTCCTTGATGGAAACAGGTTCTCGGGTCAAATACCCCATGAGATTGGGAGGTTACAGCAGCTTTCAAAGATAGATTTTAGTCATAACAAGTTCTCTGGCCCTATAGCTCCAGAAATAAGTCAGTGTAAACTGTTAACATTCGTTGATCTTAGCCGAAACGAGCTTTCGGGTGAGATTCCGAAGGAAATCACCAGTATGAGGATACTGAATTACTTGAATCTCTCCAGAAATCATTTTGTTGGTAGCATTCCTTCATCAATATCAAGTATGCAAAGCTTAACTTCTGTTGATTTTTCATATAACAATCTCTCTGGTTTGGTTCCTGGCACTGGTCAATTTAGTTACTTCAACTACACATCCTTCCTGGGAAACTCTGAACTCTGTGGTCCTTATTTGGGTCCCTGCAAGGATGGAGTTGCCAATGGTGCTCACTCACCTCACGTCAAAGGTCCACTTTCAGCTTCTTTGAAGCTTCTGCTGGTAATTGGGTTGCTTTTATGTTCAATTGTTTTTGCTGTAGCAGCAATAGTTAAAGCAAGGTCATTGAAGAAGGCGAATGAAGCTCGATCGTGGAAATTAACAGCATTCCAGCGCTTGGACTTCACTGCGGATGATGTTTTGGATTGTTTGAAGGAAGACAATATAATAGGCAAAGGAGGTGCAGGCATTGTGTACAAGGGTTCAATGCCTAATGGGGATCAGGTTGCTGTGAAAAGGCTACCAGCTATGAGCAGAGGATCTTCCCATGATCATGGATTCAATGCAGAGATTCAGACACTGGGGAGAATCCGACACAGACACATTGTTAGGTTGTTGGGTTTCTGTTCAAACCATGAAACTAACCTTTTGGTCTATGAATACATGCCCAATGGAAGTTTAGGTGAAGTTCTTCATGGTAAGAAAGGGGGCCATTTGCATTGGGACACAAGGTATAAAATTGCTGTGGAGGCAGCAAAAGGGCTTTGCTATCTACACCATGATTGTTCCCCTCTTATTGTCCATCGAGATGTGAAATCAAACAATATCCTTCTTGACTCCAATTTCGAAGCTCATGTTGCTGATTTTGGGCTTGCCAAGTTTCTGCAAGATTCTGGAACATCTGAATGCATGTCTGCCATTGCTGGTTCATACGGATACATAGCTCCAGGTAAAACTTCAATTCAACATCATTGATGAAATATTTGTTTAACTTATGTTATTCATTTCCTATGATCTCCAACATAGAGATATTCACTACTAAAAACTGAACCAGTTGTTTACAAGTGAAGTTATCGGCTTATCAATTGTATGATTGAAGTTTAATGTTTGACTGCAGAATATGCATACACACTGAAAGTGGATGAGAAAAGTGATGTGTACAGCTTTGGAGTGGTTCTTTTAGAGCTTATAACGGGGAGGAAACCAGTTGGGGAGTTTGGTGATGGTGTGGACATAGTTCAATGGGTAAGGAAAATGACAGATTCAAACAAGGAAGGAGTTCTAAAAGTGCTTGATCCTAGACTCCCATCAGTTCCTCTTCATGAGGTGATGCATGTGTTCTATGTAGCCATGCTCTGTGTTGAAGAACAAGCAGTGGAGAGGCCAACTATGCGTGAAGTTGTTCAAATCCTAACCGAGCTTCCAAAGCCACCTACTTCAAAACAGGCAGGAGGAGACTCCACCACAATCACAGAGTCCTCTCTCTCATCATCATCAAACGCTCTTGATTCTCCCAAAAACACAGCTTCCAAAGAACTCCAAGATCATCAGCATCCTCCTCAATCACCACCACCAGATCTTCTTAGCATTTGAAACTAGTGTTTCATGAGTTTCCTTGGGTTGTGATGCTTTTCTTCAGTTTTTCTTCTCCTTTCCTCAGGGTGGGTTTTTTTTTTTTTTTTAATATCTTTCTTTTTCTCTAACTTCCAAGGTGTTAAATGTTTGGATTTGATTTCTGTACAGTAGGGTTTGGAGGGGGTCTTTTCCTTATTAATAGTCATTGTCTTCATCATGTCATGTAGTAGTACTGTACCCTGCAATGGAGAGCACAGTAAACATCTAGGGAAGGTCTGTTCTTAAAGGGTATCAATGAGAGAGGGAGGATGAAAGCGATACACAATGACAAATTCACACAGATGGGGGGGGGGGGGGGGGCACGAAATTTTTTGTTCAGAAGTTTATATAATGTTAATGAATCCGTTGGGGTAGGCATAGCATAGACAAGAACTAGAAACGTCTTAAAAACTTAAAATATTACTTCATTCCAGCCTGTATGTGTCTGTGGACCACGGTGATTACATGTATGTATGGTCGAGAGATACCCTTCTAATCTTCCCATAAAATTCTGGGTTTGTTGAGATTTAAGTGATTAGTGACGTTGTACTCTTAGGTTTGTTGAAATTGAAACTATGGTGGTAGATATAGTAGAATTATTCAATCCTTGTCATGGAGGCCTAACTATCTACCTCACTATAAAGGGTCAAGAAAAGTGGTTAAGGTTAGAAGGGAGTGACGCTGGTATAATACAATGTGTTCATTATATTGGGTTGGTGATAAATAACTATTAGAAAAAAGATGCCAAGTGAAATTCAGGTTTTTGGGTCCAACATTACCCTCTGCCTCTCTTCAAAATATGGTATTGGCAGGATGGTTTCTTTTAAAAAAGGGTATTTATTATCTCTTAACTTTACTTCTTGTTGGTTTATGGTAAATAAATTAACAGTGTTGGTTGTGAAATTATTGATTCATTTTTTAAAGTTAAGGACATAACTCAATCCTGAGAATGAGATGAATTAAAGGACTAAAAATATTATTTTGCCTTCTCTTAATTAAATATGATTGGACAAAAGGGAATAACAAGGAAACGAGATCTTAGTTTTATTTAGTATGTAAAGCAGAGGAATTGTCAAAGTGTGATAGTTAAGTGATAGGTTTTAGTAGTGGATTTTTTTCCCTCTCCCATTTTAAGGCATTGTCTCAATTAAATTGGACTTGACTTGAGTCGCGTACTTGATTATAGTGAGAGAGTCTTCCAACAAAAATAATTGCATTCACAAAATTTTAAATTTAAAACTTTACTTAATAATATCAAATTGTTTATTACTTAAACTAATTCCTTATTAATTTTTAGTAGAGGATTTGAAAAGCCGGAACACTTTGACGTATTATTATTGCTCTATGATTGATTCATTTGATTGACTGAAAACTTAACTAAGAACTCGTTCTGACTGGACTAGACACACCATGTATAACAGACAAAACTTCATAATATTATTGTAATTTTTTTTGGTGATAAGGAGGGACAAGAGAATTCCAACATGTTAGAAAACAAGAACTAGACTAGAAGAAGCTCCTAGATTTGTCTTTTAAATATTGAAATTCAAAATCACGTAATGTGTGCCTATAGTTATAAAACCAAACAAAAATATAAAGAAGCAAGATCAACGGCTGAAGTTGACAGAGAGAGACATGATTGGGTCCCAAAATGACAAACAACTTTACCAAAAATCTGTGAAAAAGGTGAGACTAAAGAGGACGTGGAGGGACTTGCACGTTTCATCCTAACCTATTCTTTCTAGTTCCCATTTTATTTTATAAAGAATTGAAAAAAAAAAAGAAAGAAATAAAGTGTGACATTAATACATTATCTCAATTCTCATAGATTTATGTGATTTCTAAAATTAGATGAATGCATGATAATCAAAATTTTTACTAAATTTAGTCCTTAATATAATACAAGTTCGACCACTCACTCACTCACACCCTGCTGTCTTTTCTCACTATTTTCTGTATCACTTTTGGGATTTATAGCCTGAATGACGGATCAATGGGTTTGGTTCAGAAAACAGGAGAAAATTGCAAAATTTGTTTGTCTTGTAATTCTTGTCTCATACACAAACACATTTGCTGTTTTTTGTGTGACACACAAGTGGAAATGAACAATGTTTGGATGGGATGGTATGGAAGTGGTCACGAGACACAACATAATGCAAGGAATCTAAAATACAAAGAATTACTATTTGGGATTGAAAAATGAAGAGAGACAGACAGAAAGAAAGGGGAGAGAGTGAGGGATTAATGTTAGGTATGGGAAATAAAAGCAAAGTGGTAAAGAGGAGAAGATATCAAGTACACAAGTCCAGATTGTGGTTGGGCTGATTGTTTGATTATTCACGTGCTTTGGTATCCCACACCAAGAAGATAGGCCATTTTTAATCTCATTACTCTCCCTATCCTCTCCTTTGACTTCATTTATTGTTCCTTATTTATTACACACAGTGCAGTCACCATAACATTCTCACCATTACTCTGCTTTCTAATTTTGACTTGAAATCTGTCAAAATTTAACTAAAAAAATAATTTGTGAAAATTTTAATATATGCCTTACAATTATTAGATGGACTTTACATAAAGACAAAGGCGTAATTCTGATTTGATTGCCTTCAGTCCCACACTCCCTCTCATTTATTGTACTCTATGTTTGGAAAGTTGATTGATATTTAAGAAAAAAAATCGAATTTACATACAGAAGGGTAGGTCTATAATGTAACTTGTTGCATGCATGCAATGCAATTTCGGTCAATGGAATTGTGACATGTGGATAGGATGACTTGAGATGTAATGCAATTTTTCACATGTTACAATCCTATCAATTGAAATTGTATTGCATGCATGCAACAAATTGTATTATAGAACTTTTTAATTTCCATATATATATATATATATATATACACACATTTCTGTGGCGGAAAAGTGACAAAATAGATTAGATGGAGTAATAAGTATTTAATTTTTTTAAGTAAAATCTCAAATTTGAGATGAAGTTTTGTATATTGAAAAACTGCTATTTAAAAGTTCTATAGTTTGAACTAAATTATTCAAAGTTCATTGAATTTCTGAATACTAATTATTTAAAAAAAAAAGTGAAAAAGAGGGATGATGGATAATGGCAAATATATAGGGCATTGTGGAGTCAGAACGTAGAAAAACAGAAAGGCTCGTATTTAAATTAAATTAATTTAAAAAAAAGAAAGAAAAATATGACAATTCTAAAGAAAAAGTGAAAAACTGAGGAACCATATTGATGGAGATCCACGACCAGGAGTGCAACCATCTGTTCTGTATTCAACATGTAGTGCGCAAACAATTGTATTGAGTCCAACAGGATACCGGAAAAAAAAGACCTTATAAAATTTTGTATTTTTCAACTTCAACAATTAACTTTTGAATTATAATTCTTTCGAGAACTTGTACAAAATACCTATTTCTATATTCCATAATCAATCTTTTGTTTTTTGGACAGTCTATAACCATAATCTGCATGCACATAATATTCGGCTCGGCCCAACTCTGAACTATAGTTTGACCTTATATCTCAAGGCCCATAATAATATACTGTGCTAATTGTGCTGTCGGTTGAATCCGTATTCTAGGCCCAACTTGATGTCTTCTCAAATTTCAACTTACATGCATAATGATGAAATGTTAACTATATTAATAAAAAAAAAAATTCTACTCTCCCCTCTTTATTTTTTTAAAAATACTATCTTTTACTAAATTGTTAATATACTAATATAGTCATACCGTGCTGAAAAAGTCCAAATAAGAGTTCAAGTCCAACTCAGGAGATGGATGAGATGAAGAATAAGGTGAAGTAATTGTATATATGAGATCGAGGTAGAGAGGTACATAGGTTATTATATATTAAGCTGAAAGTAATGGAATTGGTAGAGACAGGAATCTTATAGATTAGGTGAATGAAATTGAGGTGTTGTGTTTATATTTGTCGTCCAAGGCACAACACCACAACACCCATTCACATTTTGTCTACCTTCCTCATTTTGAGTATAAAGTATCTTTAAATTTAAAGGTCAACAAAAAAATTAGTCACCGTGCTCAACGAAAAATATTCAGATTTCCACCTTAAAAAAATGGAGTCAGTGCTATGTTTACTTGTATATTGGGTGTTGCTCCTGTGTGATTAGCCACACGTGCAATTTCCATCTAAATTATTATAACATCCATAGAATTTTGAAAGGGTGAGTCTATGATGCAACTTGTTGCATGCATGCAATTTAATTTCGGCTGTCACAATCCTATCGACCGAAATTACATTGCATGCATAGACCAACCCATTTTAAAAAACATGGATGATTATATTCCTTCATTGTATGTGTTTCACTGTTTGGTGGTGGTGATAAACATGGCCATGTCTCACACCGCCTGCCTTCGTTTACCAAGTAAACTTTGGCAAACTCTGATCTGTCCTCTTATGTGTAACCAATAATCATGATTTGGATAACATGTCAAAACAAATAAACTTTTAACTATTTCTGATAACAAATTAAAGACTACTCTTCTTGTGGCTACTACACTTATTTTGCTACTATTAATATTTGTGAAGAAAGTAACTCTTATTATTGAATTTAAAAAAGAAAGAAAGGAAAAACAGAGTTGGAGAGGGTTTTTGTGAGAAAAGAAAGACCGGCCAAAAACTGCATTGGTAGTGTAAGTTAAAAAAATAGATGGAATAAATAAGAAAGGAAGGGTGAAAGTGTGAAAGAGACAGAGAAATAAAGAGGTTTGTTTGTGGAGATTGGTATAAAATAAGACCAAAGCGTAAGTCGAAAAAGGCTTTTTCACCGGCCGAGAATACCCATTATATTGCTTCCCCCTTCCTTCCCCCTTCCACTTGCGACAAAATGTCTCTCCCCTCACTCCATTTTTAATACTTTTGTGCTATCCAATAATTGCTACCTATTACTCTTTTTTTTTTAAAATTTATTGTCTAATCTAGTGATTAATTTTTTTCTGACTTGTAAGGTATGTTTGAAAACTAGAATGAGGGAAGGGAAGGGAACGAGAAATTAATCTCGTCTGTCTTTCATCTTTATTTTGTTTGGATATTCTTCTTAAAATTACACAGAATAAAGAAAATGGAAGATTAAACTTTTCAAACAACAAGAAGGATTATATTTATCTCTCGTTCTCTTCCTTAATCCTTGATTCAAAAATTTAAAATTATTTCACACTCAAAATAAAAAATTGAATAACTTAGGGCATGTTCATTAGATGGAAATGCCCATTTCATGGAATGCAAAAAGTAGTAGAGCCCACTGAGTCCCACTTACTTTTTTATTTTTTCATTTCCATTAACTTAAAAAAAAGAAAAAAAAATACAAAATATCTATTATACCCCTTTGATTTGACATGATTTGACACAATTATAATATTCTTTTCTTTTTTATTATTTTAATTAATGGGTAAAATGGTCATTTTAATACATTCTCATTTTATTTTCATTACCAAACTTTTACTATTAAACACATCAAATGCATTTCATTTCTATTTCTATTTCTACCTAACGAACATGTTCTTAATATTTGACTACATCATAGATGCATGTATGGTTTATTTTATTTTTAGGAAACAAATTTAAAAATAAAACAATTTTATAAATGAAGAATTAATAATAATGTTGTAGTTGGTCATGGCCCATGGGGCCCCGCTCTTTATAATACCCTCTTATCTCTCCTTCTCTATCTCTCATTCCATACTTCATTCTCTCTCTCTCTCTCAGACTCTTGGTTGAGTCTGAGAGTGAGAGAGAAAGAGAAATTAGAGGGTAGGGTTGGAATTGGAATAGTAATAGGCTGGATCTACGCCTTACCAGAACAAGTATATATGGGCTCCAGATTGGAAGAGAATTGAATTCCCTCATGAACACAAATGCAATGACCAACATACCCCTTCCTTCCTTCCTTCTTTCCTTCTTCTAATCTCTAAAAAGTAGAGCTCATCCTCTCATGTCTCTGCAATTTGGAATTGGAAGGCCAACCACTCGATCCAAAATGAAACCTAACTTGCTTCCCCCTCATCATCATCATCAAAACGACACCTTACTTACCTACCAAACGCAGGCAGACAGGATGGAGCCAGGCACTCGTGTATCGTACAATTCCTAGTTTAACTTCACACACTTCTTCTTCTTCTTCCCTTCTCATTCATGTAATGTTTATCAATATCATCATCATAACTTCCTCATCTTAATTGCTTTTTTTCCCCTTGGATTATTATTTTGCAAAATTCACATATATTATTAGCACACTTTGCTGATTTTTGGATGTTCCTTACTACTTCACTTCCAAACACAAAATTAATACATTATGTTATGCTTTATTTCTCTTTAAGCTTTCATTGAATTATATCTATATATATATATATGGTTGATGTGATGAATGATGATGGATGATTATGAAATTAAAGTGGGGCATATGTGGGATATATATCAGATTTAATCTCAGTTCACGTGCATCTTAAGCAAACATTTCTAAGTATTATATTAAATAATATAATCGGAGCCATATGATCAAGTTGTCAAGACTGATATGAGTTTTACTTTTACATTCTAATTATACACTTATTTTGCCAACATATACACAATGCCATACATAAGCATATAAATTAAAATTTTGAAATCATACGGTTTCATTAATGATTTGCTTCATTAAATTAAAAAAAGCACATGCTTATTAGTTTTTAGTATAATATATATATATACTCCATGAATTAAGTAAATGTGGGGAATTAATTTATGTGCAATATAATGTTCTCTTCTCGTGTTGGAAGTTTCTGTGTATTTGCTCTTCCACGCTGTTCAAAATGGTATACATTTATATATATGAATCATAACGTGCTTGAATTAAGTTCATACAAAATGAATTCGTCTGGAATGATGCTGAAATTAGCATTGTTTAATTACTTTGATAAAATGTTAGGCAGATGCAAAATTTATTTTCCTCTCTACATCATTGCATTTGCAAATGATGATTATATAAATTTGCTTTCATATATACGGTCAAAAAGTGCGGCAATATTCTCAATTACATTACTTAAACTTTTGGATTTTCGAGATCATATATGATGTAAAATTAATTAAGACAACCATGTGTACGTACTATATATTTTTATCATATTCTTTTTATTTAAACTAAGCCACAAATTTATCTCAGTAAAAACAATAGGATATATATTGTGGTTTATGTAGCATAGGAAATCAACATTGGGCTATATATATATATATTAATGGATGCAGCTCATTAATTATATATTATTTTCTTCCTTTTAATTTGAATATATGATTAATCTAACATGTACCCTTAAAATACATGTTAGTGTTAAGGTTTTTGATCTTGATTAGTTAATAGAATTTTTAAGTCTTGAAAATTATTTTTTAGTTGAGATTTCACATATTTCAAGTCATTGAATACTTTAATTCATCAATAAAAAAAAATCTTAATTAACATATATCATAAGAGCATATATTGAATAAATCCTTAAATATATGATATTCTAGTTTCATTCGACCAAAACTAAATATAATTAATAGCTAGGTATGGACAAGCAACATAATTAAGAAACTACTGAGAGGGTTTAATTTGACAACTTTTTTTTTTCTGTTTTCAAAAATGTTTTTAAAACAAATTTTGGAATTTGTTTTGAAAATATTTTTTTAGAAATTGTTTTTATTTAAAAAATACTGTCTAAATGAATTATGATTTTGTTTTTGTTTTAATATTCATTCGAATCTGGGTTATCTGTTATGTTATGACCAAAAGATTATCATTTCATTTTCATAACCATTTACCTTTTCAATAACAATCAGACATGAAGCCAAGCCTAAAAAAGTTGAAGTACTTTAGTAAGAAAAGGATGCTGAAAAATGAAAATGAGACAAGATAAGGATTAAATTTAATTCACATTCGTTAAAATTTCAGGACATTTAAAATAAAGATACTTAATTAATTGCAGTACTCGAGCTAAAAAGCTTTGGGCAAAGATATATAAATGGTACCAACGAGAGTTTGGCCTAGTGGAAGGGACTGGTTTCTTACAACGTGATGAATTTAGGTTTGAATTTTTGCTGGGAGAAGTGTCCACATTTAGTGTCCGACAGTGCTTCAAATAGGATTGTCTCCAATACGAAGATACCCGTGAAAAATCAATATATATATATATATATATATATATATATATATATATATATAAATGGTTAGTTGAAAATTGAAATGATAGGTACTCTATTCCCTTAAGTAAGGTCTCAGGTTCGAATTTTGTGTATAAAAAAACTTTTGCGGGGAGAGTTCAACCCTTATTATGGAATCTTAGTTATAGCTCGAATAGTGTTGTTTTCAATAGGAAGATAATGTGAGAAATAAATAAAAATGATATATAATATAATATTGCTCAATATAAATATATAATATCATTACAAAAGACATTTTACAATGATGAGTATATATGCATTTCTGAAAACAGACATTCGATGCCAACCATGGGAATTCAAATAAGTATGGGAAAATGGATGATTCCACATAGAAACATCACACACGGTCGGAAGTATATATATATATTGCTGGTTTTCTGGCACCAAACCAAAGTTGATTAATTAGCTAATTTAGAAAAAAGTTGAAACACTAGAAAACATCCAAAATTTGGACTGATTATCTGACCAAAGAGTCCAATCTTATGACTAATTGACAATAATGTTTGTGTGTTCCCAATCTTGGTTAATCAAGTCAAAAAAGTGCAAAATTTTCATAAACACAGGATTAGTGTGCCTTTGTCGCTTCGTAATGGAATTACATAGATGCGGTAAGGGCTAATTAATGTGATTGCCTCTAGCTTTTGACCAAATGATGATATTAAAAAGAAAAATGGGGGAGAGTTAGCTCAACTAATTTGGCATTAATTTCTTGTTTTGTACATGTAAGGAATTATCTTATTGTGTATCCAAAGATTTTTAATAAAAAGTAAAGAAATAATGTTTATAGTAATAGTAATGGTTGGAAGTGAGGCCTAGAATAGTCCATAATGGCATGATAAGGAGGCAAGAAAGATAGAATTCTCAATTTCTGGTTCAATGACCAAATGATGCTACCCAGATGATGACCCACCACCAATACTGTTCATAGACTCTCTTTAGAAGAAAGAAAGAAAGAAAGAGAGAAAGAAAGGACATGGCTACCTTATCAATTTGTGGGAGGAAATTTTACCCTATTTTTCCAAATATTGACTTGTCTTCTTGTCCAAGCAAGCATCCTCTGTGTGTTTGCTGTTGTGGTACTGAAAACTTCTTCACGCCCTTGCTCATGGAGTCAACACCAGCATTTATTGTATATTTCATTATTTCGTTTCTTTGTTTTATTGCCAATGGCCCAAGAGGGTCCACCGTCAACATTTGCACAACTTATATGTGTGTGTGCGCGCGTTGGGTTAATAGATTCCACGGCTTCATCACGATGCCCAATGTATTGTTATATTATATGTATGTGTTAGGTTGATTTGAATGCTTGAAATTAACGTGATAAAATATAGTGTTGAATCCAGCGAGTGGAATAAACAAAAAAAAGAAATAGGGGCGAGGAAATTAAAAATTTATCATGTTTTCTCAATTTAATTGTTAAAAGATGAAATGTCTCAATTTAATAATTGAAAAAAAAAATTAAATTTCAATTAATTTGATCCTTTTGGCTACTCAGATGTGGAAAGTTAATAGATTTTTTTGATTTCTCAAAAATATTCTATTATTAGAAATAATTATGTTTGAAGTATGGTTGTCTACTAAATATGAATAATTTCTCAACGAGAATTCAAATTCAAGTTCATAACGATATGATCCCTCCTACCTACACAACCTCCATTAGCATATGAAAAGTTAATAGATAATATCATTTACAGATACATGATAAATTATACTTATTTAATAATAAAATAAAATGCAAAATATCATATATATATATATATATATATATATATATATATATATATATAAAAGGCTAAAGTTCTATTTTGGTCCTCAATATTTGCATGAAGTTTAATGTTGCCCCTCAATGTTTCAAAAGTTTAATGTTGGTCCTCAAATTTTTTTTTTGTCGATTTTGGTCCTCGAGTGTGACACTGTTAACTTTTTGCCGTTAAATGACGACGTGACATGCTCATGTGGCACACCCTCTCTCTTACGTGTCATATTTTAATGACCTGGCATGACACATCACTGTCATATCACCCTAAATTGCCACATCATCATCATCTTCTCTCCTTCATCATCATCATTATCATCATCATATTTTAATGACGTGGCAATGATGTGTCATGTCAGCTTATTAAAATATGACACGTAGGAGAGGGGGTGTGCCACATAAGTATGCCACATAAGTATGCCACGTCATCATTTAACGGCAAAAAGTTAACAGTGTTACATTCGAGGACCAAAATCGACAAAAAAAAAACTTTGAGGACCAACATTAAACTTTTGAAACATTGAGGACCAACATTAAACTTCATGCAAACATTGAGGACCAAAATAGTACTTTAGCCTATATAAAATAAACATTGTCAAAATACACAAATTATATTTTATATGTGCAAATTACATATTTTTGATATATTTGATTTTATAAATTATATAACATCAAAATATACATTTAATATTTCTTTGCTGATTCAACAAATTATTTAATAGTGATTAATATGTATTAATATTATTGTAAATTATCTTTCTGCGAATTTTATTGATTATATTAGCTCATTAGGTCGCTTAAGCAAGTGTTGGGGGTTCGAATCCCACCTTGTGTATGCAGCAACCAATTGGCCAGCAACAAACCCTTAAATGGAGCTCAGATTTGCGGATGATTAGTCCTTGGCCTGTCGGACTGGGAGATACCTTGGGAAACCAAAAAAAAATATTTCGTTTTTTAAAATTAATTTAAGAGAATATGTATTTTTGAATGAGGAAATTATGTATTGATTACTCTTAAATTATTGTTAGTTCGCAGACACCCTCGGGAAACATGGTAAAGGAGACAGCTTGTGTCCCATACCCAATGCCTGATTCTTCACGTAGACGCTGAGCCAAAGCACCTGCTGCTTCATCCCAACACGAACCACTCCTTTTTTTATTACTATCTTTGCATATACCTTTTATTCATCATCATAATCAAATCTTCCCTAAATTGCTTACTTATATCTTAAATGTTTTTTTTTTTACAAACCACTATGTCATTATCATATCCTATTTTACTTATAGCAATGGATGAGTTTTCCCAAGTCCTAACCAGTAGCCATCATGCCATTCACACTAAAATAATAGTAGTTTCTAGTTATACATCATTTTTAAGTCATTTGCTAATTTTGGTTCTTTATGTTTTATTTAAATTTTAAATTGATCATTTATGTTTTTCAAAAATTTTATATTTGTCCTTTAGGTTTTATTAAAATTCTATATTGGTTTTTTATATTTCATTAAAGTTTTATATTGGTCCTTTGTGTTTTATTAAGTTATATATTGGTCTTTTATATTTTATTAAAATTTTATATTAGTCATTTATATTTCATTAGAGTTTTATTTTTGACTTAAACGACGTCGTTTGGGTATTTTTTGTGTGTCTAAGGCCACGCCAATTATCTAATACATGTAGGAGAGATTATGTGTCCACCTCGGCACGCCACGTCAGGAGTTAACTTAAGAAATTGACGGGCTTGGACGGAATGACCAATTTAGAACTTCTGAGAAAGATAAATGACTAATTTAAAACTTTTAAAACATAAAGTACTAATTTAAAACTTGAGTAAAAAAAAATTAAAATGAACATTTCACCTTATTTTTATTGAGTTACCCCATAATTAATTGTTTGTATGTGAAGGAATATATGCGGCCTTATAAAGGTTATATTTTCCCCCCTATATTGCTTATATTCTTTTGATATCTTACTATTGGATGTTAATTCAAAATTCAAACTAATCCAAAGTATCATAACTAATCCCATAGTGGTGCCCAATAGTTATATTCTTGTGCACAGAAACTGATCCATTCCCAAGAACAATCCCCAATCCCCAATCCCCATTATGGAAACAAGCTAAACATCTCCTGGCCTCTTGCATCGCATTCGCATCTTTCTGCTTTTGAAAAAACACAAACCCGTTACGCTTTGCCACTTCTCACAAACAAATCACTATTTCACGTTTCTCTTGTTCCTCCCTCTCTGCAACTTTAACTAATATATGTCTGTCTATACCCAGTTGGCCACTCTAAAACGTTTATCTCCCATCAATTACTAACAAAACAAATCACTCCAAAAGCCCCTTTTTTTTTTTCGTTTTAACTTTTAAGCGCTTTTCTTCTGCCTCGAACTTCTCACCATCTCCATGCATGAAATGAAATGAAATGAAACAACCCTCTCCCTCTCCCTCTCTGAGTTTTCCTAGTTTCTAATTCCGAAATTCTGAGAAGATGAAGCTTCTCCTTATTATCAACCATTTGTCAGTTTTACTACTGTGCTTCAGTCATTTCTCGCAGGAGGTGTCTCTCCTCGGTGATTCCCAAATTCTTCTACGGGTAAAGAATACCCAACTCCTAGATAACAATGGGAGTCTCGAGAATTGGGTTCCCAACACAGATCATAATCCCTGTAATTGGACTGGCATTACCTGTGAAGTGGGAAATCGCTCAGTTGTTTCTATTGACCTCTCCGGGACTGGCATTTACGGTGGATTTCCCTTCGGTTTTTGTCGTATTCCGTCCCTGCGAAGTCTTTCTCTGGCGCAAAATTATCTCGGTGGTGCTATCTCTCCCGAATCGCTCCTCCCCTGCTCTCACCTTCGTCTATTGAATCTCTCCGATAACTGCTTCGTCGGCGAGTTGCCGGAATTCTTGTCCGACTTCTCTGAACTGAGACAACTCGATTTCTCGCGCAACAACTTCTCCGGTGATATTCCGGCGAGTTTTGCTCGGTTTCCACATCTGAGTGCCCTCGTGTTATCCTCAAACTTGCTCAACGGAACGATTCCTCCGTTCTTAGGGAATCTCAGTGAGTTAACTCGTTTGGAGCTCGCGTATAATCCTTTCAGGGCAGGACCTTTGCCTTCGCAACTAGGAAATTTATCGAAGCTCCAAGTTATGTTCCTAACGCAAGTAAATGTGGTAGGGAGTATACCGGATTCGATAGGGAAGCTGGTCTCGCTCAAGAACTTGGATTTGTCTGCTAATTCCTTGTCAGGTAAAATTCCAGATAGCATTTCGGGTTTGAGCAATGTAGAGCAAATTCTTCTATTTCTAAACAATCTATCTGGTGAAATTCCTCGAGGTTTAGGAAATCTTAGTAGTTTGACTAGCTTAGACCTCTCTCAGAACAGTCTCACTGGAAAATTTCCGGATTCAGTGGCTGCATTGCATCTTCAGTCTCTCGCATTGAACGATAATTTCCTCGAAGGGGAAATCCCTGCAATTCTAGCTTCAAATCCGAATTTACAGAGTCTGAATCTCTTTAATAACAGCTTTACTGGGAAATTGCCAGAGGATCTCGGGCGAAACTCTGATTTGGAGGAACTTGATGTTTCTACGAATGACTTTAACGGCGAATTGCCTAAGTACCTCTGTGAAAGGAACAAGTTGAACCGTCTCATCACATTCACGAATCGCTTCACGGGAAGTTTACCAGAGCAGTACGGTGACTGTCATTCGCTCTATTATGTCAGAATCAAGAACAACGAGCTTTCAGGCGATGTGCCCTCAAAATTCTGGAAACTTCCTGGCCTTCAATTTCTTGAAATGGATAACAATAGGTTTGAAGGTTCAGTCTCCATCTCTGGCTCTCATGGACTAACCGATCTTATTATATCAGGTAACAGGTTTTCTGGACAATTCTCCACGGAAATTTGTGAACTCCATAGTCTTACGAACATTGACATGAGCCGAAACCGGTTTACCGGTGAAGTTCCGTCGTGTATAACCGGATTGAAAAAGTTACAAAAGCTGAGATTGCAGGAGAACATGTTCACCGGCAAGATTCCCAGTAAAGTGAATTCCTGGACTGATTTGACCCTGTTCAACTTGTCGTATAACAGATTCTCGGGTACGATTCCGCCACAACTTGGTAATTTGCCAGACTTGACTTATCTTGATCTCGCCGTGAATTCCCTGACGGGGAAAATTCCGCCGGAGTTGGCGAAACTCAAGCTCAGCGTCTTCAACGTGTCAGGGAACAAACTCTCCGGGAAGGTACCTTCTGGTTTCAACAACGACGTCTATTTGTCAGGTCTCGCCGGTAATCCCGATCTCTGTAGTTCATCCATGAAACCTCTCCCTCCTTGTACGAAATCAAATCCGTTTTCTTCGATTGCTATAATTATTCTCTCCACCTGCGTTATTCTCCTTCTGGGCTCTCTGCTCTGGTTCCTAAAGCGGAGTTCGATCTTCACAAGTGCCAAATCCCATCCCTCCTGGACGACAACCACATTCCAAAGGGTGAGCTTCAAGGAAGAAGACGTAGTCCCATTGTTAACCACCGAGAATCTCATCGGCACAGGAAGCTCTGGCCGCGTCTACAAAGTGAAGCTCAAAACAGGGGAGACAGTCGCCGTCAAGAAACTCTGGGATGAAGCCACAGAAAAACCAGACGCAGAATCGGTGTTCAAGTCAGAGATAGAGACACTGGGTCGAATCCGCCATGTTAATATAGTGAAACTGCTATATAGTTGCAGCGCCGACGATTTCCGTATACTGGTGTACGAGTACATGGAGAATCACAGCTTAGGTGACGCCTTGCACGGCGAAAAGTGCGGTGAGTTAATGGATTGGTCTAGACGTTTCACCATAGCAGTGGGTGCAGCTCAAGGGTTGGCTTATTTACATCACGATTGTGTGCCTCCCATCATTCACAGGGACGTGAAGAGTAATAACATATTGCTGGACCAAGAGTTCAGACCTCGTGTTGCAGATTTTGGGTTGGCTAAGACCTTGAAGCGTGATGTGAACCAGGGTGGTGCTATGTCCAGAGTCGCTGGTTCCTATGGTTACATTGCTCCAGGTTAGTCTCTACTCTAGTACCTATCCATTCCTTTTGATTTTGCTTTTTCTTGGTTGTAAATTTTGATTGGGTGTGATGTATATATATATATATATATATGCAGAGTATGCTTACACACTGAAAGTGACTGAGAAGAGTGATGTGTATAGCTTTGGTGTGGTGCTGATGGAATTGATCACAGGGAAGAGGCCGAATGATGTGTGTTTTGGTGAGAATAGGGATATAGTGAAGTGGATAACTGAGACTGCTTTATTCTCTCCTCAAGAAGCTCATAGAAGTGCAGTTTTGGCTCGGATTGTAGACACTAGAATGAATCCGTCCACATGTGATTATGATGAGATTGATAAGGTTTTGAATGTGGCTCTGCTTTGCACCTCTGCGTTTCCCATTAATAGACCCTCTATGAGAAGGGTGGTGGATTTGCTCAAGGAACACAAGCCTCTTCATCTACCTAATTCATGATGGTGCACAAGCTTCTTTTTTGTTTTTGTTTTGTTTTACTTTGTGGCTCTTTAGTCTGATCAAAGCAAAAGTAATTAGTGACTGTAGGAGGCATGCCTTGTTGATGCATAGTTGGTTCTGTTTATGTCAATTAATATTTATTGCTACTAATTTATTAAGTGATGATAAGAAGAGGTTAACAAATTGTAATTTGTAAATGGGCGTTATAACTTATAACTTAAGTTGTAACGTTTATTCATGACAGCTACTAGAAAACTTTAACGGCAGGTGAAAGAGGGGGAGTTTCTGATCTGGTTTCATTTCACCATCTCAAAGAGAAAAAAAAAAATTGAAAGGTTAAAGGAGACTTGTACGATTGCTTTAGCCACTTTTTTTTTTCCTATGAAAATGCTTGGCTTACAAGTAAAGATTTGATTCCTGCAGAGAAAGCTGCTGTTATATGATTCTGTTTGTAAAATATGGAGAATTCCGCCAAATGCCATATAATTACTGATCAAAATTAAGAATATTGATAAAATAAAATAATAACAAATATATTGTTTTTTCTGTGATCTTCATTCTTGAATTCTTCATTATGCATTTAGATGGAGAAACCATGTATGTTTCATCTACCAGAAAAGGATTTTACGCCACTGTGTTTGTAAATTAGGATGTTGGAAAGATACATGCATACTGCATAATTGAGCTTACCAATGAACTAAAATCTAAGAACTATCTTACTTTTTAGGAGGATGTGAAATTTTACATTTTTAAATAATGGAACATATTCCTTTTGAGGTAGATCTAAAATATCAAAAGCTATTTATTAACTCCTGAGAGCACCACAATCGCGTGGCTTTTGGCTTCACCGTCACGTTGGATTAAAAAGTCCCACCCCAATTGCACCACAGCACCACCAACTCTAGCTTATCATCATTTTCCAAAAAATGTGTAAAGAAAATAAAAGAAAAATTATTTCAAACAATAAAAAGAAGGAATTTTACGGTTCCTACTGGAATCTTCTAGTGGATGAACTAAATGAATTTAACCCTTACTGCAGTTGAAATTAAATATCCATGAGAATGCAGTCAGTTTAATTTTTAAAAGAATTTATCTATTTGTTTTAATTGGTTAATAAAATATTTAATGCTTTAAAATTTGTATAAAACTAATTAAGAAAATTATTTTTTATGTTTAAAATTATATTGATCAATCAGATAAAATTTTAACATGTGTTCTTAAATAAATAATTTTTTAATAAAAAAATTTAGCTAAATTCACACGTCAAGCAGAAAATATCCAGTGGTTAATCGTTTTCTGTTTTTCTTTATTAAAAACAGTTTTTCCAAATATTTATATGTTAGTTATTAATGAAAATATTTTGTAACCTCTTGTTTTAAATCATTAGAGTTTATATGCAAATATGTTATGTGAAAAGAGACTAAACACAAAATTAATTGAGTAATGAACTCCTAATAAAGATCATATGTGGTTCATAAAAAAGAAATCAATAAAGATCATAGGTGAATGGTATATTCTATTATATGTTGATCTCTCCTTATATTACACTATCATGTTATTATCTTACATTAGAATATAAAAGTCCTATTTTTAACATAATATTCCTATTTTTATTTAAAATACAAATATGACTTAAAACAGTATTATACATTTTTATTTAAAATTAAAAATAGGACTTTTAAACATATAGTTTTTTTTAACATTATAGGCTTTTATTTGTATACATTTAAAAATTAAAAACTACTTTTGTTAACTTATTGTCATGGATCGTGATTTCCCTCCTCTTTTTTGGGTACTAAGCCCAAAGAGCCCAAATCGAAAAACACAAAGCTGGTCAAAATAAAACAAAGCCTAATTGGAGTCCAAAATTTCCGTCCGTTCCGATCTCCCTCCCTCCCTCCCTCGCCATTATAAAAAATGAGCGACACACAGAATCACTCATCACCACCTGAGAAGCGTCTTGATAAACGCAGTTCTCTGAAACGCATTCTGTGTTCTGTGCTCTTTTTCTTCCACTTTCCATCCTTCTTCGAAAATGAGAGAGTGCATTTCCATTCACATCGGTCAAGCCGGCATTCAGGTCGGAAATGCTTGCTGGGAACTTTATTGCCTTGAGCATGGCATTCAGGTAATTCAATCGTTCTTTGTGTAGATCTAATGATTGCATGCGCCTTTCGATCTATTTGCCAATATTTCTCATAATGCATTTCTGCGAGATTCAAATCGCCACCTCGCCACCTGTTCCATTGATTCTTTATATATGCCTATGTTTGTATGCCATTACAGGAATTTTGACGATTACTGCCAAATGTATCTCCGAAATTTAAAATAACGAATTTATGTTATTTTTTTAAAAAAATTTTATTATCATCATCATCTATTTTGCAAATCAATATGTATGGTGTTTTTCATGCGACGGAGTTTCAGATCCCTGACGTTAGAGTTGCGTCGATTTTCAGTTGTATGTGACTTTGAGTTACGTTTGGCGATATTAGAGATTACGGTTGATGAAATGTAGTTTCTATAATTAATTTTTCATAACTTGATAATACGTGAAGAAAAATTAGTTCCTCTGTCTAATTGCAATAATTATATAAGATTTTTCATTTAAAACCTGGTAAGTGTTTTTCTATTTAACACATGTTAATTCTCTGGAATCTGGATCGAAAACTTTTAAAAAAAAAAAAATTGTGTGTTTATGCATTGTGAGACATTTGCAAAAGTTGATAATTGCTCTTATGCACTTGTTTCAACTTTTAACTTCATTGCCATTTTTGAATTCCATGATAGATCTATTCTGACATCAAGTATCTAGTCACTTTCCTGATTATATCACCTTTCATTCGATCTTAGGCTGATGGCATGATGCCAAGTGATAAGACCGTTGGTGGAGGTGATGATGCTTTCAACACCTTCTTCAGTGAAACTGGAGCTGGAAAGCATGTACCCCGTGCAGTTTTTGTAGATCTTGAGCCCACTGTCATTGATGAAGTAAGGACTGGAACATACCGCCAATTGTTCCATCCTGAACAGCTCATTAGTGGCAAGGAGGATGCAGCAAACAACTTTGCTCGTGGCCACTATACTAGTAACTAATCTTCCCCTTTCACGACTTTCCTCCCATTTTTCACTCTGATATGATATATATTAAGAA
The DNA here is from genome assembly GCA_014851425.1 of Senna tora. Classification (NCBI taxonomy): domain Eukaryota; kingdom Viridiplantae; phylum Streptophyta; class Magnoliopsida; order Fabales; family Fabaceae; genus Senna; species Senna tora. Next base: position 16,695,860 of record CM026270.1, on the reverse strand, counting down.
TCAACTTCTTACATTACAATGGTTTTTTGATTCAGTTGGGAAAGAGATAGTTGATCTCTGCTTGGATCGCATCAGAAAACTTGCAGACAACTGCACTGGTCTCCAAGGTTTTCTGGTTTTCAATGCTGTGGGTGGAGGCACTGGTTCAGGTCTTGGTTCCCTTCTGCTGGAGCGTCTTTCGGTGGACTATGGCAAGAAGTCCAAGCTAGGTTTCACTGTCTATCCTTCACCACAAGTTTCAACCTCTGTTGTTGAGCCCTACAACAGTGTCCTCTCCACTCATTCCCTTCTGGAGCATACTGATGTTGCTGTGCTGCTTGACAATGAAGCTATATATGACATCTGCAGACGTGCCCTTGACATTGACCGACCAACCTACACCAACCTGAATCGCTTAGTTTCTCAAGTATGCTACTAATAATTTTTAAGCCTATTTTGCTCTATCTCATCAAATGAAACCATGCCTCAAATTATCTAATGTTGTTTGTTCAGGTGATATCGTCGCTGACTGCCTCCTTGAGATTTGATGGTGCTTTGAATGTGGATGTTACTGAATTTCAGACTAACCTGGTACCCTATCCCAGGATTCACTTCATGCTTTCATCATATGCTCCTGTCATTTCGGCAGAGAAGGCATACCATGAACAGCTATCAGTTGCTGAAATCACAAATACTGCATTTGAGCCATCATCTATGATGGCCAAGTGTGATCCACGCCATGGCAAATACATGGCTTGCTGTCTGATGTACAGAGGCGATGTGGTGCCTAAGGACGTCAACGCAGCTGTAGCAACAATTAAGACAAAGCGCACCATCCAATTTGTTGACTGGTGCCCCACTGGATTCAAGTGCGGTATCAATTATCAGCCCCCAACTGTTGTTCCAGGGGGTGATCTTGCTAAGGTCCAGAGGGCTGTGTGCATGATCTCCAACTCAACTAGCGTTGCTGAGGTTTTCTCACGCATTGACCACAAATTTGACCTTATGTATGCCAAGAGGGCGTTTGTGCACTGGTATGTGGGTGAGGGAATGGAAGAAGGTGAATTCTCTGAGGCTCGTGAAGATCTTGCTGCGCTAGAGAAGGACTATGAAGAGGTTGGTGCAGAGGCTGCAGAAGATGAAGAAGGCGACGAGGGAGATGAGTATTAATTTTGCTCCACAGTCTCTTAGCTTTTTATTCTATGTTATTTCTCTTTGTGGTGGGTTGATTTACATTCTAGTTGTCTTGTTCCATTAAGTGGAGCTCACACCTTGATGGTCTAGTCCAGATTCCATTGAGTCTAGAAAATGTTGTTGAACTTCATTTTGTGTTATTGCGTCGCAGTAATATTGAAAGCAAACCATGTTTTGCAAATATTTTCCTAAGCTATGTGGTTATTTAAAAGTTACAACTAGCCAAGTCCACCACCCCACCACCGACTCAACATTACGCACCTCTCTCAAAATTAAAAAGAGAAAGAAAGCAAAGGCCTGGGTGCATAACACACGTGGTGGGTACGTAGTTAGAGGAGACATTGGAAAGGGGGCATTCTCTGTTTGAGCACCAAGCAAACAGAAATGAACTTTGACCGCCTGATTTGGGGGGTCTCCAATGCATTAACGTTCCTTTCCATATGCTGCTTCCCCACCTCTGAAACAATTCAGGTTATCTATTTTCTTGCTCGTAAACGTGCCCCCTTCGAGATTGAACCAAAAAATTGCAATTGGCAATCTTTTAATTGTTTTGGACCAAATAAAGATTCGCAACTGTTGTCTCAAAATATTATTTGAGGCTTCAGCAACTTAAATGGTTTCTTTATCGCGGGAGTTGGGATTGGGGTCTTAACCAAAATCGCCATGTCTAGGCCCAGACAAAATGTTAACCAAAATCACTTTTGATCTATATTTTGAGTAAGTAGATTCTAAAATACTTTTAACCACCGTTGAATGAGTATTATATAGAAAAATAATAAATAAATATGTTAAAATAATAAACTACTCATATTTCTTTTAAAATAAAAATTGACAATATATAAAATTATATTATTTTTATTAATTTTATTTACTTCTATCCCATTACAATTTTGTACTGATTTCTATTCATTTCTCTTTCTTTTGTTTTCATTTCATACTTTCTCGTTCAAATAATTTTTTCTCTCTTTTCTACTCACTTCATTTCAAATTCACAAACGACATGGAGAAATAAAGTAATATTTTTCTCTCGCTTCTTATATTTCCTTCGTTCTCTATGCTTTTCCACTTCTTTTTCTTCTTCTCTTTCTCTTTCCGCCTCTTTATAGATCTGGTAAAATGCGTAAACTGTATATTATAAATGGTTGATGAGATTATTATAATGCAGACACAAATTTCAATTTTTTATTTAACGGTTTGAATTGTATACTTTATGCACTTGTATTTTACTTGATTCAAATTCCTTTTTATTTTTGTCTTTCCCTCTTCTCCTTCTCTTCTTTTTCTTTTATATTTTTAATCTTTTTTTTATAGTTTCAATATATTTTCTTAACTTTTTATCAGTTCAAACTTCAAACAGTTCTTAATTGATTTCTTTTATAATTCTTTGATGAATGATTTTGTGGTTATTCTAAAAATTACACAAGTGACCGATTTCATTCACTGATTTTTCTATCAAAACTAGCATTTTATAATATCTAGTCACATTGGCAAATTTTAAAAGAAACAAATTAAGGTAAAATTTTTTAGATGCATGCTATGAAGTTCCTCTAGACTTTATTTATATTCTCTTTTTTTTTAACCATTGATCATGTAAAATTTAGTCTTTATATTTTTTTCTCCACCCATAATTTATACAAACATTTTTTGACACATATATTGTTTTTATTAAAAAATTCATAGCATACGACTTCGAAAACTTCACTTATATTTTAGTCCAATTTTAAATTGAATTGGCAGCTACTTTCCTAACCAAATAAGCATCATGCACCTTAATTAAAACAATATAATTTTTTCTTGTTAAAATACAATTCAAAATGTTGGGGCTATAAAGATGTCCTACAATCTTTGTGCATAGTGCATAATTATAGAACAATGTGCAAAATGCAGTACCCATTAGCACTATTTATCATAAGAAAATATCCACCCCCATTAAATGCAAAACAAAACATCACCTGTGGGCTGTGAATGATAAATGTCACAATTAGCCGTGTAAGTGTAGCCTTGAGGATTGATTGAATAGCCACAACACAAAACAATTCATTGCTTTGCACCCCTCAATTGTCATTGGCTCATCGTACATAGAAGAACCAGGAAAAAAGGAAATGCTGTAAAAATTCATTCGCATTCTCAGAGGTTGAAGACGACGACATGCGGCTTAGATGATAATCTGTGTCCCTGCATTTTAGCTACAACGAGATAGCTAAGCTAGGTTTCGAGTGAGTCTAATGGAAAAGAAAAAGAAGGATAAGATACGCGCTTCCGCTTGCAATCGAGTAGTATCGGAGACAAATGCAGCGGTATGAGACTCTCATTCTTTCCATTTCTTGTTAAGACTCGTAAAGACTATCTAGATGAGGTGGATTTCTGACTATTACATATTTTAATTTCATTTTTAGAAAGAGAAAGTAACCTAACTTTTATGAGTATGTTGTTAGGGAAGGTTTTTCGTATTTTTAATTGGAATAGGATTTTAGGAATGAGCTTGAATATCTCTGAGATGAATCTCTGATGATTAATAGAGCAAGCAAGACCAAACTCATACGGATGTCACACTTGGTGCTGCAACTGCCAAAATTAGTAATTCTTCACATGACAATGCAACAACTTACTCAAATCAGCAATACCCACCAAATCTTCAGTGGTCCTACACTCCACAAAACTCCACAGAACAATCCCCTGCAATATCCATTCCCAACCAAGTAGCAAATTCACCTGGCGTCTTAAATCAATGGCAACAATTACCACATCAGCAACAGCTGGGCCAGCAGCCATTTGTTCAATCAACATCACCCTTTTGGCAACCTCACCTTACTGGTGGCCCATTGATTGGAGGCAATGTCCCTCCCATGTTTCAGACATTCACCCCTCTTGGGACTCCTGATGCAGCTGGCTGGCAAGCTCTTCCAGTTATGGCAGGAGGATCTTCCTCAAGAACACATCCCCTTGTTCCCAACATTTGTTACCATGTTGGATACACTTTTCCTGGTTTTTCAGGTAACTCTGAGACTTTTGGTTTTTCATATGATCATGTTAGTTTGAGTTGCTTTTTTAGCAGTAAGCATGTGGTTTAAGCTGTATGAAGATTGGGATTTTTTTTTGCAGGTCCTTGGGATCCATCTTGGATGGGTCAGATGCATCAATTGCAGCATCCTTGTGCTTACAGTTTTGCTGGTGCACTTGGACACTCCTCACCAACTCCTAGAATGCCTGGTTGCTTAGATTTTGGTGAGAATTCTTTCCAAAGAGGAATCATTAGACCACCTGCAAAACTTTCTCAGAAACACCAGCAACTTTGGGAAGCTCAGGTCATACTTCATAGTGCTTCCTTTCCAATCCTCACACTTGAGTTATGTTTAATATGAATTTTTTTTTATAATTAGTGCCTTGTTTGCTGATATGAACAAGTGAGTCTTGCAGTCAATGGAAAATGTTCAGCTATGGAGTGCAATAAATAACTTGCAAGCAGAAGTGGCTGATTACAAGGACCGTCTCATGAAGGTAACAGAAGAAGTTACATTTCTCAAACAAAAAATGGAAGAGCCCATTGCTGAAGTTGTTGGGACTGTCTCTGCAGCAACAAGACAACCATCAAAGAGAGGGAGGCCTAAGAGATCAGTGATCTCAGTTAATGCATTATGTGAGTCTCTCCCGAGAGCTCGAGGTAGAAAGGCTGCAGTAAGTAAGGTTCAACGAGAGACTAACTCGCCCATCGTTGAGGAAGCTATCTTTAACAAGGTTGAGAACAAAGGAAAAGCCTATAATTCTACTACTTTAATAGCACATGAAGAAAACAATGAAAAGATCTCTAGTATTGCTGTCACGGACGTGAGTGGTAACTTTGGGATTAATCAAAGCAACTCAATGATATCAACATTTCAGGCTCAAGTTCAGGAATATCAAGGAATCCAATTATGTGGAACTGCTTTTCATTCTGCTTCAGGTGTGAAAGGTAATGCTGAAAAGGATCCAGAGAAAGTGATGAACAATAGCATGAACGTTTCAGCCAAATACATGGAAAGCACAAGTAATGGAAGTGTTGTGTGGCCTTCTGGCATACCTTCTCAAGATTCCTCAAGGAATGTGTTAGATATAACTCATCAAAACTTCTTCCATAATGGATGTTTTATCCAACAAGGAGGAAAGGTTACTCATGGTCATGGATGGAATTTTGCAAATGAAGAGGATGCTTCAGAAGAGTTGGAAGATGCAGTTGTAGGATCAGCCAAAGATGAAAATGAGAATGAGGAAGAAATGGGAGATGGAAATGACACTAGCTCAGATGCTGAAGAAATTGATGGATCAAAAGATGAAGGTGCTTACGCCCTCAACAATCCCACAACAACTAGTCCTAAAGATCTTCCTCCTCTTAACAATTGGTGATAGTAATATTACAAACAAGTGTGTTTTGAAGCTATTGGATAATGGGACCACTCTGCTCAATTGGGGATATCTTTTAGGTGAAGAGTTGCCCAAAATTTTGTAGGGAGCATGATGTTCAATTATATGCCAACAGTTTGTCAAACTACATATCAAAGCATTTCGTGTGTATTTTTGAATCATTTATCTTTGCAACTATAGATTAATGAGCACACAATTTTGACTTTTGATTATTATCACTGATGCCCCTAAATAAATGTTCTGAACCTTTTTTTTTTTTTTTGGATTTAATGTATTTTAGGGGTGTTTTTTTTTTTGGCCATGTATTTTAGGGGTGTTTAAAATAGATCAAAATCGATATACTGTAACCAAACCAAATTAAACTGACAAAAAGTCGAATATAATTGTTGATTTTTCTAAGGTGAGACATGAATGTTTAATATTTATAATTTCAAATTAAATTGTATTAAGCTACTTTAATATTCCAAATAGCACAGTTGAAAACTTGTCTTTAAAATATTAGATTAAACTAGCTAGTCTAACTAAAAATTTGACTTCGAAATTAATTTGAAAAGAACAATGCAATTATTATTTACTTATTCCGTAGTGTTGTTTGATTATGAATTAGCTAAGAACATGTATTATTTTATCTTGTTAATGAATAAAATAGTAATGCATTTTTTTGTTATTTGTCGGTATTTATATATTAAAAAAAATTATATTTTTATTTATAAATTTAAATATGCAAATTTTGTTAGTTAAAAGATTGGAATCGTTCAAATCAATTTGCTCAAAATCAATAATTTATTGTTTCATTTTACACTATAAATTTAAATCAATAAACACATTATTTTTCACTTTAAATCGCACAAATTGACTGTGAAATACTGTATATATATTATCAAATGAAACATTAAAAAAAGAATTGACAACACTTTAAAAATGATTAATATTCTTATGAACTTGAGTTTGTATAAACCATACATAGACCTGTCATGTATTAAGATTTTAATAAAAACATAAAAAAAATGTAGGATATAATTATAATTAACTATTACAAACATATAAATTATATTAAACTATATTCTAAACTATATATTTTAAATTTTATCTACTTATGTTTGACATGCAAAAGTGGATGCACTTGAGAACATTTTGCTATAAAAAGAAGAAAATAAATGAAAAGACAAGAAAATTGAAACTAGAGGATTCTACGGCCTACACTCTGTATATATAAGCTCGCAGGCCCTTTTATGAGTCTCCGTCAATTCAAAGTATTACTGTTACTGTAGAGAGAGAGATAATCAAGAAATGGCGATGGCCGTGGTGCGATCTAGTCTTCTTCGGACCGCTTTGCGCAGAAAGCCTCCTACCGCCGCCCCTCCCCGGAGAAACTTCGCTTCAGCTGGTCATCACAGTGATGAACGTTAGCTTCCTGTTCTCTCTCTATAGCACACACATACGCACTAATTTTCTTTTTGGATGAATAAACATATGCACTCATATAACTAACATGTCCGTATCTGGCGATTTAACCGTCCAAGCCGTATTGAATTTTTCATTTTTGTCATTCTATTGCACGATTTCTGTTTTGGAGACAAATATTTCCTAACCATGACAAGTGGACTATGTTAGGGTTTTATTAGCTCTTTTTCTTGAGGCTTTGTTCACAAATCCGCAAGATTTTCGTAGAAGTTTGCTATTTAGAGTGAACTCTGAATGTATTTGGATACGCGAAGTTCGGAAAGGGTGTAGAGATCTAGGAAAATGATCTAGTATGCTCTGATTGATGCTCTGGAAATTATTTATATATTGAGTAATTTTTTCCCTCAACTATTAGGTCTATCATATTGGTCCACGGAATATTGGACTGTTAATAATTTAGTCTTGTTTATCAAAAAAAAAAATTTCGTCTTAGCTTAGGAAGCTTGTTGTTTTCGAATTAGTCTGTAAAAGATTTACTAGCATCAATTTAGTCCTAATTGAGAAGATAAAAAAATGATGTAATTTTTAAATTGATGGCTACAATGTCTCTCAAAGATCAATACGTAGTTCATTCCTTTTGAACATAATGATTCATTTTTAGGCTACTTCTGAATAGCCAGCTTGAATTTGACTTTTTGATAAATAACGCCGAGTAGCTCTTTTGATTAACTAAGAAGTGAAGGAATTCAATGTGTACTTCTAGATGAATTTTTCTCGATTTCAATATTAGGAAACTAGATTTTTTGTTAGGATTGTTAAATTTATGGTGTTTGATTGACTAATTGCATTTTTGTTATAGGTTTATTTAGAAATCCCTTTGATTGTCAAATGCAATTTTTAGCGGAATTTAGCCTAAAAAGGTTTGTAGTTAGTTTGTTACAAATGAACCATTTATTTCTATTGTGATATATACAATTTGATGCTTTCGGTTGCAATTCGTGGACTTTCTCTATCTTCTTATCTCTTTAGTCTACTCTGTTGGTGTCCTGATTTTGTTGTTATTCCTTTGTATATTTTTGCTAATGGTTATTTCTCTTTCTAATCAGATGAGACGGCCAAGTGGGAGAAAATTACATATCTAGGCATTGCTACATGCACTGTTTTATCCATTTATAATCTATCCAAGGGTCACCCTCACCACGAAGAGCCTCCTGTAAGATCTCCTCTCTATGCAGTTTGTTATTTTTGTTACTTAGAAGTGCATTAATGATATGTGTTTGTGTCTGAGCATGGTTCATGTAACATTTTATCTATGATAAGTGCACTCAATCACTATTGCCCCAAATTGTGCGTATACTGTTTGTGTGACATTTCATCTATCGCAAGTGCCCCCAATCTCCACTGTGAACCAAATTTCGAATAATATGCTTGTCACATTCCCAAAGTATTCTCATGAGATACAATAATACACTTTCTCATTATCAGTTTTCTTCTATTGACCTTTTATTTTCATTTTTATGCAGGCATACCCATATTTACACATCCGCAATAAGGAATTTCCATGGGGTATGTGTCTTTGAATTTGATTATAGCTTTGATCTTTGTATTGTCTTCCCAGAAACTTTGAAGTTAGTATCATTTAGTGTGGGTTGATTAGGATAATTGTTAAATTTAAGAATATGGTTATTCTGTTAGGCAGGGATGTTGCAAAGGTTTTGGTTAGAGCTGGGTTACGTGTTAGATGTGCGACACTTGTAGTATTCGGTTTATTGTGGCATATTATTGATTCTAACATTGTGTAATTGACCTTTACTACAACAGTGCAAATTGACGGGAAGATTCCATTTAGTATATATTAGCAGAAATTGAGTTACACACTTACACTAACATTAGAAGTCATTAATTGTTTTGTTTAAGATCAATTGAGTCTAGGATTTTGTCTCAGTCAACTGTCATTAAAATTTTTCTTGGTAATTTAAATTAAAATGTGCAAGTATCCTGGGTTTGTTTGGCCTGGATACTCAACTGTGTTACACACTGAAATCTTGGGTTGTTTATAGTTTTGTTCTGTTTAATGCTTCTGACTATAAATCTTAATTGCGCTTTTTTTGAAAATGGAATTGCTTGTTGGTCTGTTGTAGTTAGATTCATATTTAACTGGCTTTAGGACAAGACTTCTAAATTTGTTTCCTTCTCTGGCAACTGCTGCTTCGCTTGAGGAGGAATATGTGTATAAGAAGATTGTAGAGACACATGCTTGAAACAGTTGAGAAAAATGGAATCAAAGTTAAAACTAATTCAAGTTACGGGGCACTGGTGTAGTATTTGTGGCTTTCTACAGTCTTTTAGCTTTTTGGTTAGAAGTAAACATGCATCACCCAGTAGATATTTGCAGTCTTCAACTTACAAAATCGAAAGAAAGATCTTCCAGTAGTTTCCGTTTTTTATTAAAAAATAATTTTATAGATTCATTTGGTACTTGTCGCATGCCTTCAATTAGTTCTTGCCCAAACTAGAAGACCTTTCAGAAGCATTTGCTTTCCTGATATGATCAATATTTTGCCACATTGTAGCCATTTGAGCTTATATGCTTTAGTATATTTGTTAGCTGGTGCCAAATTTCTCCTACGATCACGATTTGGGATTGTTTTGCTTCTGCTAGTTGTCTATTGTTAATACAGCTTTCAATTCATTTTCAAATAATGCCTTTGTTATTTTATGGTAATTAGGTCCTGATGGCCTTTTCGAAAGCAAGCATCACTAAGACCTTTGGTGGCTTCGTCGAGGTATTGTGTCACTGATGTTTCTCCTATTTCTACATCATTTGTCAGTTCAAGACAACGTTTTCGACTTTTTCGTATTGTTTCATGAATTGTGAACTGGACCTTGCAATGACAAGGAGGTTTTCCTTATTTTGTCATTCTTCTTCGTTCCCGCAACACTTGAACTACAATAAAAATGGTGACAACTAGGTGTGATGATTGAATTGGAGCTGAGAGTACTTTTGGGAAATGCCACTCTATATAGACGTCTAATTGAATTGCACATGGTCTGCCCTATCCCTATTGGTCCAATTACACTTTTATTTTCATGTCTCTGAGGAAATTCTTCGCTTTTAGATATTAGAAGTTGAGTCGGCTTTTGGATGAATAATATGGGATGTCACAAGGATACAAAACTTGATCAGGAATTACACTATTGCGAAAGTGGAAGTGTTTTCACCGAAAATTTATTTAGTGGGATGATGTTCCTTCCCTTCTAGCTTCCAAATCAACTATAATTATTTACTAATTTTAGACTTCGTCTTGTTCCACGAGAGTATTTGTTAACTATATAATAATCGCTTTCCAGTCATGCACTATATTTTGAAGATTACGGAGGAAAGTTTTATACAAAATGTAAAAATCTTATCAATTTAGAGGTATGACATCTGCGATTATCCGGATGCGCCATGAGATGAAAGTGTAGCTGATGCACATGCCAAAATAACAACGTATTCTCAGAAAATGACTTTGTATTAATTTATCTAATTACTTCTCGTGGTTTCTTCTCATTGCTAACTAGTGCCTGAAAATATTTTCCCCTTAAATTGTATCAAAAGCATTTTTATTTTATTCCTGTTTTCAATGAAAATTAAAACGAGAGCATTCCTATTTTCAATCATAATAAAAACAACACAGGGTGAAATGGATATTTTGCTCTGGCAATCACTCCTGGTCCTGGGAGAAAAAAAAAAAGGAAACATGTTCAGATGGATTGAAGTATGTCCGATGGTTAAAATTAAAAATATGGTTTAAGAGTAAATATAATTTATTTTTTTGTGGATGTCCATTTTTCATTAAATTTTTAATAGATGATAGATTCATATATGATTTATACAAAATCGAGTTCATAACATCATCACATTAGAAAAAAAGTGGACCAACTAAAAAACTTAGGGCCTTATCTTATGTTTTTTCTAGATTTTGTCCACTGTTATTTGAAGCTTGAAGTAACTTAAGAAAATGTTTTTGTACATCATGAAATAATTGAAGAAAAAAATATAACCAGTTTGATGTCAATTTTCCTACAGGAGTATAGGTAAAGGATTACGATATCAACATTCGGGGCACTCGATGGTGAAAAGATATATAACAAAAATATTTGGTCACCATAAATGTTATGCTGTTACCGTCCAATTTAGTTGTTGGGGCACTATCAAGTCAGTGAGATAAACACCCTTTCTTGTTCAACGTTGAAGGAAGTCATGCATCACCAATTCCCCCTAACTTTTTTAAAAAGAATGTAGATTGCACCCATGGAAATATGGATAATAAGTTATTTTCACCATTCTAGTACTGAGTATTCATTAATATTTTGATACAGAACTTAATTTATTTGTTTAATAAAAATTATATAATTTAATCAAGCAAGCCATTTATTGAATTTCAGTAATGTCCCAGATATATGATGTCAATTCGAGTTAGTAGCTCTAACATTATGTTCTCAAATTATTATTGTACAGGTCTAAACAATAAGTAATTTTACTCAACCATAACTATTCAACTAATCCTTGGGTACAAAAATATCTTCTAAGGAGGAATTATTCACCAAGCAAGATTTGAATGACTCCAGGGAATTCAAACCCTCGTTTATAAGTGAAGCGAAAGCTTTGCTTTATGTCATTGATCATTTATGCAAACTCACATTGGCGCGTGTTGTTGAATCTGAGTTTATATATTGTTAGCATGTGTTTATATAATATATTGATATGACTAGATTAAATCTTAAATGATTATTTTTATTTATGTAAATATAAATTAAGGTAGTTGAATGTATTTTAAAACAGAGTACATTAATTAGTGTTTGTAATTTTTAAAAACACAAGAATTAAACAATCTATTTGGCGATTTGCTTTAACTATCTTTGGATACAAATAAATAAATAAATTAGTGTTTTTTTTAAAAAAAAAGTAAAACTGGTTTTGGATCATTGTTTTTTTTATTTTGAGAAAAAAATAAAACAATTTAAAAATAATTTTTCTCGAAGCAATTCCTAAAACAAAAACAGTCAGCTCAATATAATTCTCCTCAAATCAACCATTGTTTTTATAGTTTCTGATAGGATATAGTTGTCCTAGACTAGTTACCTTTTCCTCCATTTTCTTTTCATATTTATGGAGGATGGGAAAAGGAAAGGAAAATATATATACTCAGTGAAAGCTCTAGTAATTCTATAAAAAGAAGAAGAAAGATCAAATACTCAGAAGTACTAAACCTGAATATTATTTGAAAAGAAACATAATAATAGTTATTACTTCCACAACAACTGAAGAACATCAAATGGTTTATACATGAAAGAACTCTAGTCTACATATTTCTGAAGTCTCTTTCCACCCTATGGTAAATATGACATCTTCTGAAGACTCTTGCTGCAGCAAATTACAAACTTGCCAGAGAACACATTAATCTTGTTCACCCAAATTCATAGTATATTAATCACGTAAAGAACAACACATATCTCAACCAAAAAAAAAAGAGAGAGAGCATGATGGTTTTGATTTTATTTGAAATATTGCCTCATGGATGTAACACCATAGTTATTGCTCTCTGGCAAAGTTCCCAAATTGACATCCTGAGAAATTCAAGATTCAGAGTTGCTCTGGCCATCTGAATTAGTTGATTCCTCCTTCTGGTTTCCTGAATCCACCTGTTCTTTTTGAGCTCCTCCTTCATTTTCATTCTTCTTGTTTTCGACATTGTTCTCATTCTCATTCTTGGAGGATGAATCTTTCTCTTCTGGATTTGAAGAATCAGAAGCATTGGCTGTCACTGACACATCTTGATTCTCATTCTTATTGTCACTAGCATTTTCATTGCCATCTGAGTTATTATTCTGGCTAGCATCATTACTATTTTCCGAGTTCGAAGATTGATCCTTGTTTTGCTCCCATGAATTATTGTTGGAATTGACTTCTTCTTGGCTGGCTTCTTTGTTTTGTTCTGAGTTTGAGGATTCGTCTTTCTTCTCTTCAGATGGTAAAACAATTCCTTGCGTTTCTTCTTTGTTGGAATTGGTGTCGACATTTTCATTCTGAGGAGAGTTAGTAGACTGGTCCTGGGAATCTCCACTAGCACCATCTGAACTTGTATTCTGCAAGGTGGAGTCTTCTTCTACCTTGGAGTTTGTGTTATCTTCTGATTCATTCTGTTTATCAGTTGTGTTAGATGTAGTATCTGTTTCTGTCCCATTCTCCTTTGATGAATCCATAGTTTCCACTCCTTCTCTGGGGGTACTATTCTGCTCTTGCTGCTGCTCATTTGAATCTTTATGCGAATCATTCTCATCCGCGGCCTGATTCTCATTGTTGTTCCCTTCATTGGATGTTGTAGTGATGGTAGAATCTGTCTTTTGATCAAAATGAACCTCTTCAGTACCATTGGTATTATTAGACTCCTCCACCTTTAACTCAATGTTTTCCTTGTTCACAAGTTCTTCTGTCTTGTTAGTATGACTTTCATCTGAGATTTCTTGGGTATTGTCTACAGCACTGGAGGCATTATCTCCAGAATAATTTTCCTCTCTAGCCTCCTCATTATTCCTTTCCCCATCCTTAACTTGATCTTCAGATGAAGTCACCACTTCCTGAATCTTCTCACTCTCCTCCTTCTCTTTGTTATTGTCTTGCTCTTGACTATCTTCCACTTGTTCCTTCACTTCACTTTTGTTTTCTTCATTTTCCTGATCCACCTTTTCTGTCACTTTTACCTCTTCATTCTCTTGTTGATTCTCCTTCTCCACTTCATGATCATTATCCTGGTTGTTCATATCACTATGCTCTTCACTCCCATTTTGATCAGAACTCTGATCAGTCACTTTCTCTTGATCTACTGAATCCCCTTCGCTGTTATCTTGCTCGTGTTTTTCGGTCGAAATCTCATTATCCACACCGTTGGTATCATCCATCTTGCTTTGCTCTTCATGCTTGCTCTCTTGATCTTCATCCTCCTCCCTCTGCCTTACATCTACGACGGAAGTTTCCTCCTCATGAGGCTGGAGATCCTTCCTCCCTAACTTCACAGCTTCGCTGCTAATTCTTGTGCCTTCACCATAAGATGCTGCTTTCTTGTCATTGGATTGTTTGATTTGGTAAACCAGCCAGATGCAAAGGCCAAGCACAACACATAATTGTAGTGCATGCTTCACCTTGAAGCCTTTGGATCTCTGGTTCCTCTGAGGAGATGACCTGAACATGATCAAATTTTCCCTCAGACCCTCAAAATTTCACTTCTTTCCAACGCACCTGAATTATCATTATCAGTAATTAATAGCTACTCAACACAAATCCGATCACAGAAAAACAGAGGTATATCCTCAGACCTCAAGCAAGTCTAAATTCAAGATTTGAAAATGTGAATTAAGGAATAATCGTAGCAGCATCAATGATAGTAGGATACTATTCACCGTTCAGAAAAAAATCTACTGCATCAGAAACAAGCAAAAACAGGATCTCTGCTCATCGCCGGAATTTACCACCATTAACGAATAGATCACCTCGCGTGCTAATTCTACAGGTAAAGTTGAATATATTTTGATGTTCTAGTTTCAAATTATCAAAGCTTACAGCAAAATATAAATCTTATATGGCTGAAAGAATCAAAGTCACTCGCAAATCTACACAGATCTAGAGTGGTTATCAAAACAATGTAACTGAATTCCGAATCTACTGAAAATTGATGAATTACTACAGAAATGTTAATGTACAAAAATTAACATACCCGGAAGAAGCAGCTTCAGAAATGAGCAATATTACACCGAAGAGATGGCCCTTTTTTCTTTTTGTAGAAATGAACTATATCAAGTTGGAGAGAAGTGGACTTCCTCTTCCTCTGCTTTTAAGTAATTGAGAAACAAGTGGGTGTGAGATCTGGTACCAGGAATAGAACATGTAGGAGACTTATTTATAATGTGAACAAACAATTTTTTACAAGCTAGTGGCTAGTGCTCATTGACCTGATTTGAAATACCAACTTTGAGGTCTATCTCATATATATAATATATAGAGTGAATTAGACTAAAGAAAGATGCATAAATTACCTTCTTTTTACTCTTCTACCTATAATTTTGCTTATTTTAATTTTTCTTTTCATTCATTACTTATATAATTAAATATAATATAAAAAAGATTTTTTAAAATTAAATTAACTTAATTTTATCATTTTAACTTAACAATAAAAAAGATTTTGTATTTTTTTAGAGAAACTTTATATATATATATAAATAATAGATTTTTTTTCATTTGTTACAAGTGAGAAGGAAAACGACACCGTCTTTCCACAAATTAGGAGCACCGTCAATGATGAGTGGAGATCAAATGGACACGTGGTATCTAGAGATGCCAAAACCCTAGACCTGTCGGTTACACTCACTGCACACGCAAAAGCTCCAAAGAAACCTTTCATAAATTCCTAATTTCATTTTGCAATTACTTCAGAAGTGAGAAATTCGTGTACCTGATCCTGATCCTGATCTGATCTCTCTTTGAGTCTCATCTCAATCCAATGACCTCAAAGTTGTTTGCTTCCAATCTCCGCCAACAGCTCGCAAAATCCACCCATCTCTTCCGCCGCCAGCTGCTGTCCACTGCGGCGGCGGCTGTGCCAGAGCCGCAGCATCATGAGGATTCAACGGGAATCACCATGAAAGGTGTGAAGATTTCTGGAAGACCGCTTTATCTCGATGTGCAAGCGACGTCTCCCGTGGACCCTCGGGTCCTCGATGCCATGCTTCCCTACTATCTCTCTCGCTTCGGGAATCCTCACTCTCGCACTCACCTCTATGGCTGGGAGTCCGATTCCGCCGTCGAAGACGCTCGCGCACAAGTTGCGTCTCTAATCGGCGCCTCCCCGAAAGAAATTGTGTTTACCTCAGGCGCAACCGAGTCCAATAACATTTCGATCAAGGGGGTCATGCACTTCTATAAGGATAAGAAGAGGCATGTGATTACGACGCAGACGGAGCACAAGTGTGTGCTTGATTCCTGCCGCCATCTCCAGCAGGAGGGATTCGATGTTACTTATCTTCCAGTTGGGACCGATGGGATCATTGACTTGGAGAAGCTTAGGGCGGCGATTAGGCCTGATACGGGTCTTGTATCTGTGATGGCGGTGAATAACGAGATAGGAGTTGTTCAGCCTGTTGAGGAAATCGGGAAAATTTGCAAAGAGTTTAATGTTCCGTTTCATACCGATGCGGCGCAGGCGTTGGGGAAGATTCCGATTGACGTGGAGAAGTGGAATGTGAGTTTGATGTCATTGAGTGGACATAAAATTTACGGGCCGAAAGGTGTAGGGGCACTGTATCTTAGGAGGAGACCGAGGATTCGAGTTGAGCCCCAAATGAATGGCGGTGGACAAGAGAGAGGAATTCGAAGTGGGACAGTGCCTACACCTTTGGTTGTGGGGATGGGAGCAGCGTGCGAGCTGGCGAAGAAGGAAATGGAGTACGACGAAAAGAGGATTTCTGCATTGCAAGAACGACTTCTTAATGGGATTAGAGAAAAGCTTGATGGGGTGGTGGTGAATGGAAGCATGGAGAGGCGCTATGCGGGAAATTTGAATCTGTCATTTGCATATGTTGAAGGGGAGAGCTTACTGATGGGGCTGAAGGAGGTTGCTGTCTCGAGTGGCAGCGCATGCACTAGTGCGAGTTTGGAGCCCTCATACGTGTTGAGGGCACTAGGAGTGGACGAGGACATGGCTCACACTTCTATTAGGTTCGGCATTGGGAGGTTCACTACAGAGGCAGAAATTGACAGAGCAATCGACCTCACCGTTCGCCAAGTGGAAAAATTGAGGGAAATGAGCCCACTTTATGAAATGGTGAAGGAAGGGATCAACATCAAGGAGATTCAATGGGCACAGCACTGATTATCTTGTATGATCACACGGATGACGTAATAGATGGTTAGTCAAACCAAATAAGTAGTCATTGTTCATCAATGTAGCTTTATTGCTTTACAGAATCGTTTTAGACATTGCAGTAGGTATATAATGAACTTATTTTGTTGATAGATTCCTAAATTAGATGATAATAACATGATGATGATGATATGGATATATCTTTACTTAAGAGGTTTTCAAATTTGTATTGTCTTTGGATGTATGCCATAATCTGTTTTGGAGTTTCAAATTCTATACTTCAACGAGTTTCATATCATATTTTATATTAGTATGATCTATCAAAATACACTCACCATTAACTTCAGTTGTAGAATGAAAATCAATGCTCTGTTTTCTTTCAAAATTTGAACTTATGTGTTTCCTATGCCCTTGCCTTTAAAATCCGGTGTTTGTTACTTGGTCGATAATTGTAGAGTCAAGAGTGGAAAGGTGGTGTTTAATATATTATCATCTTTTTCTATTAAAAAAAATATATCATCTTTATTATATATCAGATGCCAGAAATGTATTTAGTCATTAGAAACAAGGATCTTATAAATATATTCCTAATTGATTGGTGTAGGCTGTGATTGGTTGAGCTTCTGGTTGGCCTGCATAATTTTTGGACGACGAGGCTAAGGCTTTATATATTTCGATGTTCCTTGTCTGGGATCTCACATATTTCCATAAAAAATGATAATAATAAAAGTGGTTTTTGTTAAATCAAATGTGCCAATGATGATGATGGGGATTGCATACTGATTAGTAGTTGGACCAGAAAAGTGTATAATTAGGGAGAGGATGCTGTAGCTTGAATCTGAACTTCCACAATGGTTGGCTGGTTTTTGTAAACTGTTGTATCTTTAATGTACCATGCCCCTTTAGATTGAACTTTCTGATAGCGTGTTTTGTTGGGGTTCGTAGGATTAAGGATAACTGCGTTATGTTTACTTTCGTTTTGATTATGTTGATTCTTAGGCTAAGTTCCACAATTAAAATAATTAAATTATGATCATTGCATAATACCATTAGCAGAATAGATCCTGACATATGACAGTACATTTTCGGTCTCAACAGAGTAATTTATGCCGGTCTTCATTTCTATGTCAATGTGTTTGGGAGGTTGAATGATGCGCTTCATACACTTTACAGTTTCTGCATTTCACTGATCAAATTAGTATTCAGTGAATGGTTGGGGCTGTAATGTTGCACGTGGATGATGTCCCTTGAAGATAGTGGAACTGATATGGTCCTCAGCCATATAAATGCTCTTCTTTTATAATCTTCAAGTTTTCAAAAACACAGTAGGAAATTTTAAGAACGGAAATTGTATCCGAACACGGCTATGTATGATGTGTTCCTGTATTGAATGCACTCTGTTGGCAAAATTCTAATTAGATGATTGTTATAGTATAAGCACACATTGATTTGTAAATTAGTGAAGAAAGACAGATTCAGTTCATATTTAACGTTAGTTTATTCAAATTACGAGTTCACCAATAATTTTAGTAATATACTGAATAATACATGAGAGTAAATTATAAATAAAACTTGTAGTTACAATTTTGAAGTCTTGTGAGGTGTTTCCTGTGTCTGCGACAGAATACTATTTCTGAAGAAGGAAGATGGTGTAAATAATATCATCATTCTCTTCAGATTCAAGTAATACAAGGTGGAAGTGGAATTGGTGTTTGAAGCATGTGATTTAACAATTCCGTTGTAATTTTGCTGTTGGTTACTTGCTTTGTTGGTGCCTGTGCTTCGTGAGTATAATAATTGCATAGTTAATGTGCCTCACATGTCAAATTCATGATTAAGATGGGAATTTAATTAAAATTCACAAAAATAAAAGCAGACTTTCATGAGTCAAATGTGTCGGATGATGTTGATTGCACCAGTGGCATTGAAATCGATAATTTTGTTTACTATATTTTATATTAAATTTATCTAAAATGTGCCCTAGAGTACCAGGTGAGAAATGTTAGTTTCGTATTTAGGGATTATTTTAGTGAAAGTGTAAATGGAAATAGAAATAGAAATAGAAGTAAGTGTTAAAAAGTGTGTTTGGTATGTAAGAAAATTAAAGTCGACTGTAAAAGTAATATTGTTCGTTATATGGTGAGAAGAAAATAAGAAAATAGAAGATAAAAGTATGAAATATTTTTTTGTCCTTACTTTTTTAAAAGTCACAAATTTTTTAAGGGCATTTTGGTCTTTAAACATCACCACAACTTCCCTCCTCGCACATAAACAACCTTACTCACTTGTCATAAAGAAAGTTTCTTCCTTTTCTCACTCACTTCACCACCTACCAAACATCAAAATCTCACTTCACCTATATTCAATCCCTACCAAATATGCCATTATATTGTTTGGTTCATGACGCATTTTCTACTATACTAGTAGAAACTGGTTTTAAAGGATGTTCAAGAGCTTGCATATTGATTCATCATTCAAGTGCATAAAGTATACCATTTAAATTGTTGAATGAGAATTGAAATTTGTATCCAACTTCTAACATTTCTATTTGACCATTTGGATGGTAAGATCTGTGTCCGGATGTTCAACTAGTTAGTGGCTGTTGTGACATTATAGAGTGGTAATAATTTTTTTTTTTTTATTGGCCCCATCTTCAAGTTAGCAGTGCCTTTTAACTGGAGTGAAGGTTGTAAGGCAAAGCCCTTCGGTCAAAGAGGTGTCCCTTTTCCAAAACCACAATGCAGTTACCAATGAGCATGCATGAGGAACAAGTTAAGCCCATTCTTCAAAATGCATCCTAGTCAATGATGGGACTACAGCTTTTCAACTTTGAACTTTGAAGGCATGCTCCATTGCTCCGTTTCAAGTTTCAAGATCAAACCATTCAAAGAGGCAAAAGTAGCAGTGAGTGGAGTTAAATAATTATGGGTAATATTTTAGTACTATGAGTTTGATTCATCAATTTTTAATTATTGAATTTATCTTAAAATATGTGTATTTTAAATTTAAAAAAACAAACTTTTTAGCATATATTTTAAAATAACTTTAATGACTGAAAAATAGTTAATCAAGTTCGTCACAGGTCCATACCATTTAACCAAATATTATTGAGAAGTTACGAGAATAATAGAAAATCTCATAACTTGCAAGCCTTGCTCATTGACATTTTTCTTGAGAAAATGAGAAGCCATTAAGCATGGGATTGTATTAGTTGATGCCATTCTCTTGGAATGGCGTCTTATGGGCTCTACACTGTAAGATATTGTGTACTTTATATAATCATGTGGCAGTATGAGTTAATGATGGCTAGCTGTTGATCCATCGCAATCAGACGAGAAGTAGAGTTTCAGAGCTGTACAATTTAGGCTACGCCAGAGGGATGGGGCAACTTCAGGAACGTGTAGCTGATAATAACAGCACAAAAAAACTTGGGATGGAATCAGAATCCCCTTTTTTTCCCATGTGGTCCGCAAAAGCTTCAGTTGTGTCTGTCTGTCTTGACCTTAGAAACCAACATTCTCTTTTTATCTTCATCTGTCTTCTTCTTGGATTAGTATGTTATGTTGTGTCCATGGGATTCTCACTTCTGCCTACCTCACGTGACTCTTACTATTGTTTCCCTCAAGTTCCGTCTGCCTCTAATTCTATACTTAACTAGACAAAATATAAATATTTTGACACTCACCACTGCTTAATGTGTTAAAACTCAAAGTGGACTCTTATCCTTAACCTCTTGGATCTAATTTGCTTTTACACAATCATCATTATTGTTGCTGCTCAAAAGATTTCTACACAATGCATGACATTATCCTAAACAGATTTTGGTTATTAACTAGGAGTCTCTGCATCATTCATGTTTGCTTTTTAGTAAAAACAGATTTTGGTCTGATCCATGAGCATTTTGAACTACTCTTGTTGAGTCATGTCTGCAGAAAGAAAAGATGTATTTGTAGTACAGCATCAGCCTCCATATAATCTGACATGAAAATCCAGATTTAAAACAGTACGGCTCCTGCATGTCATTCATTTTTCTCAAAAACCCAAGTTCTTGATTGTGGTGTTCAGCTCACAATCACTCATACATATCTTCCTTGTGTTGTTTTTATCAGGATTTGAATGTGATTTCCTCATTTATAAGATGGAAAGTGAAGTTTAGTTGCCAAAAGAGAATGAAGGATAGTTTGAGGGTGTTATATGAATTACAGCTAATATATATATATATATATATATAACAATAACATCATCTTGTCCCTCACAGTGAGGAGGACAAAGGGTCATCATACAAAGAGAAAAGAATCACTCAAAATGTATTATATTCATATACAAATTGGACCAGTGGATTGGTATAGTTGATTAAGGACTAGGTTACTGGTAGTGGTAGGATTGAATTAAATCAAGGGTTGAAAATGAGGTTGCCACATTTGCACTTCCAACTCATGGGCTTGTAGTTGGAAGTTGAACTATCATCTCCTCTGCCATAAGCAGCAATAGTAGAGAGCCTTGAAGACTTCATCTTCTTCTCTTTCTGCATTTGAGGATTGGTAGGTACCTGAATAGCTTCACAGTGACCACACCAGCTGCACCTTCCCTCACATCTGGGTGGCCTTGAACCTATCTGTGCACTCAAGCTTGTCTTATCTTCCTCACCCACTACCTCCTCATTATGACCATTCTGTTTCAGAGTCTTTCTACCTGTCACAACAAGATACAACCCACAAGTCCTTGTTCTACCAGGTTTCAATGTAGAAAGAAGCAGTATCAAACAATGTACATTATTTATGATTTACCTTCAGTAACAAATCCCTGCTGGATCCAGCTTGAAATGATCAGAAACAAAACAGAAAAGATGATAATAAAGCTTAATCTTTGTCCACTAATAACATGATCATCCTGCCCCATTTCAGAGAAACCAGTGAGTGTGAAGGAAGAAGAGTCAAGCAGGAAGAGAGTAGATAGTAATTGAGTAGAAGGGCAAGAGGGGATGTAGAAAACAGAAGGAACTGAATGACACCATAGTAATAAGCAATCAATTATATTGAAAAAAGTTTTTATTGAAGTGATGGAACATAGAAAGACAAAAGAGAAAATTGCAGAGGAGCAAGAAAAGGAGGAGCCACGAAAAAGGAAATACCTATCCCTTCGGTTGACGGGCCCCCCCTACCCAAACAAACCAAGATTCATATAATAATTGATGGAAAAGAGAGAAACAACACAAAATGGATGATATAAAGACAAGTAAGCACCCACAAAACAGCAAAAAGCTACAATTTTTACCAGATTTGAGGGACAAGCTCTCCCTAACAGACATGAATTTACAGCTGTGGATATATAATTTGTTCCTTTTCAATTAATTTTTTTTATAAAAAAAATAATGGTAGAGTAGGAAACTGGAAATGGGGTGTGTCTCCTTTTGGGGTTCTTGTATATATGTATGATGTGATGTGAGCAGTCCCAAGTTATCACGCCATATCCCTGTGTGTGTGTGGGGGGAAAGGGAAAGAACATCAAGTCATTCACTCAATAATATCTTTTCAATCTATCATTATGCAATCACATGTGTTATTGGTAAGTCCAATTGCCAGATTTCAGATATATGCACTCCCTTTTGCTTTCTCTTCTGTTTATGCTGATGTGCATACTGATGCTTACATAACAATGAAACCTTCCTTCTTCCTTCGTCTTTTTTCCCTGTCATTTTCTCTATTTTTGGCTTTGCAAGATACTTCATACTTGAATTGAAACCCCAAACCTCGCGCTATATTAATCCAATTTCATTACCAATTACCAACGATTTGTCGGTAATTACAATGACCTCCAGATAGGCTATGGCAAGTCTGATAGGCCATGGTCCTTAACATATCAAAATATCATCAATATGGTCCATTACAAATTTGTGTTACTAATTTGGTTTTATCAATTTGGTCTCTTAGAAAGGAATTAAATTGACAATGCGAATCTATGAGAAACTAAATTGACAAAAAGGACATATGTAAAACTAAAATTATGTTTTAGTCAAAGAAAATGGATCTTCCGAAATTATATAGTGGAATTAATAGTAGAATTAAGAGATTGATAAAGAAAAAAAAAAGGATTATATCACTACACCATATAACCACAACGAATTCATTCTTTGAGTGAAATCAATTCCAGATGAAATAACGGCAGATTTACAAGTAAAAGGCCTAACACTCTAGCCTGTAACTTGATTGGACCAAAAATAGGCCCTTTAGAGCATGAACCTTTCACCAATCACCAAATAACAAATGGACCTAAACAATTTTCTTTGTAGGAGTTTCTCATGTACCATCAACCATGGACTGATGCTCTTTGTGGCTAATCAAATAAGGATTTGTCTAACAAACATCTTTAATATTCTTTTTAGTGTAAACTACAGTACAGTTTATCTTATGTGGTTTGACCTAAATTTAGTTTACTTTTTGTGTTTTAAAATGTGACACTTAATTATCTTGTGGTTTGGCTTAAAATTAGGGTAAACTACAGTTTGCCCCCCTGTGGTTTGGCCTAATTCCAGTTTGTCCCCCCGTGGTTTAAAGTGCGACACTTAACTACCCTGTGGTTTGGCTTAAAATTAATGTGCCCCCTGTGGTTTAGAGTGTGACACTTGACCCCCCTGTGGTTTGTTATGTTATCACTTAACTACCTTCACCTACCTTCTATCCAAATTTTAGTCAAATTAATCATCATTTTTATACTTTTAATGTTTAAAATTTGTTATTCAACACTCTAGAATTATAAAATAATTCAAAAAAATTATATTTAATATAAAAAAAATTATAATTTTAAAAAATTATAAAGTGACAATCCAACTTCATATTAAGTATTAACATATTCAAATTATTGATTTTTTAAAATTATAATTTTTTTTATATTAAATATAATTTTTTTGAATTATTTTATAATTCTAGAGTGTTGAATAACAAATTTTAAACATTAAAAGTATAAAAATGATGATTAATTTGACTAAAATTTGGATAGAAGGTAGGTGAAGGTAGTTAAGTGATAACATAACAAACCACAGGGGGGTCAAGTGTCACACTCTAAACCACAGGGGGTCACATTAATTTTAAGCCAAACCACAGGGTAGTTAAGTGTCGCACTTTAAACCACAGGGGGACAAACTGTAGTTTACCCTTAAAATTAATGTATCTCCTGTAGTTTAGTGTGTGATACTTGACCCCCCTGTGGTTTGTTATGTTATCACTTAACTACCCTATATTATTTTTTTCAAAATTTAATATTTAATATAACTTATAAAAGAAATTACCTAAAAATAATTGAATTAATTAATTATTTTATTAAATTATATTTATTTTATCTCTAAAATAATAACTATAAACCCTAATCTTCTACTTTCAACTCCTTTTAGCGTTTCCTTCAAATTCTTCATTTCCTCTAATCTCTCAACCATATCCAAAAGTATTGTTATGCTCCTAGTCTAAGGTGAGTTTGTGCTCTTCTCAATCCAGGTATGTATGTTCTGAACTTGAACAAAAAAAATCTTAAATTTAGTTATATATTTGTATTATATTATTCCTGTACAATTTTATTTTGATTGATTTAATAATTCTAGAACATTAAAGATAAAAAAATAACAATAAAATGAATAAATAACTAAATATAAATAATCGATGGAGTAAACAATAAATATTAAATTATTTTATTGATTTTTTAAAATTGTAATTTTATTTTTATATTAATTATAATTTTTTTTGAATCATTTTATAATTTTAGAATGTTGAATGACAAACTTTAAATATTAAAAGTATTAAATGATGATTAATTTGATTAAAATTTGGATAGAAGGTAGGTCAAGGTAGTTAAGTTATAACATAACAAACCACAAGGGGTCAAATGTCACACTCTAAACCACAGAGAGGCACATTAATTTTAAGTCAAACCACAGGGTAATTAAGTGTCAAATTTTAAACCACATAGGGCAAATTGAATTTAGACCAAACCACAGGAAGGCAAAATATAATTTACACCTTCTTTTTATTGTTTGATCATACAAATTTTAACAAATCAATTGAAACCTTAATAAGTATATTTAAAGTGCTGGTTAGCAAATTAAATCCATAAAATAATAATGTATGTCAATATTATTTCCAAAATAATAATGTATGTTAATATCATTTTCAAAAGGACCAATCTTTCAGAAAGACGACACCTCCATACTTATTAGCATATGTAGCCATCTTAGAGGAAATTCTCTCATGAAAGTTTGGCCTGTTACATAGAAAAAGTTTTCAAATTTATAAACATATCCAAGCGTCTTGCACTATTCGATGTGGGACTTCTAACAATATCATAATAACATAAAATTTATTTTTAGCTCACTTCTTCGTGTCTAGAGTGTAAACTTTTTTGGATTAATTAATTGTTCAATCACTTCATAAACATTTTTTAACTTAGTTTCCACAATCAATTATTACTATCTTTTTCGCTTCCATTTTCAACTTAGTTTCCAAGTATTTGCCTCTCGAGAGCGTGGGCTGGTATGGATGATCAAAATATTCGTACTCGTACGAGTATGGGCACGAGAGACGAAAGTTTCATGAGTAATACAAAAAGGCCCTCTAGGAATTGAAATAAGTTTCTTACTATAAGCCCTCTCTCTTTAATTATGCAGTGGAAGCTTAAAAGTATTCTTTTCTTTTTCGATAAATTAGAAATTTCTCTGGCAAAAAAAAATTAGAAATTTTCACTTAAAGTATTAAGCGCAAGTCTGATACAATATATGGTCCCCTTAGTTCTATATAAATAATTGAGTGAAACAATATGCAATTAGTCATAGATTATATATAGTGAAAATAAGCAGATGATGATGTGAGATATATTCCTCTCCTCATATGGAGGAGTTTTCTTCTTCCTAGTTTTTGGAAGAGATTTCCTCTCTTTCCAAAACAAATTTGGTTTCTCTTTGGGTAAGAGGTTTATTTTGAGGAGATTTACACTCAAGCTCATCAGATCTGGATCAAAAGTACTAGCAACGAAGAAGACTTGTGAAGACTTAATCCTCAAAGAGGATTGAAGGGTGTGTTGCCTCTCCTTGAATGTCATTCTTGTATTTGTAAAAAATTCTGTTTAGTTTGAGTTGTATTTTCCCTACTTTAGCTGTGCATTGAGAAGTGTGTTGCCTCTCTTTATCCTCTTGCAGTCTCTATGAAGAGCGGGTATGTTCTCAAATTTCAGGTATTTCAAATCTATGTATTCTGATCTATTGTATTGATTGCCCTGCAAAATCTTCTGAATGTATGGTCTTTGTGCCCTTTTCTCAATGAATGAAGTATTTGATTGACAAAAAAAAATAAGGATTTGGCTAATAAACATCTTTAACATTCTTTTTATTCTTTGATCATACAAATTTCGTTAACAAATCAATTGAAACTATGTCAATATCAATATCAATACTATATACAAAGGAAGTTAAGTCAGTACTACAACTTGACAAATAATAACTGCTCCTTTTTTCCAAAAAAAAAATACAAATTCAGCCACAACTCAATTTCAATTTTCATTTTTTTTAAACAAATACCCCATATTTCACCACTACTCCATCCCTACAAATAATTAACTACCTCATTACCCCACATTTTAATTGAAAATTTATCAACTTGAAATGAAATTAAAGAATAGACTTTACCAAAAGGGGGTGTAAGATTGCAGTGATCATTTCATGAATATCGATCTAATATATAACATATTGCTGTAGTTTGTTTCATATTCTGACCTTAACATCAAGGGAGCCACTTATAAAGTAATCGTCGTGTACAGGGTTGAAGTGTATACAGGTTGCTGCCATATCTAAGTCCCATAATCTCACAGTTTTATCCATTGAAAAAGTTAATCATAATTCTTAAAATTTCTAACTAAAGTGAAGTGGTGAAAACCTGACATGAGATTCTAACCAAGACAAATCCAAAATATCATTTGAATGACCTTGAAAAGTGCAATGTGGTTAATTTCTCTGAAAATAGAGAATATTATACCTCATTTTTCTGAAACTAAAAAAAAACAGTTCTAAAATAACTACTTCCCTTATTTTTCTTTTAAAAAAAAACTGTTTTAGAAAAGGGCTGTTCTAAAATAAATGCTTAACAGATAAAATGTATTAACATGTGATTTCCTAAATTTAATTTGTACGTAAAACAATATGTATAAAGATGTTTCTATTATACGCTTTCTTTCATTGAATTCTCCTACTGCATCTACAAGACTATAAGTCACAAAGTCCTACATTTTGAATGCAACAAAAATATAGATTATATTAGATCTGATAAAATGGGTATATATAAATATATAGCTACAATTAATTATTTAGTGATTTGTAGATGTTCAGTATCATTTAGTCATGAACAGAGGTAAGCATACAAAAATATAATTATTGATTGATATATAGAAGTACTTTTTGCAGCTTACAAACATACAATTACCAATGCTAACACACACATATATATATATATATATAAGCTTTTGGATTACTAGCTAGCTAGATTGTTTCGTCAATATTTTGGATTGCTTTTTTTGTATCTGAGCACATATGAACATGACAGAATAAGTTTGAATGTGAAGATTGGTAGGCAAACAAGAAAGAAGAATAGTGTCATCAGCTAGCTTGCTAGAGATGCAGGGAAACAAGAATGACATTAATTAACACATAGTGTTCATCAATACTTTTCTTTTCTTTTTTAATTTCTCAAATATGAAAAACTCATATTTGGTTTCACTTCCTAGACACACTCAAATTTGTGGGCAACGTTTGTATTGCTTAACAAGAGACATGCATGTATGAATGACATATCAATTTTTTTTTCTTTTTCTTTTGTATTGTTGAATAATTTGAGTTTTATTTAAATTGATGCAAAATTATATTGACAAAAAAATATTGTTAATTATTATGTTTTAATTAAGTATATAATTACACTTTTCAAAAAATATTATTATTAATTAAAATAATTATAATTCATAACTACCGTGCACGGGTATTTCACTAGTTATTTCCAAAAGACTACTCGTCCCTCTTAACAATCCATTTTCTTTGGTTTTTGGCCGGACGTTTTCTAGGCCTAAAAAATTATTCAATGTGAAACTAACAATTTTATAATAACATTCAATTTATTTTAAGTATCAGGGTGATAAGTAGCTTTGGACAAATAATCTATGTATGTGTTGTAGATTTACATATATTTGAATTGAAAATATTTTATAAATTAGTTAATTAGGATCAATTGCGAAGGAATTTTTTGAATAAGTTTTAAGTATGTTATATTTAATTTTGAAATTTTATTAGATAAGGTTTAGAGTTGTTATCCATGTTTAAAGATAACTCTTTGAGTTTAATTAGGATTTTTTATTTTCATGTATAAATACCCTGCAAAAGTGAATGATAAAAAAAGATAATTTTCCCCACTTCAAAAGGACCAATCTTCCAGAAAGACGACACCTCCACACTTATTAGCATATGTAGCCATCTTAGAGGAAATTCTCTCATGAAAGTTTGGCCTGTTACATAGAAAAAGTTTTCGAATTTATAAACATATCCAAGCGTCTCGCACTATTCGATGTGGGACTTCTAACAATATCATAATAACATAAAATTTATTTTTAACTCACTTCTTCGTGTCTAGAGTGTAAACTTTTTTGGATTAATTAGTTGTTCAATCACTCCATAAACATTTTTCAACTTAGTTTCCACAATCAATTATTACTATCTTTTTCGCTTCCATTTTCAACTTATTTTCCAAGTATGTGCCTCTCGAGAGCGTGGGCTGGTATGGATAATCAAAATATTCGTACTCGTACAAGTATGGGCACGAGAGACGAGAGCTTCATGAGTGATACAAAAAGGCCTTCTAAGAATTGAAATAAATTTCTTATTATAAGCACTGGCTTAGTCTCTTTATGCAGTGAAAGCTTGAAAGTATCCTTTTCTTTTTTGGTGAATTAGAAATTTCTCTGGCAAAAAAAAAATAGAAATTTCCACTTAAAGTATTAAGTGCAAGTTTGATACAATATATGGTCCCCTTAATTCTATATAAATAATTGAGTGAAACAATATGCAATTAGTCATAGATTATATATAGTGAAAATAAGCGGATGATGATCTGAGATATATTCCTCTCCTCATATGGAGGAGTTTTCTTCTTCCTAGTTTTTGGAAGAGATTTCCTCTCTTCCCAAAAGAAATTTGGTTTCTCTTTAGGTAAGAGGTTTATTTTGAGGAGATTTACACTCAAGCTCATCAGATCTTAATCAAAAGTGCTAGCAACGAAGAAGACTCGTGAAGACTTAATCCTCAGAGAGGATTGAGGGGTGTGTTGCCTCTCCTTGAATGTTATTTTGTTCTTCTTGTATTTGTAAAAATTTCTATTTAGTTTGAGTTGTATTTTCTCTACTTTAGCTGTGCATTGAGAAGTGTGTTGCCTCTCTTTATCCTCTTGCACTCTCTATGAAGAGCGGTCATGTTCTCAAATTTTATGTATTTCAGATCTATGTATTCTGGTCTATTGTATTGATTGCCCTGCAAAATCTTCTGAATGTATGGCATTTGTGCCCTTTTCTCAGTGAATGAAGTATTTGATTGACAAAAAAAAAAGGATTTGGCTAATAAACATCTTTAATATTTTTTTATTGTTTGATCATACAAATTTCGTTAACAAATCAATTGAAACCTTAATAATGTATGTCAATATCAATATCAATACTATATACAAAGGAAGTTAAGTCAGTACTACAGCTTGAAAAATAATAACTGTTCCTTTTTTCCAAAAAAAATACAAATTCAAGCCACAACTCAATTTCAATTTTCAATTTTTTTAAAACAAATACCCCATTTTCCACCACTACTCCATCCCTACAAATAACTACCTCACTACCCCACATTTAATTGAAAATTTATCAACTTGAAATGAAATTAAAGAATAGGCTTTACCATCAGGGGTGTAAGAAATTGCAGTGATCATTTCCTGAATATCGATGTAATATATAACATATTTCTGTAGTTTGTGTCATATTATGACCTTAGCATTAAGGGAGCCACTTATAAAGTAATCGTCGTGTACATGGTTGAAGTGTATGCAGGTTGCTGCCATATGCCCATATCCAATCCAATTAAGAGAAGAGAGGGTAACTGCAAAAATATTGGTAATGCCAAAAACATATCTTCTCACCATAGTCATTATGGGTCAACACCTAATTCATGCATGCTTTAATTCTCCAAGTCCCATAATCTCAGTTTTATCCATTGAAGAAGTTAATCATAATTCTCAAAATTTCTAACTAAAGTGAAGTGGTGAAGAAGTTGACCTGAGATTCTAACCAAGACAAATCTAAAGTATCATCTGAATGATGACCTTGAAAAGAGCAATGTAGTTTCTCTGAAAATAGAGAACATTATACCTCATTTTTCTGAAACTAAAAAAAAAAACTATTCTAAAATAACTACTTCTCTTATTTTTCTTTTAAAAAAACTGTTCTAGTAAAGGGCTGTTCTAAAATAAATGCTA
Source organism: Senna tora (assembly GCA_014851425.1). Taxonomy (NCBI): domain Eukaryota; kingdom Viridiplantae; phylum Streptophyta; class Magnoliopsida; order Fabales; family Fabaceae; genus Senna; species Senna tora. Next base: position 16,665,460 of record CM026270.1, on the reverse strand, counting down.
TAAAATGTTTTAGCATGTGATTTCCTAGATTTAATTTGTACGCAAAACAATATTTTTAAAAAATTAATATCATTAATTTTCTTATATATTTTTTTAAAAATTAGTTATCATATGATGCATACAAAACCAATTCAATTCAAGATTAATACTTGTTTTTCTTTGTCAACTGTTATTATTTTTCTTATGGAAAAAAAAAAACAAGGGCAGTTCATCATATATCATATCATGTATATATATATATATATATATATGGAATTTGAGTTTTTAATTGTTAAATTATTTTCAAGTTCTTATCTATCAACTAACATATTAATATGATTGATTCCTTTAATATCTATTCTTATATATATAGATTCATTGGTACGAACCTCTTCGTCAATTCTATAACCAATAACCATCTTCGCAGAGGTAAGTCTAGAAACACTTTTTCTTCTTTCTGCATTGTGTCTGAGTAAGATGAGTGCTGCTGCAGCAAAGTATGGGTTTTTTTTTATTAGGATTAGGATTTAGGATTAATCATGTTGTGTCTATCTATCTACTCTATATATGTATAAAGATTTTTCTATTATACGTCTCTTTTATTGAATTCTCCTACTGCATCTACGAGACTATAAGTCACAAAGTCCTACATTTTGAATGCAGCAAAAATATAAATTAGATCTGACAAAATGGGTATAAATAAATATATAGCTATAATTAATTATAAGTCTAATTAAGTAATTTGTAAATGTTCAGTATCATTTAGTCATGAACTCAGATAGAGGTAAGCATACAAAAATATAATTATTGATTGATATATAGAAGTACTTTTTGCAGCATACAAACATACAATTACCAATGCTAACACACACACACACACAGATATATATATATATATATATATATATATATATATATATATATAAGCTAAGCTTTTGTATTACTAGCTAGCTAGATTGTTTCATCAATATTTTGGATTGCTTTTCTTTGTATCTGAGCACGTATGAACATGACAGAATAAGTTTGAATGTGAAGATTGGTAGGCAAACAAAAAAGAAGAATAGTGTCATCAGCTAGCTTGGTAGAGATGCAGGGAAACAAGAATGACATTAATTAAGACACAGTGCTCATCAATACTTTTCTTTCTTTTTTTTCTCAAACTCATATTTGATTTCGCTTCCTAGACACACTCAAATTTGTGGGCAATATTGCTTAACAAGAGACATGCATGTATGAATGACATATCAAATTTTTTTATTTTCTTTTTCTTTTGTATTGATGAATAATTTGGGTTTTATTTAAATTGATGCAAAATTATATTGATAAAAAAATATTGTTAATTATTATGTTTTAATTAAGTATATAATTATACTTTTCAAAAAATATTATTATTAAAAAATCAATTGCGAAGGATCAATTGCAAAGGAATTTTTTGAATAAGTTTTAGAGATATTATATTTAATTTTGAATTTTTTAGATAAGGTTTAGAGTTGTTATTCATGTTTAAGAATAACTCTATGAGTTTAATTAGGATTTTTTATTTTTATGTATAAATACCCTGCAAAAGTGAATGATAAAAAAAGATAATTTTCTCCACTTCAAAAGGACCAATCTTCCAGAAAGACGACACCTCCACACTTATTAGCATATGTAGCCATCTTAGAGGAAATTCTCTCATGAAAGTTTGGCCTGTTACATAGAAAAAGTTTTCAAATTTATAAACATATCCAAGCGTCTCGCACTATTCGATGTGGGACTTCTAACAATATCATAATAACATAAAATTTATTTTTAGCTCACTTCTTCGTGTCTAGAGTGTAAACTTTTTTGGATTAATTAGTTGTTCAATCACTCCATAAACATTTTTCAACTTAGTTTTCACAATCAATTATTACTATCTTTTTCGCTTCCATTTTCAACTTAGTTTCCAAGTATGTGCCTCTCGAGAGCGTGGGCTGGTATAGATGATCAAGATATTCGTACTCATACAAGTATGGGTACGAGAGACGAGACTCGAGAGGTTCATGAGTGATACAAAAAGGCCCTCTAAGAATTGAAATAAGTTTCTTACTATAAACCCTGGCCTGGTCTCTTTATGCAGTGAAAACTTGAAAGTGTCCTTTTCTTTTTCGGTGAATTAGAAATTTCTCTGGCAAAAATAAGCAGATGATGATAATATCTGATATTGATATATATATATATATATATATATATATATATATATATATATATATGCAAGCATATTATATATGAGGGTGGTTAAGAGATGCATGTCAAATAAAGAGAGAAAGCAACTAAGATTCATTAATCTGCAGCTGTGTTTAAAAGGAGTGATGGATAAGGCTTGTTATTTATATCCACCCACCTCAGCATAACAACAATTAATGTAATCACATTAAGTTGATATTACTTATATATACCCAAAGGGCTTTATATATAATTTTTTTAAAATATTTTATTTGATTGAATATTAACATATGGCTTAAAAAATTATTTGATATAAATGATTTTATAAATTAACAAATCATGTTTTCATTAAATAAATAAATTGACATATTATGAATAAATTTACAAATTTGCCTACAAAAATATAGTTAATATATATATATATATATATATATATATATATATATATATATATATATATATATATATATATATATATATATATATAAAATATATATTAACATATTAGGAATGAGCATTATTACATATCAATATAGACTGCAATTAATATACTAAATGATATAAAACATTTTAGAAAAAAAATCATGTAAGTCGATCCAACCAAACTCTTACAAGTTCACCCGCCATGGGATCATAAATTTAAAGTATATTGAGTTAAAAGTCGTTTTTTAGAATAGACCAAACTTTTTTTGATCCAACCATACCCCATTTATTTGAAAGATCATATCAACCCTATAGACTAAATTTATTTTGAAAGCACAAAAGACACTAGTTAAAAATACATATATTTCTTACCATCTATGTCACGTGGGGACGATGGTGACATAGGAGATATATAATTAAACATATAGAGGGGAGGGGTTGGGATGAAAATGAAAAAAAATGTGGGTCCTTGAAATTGAATGATTTGATTAGGAGTGGGGCAGGTGTGTTAGTTTGGTGTATGGTGATTGGTGAGAAAAGGAAAGTAAGTGGGGAATCCAAACTGGTTTCCAAATTCCATCAATGAAAGCACCGGCAAGCATTGCACTAATTAAAACTGAACCATGCATTTCAAGCCTATAGTGCTATTCATACACCTAGCTGATTTCGACTCACTACCACTTCTCAAACTCATCTCTATACCTAAATTTGATATATATGCCTCAGCCAGACATCACATATATTCTATAAGAATGGCCACTACTGTACTACAGTAGTATATGGAGTTTATGACAACAAATCCAAAGATTAATATTTTAGCTCCTCCAGGGAGGGACTGAAACTTTATTCAATATGAGAAAAAGTTGAATAAAAACATTTGACATACCAGAGTCCGATCCAGAGCTATGTTGTCAAGCAGGCTCATATGCATTGACTGAGTAAAAAGATACACGAGCAGTAAACACTATCCTATAAAATAATTTTGCCAAAAGGGTCTTTTTTTTAACTCTCAATTATTTGGTCATGTTAATTTTGTTCCAAAACATTTTTTTACTGTCAATTGTATTCTCAACGTTTTATATATTTTCCTATCAATAATGTTAATTATCCTTTTCACTGACGCGATTAAATAATTAACAGTTTTTGTTGATGTGGCATCACACGTAACAAAATGAGTTGAGTGGACAAAAGTATTTTTCAACTCAGATTTTTCTCTATCATAGCTTGCACAATACTGTATCGTTTTGAGCCCTTAACCTTTTCTTCTCAAACAAGTTGAAGCACCACATTATTTTGCTCTAACTTTTTTTTATCATATCATTTTACCACGTCTAAAAATACTTTTGCCAAATAGTCTATTTCATTATTTAGAAACTAAATAATTGATTAAAATAAAAATTCTGAGATTAAATAATATAATTTTATTATTTAGAAACTAAATAATAAATTCAACAATTAATATTCAAAATCAAAAAGTATGTTTTTCTAATATGTGGGTATATATATATATATACCACTTCTAAATAATATCATTAATCATTATTATTTCTTGGCCAATCATATTCCTAATCGGGAATGACAAAAATCAAATGAGATAGCTCCGCAATGGCCAAAAAAAAATGAGATAGCTCCACGGATAAAACTGCTGCCATTATCTCTGTTTTTGACTTCTTTTTTCCCTCTGGTTGTAGGAGATTGGAGGTTCAAGCCATTTGGTTTGTTTTAAGCAAAAAACTTAGGCATCCTCCTTTTAAAACTTATCCAATTCGAGATATTGTTAAACATTAAATGTGTCATATTTATTAAAAGGTGTTCGAATTCTACATTGTAATTTGTGAGAGATTAATCCATTCCACTAGACCTAACTTAAGTCATGCTCGTATACATGAAATAATTTGAACTAAGTTAAAAATGAGTTTGAATTCTCCTTATCCTTAGCATTATTCTGAAGAGAATTTTGGGACCCTGCTTTTATTGCCATGAGAATGAGCTGAAAAAGAGACTTTCTTGTTCTTATTCCTTTTTCTTTTCTTTTATTTATTTATTTTGCTGAGGGAGAACATGAAATGAATGCTAGTAATTAAAATCATTAAATATCCTAATATGCTCAATAGTGACATCGATCTGCCAGTTAATAAAGGGTTTTCACTTGAATTTTTCTCCAACTTGAGAGTTGGGAAGTAATGAAACTAAACCATATATCTGTCTACAGCTGGATTAATGAATGATTAATGGTTGGCACTTGGCACATTCCCACATTTTTCCACTCTTTTTTTCTTTTTTCCTTTTATGTCATGTTTTTTTTTTCCAGTCTTCAAGTTTCAGGTGTCTTTTTTTCTCACGAATTAGCTTTGCCGAGGGAAAATGGAAAATATCGATTAAAGTGTTAGTTGATGTGTAATTTTATTTTGCGCATTTTAATTATTGATTTCATCAATTATATAATATAATTTTTGAAGTTTGATGAAATCAAGGAGTAAAATGTGCATTGTAAAATTACACATCAACTACCGCACTTCAACTGATTTTTTTCAAATAAAATATAAAATTGTATTGTAAGGTATACTAGTTTCGGCTTTCAATTAATGAATTAATATATGTTAAAATTTTATCCATGTTTTATATTTAATTAATATCAACACACACAAAAATATATTCCTTTTAATTTATTTAGAACACATGTTAAGTTTTTTCTTGGTTATTCAATGGAGTATTTACTGACTTGAAAATTAATTCTAAAAAATCTATAAAAATTCAACTAAAAATTTGATTTTAAAATTGAAAAACTTTATTGATTAAATAGATGAAATCTCAAATCTTAAGGATATGTTTGGTAAGAAAGCCAAATAGTAGAACTGTGGTGTTTCACGATTATCCAAAAAATTTTATACCATATTTTATATATACCAAACACACTTTTTATCATACTTTTTCTCTTTCTTAATTTTTTTTTCTATCTCTCTCTTTACTTTTCTCTACAGTACTTTCTTTTACTCTACAATACTTTACATCCGTGCATCTATACCAAGCGTACCCTAAATGTTAAGGACCATATTTTTAGAAACTCTTATTTATTTTTATATTTATTTGACTAAAATTAACTTTTTAATGTGGGACAAAATTACCAAATATTATCAGCTACACGCGCGTGAAGCCTAGTGAAATTAAGAAGGTTCAAATTTTTTGATATTGCATGGTGACAAGTGCACCGTAGAGCTGTCAAAACGGGTCCAACTCAGTGGATTGACCCGTTTAACCCACCAATTTGGTGGGTTGGGTTTCAAAATCTTAACCCGTTTATTAAACGGGTTGGAGGAACCCGACCCACCGGGTTAGGTTGGCTCGCGGGTTAGGTGGGTTGGCTCGTAACCCACCTAACTTAAAAAATATATATAATTCCTAATCATGTTTTTTTTTGTCATATTTTTATTTTTCATCATATTTGCAGTAGCTAGGAGGAAAAGAAATGAGAAATGTTATGATATTTTGACTATGTTTCATACTTTCATTGTTCTATTTTTAACTATTTGTGAGTGATATGATGAATGATAAATCTTTTATTTTATTTTATCATATAAAATTTCTTACTTCATAAAATAAATGTACAAAAAAAGTATAGATTTCTTTAAAAAAAAAGTTACAATTCAAAAAAAAATAGGTGGGTTGGCCCGACCCACCACCTGGTGGTGGGGTTGGGATTCTCAACCCGTTTAACGGGACCAACCCGTCATGGGTTCAATCTGTGGTGGGCCAGGTTGGCCCACTTTGACACCTCTACCGTTTCGATCTTATTTAATTTATTCTATCAACTTAGCCATAGATAATTTAATATGGACTCTATACATGATTATGCTATAAGTGATATATATATAAGAAGAAATTATCAATTAGTATAAAAAAACAAGAGACAAAATTGAATCTTCACACAAAATTAAAGAACAAAAATTAGTCATGGTAGTGATTTTATTCTTGTAAGAAAAAAATACGAAATTAAACTAAAAAAAACCTTTGTTAAACTTAAGAGAGGATTTTAATCCAGAATGCTTAAAAAATATTATTTAATTTTCATTAGTAAAACTTATTATATAAAAGGACTCAACTTAAGTAAAATTTTTTATAACTTACTGATAAAAATATAAGAAATTTTTTTAATATAAAATTGTTATCTTTATTTCAAATACGATAGTAGAAGTAATATTAGTGATATTATTATATTTTAAATATAATTGATAAAAAGAAGTATATAATTGGGAAAAGCAGTGGGCCCCAGGTAACAGGTACGGCTCATAGGAGAGTTCGAAATCAATCAACCTCTATTGGCTGTCCACACACAGAGAATGGGCCTAAAACCCAAATAATTGTGACTTTTTGACTACCTATCAGTTTTACTTATTCATAGGCCTAAAACCCTAAAAAAGTCCCTATCCTATTCATTGACCTACTTTATTTCATAACACTCCTATTACTAAAATGTCTTGATGTTTTTTTAGAGAATAAAAAAAAGGTAACTGTCAATAAATTTGGGTTAATCCCCATTCTGGTCTGTATGCAGTATAGATAGTGGGCCTGTCTACCTTAGCCCCCAGCCCATCCTATTTAATATGCATTTATATTCACCGTACGGATTAAGTAAAAATCAAGCAATTGATGTTGTCTCAAAGTATATAAATCATATCCTTATTTCATAGAGTTGGATAAAAGAAAAATTAGAAATTCATGGATGGGCAGTTAATTGGATTGTGTAAGTATTGTATTGTTACAAGTTATAATAATGCCACACATGGGAAGTGAGAAAAAGGTGAATTCCTACGTCCTAATTAAGTCCTAACATTAATGCTAGCTAGCTTATGCAGTTCACTTTGATTATTCACATAGATGATAAATGCATTCACACCCAGAAAAAAAAAAAAAAAGAAGAAAAAAGATGAAGAAGAAGCGGCAAGCAAAATTAAAGAACGTTTAGAGGTAGGACCTCCCATTTCTCTCAAATTTCCTCTATAAATATTATCCCATTATTTCTCTCCAATTCCACACTACACTTAATTATCAAAAGTAGCATTATATATTCAAAATTCTCTTACAAGCATGGGTACACACATTGGTGTGTGTATGGTATTATGTGTTGTGGTATTCGGGATGTGTGTGTGGGGAAGACCCGCCACATTTGTGCAGGACTTTCGAGTGACGTGGTCTGCTTCTCACATCAGGCAAATCGATCAAGGCACCACCATCCAACTCATTCTCGACCAAAACTCTGGTAATATATATATACAATTATTCATCATTAATTAATTTTAATATTTTCCACAAAATTAATTAAATTATAAATATGGTCAGGATGCGGTTTCGCCTCCGCCAAGAAGTACATGTTTGGGCGTGTGAGCATGAAGATCAAGCTCATCCCGGGAGACTCTGCTGGAACTGTCACCGCCTTCTATGTAAGATTCATTAATTCAAATTTTAATTTGGGTATTTAATTAATTAATTTAATGAATTAATTAATATAGATGAACTCGGACACGGACTCTATTCGTGACGAGCTGGATTTCGAGTTCTTGGGGAACCGAAGTGGGCAACCATACACAGTCCAAACAAACATCTACGCGCGTGGAAAGGGAGACAGAGAGCAGCGCGTGAATCTGTGGTTTGACCCGGCGGCTGATTTCCACACATATACCATCCTGTGGAATCATCACCACGTGGTGTACTACGTGGACGAGGTGCCCATAAGGGTGTACAAGAACAACGAAGGGAAGGGGGTGGCGTACCCCAAGACGCAGGCGATGGGCGTGTATTCCACGCTGTGGGAAGCGGATGACTGGGCGACGAGGGGAGGGCTAGAGAAGATTGATTGGAGGAGAGCACCGTTCTATGCGTATTATAAGGATTTCGACATCGAAGGATGTGAAGTGCCGGGAGATGGCGCGTGTGCGTCTAATCCTGGGAATTGGTGGGAAGGGTCGGCTTATGAAGCTCTGAATGCAGTGGAAGCTAGAAGGTACGCATGGGTTCGTATGAACCATATGATCTATGATTATTGCAAAGATAAGTCCAGATACCCCCTTGCTCCACCCGAGTGCCTTCTCGGCGTTTAAACCAACCCAAAATTCAACTCAATCACCCGCGCCACTTTAATTTAATTATAGGACAAAACTTATATGCTGCTTACATATTTTTTTTTTAAGGTTAACTAATTAAAAAAAAACATATGTCAATTTTGAGAGAAAAGTTGACACATGTCTTTTTTTAATTGGTTAACCTTAAAAAAAACATGTAAGTAACAACATATAAGTTTTTTCCTTAATTATATTCCTGCTGTCTGTCTGTGTTATATATATATATATAGGTTGCTTAGCTTCATGCTTGTGTATTGTATAATGATTCTTGAGACGAAGGAATAAGGCTGAAATGGGCAATTAACTGAAAAGGCCCCTTACTCGCTTTATGCATGCATGTCTCTGTATTTGTACTATATAATAATATTATGAAGGAAGCGTATGTTTTAGTGTGACGATCTGGATCGGAGGAGGATATATAATATATATAGTATATGTGTGTGTATACAGAAAATTCTTGAACGTATGTAATATTAATGAATGGGAGCTCAATATGTGGCTAACAGGCTAAGTAATTTCAATTTTCAACAAAAGTGATGCTCTCTTGGACTCTACTCCATATAAATAACACATAGAACTACCATTTGTTAAGAGAAATTAAAGAGAAAAACATGAATGCAATCATAGTTGATGGTTACTAAAAAATTATATTTGACTATTTTTTTAAACTCATGCAACATGCCTTGCACTAGCTACATACATAAAAACTATTTTTAATTTTAAGTTGAATTTTTTTTACAATTTTTTAGTCATTAAATAATTTATTGACCAATTAGATGAAATTTTAGCATGTGATTTAATTCACATATATATATATAGATAAAAAGTGGGCCAAGTAGGAGAAAATTTATAGTCCTTTGTAGTATCTAGTGTTCACTGTTTAGTACGTAAAGCATTAAAATTTGTTAGTGTTAATGTTAATAAGCACCACCTACTTGGTTAGCCGTGGGTTAATGTAATAATACTCGGAATTACAACTGTTTCACATTGCTTTCTTCTATAAATAGTTTGCTGCCACCCTCTCATTGATTAATTAATGATTCTCTCTGGTCGCTTTAATAATTATATATAAGCATAATTAAGCCACTTGGTCAAGCAAATTGTACTTAACCATTTAATTGGTTCCAAACTTTGAGGGAACCATAATCTAAGGCTGTGTTGAATAGAAATCCAAGGATGAGAAGAAAAGAGATATAAAATTAAATATAAGAGAGTAAAGGAAAGTAAAAAATAAAATTGTGTTGGATATGTAAAAATATGATGTAAAGTTTGTGAAGTAAAGTATCGGAATTAAAATATAATGTAGGTGGGAAAGTAAAGAGAGAGAATAATTAAAAGGAGCATTTTGGACATTTCATCTTGAGTCAGAGTCAATATAAAAATCAACATGTGAACAATTGATTGCATATAAAGTATATCAAACAATATAAATTTTTTGGATGCAAAATTTTTCTTCCCTTCCCTTTAATAGGGAGTGTACCAAACATAGCCTAATAGTCAATAATCTATTAATACATACAAACTAAAGGTATTAAAGTAAATAAAAAAAAATCAATGCAAAAACAAAAATGTAATTTAGGTTGCACAGATATAAAAGTTATATCATTTCAATAATTTAGTGTCATTTTTTAATATAAAAAGAGACCTATATTAATTATATTAATAAGAACTCTCCAAACATAACGTAATAGTCAATTATAAATGTTAAAAATATAATGCTTATACATTTTAATGGTCAAATTATAAACATTTTATACATTATTAAAAAATTAGGGCCGCAATTATAAATATTCAAAATATATTGGATGTAAATCTTCAAACGTGTGTGTGTGTATATATTAAATACATAAATAAAAATTGAGGACTTGATTAATTAAAATTTTATAGGGACCTTCATGAAAGGAAATTTTATTTGATGGCGACAAAACTATGGTTTCAGCAAGTAATTTAAAGAAACTCCTCCCTCTCTCCTGTACGCTACACTTTCGTACAAAAAATTCATTTTGAGAGGACACGTGGCAAGTTGTTGAGCATTGGATTAATTAAATGGTTATGATTTTGAGAATGATAGAATGAATTGTAGAAAGGAAATATTTACAGAGGATCTGGATTCCGCACTAGCTAGCAATATTAATATACTTAAAATTTATAAGGTTAAAATGTGCTGAGATCTCTTGAATTTTTTATTATGGACATATATATTTTATGAGTTTTAAAATTTTGTAGACAGACTCTTAAACTCTTAATTTGAGGTACCTAGTATCATTATGTTAGACTTCTGTCCATATTTAGTCATTATCCGTCACGTAAGCACATTTTGTAAGAGTATTGTAGTCGTTATATGTCACTTAAGCACATTTTGTGAGGATATTTTAGCCGTTGTTTATTATTTAAGCATATTTTATGAGGGTATTTTAATCATTATAATGCTATTTTAGCTATTTTAATCATTTAATTTGGAGCCACTAAAATAGGAAATGATTAAAATATCCTTACAAAATGTACTTACGTGAAAAATAATGGTTGAATCTGGATAGAATGGTGCTTAGTGCCCCAAATTGAAATGTCAAGGGGGTCTGTCTACAAAGTTTTAAAACTCAGTGGATGTATATACCCATCCTTTAAATTATATTTGGGAGTTTTAAGAAGATGGAATATTGGAATGGTCATTAATGGATTGAAGTGGATAAATTTTTGTTTAAGAATTTTAATGAGGTGGAGATAGAAGGAATGAAATGGATCAAATGTTGTTTGGAAGTTATAATAAATTATTATTTTTTCAAATATTACCCTTATAATTGCACTAAATATTTTCAACACATATGTCTTTATGATTAAATTGTAATTTTATTAAAGTAATAATTAAAAGTATAATGTATTTTTAGAATATCAAGATCATTTCATTTCACCTTTGACCGTCCAATTTGGGGAGACAACAAAATGGAAATTTTGAATGGATTAGAGAATTTGGGATAGATCCTCTTCTTCCATTCTCTTTCATCATCTATAAAACTATCACTCATAAATATAACTCTTTTGGTATAGTCATTGAAAATGAATCCAATGTTTGGTTCTTCTATACATTAGTATGTTAGGTCGACTTTAGATATTCTTTAAAAAAAGTTTATAATTTTTCAAATTTAAATAAAAAAATAGAGAAAACTATGAAAAATGACCGACCTAACATACTAATGCATAGAAGAGCCAAACACTGAATTCATTCTCATATTAAATAGCAATAATATTCTCATAGTAAATAGCAATAATCCCTTGTATTAATGTATTTGGATGGGCGTGGAATGAGGAGGGTATAATAAGACAAGAAAAGAGAACATTTAGGCAAACCCAACACACAAACGGCTGCTACAGAATCTTCTCCTTTAATTTGCTATACAATACACTACACCAACCCTAACTTACTCTTCTATAATCTATTTGCGACATGCACATGAGGCCGAGGCCTACCTCATTGCATTCTCGAAATCTTAAAACTTTATAATTTAACCCAATAAATATTAAAAAAAAAAAGTATCATACATGATATTATAAAAAGCCTACAACTTTGCGACACACGCATGTTTTAAAAGCGTTCCAGCTTCATATTCTGTGCTCAGCTCGTCTTTCCTATTCATCCAGTTAGATTCATGATGAGTGTATATCAACTTCTTTCACCTTTCTTCAAAAACGTAACTCTGCAATTTTCCTCTCTTCCTTCATCTTTCCTTGTTCGTATCTCTTAATTACTTGTCTTCTCCTCACCAAGTAATCCTCCAATCTATCTCTAGACCACGTTGCAGTACTTATTGTTAATTAAGAATGTACGTTAAGATTATAATATATTAATTAATCTCCATTCAAAAGAAATTTGTTCACCAAAACAACTACTACTATTTAGTATTTACTAATGCTATTCTTCGGCCAACTTGTACTTAACGACAATTTCGAATCCTACTTGTTAGAGATATACAAAGTCTCACATCTGATGTAATGAGATGTCCAATTGAATATTAGAGATATACAAAGTCTCACATCATAGTCAATGGAGTACTTAAGTAGTTTGGTTCTTTCCCCTTACGAATTAGCTTTTGAGGATGTATTTTTCAAGTCTCTTGAGTCTTAAAAAGTACTTATAAAGTAGTTCAATTCTTCCCCATTGACAACTAGCTTTTGAGAGAGGATTTTCGAAGTCATTTAAGACTCAACATTAATTAATTACTCAATATATTAATTGCAATTTGGAAACCGCAAATTAATTATTGTATATATATATATATATATATATATATATATATTGCATTTCCCAAAATTAGGTCTAGAGAGATTTAATTAGATAAGGAGGCATGAGATGAGTGGTGTATATGACACATGATAATTACTTAATCATTGAAATATAGTTATATATATTAGTGAAATTAAAAGTAGATCACAAGGAAGTAATATAGTTAATTAATGTAAAACAAAAATAAAGAAATATATGCATAGTAGGCATGCAAGACATCCATTAGGGGGACAGCTCATGCACAAACATGTCAGATAACACCACAAAAAGAATCCATATATATATATATATATATATATGTTGTACACAAATATATAATTCTTATATGCTCTTTCTTGTTTCAAATAGCAACAACATCCAAACAAGAACAAATAAGAGGATAACATAGATTCCTTTTAATTAATTTAACCCCTTTGATCAGATGCTAGCTAGCTACTCCTACACTACTACTTTCTCTCTCTCTAGTCTACCTATTATGGAGAGGATTAGCTCCGGTTGGGACGCCTCTCTTGTCTTCTAACTCCGATTTGCAAGAGATTGTGTTATTGTTGGTGCAGGGAGAGTGAGGCCTTGTGAAATTGAAGAAGCCACTGGCAATACCAAGCAACCCACAATTGCATATGATGAAGAGCACAAGCAGCAACACAGAAAATACAGCCCCCATACTCTCCAATAATTGGATGGATCCAACTAATCAATTAATGGAAGACATTATATTGGTTAGAGTGAGATATAGTGATGAATTACATTTATACAAGTAAGGCATGAAGAGTAGACGTAGTTATTAGTTACGTACCTTAGCTTGTCATGAAATTATGAGCCAGAAATATAATGGTGGTTTGAAGGAAACCTCAAAGGACAAGATGATGAATAATGGTGGATATATATATATATATATATATATATATATATATATATATATATATATATGTATATGTGTGTGTTGGTGGTCCTCTTTATTTATGGGAAATTAAGGACCTGAAAGACACGCCAGTGAAAAGTTTGCCTAGCAAGACAAACCCCTCTTCCCTTTTTAAACTCTTTTTTTCTTTCCCTTTTTTGACGCCGACACATCATGTTGTCTTATATAGTATATACTAGGCTCATATTCTTTTACTAGAAAGAACAATGGAAATGAAGATGGAATGGGTGGGGCTCACTGGACCCATCTATTTTTTACTTTTTCATTTCCATCAACTTTAAAAAAAAAAAGAAAATACAAAATACAAAATATCTATTATACCCCTCTGATTTGACATGATTTGACACAATTATAACCTTCTTTTCTTTTTATTATTTTAATATAAGAGGTAAAATGATCATTTTAATACATTCTCTTTTCATTTCCATTACCAAACTTTTACTACTAAACACAGGAAACGCATTCCGTTTCTATTTTCGTTTCTGTTTCCATTTCCATTTCTGCGTAAAGAACGTGGCCTAGAGCTTCCACGTTAACGTAGGAGCATGTTATTTATTTTTACAAATTTTTAAATGTAATATAAAATTATTTTTTTAATTTTTTTATTAAAAAATTACATTTAAGAAATTATTTTTTTGGTGCCACACTTTTCAAATCAAAGAGAAGTTTTTTTTTGTAGTCATTTATTGAGAAGTTGGTTATTTATTGGGAAGTTACACTTATAAATTTATGGGAGAAGTTATTTTTTTTGGGTCACACTTTCCTTGTGTGACACAAAAAAATCCAAAGCGAATATAAATGTACTACATACCTGCTTTTGTATCCACATGATTTTTTAATTTATAAACAAAACTAGAAAATTTAATTAATTATATTTTCCTTATACTAGGGTTTCATCTAATAACACTTCATCAACATACTAGTATATTTTATTTTAGGGTCATCAATATAAGGCCTTGATGTTGATGTTGATGTTGTATAAGGCCTTGACCGTTAGAGGCCCATATTTAGATCCACTCCCATATAGGCCGACATAATATGAACAATGGCTAATACGGCCCTCATGGTTGGGCCAGATGTTTTATGTAACATCCAACAAGTATGAATATTTGATTTCAATTTTCGTTAGAAAAAATATATTATTGTTAAACTTGTGAGTTAAATGTAAACTTGCATGAGTTTAATTATTATATTCATGCATTGACAAAATTGGGTAACTCATTATATATCAATAATATCAGAAAGGTGTAAAGTTCGGATTCTTTGTTTTCTAATTTCTACAAAGCGAAATCACTAGAGTCCCTCCCATAAAATTAAAATATAAAATAATTGCATTCTATTGCCCAAATTAAAAAATATATACAAAAATTATTTCTAAATCTACATTATTAAATTCATTACAAACATAAAATAAAAAAATTGTGTATGCTATCATGATTCGATAGATTTAATTTAATTTTGTATTTTTTTATATAAATTATGATATAAATATATAGTTTTTAATAATTATTATTGACTTAAATAAATTCATATATAAGTTTACTTGTTTGTCAAGTCCTCACCTCGCAATTTTACTTAAATTCTCAAGTTTAATGTTTACATGAAGTTTAATGTTGGTCTTCAATGTTTTAAAAGTTTAATGTTGGTCCTCAAAATTTTTTTTGGTCGATTTTGGTCCTCGAGCATAACACCGTTAACTTTTTGCCGTTAAATAATGATGTGTCATGCTTATATGGCATACCCTCTCTCCTACATGTCATATTTTAATGACGTGGCATGACAGATCACTGCCACGTCACCTCAGATGATGATGACGAAGGAGAGAAGATGATGATGCGGCAATATGGGGTGACGTGGCAGTGATCTGTCATGTCACGTCATTAAAATATGACATGTAGGAGAGAAGGTATGCCACAGAAGCATGTCACGTCATCATTTAATGGCAAAAAGTTAACGGTGTTACACTCGAGGACCAAAATCGACCAAAAAAAAACTTTGAGGACCAACATTAAACTTCATGTAAACATTGAGGACCAAAATAATACTTTAGCACATTTGAAAAAGTATAATGTTTAATAATAATTGACAATACCTCAAAAACACATTGTATTAAAAGAAAATACATGAATAATAATACACTGGACCCAAACATCCATCTTGAGTACAGTCCATGACTGCAATAACAGTTATAAGATTCCGCGTCACTATCTAAACTTGAAGGAAAATATAAACCCGCAATATGAATAATATAGTTTAACAAAATAGCTTAATCTAATTTAATGTTGTTGTATATATATGAACTGGAATTCATAAAATCAACACTAAAACTTGTAATTTAATTTGATAAAGCCATAATAGGTTGGTTTGTTATAGAAGAAATCAATAAATAGATGGCGAATTCTGTACTTTCCACTCTATAGTCCTATGGTGGTCTCTCCCGTTATATTAGTACGCTTTATCCGTTTGCATTAATACAGTAATTAATAAAACCATCAATTTTGAAAATTAAAAATGACACAAGAGTTTGAAATTCTCCTGAAGAGTATGAGGGTGGTCCTATCCGATTCCTATAACAGCTGGATTCTGAATTGTCCATTTATCCAATTAGACGAAGAATTGTTGGGCCAACCACATGTTACCCTTTGGGTTCTATTATTGGGCACTCCTCCAAATCCAATTAATGAATCAATATTATTATGAAGTAGCTAGCGTCCCCACCAGTAGTACCACTATTCTATCACCATGACTCATTGTCACTCCCATATGGGCTGTCATAGTATCTACTCAGGCCCACTTATTATTATTATTATTCATTTATTTCCAATTGTTTTCTTCCTCACAACCTCCCTTGGACCACAGAACTTGCTAGAATCCCTCACAATCAACATTCCTACCTTTTTTCCTCAAATATTAATATATATATACTTATTATTTTTCACCACCATACAAAATTTTCACAAAATATCCCCTCAAATTTTTTATTTTATTACATACATCTAAAGATTACTTTTCACATACATAATCTCATTGCTATGTATCCTTTTTTGCTTAAATATATTAGAGTAGTTGTTATTTTATTTGAGCACCATAGAAAAATACTCTTTATTTTCTTTCTCTAATTGTTGGAGCTATTATAGTCTGATTATTGTTGGTAGGCCCGGTTCCCAAATAGAAGAGAGGAGGGGCCCATTGATGAGCATGGTTTAAATGTGGACATGTTACCAAATCCAAGTACCAAACTCCGTTTACGGTTCAACTTTTAAGGCATAGTTAACTTCTTGTACCCTCTCTATATGGCAAAATTTCATTTCCCTTTGCCCCAAAACTACTTCACTTCATATATATATACCATGCAATGCCTCCCTTCATATATTCACGACGTAATAAATATTAATATATTTCTCCGTGCGAAGCCATAACCTTATTTAACTGACTCAAAGATATAAAATTGCTCAGTATATATACTCAAGGACTAGATTGAATCCTGAAGTTTGATGGAAGCTGAGTTTGTTACAGTATGGTCAAATGTTAGTTTTAAAGTTATGATTGAGGTGGGCGAATTGAAGGGCGTAATATATAGTTATAATGCTTGTATGTTACGTAATGTGACAATTCCACCTTGTATTGAATTTGTATTTTGGAAATGAAAGTATTATTTATGACAACTAAATTAAATATTATATAATTTAATTAATTGGACATGTAAATCCAAAGGAGGCCGATGGGAGGTGATTAAATTAAGTTGCTTTCAAACATGGATCAGAAAACAGTTTGATCCCTATAAAAATTGTCCAAAACTAATCATATATATCCTTTCCGGACCGACAAAATATCCAACTCACGACATTTGTCTCTGGGTGCGTCTCCGACTAGGAGGTTTCTTACGTGTGCGCACACGTAGCACATTCGCAATCTTGATAAAATCATCCATACACTTTTCTTAAATAAAGCGACTTTGATTATTCTAATTAATATATATATAATTATAATAATAAAAAAACACCTTTCTGAAAATCCTTTTATTTTATTTTGTTTGCCCTTGTATCACGGTAGGGTTAAATAAGTAAGTAACAAGGAAATTAAAGCAAAGGAAAAGACCTGTTCAAACTGGAAATTAAGAGAAGGTTGAAGTAGCTAGGTAGCCCGAAAAAGAAGTAGGATTTGAAAGAGGGCGTTGAGGGAAGAGGAGGAGTGGGGCCTCCTCATGTGATGATGATGATGATGATGATGGTGATGGTTAAAATTGGTGATGAAAGCGATGATGAGGAGGCAGATTAGCAGTTTCCAGGAAAGTGTCCTCTTTTCCCGGAAAGTCCCTCTCACGATATTTATTGGTCCACCCCATTATGAATGATGTGAGGAATTCATCAAATATATATTAATAATGAAATAAATAAATATATATACAACATGTATATATATGTAGAGTTTGATGAAACTTGGAATTATGGAATATGGGTGTCATTATTATTAGTGAGTGAATGGCTTCTAATCATGATAACGTGGGTGGAACGTATACGGTGTACGTGTAATTAATTATGGGTGGGTACAAACGAATCTGGAGCGTTGAATTAATAATGGTGAGAACACAGAACCTGAGATGTGTAAGTGAGTAAATAAAGTGGGAATAAAATTAAAAATATGTGGGGGTCAGGGGAGTGTTTGGGAATTTGGATCTTTGTTTCTGTGATATGAATCCGAAAGAAAGAAAAGGGAGGCAAGAGGAAGCATGAGCTCTGACCTTGAACTTCAAATCCTATGTTGAGAGAGACCCATTGGGCCGTCACGTGGGGTCTGGCCCACCAGTCCCCTTAAAGCCAAAGCATCTCACGAGACACCTCACATTGATTACGCACAAAATCATCTCTCTCTCTCTCTTTAAGCAACTGATTTCCAGACAGAAACACGTGAGCTAACTTCCCTATCCACACCCTTCAACCTTTCTCCAACTTAATCATAACCTCCAACTGATCTCCATCATTATCTAACTGCATATTTTCCTCCCTTCTTCTTCTTCTTTTTCTTTACCCTCCCGTTAATTACTCCACCCAACACAATGAAAATACCAACAGAAATTAACAATATAATTCAAATTCACTAACTCCTTCATATATAGATATATCTCAGTTAAAGATACAAATTAAGGGGAAAAATTAAAAAAGGGGCAGTTACTATTTTCTACAGTATTAGTTAATTACAGAGTTTTCCTAGACGTATCCCTCAACCAAAAAAATACAATGGTTGTGGGCAATACTAGTCTGATGTCTCTTTATAATTTGGGGTTGGTTGAAAATAAAATAATAATGATCGATCAACATGCTGCGGAAGGATTGGTGAAGGGGTTGTACAAGTGATGAGGAGGCTTAGGAGCCATTGAGATCAATGGGGTCTTATTCGAAGCGGCGTCGCTCACGCTCACACCACCCAGCCTCTCACAGGAGGGGCACATGGTGAGAGTAGCCGCCGGCATCGGCATGTACAGAGGCTGAGCCAGCTTCAGCGCCTTCAGCTCTTGCACCTCCTTCTGTAGCCTCCTGTTCTCATCCGTCAGCGTTTCGCAACATTTCTTTAAGAACTCGCAGTCCACCTCCGTTTGCTTTAGCTTTGTCCTACAACCAATTCCAAAATCTTAATTAATTCTTCTCAATTTGTACCACATAGTAACAATAATATGCATGAATATAATCAGTCAGTTAGTTAGTTACCTGGCTCGCCGATTCTGGAACCACACTTCAACTTGGCGAGGCCGTAGATTCAACTGCCTGGCTAAGGCTTGCTTTTGCTTCTGCAACTTAAAATCGTAATCTCAGTTAGTGAACATAGAAAAAGAAAAGCGGAATAAGCAAGCAAATAATTAATTAATTAAAGAGATTGATGATTGTTATGAATGATATGATTAATTACAGGGTTGAGAGTGCTGTGTTGCTTGAAGCTTTCCTCGAGGAGAGCGGATTGTTCTTTGGTGAGCCGGAGCTTCTTTCTGGAATTAGTGGCGTCTTCGTCTTCATCGCTGGCTCTGCTGGAAGAAATAACTCTATCCACAGCCTCGGGCTCAGCCAGATCTTCGCTGCTCAGATCTCTCTCCCTCTTCACCCTCCCACTCCCACTGGAGAAGCACGAAACACCACTGTGAGGCGAAGAAGTCAAGTAGTAGTCCTCACACACTTTGTTCACATCAATGTTTTTAGCCACCTGCCAAGTACTACTGTCTCCGCCGCCGGAGAGAGCCAACGTCAAAGACGGCTCACCGCCGCCACTGGATACCATGAAATTGGAGGAGCCTTTCTTAGCGGCGGTTTCGCTGTCGTCTGCCTCTGCAGCACCACGCAGAGCTAACCCTAGAACGAGGTGAAGGTCGGAGTGCGAGGTAGCAGAATCGGGAAGACCCATTTGGGGGAGAGAGTAAGGTAAGGAGTAAGGAATTGAAGAAAGAGAGGAATAATTGGAATAATTGGGAGAGTTAGATGGTATGGCTTAAAATCATGGGAGCAAAAGGGTCTTAAGAAGAGAAGAAGGGAGAGGAAGGGGAAGAGAATGAATGAGACTTTTGTGGGGGCGTTGGGTGGGTGGGTGGGTGGCTATGATTATTATTAATCAAAGAGAGGAATGAGTAGAGAAGAGAAACGAATCTGTTGGGTATTGCAAATTATTATCATCATATATAGTACTCTCTCTCTATTCTATACTCTCTAATAACCCGGCCCCCTCTTACATAGGTTGACCAATTGAGCCCCACTACTGTTACTATGTTACCCCACTACTTTTATTCTATTTTTTTAAATCTGATATTGTATAACATTAGATAAAATATCGTATCTCTATTGCATTACTCCATCTTACAAATTCACATGACACTGTAACCTTGCCTTGGCCACCGCCCAAACACTTCCCATATATAACAAGTATTATTAACCTCTATGTTTCCTTGTGTATGTAGTAGCTTCACTTTACAACATCTGTGTCAATTATTACTCATCCCCTCTTCCACGTATACCATTATTCTTTTATTTTTATTTTTTTTTTGCTTCTTAATTATTCATTTCCCACCTTATTTCTCTTTCCTCTTTAATTCGTTCTCTCCATACGTACCCTGGACACATATCATTAACATACATATATAGAGAGATCCCATGCACATGCATGATTTTGAACTCATCCAAAGATTGTTTCGTCGGTTATTTCGGTGGTAATTTCTATGTGTCCTTTTATTTTCATTTACTGACTTTAAGTGTGTGAATTAATCAACACCGTCGAATAAGCTATAAATAAACGCTCAAATTAAACGAACATTGTTTCTATTATTGTATACAAGTAATGTGATAGGCCAGGTTTTAAGAATATTCTAATGATTGAATGTTGAAATTACTCAAAAAATAATTTGAAAAGAGAAAAAAGGAAAGCACACTTATTTGTCGAGGATTTATGTGGGAATTTTATAAATAATTAGTGCTGTATATAACAGACCCACATGAACTGTCTCCCACTCCATGCCTGGTTGAACTAGTTAGAGATGGGTACCATGTCACCTTGCTTACCAATCTTGCATATATTTTTTTTTTTTTGTGAATTAATTAATTGTGAGGGAATATATATACATATGAGGATGGTTTGGTTGGACGATTTTTCTCTTGCTTATTATGAGTGTGGAGAGTAGAAACTTAGAAAGAGATGTCCACTATTTGTTTGTTTCCAATGAGGAAATTAAATTTCTTTAAAAAAAAAGGAAAAGAAAATAGAAAAGTAGGTACAAGACACAAATGGAGTTTCAACGAGTTATAATGGTGCCAGAATATGATTCATCAACAAGAATCCGGATATTTGCTTAACTAGAAAGTTGATGGGGAGTGTTTGGGTCCTACTTCTTTGTATTAGTACTATAAGCACTTTCAATAATGCATTGTCGGCGATGTTAAGCAGAAGTTAGGTCACCCATAATTGATCATAAAACCTAATTATAATTAATCACCACAAAAATAACGGCGTTAACACGCACCACCCCCTATTAATTATTGCTTAGCCTTTTTTCTCCTTAAAATTTCAATCAATTATTAATTAATTAATTATATATTCTTTTTCATTATTTCATATACATGCATGCTTGCTTACAATGGCTTTTATTCATTATAGTAATTAGTAGGTTCATATTTTTTTGTAGGACCACACAATGTTGATGAGAATGCTGTGCTAAGCTGGATTTATTGGATAACATGATCTCCAATATGCCAAAGTCAAATAGACTATTTTATTATAGTGAGTCACAATTTTATTAATTATCATCTCAACCTCTTCCCACTTAGTTTATATATATATATATATATATATATATATATATATATATATATATATATATATATATATAATTACTACCTAAAAGATACACTGGAAAATGTGCACATACATACATATTTCAGGATACCTTTAATCAAATTAGGGTTCATTGAAACAATTAATGGCATTTAAAAGAATAAGCTATTTAGAAATTCTAATCAGTCAAGCAGACACACACGATGCGACAGAATCCCACGCATATTTTGAATTTTGATTAGTGGGAATATACATCATTATGAGCACACAAAAGTAGAAGATTGCAAATGATTATCTTGAAATCAAGTACACGGAAAATCCTTAAATCTCTTATGATACTAAGGGTAATGCAATGGAGTTAAAGATAATAGTACCAACTCTCAATTATTGGATTTGTGTTAAAATATAGTTTTTTTAAATTTAAGATGGTATAAATCTTGAAGTAGATTCAACGGCTGGGGAGTGATGAGCTTGTTGCCCTTTTGCTAATCAGTATCCTAATTAAAGATTCATTTTAATCAATGAGATAATTTATAAAACTATTTTTGTTGGCTTTTTACTAAATTCAAAACAATAAATTTCCTCACAACCAATAAGAGAAAACCTTAAAAAGTATCATAACTCTTAAGGCACTTGTTAGATAAACCCTAATAATAACAATGATTTATTTAACAAGTGCCTTAAGATTTTCTTTGATTTGTGCAAAGAGAATTTATTATCTTGAAATCAGTGTAAAGTCAACAAAGATACTTCTTTAAGCTCCATCATTGGTTGAAATGAATCCTTAACCAGCGCCATATGGCAAAACCCTAATAAGTAATAACAATAGGGCACTGGTTAGAAAAACCTTAATAACAATAACAATAATAAAGGGTCCATATAACATGTGTTCTTAGGGCACATGTTAAAATTTTACGAGATTGATCAATAAAGTTTTTAAACATTAAAATTTATTTATTTTAGTTGGATTTTCATAAATTTCAAAATCTGAAATGTTCTATTGACCAATAAAAAAAACTTTAACATGTGTCCACTTATACTTTTAGAGTACATGTCAAATAAAATTTAATAATAATTTAAGATTTTTGCTAACTTGGTTAAGGATTCTCCAAAAAAAAATTATTTTTATTAATTTTTTTATCAAATTTAAGGCAATAAATTATCTTTCGATCAATAAAACTTTTATAAGAAGTGTGATAGTTAACAAAACCTTAATAATAATATTAATGCTGATTAGATTTGGTAACAACCGTAACATTGTGTATAGCTAACTGATCTTTTGTCCAATAGAAAATGGAGCAATATTTTCTAAAAAAATCTGATTATGTTATTTGTTTCTCTTTATATGTTGACAACGGTTTTAACATTAAAGGTGAAAGAATAGTTTAGCTTTTGTAGAAATTGTGAATTATTACGACATGAGTGGGTATTTATGACGTAAGGCGGAAGATTATTTCATATTTGAATTGAAAAAGAAGACATATAATAAAATTGAAAGGAAAGGGCTTCTTCTATTTCGCGTGTCCCGTTTTTTGTTAGCTTCCAGATTAAAAGGAATTGTATTGATTAAAATAGTGTTAATCATTTGATGATGGGAGGAGTAAGAATGAGATAATACCAAATATTAGTTTAGGAGTGAATTATGAGAGAGGTTTTTGTCACGTAGTGGCTGATTAGTGATTAGCGTATATAACAAAAACAAAACTTGATAGGGAAGCCTTGTTTAAGGAGCAACGTAGAATCGTAGATACTAGATAGATAATAATGAGTTTGACACAGTGTGAGTAAATTAATAAATTAAACCAAATATATATATATATATATATAAAGTATTGTCGTCACCTGAAATTTGAGTATGAGTGGCCAATAAGTTAATTAAATATTAGTAATTTGGAGTGCCACGTCAGAATAAAAGCAGTGGTGGATCTCTCATGTGTCCACTGTGCACCCTTATCTTTCCCAGTTTCCCTCTCTAAATTGTGTAATGGAGGGGACACGTGGAGGGGTGAGGTCAGGGCTGTGAGGAAGAGACATGTGGCCCCCACCAATGATTTGGTATGATGGGCATTTGATTCCGTGGAGCGTACAAGTTGGCACTCATACATGAAGTTGAAGAATTTTCTCCCTTTTTTTTTTCTCTTTGAGATAAGGTTTTGGTGATGTTTGTTCCTCCTTCCCAACTTAATAATAATAATAATAATAATAATAAATTAATAATTTATCTCTCATGTTATTTAATTTAAGTTTTCTTAAATTGTTTTTTTTTTCACAATAAATGTGTGAGATCACTAAGAATAGTGATTTTAGGAGTTTGTCTTCAAACACTGTCTAAGTACTTATTTTTTAGAGATCAAAATACACGTAGTTTAAAAAGTTTTTAAGGGATTACTAGGCATTAGAATTATCTAAAAAGGTGTTATCATGCAGTGGTATGATGTTTGGTGACTATAAATCATCTAAGAGGAGCTGATGGCTCTGCAAGACTGCCGATGGCAGGCTTGGAAGAAAACACTCACGGTGGAAGGATGTATCCCTAGTTAATGTGGGTTACATTGGGGGACGTGACAGCATAGGTGCATAGTACTCCTGGATGAAGTGGAAATGTAAGGGTACGCTTGATATAAATGCACGGATGTAAAGTACTGTAGAATAAAAGAAAGTATTGTAGAGAAAAGTGACGAGAGAGATAGAGAGAAAAATTAGGAGAGAGAAAAAATATGATAAAAAGTGTGTTTTGTATGTATAAAATATGATGTAAAGTTTTTTTGGGAATCGTAAAACACTACGATTTTATTGTTTGTATTTTACACCAAACATACCCTAAGAGAGGAATAATGAAGATAGTTGAGAGATTCTAATTGTTATGTCTAGAGTTTTGTGTGAATCTTTTATTTATAGTAGGCGTTTTGAACTGTGAGTCATAATCAGACTTTAAAAAATTATGATTTGAGTATTAATAAGATCAATTATCGCTAACTCATATCGATTAGCATCCCGCTAAGTTTGATATAATAAGTTTTAAAAAATAAAACATGAAAATTGATCTTTTAAAATTAATTAATAAATTTAATATTTTTCAGTAAATAAATTAAATCAATCCAATCATTGACTATTTTTTTTTAATTATTATTTTTAAAGATATATGTGGATATATACACCAACCAACAAATGACAAATGTTGTGTTCATTTCAAGGAAACAAAGTCCCCTGCAGTTACCCAGTCAGCCATGACACAGCCCTCAAACTTCACTGTTCTTCCTGAACCCATTTCTCTGTCGTCCAATCTCCAATTGACACGTTTCCTCCACAGCATCTCCTCTGAATTTTATTGTTAGTATTGTTCGATTTTTATCCCATCCATAATTATAACTAAAAAATTTAACTGTAATATTTTAATCGATTAATTGCGATTAACTAGATAATATGAACAAATAACTGTAAAAGATTTGACCTCGTTTCCTTAAACAAATTTTTATTTGTGAGTGATTAGTGTACAGTTTAATTATTTTAAGGTCTATTATCTAAGTGAAAGTGATTTGATAACTTGAGATCTATTAAAAAAATTAATTAATATTTTTATAAATTTATAAAATTAATTGATCAATAAAGTAATATTACACATAATTTAAATTATTATTTTTGTTAATTTTTTATTACTTTTAAATAATTTAATACTCTATCAATTAATAAAAGATGTTTAAGGAGTATGTTAGCTATAGCTAAATAGTACTGAATATGGTTAATTAATAATACTGACCTATAGGCCAGTATTATTAGTTAACGATACATTTATTTTGAATATGTACATATTCTCTCACTAGAGTATAATGCATGCACTCCTTGGACAATTATAAAATAAATTATAGCCTAATTAGCCCAAGCACAATTAATGGTGTAAGGAATTTCTTGTTGAAAGAGAATGTTCAGTAATACACTGATACACGATACTAAATTTGAGTACAATATTTTAATTACTTGGTCTCTAATCAATTTAAATTAAAGTAGGCTATTATAAATATTAAATAATTGAAGAGATGTACTTAAATTCAATACTCCTGTAATACTTAAATTCAACTTTAACATCCGGAATTTGGAACAATAATATGTTCTGTTGGTTACTCAAAATATGGTACGTACTCCTAACAACCGGAAGGAAAAAATAACAGTAAACATTTTTTAAAAAGAAATGAATTAGTAGTGCTCCTTAAAATTACATATAACATCATATATCTTCTCTCCAATTGCTTTATCAGTGGCGGTAGAGAAAAAACCTGAATTTAAAATATCTTGAAGAACATATACAATGATGAGATAGAAGGATGGATAGAGAGACAAGTTAAAATACGTAAAAGGAAATAATAATAATAAAAAAGAGAAGGAAAATTAGAAAGAAACGTACGTAGGTGGGAGAGCGTAAATTATATACATATATGTATAGTTGCACGTAGAGATACAGTCAGACATCATATATATATTCCATAAGAGTGCATAGAATGAGAGGGGGGACAGTAGTAGTGTAGTGTGCGATATAAGGGGAAAGAGAATAGAGAGATGTTTGTGGAGCTTAATTAAAAAGTGTAGATAGAATATTACCTCAAGTTAAAAAAGAAGAAGAATCATTTGATGAGAGGAAAGGACAAGAAAAGCCTAGTCAGAGAAATAGAGATAGTTTGTTTGAGAGGGGGAGCATGGATCCAACAAACGCACCGACTATATCATTAAAGCAAAAGGCATTAAGCTTAGCTTAGCTTGCCCCACTTGAACTCTCTTTTGCGACACCAATTGTTGGGTGCACATTTCACACTTGAACACATCATGCTTCCGTTTAAAACTAGTAGTGAAAACCACTCACACACACACCCAATAATAATCTCTTCTCC
Source organism: Senna tora (assembly GCA_014851425.1). Lineage (NCBI taxonomy): Eukaryota > Viridiplantae > Streptophyta > Magnoliopsida > Fabales > Fabaceae > Senna > Senna tora. Next base: position 16,638,370 of record CM026270.1, on the reverse strand, counting down.
ACTACATATATTTATATATTATACCATAAATCTCTATTTCTCAATATGAACATATCCATCAACTATGCCCCACAGAAATATTCTTTTTATTATTTGGTTCCGTTCTAATACTATATTAATATTATTATACATACAGTAGGCAAAAACAGTTGGAAGGTTTTCTGGTTAATTGCATTTGCATTATTTTCCCTTCATTTGTGGCACAAAGTCCAGGCATTAGGGCCCCATATATACCTTTAAATTAATAATTAATTCAGTTGTGAAATTGAATTAACTAGCATATGGATTACTCGAGTGTGAACATGTGATGATGAGGCAGGCCGCATGCATGGCATATGGGATATAGAGGGGTGTCCCAGATGATTCAATTTTATTTAATATTTATTTATTTATTTATTCATTGATTGATCGGACTGTGTGTGGGGAACAGACACCTATTGCCATGGCAATTGACATGCAATTATTGCCGTCTAATAGTAGGGAACATCTATCATTCCTTTTTCCTTCGTTTAATCCACACCTCCCTTGAAATATTCAATTCATCGTCTTCAAAACAAGTTTCACAATTACAAAAAAAAAATTGAGGTTTCCTTTGGTAAGAATTATGCACAATAAAATTATGGTGTTTTACGATTTTATATTCTCTCTTCATTTATAAGTAATCATACAAGTACTTTTTGTTATGTGTCTTATTTTTATTAGAGAACTTTATAGCGCACTTCACCTTAGTTTAATCCTTAATAATTTCTTATTATCATCAATTTTGCTAATCATATATATTACTCATATATATATAACAATCAAATTATATTAGTTCTTTATATATATATATATATATATATATATATATATATATATATATATATATATATATATAATATTCACCGGTATTAAAAATTGTAATTAATTGGAATACTACTAAAATCCTTGAACCAAAACTCTCAACGAAAAAGGGTGGAATGATATATATATATATATATATATATATATATATATATATATATGGAGGTTAGTTTAATTTATAAATATATAGCGTTAATTTGTGGCAACCTCTTTGGAATAAAAAGTCAGATATATAGATTATTGACCTCAGGACCCTAAGTCTATGCCACAACCACAACGGCAGAAAACGAAACGCAATCGAAATTAGACTTGACGAGTAACTTTTCCATATAGTTGAATATTAATATTCAGGTTAAGAAAGGGACGTGTAATGATATATTATATATATATATATACATACATGTGTGATATAGAAATGAATTTTAATTTTATGTGACATAATTAAAAAAATAACATATATATACATAAATTTATATGCCCTGTGACTCCGCATGCAAATGTTTTCATTGCAAATAATCTCTCTGTACTCAATTGTCTATTATACTTTTGTGGATGTTTCCGTGTAATTTCCAAATTTTTAAGTGACGCCTTGGTTTTTTCCTGTCCTGGTTTCATACAAGTTTTGAACCCACAAAAAAACCTATATATCCTCTTTTTTTTTTAAAAAAAAAAAATTTAATTAACTATTATTTTTCCAACATATAGCTCTTAGTTACAACATTTTGTGACTGAAAGGAAAAGTAGGACAAACCACACAGCCTGCCATTACGTGAGCATGACTTTAAATTTTTTTTTCTTATTAAGTTTATTGAACTTTAAGCATAGTAAAACTGAAACTAATAATTAAATTTGAATTTCAAGAAGAAGAAGATGAATATATTTAATCAATTTCAACGAGTAATTAAGTGCATGTCCTTGAATAGTTTAAAGTAAGAAATTGAGTAGGGAAATAAGTCAAATAAAATCGCCTGGAGATTTGAGGGACATCGGCAGAGATTGCAGATCAGAAACTAGGTCCACGCCTAATAAATAGGCCTAGAACAAACAAAGCCCAAGCAATCAAATAAAACAACTACCATCATTAGATATGCTGAAATTAAATATTGCCCATGCATGGCCTAAATAAATGAAAGTGTATAATAATATAATGCATCATCTATATATGTAAGCATCCGAAATATATCACAAAAAAGAAAAACGAACGGAACAAAAAAGTGGTTAAGCTTAATTAAATTAATTAATCCCACCAAAATTTCATTAGGTATTAATTACGTGGAAAATTCTAAAAGTGCATGAGAAGTATATACATATATATGGGATAAATTCTTGGGTATCATACCTTTCATATATGACTATGATAACTCAAGCAACATCTGAATTTTTGCTTCAGAATTGCTGATTTATTTCAAGTATTTTTTCGTAAATTGCTGATTTTTTTTTTTAAAAAATTTTGCACTTTTGAATGACTAATTAGTTTATTCCAATTTTTTTATTACAAATTTCTATTTTATGCCTGTGAATAACAAATGTGTTCCTAATAAAAAAGATATTTGGAGATTAATTAACCAGTTAACATTTGTGTGTGTAATGTTCACCTATCATATTAATATTTTTAGCAAGAACAAATAAATTGTAATATTCTTAAAATAAAAGACTTGATAAAAAATTAAGGGGCCAAAATATCATTTTTGCCTATATATTTTAAAAAAAAAACCTCAAATGAAATACCAAGAGCCCAAATCTCAATCAAGCCTAAAGCCCAAATCCGAACCATACCCGTCATATACACCGAGTCCGACCCACTTTGTGTCCGTCATCCTCATCCATCCCCGATCTGGAAAAATATGGTGGTTGGTAAGTTGTTGCTGTAAATTGCTAGTACTAAACACTACACAGTAAAACACATTTCCTTGACTTCCTTCGCAATAATGGCAGAGTACAGACTCTGTCTTCTTCTCCTTTCTCTTACCACCATCATCTCGTATTCTGTTCAATCACTCGGATCACCACCACCACTCAGGTCTCCTTCATATAAGCGGGCCCCGCGATTCCTGGGAAGGTTTTCAGGTCCCACGAAATCCCACCTGCAGATTCAGCCACAATACGAAACCAAGTATTTCGAGCAGCGTCTCGATCATTTCAGTTTCTCAGACCTCCCAACGTTTCAGCAGCGTTATCTTGTCAGCACCGAGCACTGGATTGGTCCTCAACGGTTGGGTCCCATCTTCTTCTATTGCGGCAATGAAGGAGATATCGTATGGTTTGCTAATAATACTGGCTTTGTTTGGGAAATCGCGCCTCAGTTCGGTGCCATGGTTGTTTTTCCCGAAGTGAGTATCTATCTCGTATCCAGTAGCTCGAGTTGTTGTTGACTGAACAAGCGTGAATGGCGAGGTTCTTTCATATTAAGTATCTTGTAGCTGTTTAATCGTGTTTCTATGTGATTTTGAATTGTAGTTTGATTGTTGAATGGCAGCATCGATACTATGGTGAATCGTTCCCCTTTGGAAGTAAAGACGAGGCATATAAGAATGCTACTACGTTATCGTACCTTACCACGGAGCAAGCGCTTGCTGACTTTTCTGTTCTGATCACCGAGCTGAAGCAAAATTTATCTTGCAAGGATTGTCCCGTTGTGTTGTTTGGCGGATCATACGGTGGAAGTAAGTGACTAGTAGCTTTTGCTCTTATATATGTGCGCATTTTAACCATTGTTGTGCCAACATTTTCAAGTGGAAGAGGGATTTTGTGGGGTTTTTTGTTTTTACTTAGAAAGAAGAAGGGTTACTTAAAGGCGTTTTATGATAAGTTCTGTTTGTTTGACACTTAACTTTAATTATCTCTGATGCGATTTCTGTTTTTAGGTGATCGGCCTATTACATTTTTGCTTCTGAACTTCATTAACGATTCCCCTCTCAACCTTTTAATCTAAAAACAGTGTTAGCAGCATGGATGAGAATCAAGTATCCTCATATTGCAATTGGGGCACTTGCTTCTTCAGCTCCGATTCTTCAATTTGAAGACATTGTGCCCCCGGAAACATTCTATAATCTTGTTTCCAGTGGTTTCAGGGTAAGTTTGTCAGCAAAATATGGGCTCGTTGTTCTCATCTTTGTGTGTGATATTTTGTATAATAATGATTTCACTCTCTTATGCCAATAGCGTGAGAGTTCCAGCTGCTTTAACTATATAAAACAGTCCTGGAGTGACCTAGCATCTACGGGTCAGACAAATGATGGCCTTGTGCAACTTACCAAAACTTTCCACTTATGCCAGTAAGGCATTGTTCTGAAAATACATGTTTATTCTTGCATTACATTATGACAAATGACGGTCTATATACTGTGTTATCTTATACTGCTGATTTGATGAACTAATTGAAGGAAATTGCCAGGGAATTGAAGAGGACAGAAGATCTTTCGGACTGGTTGGAGTCTGCTTATAGTTATTTGGCAATGGTGAACTACCCATATCCTTCTGAATTTTTGATGCCTTTGCCTTCACACCCCATCAGGGAGGTTAGTTTAATTTCATAACATTAAATATCTTCTGATGCCTACAGATTTGCTTTTAAGGTTGCGCTATTTCTCTAATTGAGTCCTTGTGTTGATCATCCTCTCTTCAAAATCTAATTAAATGGTTTTTGTGATGCTGACACACCCAGGAAATGGATGTTACTAGGAAGGTTCCTGTTTGTTTTTGCGAATTAATATGATTATACGTCTTGCATAGGTTTGTAAAAGGATTGATGGTTGTCCTGCTGGGACAAGTATTGCGGAGCGCATATACGAAGGAGTGAATGTCTACTACAATTATACTGGAGAAGCTGCATGTTTTGAACTGGATGATGATCCTCATGGCATGAGTGGCTGGAACTGGCAGGTTTGCAAGTGAATAAAAACCCAACTGCGCAAAATGCCTTGACATATATGTTATCATACTAAATTTAATTCCATGTATTCTAAACCATGATGTAGGCTTGCACTGAAATGGTTATGCCAATGTCTAGTAGCCAGGAGTTGAGCATGTTTCCAACATATGAGTTTAATTACTCTTCTTTTCAAGAGGAATGCTTAAAAGATTTTGGAGTGAAACCAAGGCCAAAATGGATTACTACAGAATTTGGTGGCCATGTAAGGAATAATGCATTACAGTTTAACCTAACTTCTATTGCCTGTACTTTGAAGGACTCCCCAGCCCCCAAAAGAGGAAGTGTTCATTGCTATATGATATTTGATATAGTCCTTGATGATCTGTTTCTCGTTTGTTTTTCTCCCTCAACGTGAATTTTTTGGTTGATTATACATTTTTGATAAACAGAGTCAATCTATTCTTCTTGTGCTGTATGGAACATATGCATGTGAATGTGAATAAGCTATATTAGGAACAACCAAAGACAAATATTTCTTTAACTATTTTTTTGGAAGAGGTGGGGTGGTAATTGGGCAATCAATGACTTAATATATATATATATATATATATATATATATATATATATGTATGTATATATATTAGTGAATAAAAGGGGTTAGAAAATATGATATGCAACCAGTGGTTTTGGATGACCTACTAATTTTGTGAAAATCTGGAAAAGATACATGTTTCTATTATATTGCTCCTTGACCTTATTTAACAATAATATGCTATTTCTGAAATTTATGATACTCAAAACTGAATTTTGACTTGAGGAAAAAATTATATCCCTCTTTAGTCTTTACTACTTCTTTAGGTTTCACAAGAGTCATCCTATAAAATAATAATAACAATAGTTCAATTACATGGAACCTCAATGATGATATATTCATATAGAAGTTGGATCTTAAAGTATGCTGAAACATGAAATATCATATATTTTGCCTTTTACTTGATATTAAACTTATCTTACAACAGTCAACAACATTGTTCTTCCAGAACGAGAAAATTACAGAAAGATAGCTGATGCTCTAATGAAATGTTCCCTTCCCTTGTAATGCCATAATAATGTCGTATCAAGCAGGAGCATGCTCCCTTTCTTAGAAGCTATATATATATATATATTTTGAAACCTTAAAAGCTGTATTCTGATATTATGTGGTTTTGCTCCTTCTTTACTTCTTTTCCGGGCATGGTTTTTGAAGAATATTCATGCTACCTTGAAGAATTTTGGAAGCAATATAATTTTCTCAAATGGCCTATTAGATCCATGGAGTGGTGGCAGGTGACATATTCACGCCATTTGTATCTTAGAATTTGGTTTTTGCTTTTTTAAAAAAGTCGTTTATTTTGATAATCAACTTTGAATTCTGATTTCCAAGTTGTTTCTGTTGCAGCGTTCTGAAGAGCATATCTGAAAGTATTGTTGCTCTTGTCACTGAAGAAGGTAAAGAATTTGAGAATTTTTATTTGTTAGCAGTCTATTGTACGAAGTATGGAGCATGGACCATATATCTTATGGCAACCAGTCTATTGTATAGCTACCATAACATTCGCCTTGAGGAAATAACAGTTTGACTGATTAGTGGTGGACATAAAATTTTGACCAGCAAAAAGCAATGCGCTTCTTGGTTATATTTGTATTGCGGAGTCCAGATTACTTTTTTTAAAAAAAAATTTTTATGGAGGAGTCTAGATTACTAATATTCCCATTTTTCTCATATCTATAACTCATTGGTCTGACTGAGCATCATGCTTCCAACAGAACCCTACATAACTTCTATTCCCATGTATTCCACTCTTAATTTTTGACCTAGTCTGTGGGTTGGATCAGCATCTCATTATATAATTCTGATGGCTTTTTTTTCATGATATGAAATTATATATCAGTGAATTATCTAGATTTTTCAATTTTGTGCATGCCTGCGTCTTTTGGATTAGCTAACTACTATTGTGTTGATTGGTGTCTTGGGATGGTGTTAATTTGGAGCAATCAAGAACTGTTCAAGCATCTTCAATTATGAGTTGGCATTGTTTTTACTTTTTATTCTTTTACGTGTGGTTGAAGATTTTAATTTGGATTTTCACCTTAATTGCTTATAAGCTATTGATGGTAAAATTTCCTTCACGTGCCTTGCTATATGCTAACACCTGTTTGGTAAATCGGATCGATCATTATTGCCTGCAAGTCTGCCACTTGCTTATGAAACTTATAGTTGCAGAATATTACTTCTAAATATTTAAAATTTTAAATTGGTTTATCTTTGATGATGGATCCAGCAAAATCTCAAACCTGTTTCTGACTTTAACTGGCAAAATTTATTTAATTTTGTTCTTAATTGTTTCTCAGGTGCACACCACATAGATTTACGTGCTTCAAGCCCAGCTGATCCTGATTGGTTGGTTGAACAGAGAGCAACTGAGATCAAGCTAATAGAAGGCTGGATTGATAGCTACCATGAAAAAAGAAAAGTTACATTCAGTATGTAGATCTAGATTTTTGTGACTATTGTTTTTCCAGTGCTATATACCTTCTTGCATCATTACAACTTGTGCCTACAGAGGTCATAACTCATAAAGTACTTATTTGCCTTCCTGTTTTATGCTTGTGATAACAATATAGTAGTCTATCTATATAAACCTTTAGGCCATAGAAATGAGTAAAACAGAATACGTTGGCGTCACTTGATCCATATAGCTGACCCCACTTAGTGAGAAAATATTTTGATTGTTGTTGTTGTATCTATAGAAACCTTTAGGACGTATATTTATTTAAAAAAATTAATGAAATATCTTAGAATTGACCTGGCACTTTCAGGCATATTAGTCTTCCTTTAGTATAGATTCGTCACATACTGTGGTTTGGATCCTTCATCCTGATTCCTGAATACTTTTCCTGTAAATTTTGTTATGTTTTGTTGTCATGCGTCAAATTAGCCATAAAGTTTTTGTTGGGAACCTTTTCCTTGGGCTCTAAACGAGGGGGTTAGGTAACATAGAATAATATTTTGTCAGTCATAGGCTCAAAGCGTTAAAACTTAAAACAGTCTCTTGCTGGTATAGGGATATACGACATATCTGCCAGTTCCTTTTTTTTTAGGCCTTTCACTTGATGCAATGAAATCTAGCTACTTTCAAGTTTTATTGTAATGTTTATATCATGAATTGTCTCTATAGTCAGCCTGGCATTGGCATACTTGGGGCCAAAAAACAGAGGTGACATTACTTTGAGAAATTCATTGTTTTGTTCTATTTTTTAACATGCATGCAAAATTAATTCAAATACTCTGTAATCCATGACGATTTAATCCATTTCCCCTAATAGTTGAAGTTTTATATTTTGGTATTTGTTTATAAGGAAAGATGCATAAAGTTCTCTGAACAATAGGTATAATGTGTAAAAACAACATGGCATGCACCCTTTTCGAACTCTTTAGCCCGACAAAACATGTTTGTCTGCTTTTTATGTGGAACCTTTCGACCTGGCTTGTCATTAATAATGATTCATGAGTCATGACCATGATTAATCAAACATGTAATTCATGATTGTGTAGTCTTAGGATGAGATGGATTGGAGAAGGGAAAAGCACCTAAACATAACTTTAAATGCTGAAACCCCGAAACCATCTTAAATAAAGGAATAACTTTAAGTGCGTATGATATGGTATTTGCCGTATTGCATGCATGAACTTAGGATTTTTTTTTTGGAAAAAACTTATGTCCATTTCTTTATGTCCATTTCATCCAGTTCCATCAATTATATATTGTATTTACACTCTCTTTTTTCTATGATTGGTCATATAAAAGGTGGTCTTCTATATTCTCTCTCTACTGTGATTAGTCATTTAAATACTTTATGCCACATGTCATATTTATATTGGGGAACTGGATGAAATGGACATAAGAAAATAGACCTAAGTTTTTTCCTTTTTTTTTTTGGCCTAATAAATATGATAGTAAGGAAAGACATTCTAAGTATTATCGGACATGATGCCAATGACACGTTGGAAAGAGTAGTAGAAATCTAACTCAAAGAATTACCATACAAACTTAAATTGCAAACGATTTTACTCATTCACACTTAGTCAATTAGTATTCGAGTGCTACAGGATCTTTTTACATAATTTTAGATACATCAAAGAAATTCGAAAGTAGTTCTTCAGTCTCTTCTCTTGGTTTTTTTCCTGCCTTTTTCTACTCATAATGCACCCCAACACTACCTCCTTTCTAGTTTCTTTCCTCGCTCCATAGCTTAGGCCTTAAGTCGAATCAATTACATTTTATGGTGTATTTGGTAAAAAAAGTCAACTCCATCTAATATTGTAAAAATCACTTTCTTTCTAAAAATCAATTAAACAATCTATTATATTTCTGGCAAAAAAAAAAATCTGTTATACTAAATTAAAGTCATAAAACATAATTAAAACATATTTCATGTAATAAAAATGGCACATGCTTTGTTACGTGAGTCTTTCATATCATTTAAACATTTAAAACATTACAAAATTTAAAATATTTTTATTTAGATTTTACTTCTACGCACTTAAAATTATCATGTACTAAAATTATTTTGATATTTAATACCATGTATTAAATATTTTTAGAAGATCTTTTAATATTATTAACATGCATATCTACAATAAATAGTGAAGTATTAAATAATAAATATTTATATATAAAGATCAATTTTAAATATATCACATTAAATATATATCTTTAATATCACCTTTAGTACATATATATTTAATATTTTTAAAATTTTTAACTATTATATCTTTTATCTTAATATTTAAATTTAGGTTAAAAACTTAAAATATACGAAACTCTTTGAAGTTTGAACTTTGAACAACAGGAATTGTGCACAACTGCACATAACTTCCGTAGATTTTAAAATTCGATACAAAATTATCATAAACTTTTTAATACGTCCAAAAAAATACAATAACCTTTTTTTTCACTAGGTGGGGTCGGCTATATGGATCAAGCGACGTCAACATGTTCTGTCTTTGCACATTTCTATGGTTAAGTTATTTATGGTTAGATCCCTCCTAATCGTTTCTCCTATTATTTTCTTTGGTCTTCCCCTACTTTTAATTATTAGGTTATCTTCCTATACTCACAGTTAACTTTTTCATCTAATTTTTAATAGATATGTGCCAAATCAGCTTTCCAATATGCCATGTAAGATCAGCTTTTAAAAAAAACCTTATTTAATATATACATATAATATTAAGTGCATTTAATAAAATTGTTTTTTTAATATACACCTATCAAATTACTATTTAAGTCATTTAAATAATAGATTTTATAGCATTTTATACAAAAATGTTATTTTTTACCGAATCAATTTAGTTAGGGCGGTAAATTAGACCTTCACAAGGCTTAAAAAAAAAAGAAAGATTGAATGCATTAGTTCAAAATTACCAAGGCATTTCTTTTCTTTTCTTTTTTTCAGAATTTATATTTTATACTGATCAGACCCCAGAATCTTACTACTTGGCAAAAAGAAAAAAAAAAAAAAAAAAAGAGCTCAGTCTGTGAGTAGTAAAGCCGTTCCCACCTTTGAACGCGCAATTCAGTAAAGCAAAGTGAATGGTAGGTTAGAGAAAGAACGAGAAATCGTTACAAGCAGGATCGGATAACCCGCAAGAACAATCGGAATATAGGGGTTGGTGGTGGCGGTGGTAATTGGGGGAGGCGTAGATGGCGACGACTCCTACTTCTACTAAGCCCTTGTCAATTATGCCCGGTTCTAGGGTTCTAAAAAGTCCTCTCAGTGACGATGAGATCTGGAAGCGTCTTAAGCAAGCTGGGTTCGATGAGGAATCAATTAAACTCAAGGACAAGGCTGCGCTTGTCTCCTATATTGCAAAGCTTGAAGCTGAGGTTCGTTTCTTCTAATTGTTTTTATCTTTATTCTTTCTTGTTTTTGTGGAATTGCCTACTTGCAGAGTTCAGATGCAGTTTCTTTGATTCAAACTTTCGGCAGAAATAGGAAAGAGTGTATAGGAAGATATATTGATATCGCATTTCTTGATTAGAATGTGAAATATCCTTGGCTTCTACTGTCGTTGTTATTTGTACATTACTCCGTTATTTTGAAAAATGTCATTCTTGTTTATGGGTGTTGGCGGTTTGGCACTTTATTACATGCCCATGAGACCAAACTTACTGGTTGGTTAAGGGGTTGATTGGCTACGCATGTCACCAACTGACTAATAGTTTGCTGATCAGTACCTGGTGATTTTGTAATTGGATCAATGGAGAAGTCATTGTTTTTGCATACTGATGATGGAGACCTGTGGTTCAGAAGCCTTTTTGATCCAAAGAACCGATTTCTGCTATTACACTTTTTTCCCCTAAATTTGAGCTCTTCATATTAACTCCCCCTCAAGAAAAAATATGAAGGTTTTAATATGACTGAATATTCTATTGTTTCCATTGTAGAAGAATATTGTTATTGGTAAAATTTTCTTCTAATCTGTTTGCATCCATCACTTCCGAAACCAATTGAAAAATAGAATTGTTGCTTAATGTGCTAGTCTTCTAAAGTCTAAAAGTAGTTTGTCTTCACACAAATCTACCATTTCTTTTCTTTCAGCAATTGAGTTTTTTTTTTTTCCTTTTAAACTTAATACACAGGTTATTTCTTTCTAATAGATACTCTTATAAGCTTCCCTTGTGCAAATGCTAGTGAAACATGTTATTCCTATCACTGTGTATCTGATTGTGTATTTAATGTAGATCTATGATCATCAGCACCACATGGGCCTTCTCATATTGGAGAGAAAGGAATTGACTTCCAAGTATGAGCAACTAAAGGCTTCAACTGAATCATCTGACTTTTTACATAAACGTGATTCAGCTGTGCATTTGTCTGCTTTAGCTGAAGCAAGGAGACGGGAAGAAAGTTTGAAAAAGGCAGTAGTAGTCAAAGAAGAGTGCATAGCTAGTGTAAGCTTGTTGAATATAGTTTTTCTTTCATAGAAGTTAGTCATTACTTCTCAGTTTTCACATGTTTCTTTAATTACTCTGATAGTCTGATCCTTTAGATGGTGGAATTTTATTGGTTTCTGTAGCTTGAGAAGGCCTTGCGCGAGATGCGTGCTGAATGTGCTGAAACAAAGGTTGCAGCTGATAGTAAATTTGCTGAAGCACAGCGTTTGATAGACGAAGCGCAGAAGAAATTTACCGAGGCTGAAGCCAAGGTGCGTGCTGCTGAGTCTTTACAAGCAGAGGCTAACCGATATAACAATATTGCAGAAAGGAAGCTTCGGGATGTTGAAGCACGTGAAGATGACCTTAGGCGGCGTACCTTATCTTTCAAATCAGAGTACATATTTTTATAATTGCCATCGCCATGTTAATTCTGCTGATGATTCACTATCTGCTCTTTATATATATATATACATATATTGGCAACGTGTGGTACAGTGGTAGAGATGCTTTTTTGGAGAATCATGAGCAATTCTTATGCAAGTTCATTTGTGAACTCATTTTGCGTGATATCATTACAAGATTATGCGTGATTGAGATTGGAGATGACAGTTGTTTCTCTGACCTTTTAGCAACTAATTAATTGAGCTTGTTAACTAGTTAAGAACTTGTTTTAGTTTCCATTTATTTCCTGTTTCCATAATGCTGGTTCAATAATGTAGCATTTTTCTAGTTTTATATTCTTTAAGTATGTTGATCTCTATATCTCTTTCGCAGATGTGATGAAAAAGAGAAGGAGATGATTCTTGAAAGGCAATTGCTTTCTGAAAGGCATAGTGTTTTGCAGCAAGAACAGGAAAGGTCACTTGAAGCACAAGCTTCACTCAATGAGCGAGAGGATCTCATCTTTAGTAGGTCTCTAGAACTAAACCAGCTTCAAAAAGAGTTAGAGGACACAAAAATGAAAATTGAAAACGAACATAGAGCTATCCTTGATGAAAAAACCAAATTGGAGCTGATTGAAGCCACCCTAACAGAAAGAGAAGAGGTTCATATTTTTGAAACCCTCAATTGAGTGGCTTGGGTCAAAATGAAACTGATATTAAGTATTTACCATCCCTGTCTTTTTCATGTGTAAATTGGTATTTTGTGAATACAGGCACTCACTAAACGGGAGACTGAGCTGAACAGGAAAGAGCAAGAGTTGGCTAGTTTTCAAGTAAAACTTTCCAGTAAAGAATATGTATGTTCTTTCTTTATCGATTATTGTTCATAAACAGGATGGGTTAGCATCCAATATTTTGTTGACGAGGGTTCAGTTATATAACTTATACTTATTCTCAATTTATTTGGCTGAAAATGTAGGATGAAATTCAGAAAGTTATTGCTGATCAGGAAGCTACATTGCGAACAAGAAAGTCTGATCTTGAAGCTGAGTTGCAAGTGCAGCGCAAATCAGTTGAAAATGAAATTGAGATGATGAGACGGGCTTGGGAATTGAAGGAAGTTGACCTTAAGCAACGGGAGGACCAACTCCTGGAAAGGGAGCATGAATTGGAAGTTCTGTCAAGGGCCTTGGAGGAGAGGGAGAAGGAGCTTGGGGAGTTGTCAAGTGTTGTTGAAGAAAGAGATCAGAGATTGAGAGCTGCTGAGAAGGAGTTTGAGTTAAATAAAACCCTTTTACATAAGGAGAAAGTAGAAATTGATACAACAAAGCAAGATCTTCTGAAGTCATTGGATTCATTGGAGAATAAAAGAAGACAAGTTGACCACGCTAAGGAGAGATTGGAGGCCATGAAAAGTGAAACAGATGACATATCAGTTCTGGAAGTGAAACTAAAGGAAGAGATTGACCTTGTAAGAAATTTGAAAACGGATCTTTTAGCCGAGGCAGATAAGCTGAAAGCTGAAAAGGCAAAGTTTGAAGCTGAATGGGAGCTTCTTGATGAAAAAAAAGAAGAGCTGCAGAGAGAAGCAGAATACTTAGCAGATGAAAAACTAGCAGTTTCAAGGTGTATTAAGGATGAGCGAGAAAAGCTAAGACAAGAAAAAAAAGAAATGCATCAACAGTACACCCGAGACTTGGAGTCACTTTCCCGTGAGCGAGAAGAGTTCATGAACAAGATGGCACATGAACATGCTGAGTGGTTTAGCAAGATGCAGCAAGAGCGAGCAGATTTCTTAAAGGACATTGAGATGCAAAAGAGGGAGCTGGATAACCTTGTTGAGAAGAGGCGGGAAGAGGTAGAAAGTTACTTGAAGGAAAGGGAAAAATCTTTTGAGGAAGAGAAGAACAATGAACTCCAATATATCAATACTCTCAAGGACAAAGCAGAAAAAGAGTTGGAACAGGTTTCCTTTGAGATGAAAAGGCTTCACGCTGAGCGAGCAGAAATAAATCTGGATCGTGAACGGAGAAATAGAGAATGGGCTGAACTAAATAATTGCATCGAGGAGCTCAAGGTCCAAAGGGATAAACTGCAAAAACAGAGAGAACTGTTGCATGCCGATAGTGTCCAAATTAATGCTCAGACTGAAGAATTGAAAAAATTGGAGGATTTGAAAGTTGCCTCTGAAGACATTGCTATTGTTGAAATGCTGAAATCTGATATGGAGGCTAACCAACAGAAAATCTCTGCGTTGAAAAATTTGAAGCAGCAGACTCTTATGCAAGGTGATGGTTTCAATTCACTTAAAAAAATAGATGCCAATAAAATCAGCTATGGGTTTGATACTCCAGCTGCACAGAAGCCGGCTGCTGTTTCTCCTCCTAGTCCTGCTCAGTCCTCATGGATCAGACGATGCGCTGAATTAATTTTCAGACATCATCCTCAGGAGCCACAAATAGAAAGCAAAGATAAACCTCTTGTATCTGATTCCCGTGACGTTAGTGCTGGACTGAAGCTCTTGACAAATGATAAACCACTTGGTGATAATAGTGAGAGACAGAAAATGAGGCTTTCTTTTGATGAACCAAAAGTCATAGTTGAAGTACCCCCTACTGCTGAAGATATAGGGACAAGTAATTTTGCATATAAGTTTAAGGAAGATGTGAATGGACATCGTGTGGGCAGACGGAAAAGAGGTGGTGGGAACTCTACTAATAATGTTGATCCACTTGTAGATTTGAGGAAGAATAAGAAACTGAGACCAGAAGAACCCAGTACCGAGAATCCTCTAAACCAGAGCCGGTACATATCCGGTCCTTCGAATAAATTTATATGTCAACGTTATAGTTCTTATCCATATTTGTGTAAATTTAGTCTATTTGAAGTACAGACTCAGATTTTGGAAGTTATTGATTTTGTTTGCAGTGTGACTTCAAACCAATCAGATGTGCTAAAGGCCCAGCAATTGTTGATGTCATTGAATCACACACAAGAGAAAACTAAAGATACTCATGTAGAAATGGTAGATAAGGTTATACATGTATCAGAGGTGACTTGTGAGAAAGCTGATGCTGACAAAGATATTTTACACTATGGTTCTAGTGTATTGGGGAAAACAGAAGAAACATGCAAAGGAAACAATGGACAAGTTACTGATTGCTGTTAGGTAGCATCTTACACTCTTAATTTTGCCCCTGTTCTTTTTCTGCGGATATTTTTTTTATGCTTATGTATAAAATTCTTGCGATGATTCCTTTCTAATTGTGTTCTGAATCTATGAAATTCATATTAATACACCTACCAAACTGTATTGCTACAGAAGCTGTCTTAAAGAATTATGTGGTTGAATTAATAAAGATGAGAGTTTATGGTGATAATGTTACCAGGATGGTATTTTTTCTACTATAGGTTAATAGCCTTTATATTTCTTCATGCTCACATAGTTCTTGATCAAACATAGGGCTTGATTGGGACTTTTGAGGAGAGTGGGGTGGAGTGGTCATTAGTGGGAGTAGAATGTAGTGCGGTGGGTGAAAAACCCACGCCATTGATTGAAAGTACAATAAAAAAAAAGGATGGTATCCCATCCCCTGCTGAATGGATGTTACAACGTCATTAATAGGGTGGGGTGGGATAAAATGATGGAATTTCCAATTTTATCTCTGTAATATCAACACTCTTTGAAAGATCTCAAACCTCCCAATTTAGAGGGGTTTGAAAATTAAGGGGATGGATGGTTTGAAATGGTTTCCAAACCCATGGTTAAGGCACTCAGACCACTCCAGTCCACCCCACCCTGCACCACTGTCAAACCATCCTTCTAATTATGTCATTAGTGCAAAACGTATTACTTTAGTTATTGTTGAGCTTTTAGTTTTATGTTGCATGGTAAATTCTTGTATAATTCCAAAACCAAAACCTGCTTAAAATTGGCTACTGATGGAACTACTTGGAGCTAGTTCAAGCCAGTTAGACCTTAAAGTGACAAAGGTACTGAAGATTAGTTAAAAAACCACAACCATGCAGATGGTTTTTTTGGCCAAAATGCTGAAGGTTTGCATTTCCAATAATTCTGTTCTGTAACATCCATGAGTATATTCTAAGTTTCTTATATTCTTTGAATAATTATTTCATTATGGTGTCGTGCTGATTCATTTGATTAATCCAATATTGACCGAAGCTGTGGCAACTTAGGACTCTTTTGTAGGCTGGGTCGAAATTTTATATATATCATATTGTCAATATATATTGATTTCTATTGTTTATCTTTCTGCTCTATTTATGCTCCGATTTTTATACAGTTTGACTGTGAACATCGAACAGGAATTATTGCATATGGAAACGGGGATTGGTATTGATAATTGTGGTTGTTAGAACAGAATTGTGTATTATGGGTGTATTAGGTGCGTCAATTCTGTACTTAAACATGTCTAGTTATATATTCCCCCGTCTATATATATATATATGCCCTTTGGCTTTCTTTACAGATAATGATGCATTTTGAAAAGTACCATATTGATGAGGTTCATTCTTCTGGAATACAGGCATTGATGGAGTTTGGAGGGTGCTCTTCATTTGTTGTGTCTTGGGGTAAAGGCCATTTATATATAGTAAATAGTAACAATTTGCGGTTGTATGCTTTGTACACATTTTATGTATGCAAATGCAATTAGGGTTTGATAGACTGTTGATATTACAGTTGTAAAAGGGAGGTCTCACACTTCAAAAAAAAGAAGAAGTGGATAAAGTAGAGGTTCGAAAAGGGCATTATTTATTTAGTGAGGAAAAGGAGGTGCTCTACCTTTGAAACAGAGCATGTTGGTTTTGATTGTGAATTCTTGTGTCTTGATTTTGTCTGTCAGTTTGAAATCCTCCTGATTTGTGTTTCTGACCCAAGGTTGAACTCATTGTGTAGCCATTATGTTAATAATAGTGTGTTTTCTCTACGTTTGTTTTGGCCATATTCTCTACTTGCTGGTGATCATTATTTAGTTTCATATAGACGTGTTTAGTATTTATCTTGTATCCGTGCTATGCACTGTGATTTTCTCAGGAAAATATTAATGCAAATACGATCTGTCCATGATATAAATTCAATCATAGATTTAATCTACACTCAAAGAGAATGAATGGGAGTAAAATATCATGTTATACGAACATGTATTGCAAGTCTACTTATTGTCCAGGTTCTACAGTAAATGACGAATCACAGCAATAAGTTTTGATACATGATTTAACTTCTGATAATGAAGCTTATGGGGCAATAAATTTATTTAGGACTAAAATGTTCATTTGGTTCTTCACATATAATTTTTTTTTATCAATTTGGTTCCACGAAGACGTTACCAAAGCGGATTCTTTATTGGAAAAAAGATAACCTACGTAATAATTTAGGGAAATTTTTTTTTTCCTATTTAGGGGTTCTGTCACTTTTGCCCTTAACATTTTTTGTTATAATGTTTTGTGTTTTTCTCAATGTTAGATTTTTAGCTAAAACTGTTAATTTTTAGACGGTTTTTGATGACGTGACATCCTATGTGGCAAACAATAGTATTAAGTTTTTGGGATCCATTTTACTGATGTAATGAATATTTTGGTGTACTGGATTACTGATGTAATGAGTTTTTGGGGTCCATTATACCTCTAAAATGGATTACTGATGTGAAAAAAATTAAGTCCAGTCAGAATTGTTGGCCACATAGGATTCTACGTCATAAAAAATCGTCCAAAAATTGACGATGTTAGCTAAAAGCCTGACATTGGGAGAAACACAAAACGTTAAGGGTACAATTGACAGCGAAAAAACGTTAGGGGCCAAAGTGACAGGACTCCCAAACGTTGGGGGTAGGAAATGTACTTTTGCCATAATTTAGAGGCAAAATACTATTTAGTCCCTGAATTGTTGGTCAAACTACTATTTAGTCTCTAAATTTATCAAAAATACTATTTAGTCCCTGAAATGTTTAACTACGTCAACTATTTAGTCCCCGAATTTGACAAAATACTATTTAGTCCCTGAATTTGTAATTGTGTCAACTATTTAGTCCCCAAACTTGGCAAAAATACTATTTTATCACCGAATTTGCAACTCTGTCAACTATTTAGTCTCCTAACTGTTACCCGTTATACTTGACAGAGTTGCAAATTCGGTGACTAAATAGTATTTTTGCCAAGTTTGAGGACTAAATAGTTGACACAGTTACAAATTCAGGGACTAAATAGTATTTTGTCAAATTCGGGGACTAAATAGTTGACAGTTAAATATTTTAGGGACTAAATAATAATTTGACCAACAATTCAAGGACTAAATAGTATTTTATCTCTTTATTTTGAAATGGGAATGGAAAGGATAGCTGTTGTAGGCATGGGAAACATGGCTTTAGTTTTTATTTGCTATCGGGCGCATGTTTTATGTCGTACTCTAGTTACTTTGCTCTTATTGTTATGTTATGTGTCTTGGATGTCTGTACCTCTGCATGTTTTATGCGTCTTTATCTTTTTCAATGTATAAGCATCTGTTCCTAGACTCTTATGTACCTGTTTCTCATCTAATTTAATTCCACTTCTTAAAAAAAAAAAAAAGCCAGAGGTTCATTTTGGTCCTTTATATTTCACTCAAGTTTTAAATTAGTCCTTTATATTTCTCAGAAGCTCTAAATTGGTCCTTCTGTCCAAAATTTCTTAAGTTAACTGCTGACGTGGCGTGTCGAGGTGGACACATAATCTCTCCTACATGTATCAGATAGTTGACGTGGCCTTAGACACATCAAAAACACCCAAATGACGTCGTTTAAGCCAAAAATAAAATCATGCTGAGAGGACCAATATGAAACTCTAATGAAACATAAAGGACTGATATAAAACTTCAATGAAACATAAAGGATTAATATAGAACTTCAATGAAACATAAAGGACCAATATAGAATTTCAATGAAACATAAAGGACCAATATAGAATTTGAATGAAACATAAAGGACAAATATAAAACTTTTAGAAAACATAAAAGACCAATATAAAACTTTTGAAAGATAAAAGACTAATTTAAACTTTGGGTGAAACATAGAGGACCAAAATAAACATTTGACCAAAAAAAAAGGGAGGGACGGCCTTCGTATGTGTTTGTGTGGTGGTTAGTTTGTCCAGTCGCTTTTCCATTTCAAAAAAAAAAAAGAGTCATCAAAACGAATTCAACCTCTTAAATTGGTCTAACTGAATCAGATTATTTTTTACTCATTTATAAATGAGGTTAAATTCTCTTAACTTAAGTTAAGTAAACCGTTATTAATTTTTTTTATGTTAACTTATTTTCATCATGATTCAAATAATTAAAAAATATACAATTAAAAATGTTATTTATTTTTTATTATAGATTTAATTATATATAAAAAATATTATATATTATATTATTAAAATATATAATTAAATATATAGACACCCACCACACTGTTTATATATATATATGTTTACACACATATATATTACATACACACAATTTTTTTAAAAATAAATGAAGCCGTCTGCCTTTATTAAAAAAATTGAATACGTCTGAGCGAGACGGATTTCTACTTATTAAAAGACAAAAACGAAGTGTTTAGAAAATATTTTTATGTGAAGAAAAATTTTAGAGTTTAATATTTTTTTTTGAAAGCTAGAGTTTAATATTTTAAAGGAGAGTCTAAGTGAAATTGTTGCTGTTGTAGGTTAAAATATGATAATTTTTTTTACAATTAAAATATGAAAAAATTATATGTGAAGAACTAAATTAACATCAATTCTACTAAGAATTGAATGTTATTTAATAACAAATAATAAAATGTATAAATGTATACATTATATATAATTATTATACTTCTATGTGTAATTTGTAAATTTTATATGTTTTTTTATTATAAAATAAGATTTATTTTACTATTTCTTATACTCGTCGGATTGTCAAAATTTTATCATTTATTTTATTATCTAAACGTTAATTTCCTATCTATTTTATTAATAAAAAATGAATTAAAATTTGATTTAAATTAAATTAAGACATTTCTTTTATAAAATGAAATGAAAAAGACTAAAATATTATTTCATCTCTCATAATTATAGATAATTGTTTTTTCAATTTAGTCTCTTATATTATTATTTTCAATTTGGTCCTTCGTAATGTAATCTTTTATCAATTTAGTCTCTCATTTTTTTTTTCATCTATTATCAATTTGGTTTATATATATATTGTCTAAATAAGAAATGATTCCAATTTTTCCTTGTTTGTTTCTAAAAGTTATCAAAACGCTATATCTTATTATCAATATTAGATTAGGATGTTGCGTATTGATGAATTGGATTAGAAACAGAACCAAAATTATTTGAGGTATCTTTAATGTTGCCAATTAAAACTGAACGTTAAATCATAAAAAAAGATACACGAAGATACATGAAAGACAAAACTGAAAAAAACCACCGACTATGAATCAATGAATGATCAAAATAATGTTTTAGACTTTTTTTTTGATAAGATGTTTTAGACTTTTAGTATTAAAATAAAAACATATATATATTTTTTTTTGACCAAATAACTCCTTCTTTGGTCCTCAACGTTTGTACGAAGTTTAATATTGGTTCTCAACGTTTCAAAAAATTATTTTAGGTCCTCAGCGTTTTTTTTTGTTGTTAAAATTGGTCTTTTGACGTCCGTATGATTTTGCCAATAAATGCTGACGTGAAAGGCTTATGTGGCACACACTCTCTCACTCCAAAATTCATTTAAATGACAAAAAAACATTTAAATGAATCAAAACGACGTCGTTTTGCTGAGTTTGAGTGAGAGAGGGTGTCATGTCACTTAAATACGACACGTAGGAAAGAGGACATGTCACATAAGCCTTCCACGTCAGCATTTAGTGATAAAACCAAACAGATGTTACGTTAGAGGATCCATTTTGAAAAGAAAACGTTGAGGACCTAAAATAACTTTTTAAAAAGTTGAGGACCAATATTAAATTTCGTAGAGAACCAAATGATAGAAATTTGACCTATATATTTAACAGTAAAATATTGACTATAAAAGCGAAAACGGAAGATATTCTTACATTTCATCAGTAGAGCGCAGACAAGACAATTGTCTCACACACACATCGAATTGGGAAAAGTGAGAGATTCACATTACAGTGACAGTATCGCCGTGCGCAGCCTCATCCTTCCTCCTTCATACAGAGATGAAGAATAGCGCCGTGCTTCCAGGCATTCACCCAACTTTCCCGATCTACCCCTCTCCCCACTCTTCTCGTTTTCTTTCTCATCCCTTCACCTACCTCACCCCTTCTTCGCTTCCTTCTCTCAAGGTATTTTTTTATTTATTTATTTCTGCTTTCCTTCGTTTCTTTTTCCTTATTCCAACGCTTACTCTCTTGCACCTCCTGTTATTGCAATTAATCCTTTGTTTCAATTTCTGTTTTTCGCTTTTTCATGGAAACCCTTGTTTGCTGCAGTTAAAAGACCATTTCCCTATTGCTTCTCAGATTGTTCTTCCATCCACTTCTCCTCTCAGGCTCTATGCCACTGTGTCTGATGCCTACAGGTCCCTACGTTATATTGCTGCTTTTCCCCTCTTCTTATTGCTGCTTTTATTCATTTGTAATGACACTCGCCTGAAAATAGTCTGTCTTAGATATTGGAATTTCTTGTGTTGAACCTGAGCTTGAAGTTGGGTTTGTTTCTAAGGTCTATATATTTGGGGCTCTAGCACTATTTATTGCTTTTGAACTGAGATAATATACTTTCTTGAAGGGGGTTTGCGCTTCTTATATTCTGTGACTGTGTGATCTTCATACATGGTTTTCACTTTTCATTACTGGCATTCTGTTTCTTGCTTCCATGCCTAACTTGTAGATGATAATATATATGGGAGAGGAGGCATGTGACCTATGCAAATATAAATATAAGCTGTTCATTACAGTCAGATAACTCTGCCTCTAAACTTAACTGTATCCTTTTCTGCTCTGGAGGATTTATCACTTGATGATTGAAATCGTATTTGTATTCCCTTTATGTTTTTCCAGGCACATCTCCTGATTTGTCTTGTGATGCTTTTTGTGAACATTGCAGTCAAACACTTGAATTAGCTGACATAGACTGGGATAGCATTGGTTTTGGCCTCCAACCTACTGATTATATGTATGTTATGAAATGTCCACTAGATGGAAGCTTTTCTAAAGGTGAATTACAGCGTTTTGGGAACATTGAACTAAACCCCTCATCTGGCATTTTGAATTATGGGCAGGTTAGATTTCTAAGTTTGTACTAAGCCTCTATATCTTCCTTTAACATGTCAATTGTCTAAGTTCAGGTATGTTGAGAAAATTAGTGAACCAAGCGCTCGTTATCGCTAACAAGTAATTAAGTGACAAGAATTGAATATTGTCCCATGAGGATTGATTAATTACTAACAAACGAAGTTATACTATCTCTAACACTATTTGAATCAAACGATACTAAAGCTGGGAATTATAGATTGGAAACATAAACATGAGTGAACTTACAAAATAATTTGAATGAATAAAAAGCCTATGACTCTGACTTTACCATTGCTAATCATGTTGAATTATTTATCTCAATAACTTGAAATTGTCATCCTAGTTGATAGTTAGTTTACTCTACTTTTTTCACCAATCTCTCTCGAAGTAAAAATATTCTCAATTGTTAATTCAATATATTCCTACAAGTGAATTAATATAATAGTATTATGGGTCTTTGTAGCAACCACAAACTATACAAATAGATGCATATCTCTCTAGTTTACTAATTTACATGTAGTTTTCTAATATTGATGTTTTTATTCTCTATAAAAAAGAAATAGTAAAGATTTGATTTACAAATGCAATTAAGGAAAACTGGAAAAAAAAATTGTTGCAGGTGCAATGATCTACTTGATCTAACATGTAATTATAATGGTCTATAAATGAAGTCTAATTAGTTTCCTTTCTATTTGAATCTAGTTCGCCTTTGCATTTTATTTTTACTTGGTAAATAATCTATTTCTCTTGTTCACTATTGTCTATTCTAGGGATTATTTGAAGGTCTGAAAGCTTACCGTAAAGAAGATGGTAATATACTTCTCTTTCGTCCAGAGGAAAATGCTTTGCGGATGAAGATTGGTGCAGAGCGGATGTGCATGCCAGCACCTACAGTAGAACAGTTCTTGGAAGCAGTGAAGGCTACTGTTTTAGCAAATAAACGTTGGGTAGTATATAACCCTATCATTTCCATATGGTATTATAGTTTATGTTTGTTATCTGATGTATTGGAGAAACTTTTGTTTCAGGTTCCCCCTCCCGGTAAAGGGTCCTTGTATATCAGGCCATTGCTTATGGGAACTGGACCTGTACTTGGTCTTGCACCTGCCCCAGAATATACCTTTCTAATATATGTTTCACCTGTTGGAAACTACTTCAAGGTAAGGTATTCTATATTATTGACAATACATGAAGTGTTTATTGTTAGCTTTAAATATGGTATCTTCACTTTTGTTCAAATCAATTTTCATATTCTTTTCATATGTGAAGAGGGAACACGTTGATCCATATAGCCGATCCCACCTAGTGGGAAAAGGTTTTAATTGTTGTTGTTTTCATATGTGAAGGATGAAACAAAAATGTTGTCTTGTATTATGAATAAAATCCCGAAACAAAAGAACATTGGTGGATTTACTCAAAATATCTCAAATTCTCAATACTAGGGAGTTGTGAAGAGTATGAAGAATCAGACACAACGGTAGTAAAATATATATTTTTTTGGCTTGTTGATATTGTGATGTGATTGAATGGGTGGAATCTGAAGTTAAAAAGATTAATAGCATAGAGAAACATTCGGAGGGCGCTGACTGTATACTTGCGCAAATCTTTCACTTTCCACTTATTCTTTGGCTGTTTGTTTTTGCATTTGTATGAATACTTATCTTACATACTTTTTAAAATTATAGAGCATAAATGTTTTGACAGGAAGGTTTGGCACCTATCAACTTGGTTGTTGAGAATGAATTACATCGAGCTACTCCTGGTGGCACTGGAAGTGTGAAAACCATAGGAAACTATGCTGCAGTAAGCCAGCCTCGCTTCTTTTTTTTTCTTTTTCTTGCTTAAATTTCTTATCGCATGTTCTCTTTTGTTTGTTTTAGCATTTAAACGTTATGTAACTTCAAATTGAAGGTTTTCTTCATCTTTGTAATTTCAATCAAAAGCTGTATTTATTCTTGTACTTGAGGTAAAAATATAAATAAAAACAGATAAAAATAAAATTAATGAGTAAATAAATATAAATTGATTTCTTGTGCTTATGAAGGGAAAATAGGTGAAGATTGGTGTTTTCCGGTACTACCTTCCATTTCTTTTTCTCCTGCTACTTCTGCACTTCGATTAACATAGATGACTTGTAGTAACCATTTTGCAGTGTTGGCTAAGTAATTTTTGCTTCTTTCTTGCGTTGGAACACTCATTTCTTACCGCTGGCATTCTTTTACTTATTGTTATTTGGATTAGTTTCCCTCACTTGTTCTCTGTGTTTGCGTGTATGCTCATTTGTGGGTTGTGAAATTATGCTTTTTAGGTTCTGAAGGCGCAAGCTGCAGCAAAAGCTAAAGGCTACTCTGATGTTTTATACCTTGATTGCGTGCATAAAAGATATTTGGAGGAGGTTTCTTCCTGCAACATTTTTGTTATTAAGGTATTAGACTTAAATCATATATGAGTTGCCTTTTTGCTTCTCACATTTCCTAAATGAGAATTGCAATATGACTTGTGAATTTTATAAACCATTTTATCTGCAATGCCAAGTCTATTTTCATTCAAAGTTGTCCTTCGAATCTGACAAACATATAGTTATTGCTGGCTTTACCTCTGGCTCCTTTACACCAATCTCAAACAAAATTGTAACTGCATACAAGCTCATCTAAAGTTTTTCAATCTTGTGGTATTTTAACATTTTTCTTTGTACTGTATTCTGGTGCTGCCTCATTTGAGAGAACTTCTGTTTTTATCTTTTTCCCTCATGGCTCACTTCGTATCTTACTGGAGTTTAGTACATGATGCTGAGCTTATTTTCTTGTTCTTGTAGGGTAATGTTATTTCAACTCCTGCTATTAAAGGGACTATCCTACCTGGTATCACACGTAAAAGTATAATTGATGTTGCTCGGAGCCAAGGTTTCCAGGTACTAGATTCAGTGAAAGATTTGATTTGTGAATGTTTTCTGCTTGAGATCTGATATTTGTGATATTTTATTTCTTACTCAGCTGGTCTTTATCCTGTTCAATTCCAATCTGTAAAAATGCAATTTGTTTTTTGGTCAAAACAAAAATGTAATGATGTGTATAGTGTATACTGTACTCAATGGAATATACCTAGACCTATGTTCTAAAATAGATTTATGATGAGAATTTTAGATCCTTCCTACTGAAAATTTTCCTTGGCGTATCAAATCATTGCCAAGCGACACTGCTTTGCTTTTGGAGTTCCACGCTAGTCTCTTGATAAACTAAGAACTTTTTCCCTTGAGATCTAATTCTAAATACTTGCCCTTGAGAAGTCCTCTATTATGAGAAATCTTAAGTTAACACTTAGCTTCTTATTTGTTGGAAAAAGCCTGAAGATTCTTATTTTCTATTCTCAATTTCTCACTAGCCAGAAGTCTTCACAAATATAGTATTCTTCATTTCCCAATGGTTACTTTATATGTACAGGTTGAGGAGCGACTAGTTTCGGTAGATGAATTGCTTGATGCTGATGAGGTCTTCTGCACTGGAACAGCTGTGGTTGTATCACCTGTAGGAAGTATTACTTACCTTGGCAAGAGGTAAGTTTTAGTTACAAAAACATTTTGCAATTGTGCATTAACACAGATAGGTTAACTGACATAGCAAGGCAAGAAAAGTAGAGATGGGGTGGAAGAGTTTTGGATGGAGTCACTAATGTGTTCTTGAGTGGGGAAAAAGGAAAATGTCCACGTGTTGTGTTGACTGGACAAAATTACTTCTTAGTACGGGCATGTTCTTCACACAGAAATGGAAACGGAAACGGAATGGGAAACGGAAACGAAATGCGTTTCCTGTGTTTGTTAGTAAAAGTTTGGGAATGAAAATGGAATGGGAATGTATTAAAATTACCACTTTACCCCTTATATTAAAATAATAAAAAGAAAAGAAAGTTATGATTGTGTCAAATCAAAGGGTATAATAGATATTTTGTATTTTGTATTTTCTTTTTTTTTTTTAAAAAGTTGATGAAAATGAAAAAAGTAAAAAATAGGTGGGACCCACCCATTCCATCTTCATTTCTATTGTTCTTTCTTGTAAAAGAACAAGCCCTACTTCTGTTCGTTGAATACAGAATGCATTCCTTTCTTGCTCTCACATGCCCCCTCCCTTAATACAATTACGAGGTGTCTTATCATTCTTCAAATTTTCCTGAATCTGGGATTCTATTTGATTAAGATTATTGGTTGCACTATCTTTTTAAAGTATACATAACTAAGGGGCATGGTGGGATGACACGTGAATGGTGTATTGCTTGGATTGGAATCCTGGCGAAGCAAAATATCTGCATTGTAATGGCTTTGAATGTTTCCTTTCTCTGGTCTCTTAAAATATAATACATATAGATACAAGGGAGTGGAGAGTTAAAGCTACTAGCATTGATTATTGACTGTTTATATTTTGTAGAATATCCTATGGAGACGGCGGTACCGGGGTTGTGTCGCAGCAACTATACAACATTCTAACAAAAATACAGATGGGTCTTCTAGAGGATGACAAGAATTGGACTGTCGAGCTGAGATAGGCATATACAGAAACAAACAAGAGACTGCAGTGTGTGTATCTCACAATCTGAGCTTTAGAAGTTATTGAGTATGGACTTCATTTCATTTATCAACCATAACGTTTGTTATATATAGTATGGTTTAGAGGTAGTGTTAAACTGTTAATATCTGTAAGATTATTGCAATAATGTGAATTTTTGGTGTCATCCTCTGGTCTTAGATAGGGTTGGAAACGGGATTTTCATACTTCATATTAGGTAGTGATGCATCCAACTTAAGTGCATTTATCATTTTATTAATGAAATTTATAAAATCAATGGTTTAGAGACAATAAATTCCTCTCACAATACTACTGCTTGAGAAAAATTTAGTTTCATGTCGATAGTAAATGATTTAGTGGCTTTCTTCTTAGAAAGGATATATGTAGCAGTCAGTCAAAGAAAAAGTTTCAATCCAAGTACAGTAAATTACCAATTAGTGTTAGAAATGCATGTAATTATATTTTTGACAGTTTGAATCATATTTTTTTTTTTTAAAAAAAAAGAGAGATTGGAGTCCTATATTAGGGTCTTGAAGAACAAAACCATTAGTCCATTGTTTATACTGGTGGTCGTGCTTGGATATCATATTTAAGCCAAACACAGCCACAACTGAATCAAAATTTAACAGGATCATATCAGAAAATTCTGATTTAAAGTCATTAAGATGTGTAAGTTGTAAGTATACTGTCGTTTATAAAATAATAATAATAATTTAAAAAAAGGTTTATTGAATTTTCGGTTAAGCTACCCTCCAAATATCTTTCTTTCTTTTTTGGGTATTTCATTTTTATTATAAATTACAACCATTTCTCAATTGTTCTTTTTCACTTCTAATAATTAGGTGGTTTGCTTTGTATTCTTCACAAATCACAATATAATTAAGTAATTAACAATACCATAATAGCATAGCATAAAGGTTCAGCACAAAGAAATATGATTTGGTAATTAGTATTATAACAGAAAAACATGCAATTTTTCTCTTTGTTAATTTCTTAATTAATATAAATGCGCTTAACTTAATTAATAGCTAATACTTGTAGCAGTAATTAATCACTGAAGAATTAGAGAGTCCAAAAAGTGGGCATGATCTGAGCTGTATTCACATAAAGTTTAGAGAAGATAGTGTCGTATTCGTATAGACTCCTTCAAAGGTATTTGGTTAGGTCCACATTTACCTACGCAAAAAATGGAAAAAAATAATAGTAATAAATAAAGCATATCTCTCTGTTAATTCTTTCAATTCCTTCTAGAGAGAGTGAAGGGCAAAATATATTTATATATGGTGGCCTACCACCAAGACCCTTTCCTTCCCTTGTGGAAAAGTTGAGTCACTTTTTTGTTTTGGTTCTTTCCACAAACCTTTATTTACTTTCTTTAAGTATATATATATATATATGCATGTATTGTGTTGTATATATTATTTGTGTATTGTTTACTAATATTTATTTAATTAAAAACTTTAACTAGTAATAATTAAGAAATGAACATAGTGGAAAATCAACTGCCTTTTGTTTTGTTTGACTTTTACTCTTTACATTATTGTGTGGTCAGCTTCTTCTTTTGTAGTTTCTTGTGTGTGGAATCTACGGATGGGGTTGTGAATGAGGTTGAAGATTATACAAACTTCAAATAGTTATAACGGTAAATTACTGTGTCTATTCCATCTGGAGATCAGATGACTATTATAGTTTTTTTTATATATTATAAAAGTATATAAGAGTCAAGCCTTTTTATTAGTTTTCTGCCGAAATTATGAAATAATCAAAATATTTTGAAAATAAGAGTATTTATTTTATTTCGATATTGTTCAAGTTAAATATCATTAATTATTATCCTTTAACTGATGAATAATATATGCAGTAAAAAAATTTCTGTGAGTTATTCTTTTTTTTAATATATAAAATGATTTTAAAATGTTAGTTTTAGTGAAAAAATATCTATTTTATAAATATTAGATTTTTTGGCTTGGATCATGGTATCCTCTAGAGTGGATTTAATGACTAATTTTTCACTTATGTTCATTGTTAAGAGCGACTTTTTCCAATAGATAATACTCTATTTTCATTTTTTTAGAATCGAAATCTAGAGGATATGATAAAAATAACATATTCCTTACTATAGGTGAAATTATGATGGAAAGGGAGAGGGAGAAGTCATTTTCCTCTTCTTTTCTTCATAACAAACAAACCCCACTTTTTTCAATATGATGAAATTATGTTTTTGCTCTTACTTTTTTATCAAGTTTTATTCTATTATCACTTTTAATGTAAGGACAAAATGATCATTTTACCCACTTATATTTCATTTATATCACATCACATCATATTGACATGACATTTCCATTCCCAAATCTTTTCTACCAAAAAAACATACCCTATAGGTGCCACAGCACTTAAATAGTACTGAATTAAATACACATTTAACACTTACAAAGTTCTTTTAATTAGTTAAAATGAATATATCATGTGCCAATTTTAATTAGTTCTAAATTAAGGATATATATGTATATATCTTCTTTGTAAGAATTGAGTACTATATGTAATTAAAATATCTTTCAGAGGAAAAAAAAAGTTTTTTTTTTTTACCCAGTAGGTAATGTATATATATTGCCCCAACAGACACTGAAAAGTAGTGTTAGTACATGCTCCAATCGTCCTCATCATATTAATATATATACATACTTTATATAGAATAATCCCTTCCTCTCTTCTTTTCCCTTATTATTTTCTAATAATTTGCAACATTGTTCTTTTGGCGATAAAAGGTTAGATTATCCCATTTAAAGGTTGTACTGAAACAAACATATTAGAACAAGCTTGTTCAGCTGAACCTGTGCTGACAAATAAGAAAAAGAATCCTAAGACATAAAAGGAGCAATTTTAGCATGGTTTCAACAGACAATTACCATCACCATCTCTCTTAAATCACTACCCATGTTAGATTTTCAAACGTACAATTATTTCTTCACAGTATACTACTTGCACTTCAAATTGACCAAAATTATTTATAAAATCTGAACATGCCACGAGAGGGAACATATATAAAAAACGATGTGCTTTACAGAGAAAAAGAAAATTAATTGGTGAATTATTGGCCAATTTTTTATTTTCCTTTTCGTTTTTGTTTTATGGAGATTTTGTTTTTCATATCATACTTTAATGTTCATGCTGTCATGCATGCATAATGCTCTATGCATAGTCTCATATTTTATATTATAAAAATTTTGTAAGATAGAGATCAGGTTGTGTTGTGTACAGCTAAATTATTTTACATTTGTATTATAATAATAAAATTTAATATTTTATGCAATTTTAAAAAATAATGATAAAAAAAGTAAGAGTAAATTACACTGCCCTCCCCTGAGAGATGCTGGAATTACACTACCCTCCCCTCTAGTTTGCAAAATTAAAGCGCTCTTCCTGAGAGATCAAAAGTCATTACACTTTGATCCAAAACACCATTCTCCAATAAAAAAAAAGTCTAAAAGGTCAAATTTTTTCAACTTCCAATACAATAAATATTCATAACTAAATTACCCCTCACAAAAGAATTAAACTCTATAAAATGTGACCTATAAATACTTTCATCCTCTTATAATAACATTGTTTCATTTTTTTATTGTCTTTTATTATTTTATTAGTATTTAGAGTAATTATTATTGTTAACAAAATAAAATTCTAAAAAAAAGTCTGTAACTTAAAATAGTTTACAGTTTTATAAAATATCTATTATTTTACTTAATTTTCGACAATTAATTTTAATATATATATATATATATATATATATAAAATATATAAAAAATGTTGTTAGGTGTCCTAGAATTTAGTTTTATAATTTTTTGTTGATAAAATTCAGTTTTATAAATTTCGATAAAGCATAAAGTTAAATATTTTTTATCTTGTGTGAGGGTCAATTTAGTCATGAATATTTATTAGTCATTAATATTTATTATATTGACTTTTTATACCTTTTTTTAATGAGAGAATGGTGTTTTGGATCAAAATGTAATGACTTTTGATCTCTCAAGGAAGGGCAGTATAATTTCAGCATCTCTCAAAAGAGAGCAGTGTAATTTAGTCAAAAGTAAACTTTCAAAAAAATTAGGTTGTTGGTTGACACTATTGAATTGGCCTACTAATTAAATGAAATTTAAAGGATAATTAAGGAGGAGGTGGAGCAAGATACATACGGGCCAGCTGGTCTAATTTGTGACGCAATAGATGTGATAGTGGGTTCCTACTTGGAGACTGCCATAATAATAAATTAATTACATTACTTTCATTTTGTCCTTTTGGTGTATATAAGATATATAGAGTATTTTGGTATCGCTTAAATAAAGTCTTGAATTCGAAATGTTGTGAGTATAATAATTTTTATTGAGAGGCTCTCTCATCATAATCAAGTATTCGATGCAAGTCAAGTTTAAATTAATTAAGATAATACCTAAAATACCGGACAACATATATATATATATATATATATATATATATATATACATATACACCCAGAGTATCTTTTAATTAAACTAATTTAATTAATTTGTTGAGTCCAATAACCATGATGAATGCATGACGACCCTGAATTAATTGGATATATTTGGACGTCCATGATCATGATTAACAATTAATGGTTTAAATTAATGAAATGATCGAGCAAAGTCTCCATTGTACTTTGAAAGAGTTTATGAAGGGAAGTAGTAGAAGAAGATGCTCAGAACTGTATTGTATTCATTATTATGATTTACAGAGAGGAAGCTCAATATATATAATACACAGTTGACGTTACAATCGAGGTAACTGAACCTGAATTGATCTAACTACCTGACTAGACTAGTAGCTACTTCTAACTAACTTAGAAGCTTCTAGATTAACTACTCACTCTATCATCCCCCCATAAACTTAGTGTGGTTTGAATCAAACACAGTAAGTTTATCTCTTAAGTAACAAAACCGTTGTCCAGAAAGAGGCTTAGTGAGAGCATCAGCAATTTGATCTACAGAGGGAATATGAACTACATTCAATTGGCGCTTGAGAACTTTATCACGAACAAAATGAATGTCTAACTCCATATGTTTCGTCTTTTGATGAAGAACCGGATTATGAGCTATATGAACAGCACTAATGTTATCACAAAACAACACTGGTTTGAGAGTAAGACCAGCTTTAAGCTCATGAAGAAGAGACTCAATCCAAGTCATGTCAGCCACAGTATTAGCGATGCTTCTGTACTCTGCTTCTGTACTAGATCTGGCCACAACCTGCTGTTTCTTAGATGCCCAAGAGACTAAATTGCCACCCAAAAAGATACACGAACCAGAAGTAGACCTTCTGTCATTGATGTCACTCGCCCAATCAGCATCTGAAAAGGCTTTAACTGCAAAATTTGGGGCTGGCTTGAGAATAAACCCATGAGAGATGGTACCTTTAAGATACCTTAGAATCCGTTTGACAGCCACCCAATGTTCCTCGAGCGGATTACTCATGAATTGACAAACTTTATTTACTGCAAAAGATAACTCAGGCCGTGTGACAGTAATGTATTGCAAAGCACCAACAGTGGACCGGTACAAAGAAGGATCAGACATCACATTATTGCCATCCTTAGACAATTTAGCATTTGCAACCATGGGAGTAGATATAGCACAAGCACCATCCATTTTGGATTTAACTAGTAAATCCTGAATGTATTTACTCTGAGAAAGATGTAAAGACCCATCAGAGAGATGAGCAACTTCAATACCCAGAAAATAGTGAAGATTACCAAGATCTTTGAGAGAGAATTCTGCATTGAGTCTGGATTTTAGCTGAGAATTGAACTGAGCAGAAGAACCAGTAACAATAATGTCATCCACATATACCAGGACAAAAGCAACCACAGTATGAGAATGATACACAAAGAGAGAGGGATCACATCTACTAGGAGTAAACCCAAAACGAACCAGGGTAGATGCAAGTCTTTGAAACCAAGCACGAGGTGCCTGTTTGAGTCCATACAGGGCCTTGTTGAGCTTGCACACTAATGCTTTGTTTGAGGCTTCAAACCCTTGAGGTTGAGTCATGTAGACCTCCTCATCCAATCTACCATGAAGGAAAGCATTATTGACATCCAGTTGAAAAATAGGCCACCTTCTTGAAAGAGCAAGGGTTAACACCACCCTTATAGTAACTGGTTTCACCACTGGAGAAAAGGTCTTAGAATAGTCAAATCCTTCTACTTGATCATATCCTTTGGCAACTAAACGGGCCTTATATCTGTTAATAGAACCATCAGCATTTTCCTTAACACGAAAGATCCATTTACAACCCACAGCTCTCCTATTTGAAGGCAGAGGGACTAGTGTCCAGGTGTCATTTCGGATTAAAGCATTGTATTCATCTTGCATTGCAGATTGCCACTTAGGATCTTGGAGAGCTGTTTTGACAGAAGTAGGAACAACATGGGCTAATAAGACTTTTGGTTTGAACACTCCAGCTTTTGCTCGTGTGACCATAGGATGAACATTCTGAGTTTGTGGCACAGGTTGTGGAGCAGAATTGGAAGGTTCAGAAGAGCCACTATCAGAATGAGACACGGGTGTAGCAGTAGAAGTATCAGTACCTGTGCTTTCAGAATTATCACACACCAAATGATTAGTAGAAATGTCACATCTATCTTGAGTAATGGCAACAGATTTAGATGATTCTAAAGGTTGGACAACCATAGGAGGAGAGGCTGAAGAGAAGGAAGGGGCAGAATATGAAGTATTAGAAGTTGAAGAAGGAACCAATTTGTAAGGAAAAGAGATCTCATCAAATTTGACATCCCTTAAGACATAGATTCGACCATTTGGAGCAAGGCATTTATAACCTTTATGAATAGTGCTATAGCCAATAAAAGTGCACTTAATAGATCGAAATTGCAATTTATGTTTATTATAAGGTGACAATAGTGGAAAGCAATTACACCCAAACACTCTGAGCAAGGTGTAATCAGGTGGTCTTTGGAAAAGTTTAGCATAGGGGGATTGATTTTGTAAGGTCACAGAAGGCAACCTGTTTATGACAAACACAGCAGAAGTGAAGGCATCCTCCCAAAAATTTAAGGGCAAAGAAGCATGAGATAACATACTAAGACCCAGCTCAACAATGTGCCTATGTTTCCTTTCAACAGTGCCATTCTGTTGATGAGTGTATGGACATGTGATCCTGTGAACAATACCATTACTAGTAAGAAAGGATTGAAAGGATCGAAACTCACCACCACCATCGGACTGTAGTGATTTAATAGAATGGCCAGTTTGTAATTCAACCATCTTCTTAAAGTCAATAAAGGTTTGTAAAGCATCACTTTTCAACTTAAGAGGGTAGATCCATGTGAACCTAGAGCATGCATCAATGAAAGATATATAGTAGGAAGCTCCATTTCTGGATTTTATGGGTGAAGGACCCCACAAATCAGTGTAAATCAGTTCAAGAGGAACATTATAGACATTAGGAGAAGAGGGATGTGGAAGCTTATGATGCTTCCCATTACAACAGGCTTCACAAAATTCAAAGGCACTTTTATTAGAAATTGAAAAATTACATTGTTTCAATACTTCCATAACAGTGGCAGAATTACAATGCCCCAACCGACAGTGCCATAGTGTGTAAGGTGTAACAGTAGCACTATTACTAGTTACAGTATTTGAAACAGTATTTCCTATAGTAGAAGCTAAAACTATAGGAGAGGTTGAAGAAGTAGGCAAACTGTTTGAAGACTGAGCATACTGTGATAAGTTGGCAGAGGGTAATTGATGAAGTAAATGGAAATCTTCAAAATAGTAGAGTCCATCAGATCTAATAGAACCCTTGAGAATAATTGCTTTTGTAGCCTGAGATTTCACAAAACAAGCATCAGCATGAAACTCAAAGAAAACAGAATTATCCTTGGCAAATTTCGATACACTAATTAGATTTTTGGTAATACTTGGAACATGAAGTAGATTGTTTAGGGCTAGATTAAGACTAGGTTGAATAGAAGACTTAACAAAGGACTGTCCAACATTAGAAATCATTAAACCCTTACCGTTGCCCATGTGAAGCTGCTCTGCTCCAGAGTATTCCATGCTATTCATAAGGTTGCTTGCATCTGAAGTTACATGGTTTGTGGCACCAGAATCCGGAAACCATGCTGTATCATTCACAACCTCAGGAGTGGCAATCATAGCGGTCATGTTTCCAGAAGATCTCTGTCGTGCTTGGGCAAAATTCTGAGAGTACTGTTGCTGTGACATTTGGTAGTTTGAGTCATACCTATTGTAGCATGCAGATGCAATGTGACCAGTCCTGCTGCACACTTGACAGACCACAAAGGGCCTATTGAAGCCTTGATTTGAAGTGGAGCCACCTCTTCCTCGACCAAAACCACCTCGAAAATTGTTAAATCCTCCTCTAAAATTATTATTGAAACCATTTCTTCCACCTCTGAAATTATTGAATCCTCCTCTGAAATTATTATTGAAACCTTGATTGTTTCTATTTTGAGTGTTCTTGTCCTTCTGATCTACCACTGCTACATTAGCTGAGGAAGTCTCAGTTGTCTTGACAGCTTTCAAACTCTGATCAACTCTGACCTCTTGTGCGATCAACAATGCTTCAAGTTCTCCAATAGACGTTAAGTCAGTTTTCATGTTCGCGGAAGTCACGAACGACTCATATTCTTGTGGTAATCCTTCTAGTATATATTGCATATGTTCATGCTCAGAGATTGGACTTCCAATTGCTCTCAAAGCACCAGCAATGGCTTTGATTTTAAGCAGAAACTCTGACATCGATTTTGTACCTTTCTTGATTCCTCTTAACTCAGTTCTAAATTGATGCACCTTTGCCTTTGTGTTGATGCCAAATTGCTCAATCATGATGTTCCACGCTTCATACGAGTGCTCACATTCATTGACGCGAGTAAGCATTGATTCTGTCATGGATCCAAGAAGCCATGAAAGAATCAATTTATCTTGTTTCTTCCACTTCAGATAGCTCAAACTGAGCTTGCCAGCTGCTTTGTCTTCATTTGTATCAAACCGAGGAGGAATGAATTTGCTTCCAGCCACATACATCTCAAGATCATGGCCTTCAAGTGCAGCAAGGATTTGTTGCCTCCATAGTAGGTAATTCTTTTCATCTAACTTGACTGATAAATTGTGATTGAAGGAAATAGCGTTTTTCTCCTTCTCGACTAGTGGAACTGAAGAGGAGCTCGCCGACTGTGGTGTTTCAAGAATAACAGAAGTGATTTTCTCGGCCATGGCTCTGATACCATGAAAGAGTTTATGAAGGGAAGTAGTAGAAGAAGATGCTCAGAACTGTATTGTATTCATTATTATGATTTACAGAGAGGAAGCTCAATATATATAATACACAGTTGATGTTACAATCGAGGTAACTGAACCTGAATTGATCTAACTACCTGACTAGACTAGTAGCTACTTCTAACTAACTTAGAATCTTCTAGATACTCTATCATACTTTCAGACCTCTTTTCCCCTTCCTTTCAAAATTCATAGCCATGTTTCAAAGTGGGGAGTATGCGTTCAAATTTCTAACTTTGATACACAGAGGCCAATAATATTTGGCAGCTTACCTACCATAACGAAACTCATGTCTAATATAATATATATATATATATATATATATATATATATATATATATATATATATATATATAGTGTGCTTATAATATAATTCATTTTCCAGTGTTACTTCTACAACTTTGCCTATTTCTTTATCCTTCCTTCTTCATTCTTAGTTCTTCCTTTTGTTTATTTTAATATTTAAAATATATTACTGCATGTTTCGGTCCTCAAAGATATACTTAATTCTAATTTATTTCCTAAAATATGGAAATTATCAATTTCATCCTCTTGCTCCAATCAATTTAGTCCTACATTAGTTATATAAATCTCCTATATATAACAGAAAGTTTGTTGTAACACTAACGGTTGTTAAATTAGCAGTTGAGCACATATAAATAGTATTAAGTCACTGTTTTTATTAAATTAATGTTACTAATATTAAAGTAGAAACTAAATTGATTGAGGCTACATTTTGTGAGGACAAAATTGATTATTTTGTAAACTGAGATAATATATATATATGTATTGATCAATCTCCGAATCTCTCCAAGCTGCTCTGGTGACCTGCAAGGCAAGAACACGGTGGGGGAAGGCCTCCCGGTCGGACTCCAACACTCGAGTTAGTATGGGTCATATAGAGTATAAGGAAAATTCAACATAGATTCATTAGTTTACGGGGGGATCAGATCAGTATTTATAGGCTTCCCTCAGGGGTAGTATATATGATCATTTGATGTAAGGCTGGATCACTTGCGTAACGGTCATTGATGTTGACAGCTATGACGGACCGACCGAACTAGGGATGGCTCGGTCGATATAGCCATATTGTATCATATTTCTTTTTAAAATTAAAATATAATAATTTATTATTTAATATACAATTTGATGCGCATGCGATGCGAACCTTAATCAACAAGAGAGACCCTAACTCCTTCAATAATTGTGACCAAAACAGGAAACTCCCATTTGGGACGTGCTCCAATCCAAAATTGAATCCCTCACAAAGATATATAATGTATAACAAACAGATTATATATATAATTTACTAGTTTTATTTTTATTTTTTTATGGAATATAATTTACTAGTTTTGAATAATATAATGTTGTTTAATTAAATGAAAGTTGCGCGGTAATTAATGATGTAAATTAAAAGAGGTGGTTGAAAACTGAAAAGTGGGTTTGTTTGGAAGGACAAAGCTGGTATGATGATCGATGGGTATTGTGGTGTGGAAGAGATATGACATATATTCCATTTATTATTTAATTTTAAGGTGTAGCCTCTAGGCATTATGTAATGAAGGAAGCGTTCAACCTAATGATGTATAATCTCACTTTAACCATCTACTCTTGGTCCCACTCATTGCACATGCATGATGCATGATGCATGCATCATATATATATATATATATATACACACACCCATCCATCCATCCGTTCATTCATTCATACATGCATATCCACAACAACAATAATTCGTAGCACCATCCGCGGGCATTTTGATAAAAAATAAGATAAAATAAGAAAAGTGATGAGGAAGGGAGAAGAAAAATATTGAAATAAGATTCTAGAGAAAGAAAGACAATGAGAAAAACATTGGTCTCCTGCCCTGCCAATGCCATCTCCATATTTTAATAATATTGCATAATTAAATTAACCCTTTCTTTCTTTCTTTCTTTCTTTTTTCCTCTCCCTTTCCGCTGTCTCTCCTTCTCCTATAGTTCTCCTTTATATATAAACTAAACATCAATATTACTTCATCCATCAACTTATATAGATATAGGTGAAATTAAAGCTGAAATTATTGATTGATAGAAAGAAGAAAGAAGAAAGAGAAGAGGGATATGGGAAGGGCTCCTTGCTGTGACAAAGCGAACGTGAAGAAAGGGCCATGGTCGCCGGAGGAAGACGCCAAACTCAAAGCTTACATCCAACAAAACGGCACCGGAGGTAACTGGATAGCCCTTCCCCACAAGATAGGTATATTATTTCTTCACTTCACTATTAATTAATTACAAAATCTATTTCTTCAATTACTAATTAATTAATGAATTGAATTTGTAGGGCTTAAGAGATGTGGGAAAAGCTGTCGTCTTAGGTGGTTGAATTATCTTCGCCCAAACATCAAGCACGGCGCTTTCACTGAAGACGAAGACAACATCATTTGCAGCCTCTATGTTAGTATTGGAAGCAGGTATTTAATTATTCATTTAATTACCAATTACATCTCATCCATCCATCCATCTCTTTTCTTTCATTTTATTTAATTTAATTTTCAAATAATATATAGGTGGTCTATAATAGCAGCGCAATTACCAGGGAGAACGGACAATGATATAAAGAACTATTGGAACACAAAGCTGAAGAAGAAGCTGCTTGGTAAGCAGCGTAAGCAACAATTACAAACTCATCAACCTCATCCTCATCATCGTCTCACACACCCTTCAAATGATAATAATAATAATATGATGATGATGCTCAATATCAATATGAACCAAACTAGTACTACTCCTACTCCTACTCCCTCTTGGTCTCCTAATTCCAATATTCAAGATCAGCATCATCAGCCCTACAATCTCACAAACCTACTGCATCATCATCAACAACAACAACTTCCATACCCTTTGATGACCAATATGTTTGAAGGGTTTGATCAAAGCTTGGAACTTGATGATGAGAGTGGTGGTGATTACTATAGAATGTTGATGTTGGAGTTGGATAATAATGAGTCCAACAATAATATTATGCAGGACATGATGATGAGTAGTAGTGGTCACGTGACTAATAACTATAATAATGGTAGCTCCACAACTACTACTACTTCAACAGAAAGTTGTATCAGCTGGGGAGGAGATATGACCTCTCTACTTTACTCTCCAACTCTGCTTCCTCCTCATGATCATTTCCAAGCACCTCATCAACAACATCTTGCTTTCCAGGAAGAATATTCTAGAAGCTCCTTTGGAGGATGCAATCACAATTATTCTCTACATGGGGTGGTCTGAATTTGTTGTATATTGCCTATTATTGCACAAACCCTATTCACTTTATCACTTTCTTTTCTACTCCTACTACTACTCTTGTTCTTCCTAGCTTTTTATTGTTATTAAGTAACATTTTTTTTTAAATTTTATTCTGGGTTTAATTAATTTCTTTCCTAAGCTAGCTATATATATGGGAATTTAGAAGCATGGATCCGGCCATCTGGCACTTCAAGTGTAGTTTGATTGATGATGATGATGAGGCTATTATTATATATTGATGAAGAGCATCTTTTTGGAGTTCACATATATATTGATGATCAGAATGTCCCTGAAATACATGGTTGAATAATAATTGTAAGTCTATATATGTTTAATTATTTTTGTGAAAGGGGAATTGAAGGGAAAAAGGTGTGGGAAAGTAGGAAAAAGTGGAGTGACGTTTTGGCTGAGAGTTATTAGGCTTTAGCAAGAAGAGGCATCTAAACAATAATGTATGTGGCTGCATTTTCTTACACTTTTCTTGGCGTCTGATATGAATATTTGATAGCTATACACATCTCATATGACTCCAACTACAAACAATTCATCATTTATTCTTGCAGCTACATTTAGATAGCTAGCTAGTCACCCTCATATACAATCCTTAATTCTGATAATAACAACACACAATTCAGTAAAAAAAAAAAGAACCCCTTAGCTTGTATATATTATTCAAATATTAATTTCTTCCAAGACATTTATTTTAATTTACACAATTCATTAATGCTTGATATTCTGTATTGATCATTTCTTATTATAAGTTAAATATAATATGCAGAGTCTGAAAATCGAGTC
The DNA here is from genome assembly GCA_014851425.1 of Senna tora. NCBI lineage: Eukaryota > Viridiplantae > Streptophyta > Magnoliopsida > Fabales > Fabaceae > Senna > Senna tora. Next base: position 16,598,049 of record CM026270.1, on the reverse strand, counting down.
ATTTCAGTTTCGGTTTCAGAGAGCATCTACGGATCCATCAATAATTTGAATAGACAAGGGGTCCTCTTGCATTGCTTGCAAATTAACGAAAATAGATGGATTGACATTAATAGAAATAACTAAAAAAGGAAAAAATAAAGCATGTATAATATAACAGACTAAAGAAAGAAAAGCGTTGCGGCTCCATCTGAGATTTTAGATTTTTTTTTTCATAACAAAAAATTGTATAAGATAATTTTCTTTATGGAGTACTCTTATTACTAATAAATGTTTGAAGGGAAATAAGTAAAAAGGCAAAGAAAAAATTAAAATGTTTAATGATTAGCTAACTTTTTAAAACTATATTTTTTTTATTATTGTAGTGTTTAATTAGGGGTTTTAAATTTAGAATTTTAGACTTTTATATATAGATTTTTTTTTTGTTAAAGTACTATTTTAGTCTTCAATGTTTGCATGAAGTTTAATGTTGGTTCTCAATGTTTCAAAAGTTTAATGTTGGTCCTCAAAGTTTTTTTTTTGTCGATTTTGGTCCTCGAGTAGCGTAACACCGTTAACTTATGATGATGTGGCATGCTTATGTGTCACACACTCTCTCCTATGTGTCATATTTTAATGACATGGCATGACACATCACTGCTACGTCACCCCACAATGCCACATCATCATCTTGTCTCCTTCATCATCATCATATTTTAATAACATGACAGTGATGTGTCATGCCACGTCATTAAAATATAACACGTATGAGAAAGAATGTGCCACATATATAATTAAGCATGCCACGTCATCATTTAACGGCAAAAAGTTAACAGTGTTACGCACGCGAGGACAAAAATCGACCAAAAAAAACTTTGAGGACCAACATTAAACTTTTGAAACATTAAGGACTAATATTAAACTTCATGCCAACATTGAGGACCAAAGTTTTTTTTTTGGAAGGTTTACAGGGTTTAAACTTTAAAATTTAAAAACTATTGTTTCAAAGATAATTTTATTATTGGCCCCAACAGGTAGTCTTGGATTCAAGTTTTGGGAATAAAGTTATGCTAGGCCTTGTGAATCTATCCAATTGGAATGAGATTAGACTTTACCTATACTGTTAATTAATAGATGGATGGGAAATAGCAAAAATTAAGAATATAATTTTTAGTTATTATTATAATAACAAAAATTACAGTATTAATAGCATGGGTTAATTTTTTTTTTAAAAAAAAAAAGAGAGACTAATTATTACATATTTATTACACTTTTTAAACAACTTTAAGAAGAATTGTTTGTTTATGATATATAGTTCAGAAGAAGAAATGCATGTAAAGGTAATCCAACATATATAAGGGGGCAGCCTTAGGTTTGCATTATGACAAGTTTGTCTGACAATAACAAACTAATGAAGCATATAGGTTTTGGCTGATATGCATGGCATATAGTGTCAACCAATTCACACTCAGACAGGTGCTTTCACCCATATCACTTCCATCAATTCTCATGCTAAATATACACAGGTTCATTATAAAATATATGCCTCTTTATATATTATATTATAAATTAAATTCTGTGAATTGGGAAAAACAATGTTCTATTCTATATATATCCCATTAACACTAATAATACACTATCTGACTCACCTCTCTTCTCTACTTTTAATAAGACTTTTGTTAATTCATATTTGTTTAAAAAAGTCTGTGACTCACTGATGATATAGTGCTATTTAATGATTTTAAATTAATGATAATAATTTTTAGGGTTTATGTCTTAGGACACTTGTTAAAAATTTTTTCTATTGGTTGAGAGAAAATGTATTTTTTTAAACTTGATAAAAAGTCAATAGAAATAATTTTTGTAAGCTCTCTCATTAGTTGAAATTAATGAATCCTTAAACAATAATATCTTAAGAATATTTGTTAGCAAAACTCTAATTTTTATCCTATAAATTAACTCTAAATATTTTATAAGCTTATTAAATAAATATTTTATTTAACAGTGCGATCTAATTAAAAACAATTATTAAAATGTTCTTATTGGTTAATTTCAAAATCCAATCGCATTTAACCAAAGGACTAAACTTAGGTAAGGTTGTTTATATCTTTGACATAAAGTTCCTCAATACAAAGGTGACACATGACAAAAAGTTTAAGCAAACCAATCTTGGTGGAGAAAGAATATAAAAGACCATATTTTATGTAACTAATGTATAAATAAAACATATAATTAGAAAAACAATATAACAAAGATATAAATAACCTTAGCTAAATTTTTTTCTTAACCAAACTCCCAATCATTTGAGTTTTCAAGGAGACAACCTGTGAATCTATTTCATTAATTTTCACAAATGATGTTTGTCTCGGCCGGTAAGACTGTCTGCCATGTCACTTAACTTGAAATATTTCTTTATTAATTAATTAAATTAATTTGATGTAATCAAATTAAAGAAAGAAAAATCAGTAAGTTTTGGGATTGCTTGAACGAGATTCTAAAAAAAGTTTTGTTAACCAGGGCTTAAAATGTTGTATTTGTTAATTTTTTACTAACTTTTAAAACAGAAATTTCTCTCAATTAATTAAAAAAAAATTTAATAAATATCCTATAATATTTATTAGATAAACCTTTAAAAAAAATATATGCACAGGTTTAATTTTATGAGAAATTGGACACTAGAATATTGAATAGATTTTGGGTTTTAGTGAGTACTTTCATTCTTTTTATGTGTGAAATTAATAATGTTTTTGAGTATTGAGATTTTCCTCTTCCTTTAATTTTGCAAATATATTTTTTTAAAAAAAATCAAGCTCGTATTAATGAATATGATAAACGTAATATTTCCCTAAAAAAAAAAATAAACGTAATATGAAATATACACGTGAAAATAAAAACTTTGTTTTGATGTAAAAATGTAAATAATGTGCTGTGTAAATAGATTGGTCGACGTGTCGTAGAAGTAATCTTCAATTATGCGCGACGCCTACATTCCAACACGGTTCTATTCCTCTGAAATCTCGTCCTAATATAATATTTAATTTTTTGATTTTTCACGTTTATCTTTTTATCCGAGATAATTATGTTTAAATTAGTTGAGATTTTATAACGAAGATAGAGTTTTCACAACAAAATTTTTTCATACACACGATTCGAATCTAAAAAAATGGATCACAGCACTACTGTAACAAGATGTGTATCACAAGATTTTACAGAATGGAATACTTACCACTCCAACCAACAACATATTAATTAATATAATATTTAATTAATTAGCCACCTCTAACAAATAACAACTATATATACATTCCCTCAAAAAAACATAAAAGAAAACTATATATACAATATGAGTGATACATAGGCTCAAGTTCATGTATTTCTACATGAACTCTCCACATGTAATCTTTTTAATAGAATCTTCAAAAATCTCATAATTATATACTATAAAGACAATCAAAACACCATAATATTTTAAAGATTGAGGATTTGACGGTACCTCACTCTAAAAAATTAATTAAACAAAAATTTTTTTGTTTAAAATACACAAAAAATTTCTTAAAAGTTATAAAATTAGACACTTTTTCGTGCTTATTTGTAAATAAGAGAATGCTGGGTTGTAAGAATATAGGAGGGAGATATTAGATTATTAAGTTTGTGATATATATATATATATTGTATAAAAGATAAAGAGTTAAAATAATTTCAATCTCTCACACTCTTTTAAATTGTATAAATAATATTAATATTATTTTATTTTCATAAAATTAAAATTATTTTACATATCTCTTAAGTTTTTGGGATATTTCTATAAAAAATTTTGAAAACTAGGTATTTCTATAATTTTATAACATTTAAAGAAAAGTTTATGTATTTTAAATAAAAAATATAATTTATTTAATTTTTTAGAGTGAGGTACTGTAAAATTTTCAATCTTTGAAGCATTATGATTTTTTATTAACTACATTGTATATAATTATAAGATTTTTGAAGATCCGAAAACATGCAACAGATTCATCACCCATACAATATAATTCAGTATTCTGTATTCCATCTATTGTGCATGTATCATTTATATATTAATTATTTTTGCAAGACAAATTAAACTCCATTTTGATTACTTATTTAGGTTGTAGCGTGAATTTTTAAAAATAAATTAATATATCTTAATTTATCATTATTAGTGACCATTAGTCCATTACTTCCAATATATTAATTTCCAAGTCAATATATATATATGGTTGTTGTAGGTGATTATATTAATAAATTTTATGAAGACACGAGAAGAAAAATGAATATTTTTAATAAATTATTGAAAAAAAGATATTCATATATATATCAACATATAAATTTTGGTCGTTAAAATTAAATAAATTGTTAGAAAAAGTTATTGATAATATTTTTAACCATTGACAATTCTTAATTATTTTCAACAATATATTTGTCAACGATGGTCATCGAAAAAATATTATAAAAAAAATATTATTAATAATCATTAACTATCAAAAATATTATATAATTATCTTTTTTTTTAACAACTTCTTTTGATGGCTGAATTTTACTTATTGGAAAAGCATTTTTTTAATAATTAAGTGATGGTTAAAATATAAATTATAAAAAATACTTTTTATTCATCCAGTGAGAGAGGAAAAGTCACACGGGTAAAGTCAAAAAAAAAAAAAATTATCCAAGGATAAAAACTTCTATACTTTAGGCCCAAAGTAAAAACAAAGGTTATTTTACATTTTTTTTTTAGAACAGGTTATTTACTTATTTTACATATTAAACTCACGCAACTTGATCTTAAATATATACTTATCACTTAGCTAGTAATAATATATATGTAAAAGGGTCATTTTGATTCTCTATGTTTCACTCAAGTTTTAAATTAATCCTTTATGTTTCAAAAGTTTTAAATTAGTGCTTTATGTTTCTCAGAAGTTCTAAATTGGTCATTTCGTCCAAATTCGTCAATTTTTTAAGTTAATTGCTGAAGTGACGTGTTGAGATGGACACATAATCTCTCATACGTGTATGAGATAGCTGACGTGACCTTAGACACGCCAAAAACACCCAAACGACGTTATTTAAGCAAAAAATAAAATCATGCTGAGAGGACCAATATGAAACTCTAATGAAACATAAAGGACTAATATAAAACTTCAATGAAACATAAAAGGACCAATATAGAACTTCAATAAAACATAAAGGACCAATATAGAATTTCAATTAAACATAAAGGACCAATATAGAACTTTAATGAAACCTGAAGGACAAAGATACAAATTTTGGGAAACATAAAGGACTAATATAAAATTTTTAAAAGATAAATGACTAATTTAAAACTTGAGTGAAACATAGAGGACCAAAATGAGTATTTGACCTAATATATATATATATATATATATATATATATATATATATATATATATATATATATATATATATATCAATAACTTAGTTCCTTTTTTTTTTATAACTATCAATAACTAAGTTCTTAAAAAATTACTTTGTTCCATTCTTTAGTCTTAAATTTATAATTCTATACAAGTTTGTTCTTAAAGGAGTAACGTACTCAGATTAAAAAAAATGTTAACCTATAAAAATTAAATCCAGAGTCCCATAATTAAACTTGTATTCCTATATATACATATTCTCTAGAAGCCTTATTACAATAGTAAATATATGACTATATCTACTTCAATTCTTCCCCCATGTATTATTTATGAACATACATATACACATGAAGAGAATTAGATTAAAAAAAAAAAAAAGTCAAAAAGGTTCAAATTTTATAAGACTAAGCGCTTACCTGCAAGTTATAATTAAAAATGATAGATACAGGTCAAAGCAGGCCAACTCAATGAAAGGAGTTGTTGCAAAATAAAGTTACGTTGCATCAAAATCAAATGAAGAATATAATATTTATTTAAATAATCTTGACTTTCCTCCTAATTTGGATTGGTGGCAAGAAACTTTTTCATTTTTTTATCATTAATTTTTGCTTTTACTTCTCTCACGTAATCTCTCCAGCGATTTGATTTTGATGCTTCATTTGTCAACATTACAAACTTGGGGTCCTCTCCCGGTAATACATATCCAAATTTCAAACCATTATTCATTAAAATATTTCCTATTACATTATTAATTAATTCTTCTTAATTTAATATATATATATTAATATTATATTTATTCATCATCTTCCACACCGACACCTCAATAATTTTCGTAGCTCTGAAGATTATCAGAAGAGCATAAATATTTAATTATACATTTATACAATATTAGTATTGACAGAAAATAAACGGGTTAATATTATTTATGTATTTTCTATAAGTTATACTTAATTTCTGCCTTTGTGTATCTCTGTTTTAATATGCATTTGAGAATTAAAAAGAAAAAAAGAAAAAATAACACGCTATATACTCAAAATTAAATCACACATAATTAATATATATACTAATTGTGAGTAGATGTTCAGTGGTACGGTAGTACTGAACTTCAGTACATCCTTCCAGTCAGTTGGTTCTTAAACCATTAAAGATAGATCATTATTAATATGAATTTATATTAATATTAACAAATGGCTCTAAATAATTTAAGAGATATACTGAACTTCAATGGTACGACACCATTGAATTTTTATCCACTAATTGCATGCACTAGTGTCTGGCATCTCATAATTTCTCAAAATAACATTGATGGACACATTTATATATAATTATTTTTTAACCTATAAAAAAATTACTTTTTTAAAATCATATTTAATTTAGTTTTCTATGGCCTGGCTTGACATAAATAAATATTTTAAAAATGATTGATAAACAGTAAAACAAATTCACAAACATGTAAAATTTACATGTTTGATATTCACACTTCGTAATAATGGTGCATTTTTTTACGATTAGATCGATAAAGATAAAAATAAAATAGTTCTTATTATTCTATTTAACGTGGAGTTGTAGACTCTTATTATTAGTGTATATTTTTTTTTAAGATAAAAATCTAGCTAGTACTATGGCACAACTGAATTTTTAATATTCTCTCTATTCATTTAATATCATTTCTTAATATGATTAATTAATAGAGAGTAAAGACCTACACTAATATAAACATATTCTAAATGAATTATAGACTAATAGATTAACCAAACCTTTTTTTTATTTGTTATATATATATATATATATATATATATATGTATCTTTCTTTTATTACATGAATAAATATAGAGAGGACCCAAATCAAATTTGTACATATATATGAAATAGAGGATGTTGAATATTACAATAGTATTTAATTTCAGTCTATTTAAAATGAGTTATTATTAATGTGAGTCTCTATTAATTAATATTAAAAATTATCATTAAATGATAGAAGGAACGCATGTATTAAAATTCAGTACTCCTATATACGTATTATTGAGGGCACGCTTGATATAAGTGCATAGATGTAAAGTACTGTAAAGAAAGTATTGTAGAGTAAAGTGCTGTAGAATAAAGGAAAGTACTGTAGAAAAAAGTAAGGAGAGAGATAGAGAGAAAAAATATGAGAGAGAAAAAGTATGATAAAAAATATGTTTGGTATGTATAAAATATGATATAAAATTTTTTTAAAAATCGTGAGATTACATGTAATGTACTGTTTGGTATTCATACCAAACATGCCCTGAATTTTTATCCAAAAAGTGGCCGGTTAGCTTAAAATTAAAGAAAGTCAATGTTTAATAATGAATTAGTAATTCAAATCTCAATAATTAAAAAATGATTTAGGGTTGATGAGGAAGGCGTGACATCAACAAGAAGAGAAAATTTAAAGCTTTGTGGACTGAATAACAATAGATTCCATTCCATACTTCCTTCCATATGTACTCCGATCCATAGCCCATACACTCCATACCATACATCCCACTCACACCTTGCACTTTCTCTTCAAATTACTACTATCTAGAGTATTCTTTAATTAAAATAATTCATAACACATACATATTATATTCTTCTTCTTCCATATTAAAAAATCGTATTAAAAAGAAAAATCAATAAAGTGGGATTGGAAGTGATCAGACAATAATCCCTTGACGAGAGCAACCATTTGGGAAACTGCTTGGAAGCATAGCAACAAAGATCTTTGTGGTGAAAGATAGAAAGAAATATACAATTTTGATTAATCAGGGAACTTATTAATTATTGCACATTTATTAATTCTGTCAATCACATATATACCATAACAAGAATAAACAAATAATTAACAGAAAATGAGGGTTGATTGATTTTGAAGCCTTCAAATATTATTCAATTCTGCTCATATCACGACAAATACTCCAAGACGACCTTCTTGCAAATATTTCGTCTTTTTATGTCACACACCAAACTATAATTCTTTCTTTATTTCATGAAATTGACGCTCACTACTATGAAAAAATATATACTATTTTCATTGTTTATTATTCTAATCATTCAAGTTAGCAACTTAATTTGTTTTCCTTATTTATTTAATTATTAATGCTAAACAAATAATGATCGAGAATATATCCACACATATCTATGTGTATTGTCCCATTATATATACATTCCCTTAATTTTCCCCTTCCACCAATAACTTGTTTGAAAATTTCTTCTTGTCCATTTCTACTAGCTAGAGCCTAGAGTACACAGAATAATGTTTAATTAGTTTATTTTTCAAAAGCACTTATGATTATTAAATAATTTCACTGTCAAATTCGTTCCGCTTCATTCTTCAAGGTGGAAAGTTGAAGCTGACACTGATGCAAATCAAACAAAGACTTCATCTATTCTTCATAGAATTTTATGGTTTTAAGCCATAATTAATTTTAGCCTTAGACGTTCAATTGTATATTTTGAATGTAAATATACACCATATGTTTTTAGTGACACGCGTATGTTAATTTTAGGGTGCGTTTGGTAGAAGTTTTGCATTATGAAAAAAGACAAGGGAAAGGGTCTCACGTGGAACTTACTTGTTAAGGGAGAAAGGGATTCTTTTGGGGGTTTGTGCTAAAAAAATTGGGATGAAATGTTTATTATATCATTTGATTTAATACAATCATAATTTTTTTTCTTTAATATTTGTTTGCTAATCCTTGCCAATGTGGTATTTCAGTATGTTTGCCACTATGGCTCGATTCGAGAACTGGCATCTTCTCTTTAATATTTTAATATAAAGGATAAAGTGGTAATTTTAATTTATTCTCATTTTTAAATTTTATTACCAAATACAGTAACCATTCCCATTCCTTTTCTGTGTACCAAACATATATATCCTTAAGGCTTTGTGCTAGTAAATTAGAAATCTTTTTTATTTGATATAAAAATTTATATGTATTCAGTCCCCCAATTTGGATGATGATTTTCTTTCAGATTTACTTTAGAGTTTTTTAATCCTCCTTTATGAGAGTGTAGTCTCACATTGTTAGATCGATTTAGATATAGTAAGTGGAGCATTTTTTTGTGTATTTGTTTTCTTTTGTGATTTTTTTTTACAATCAAGTGATTCTGGATTTAAGGTTTGTTATAATCTTAACTAAAATCTACATATCATCTATGTTAAAAAAATTCCACTTGTTCATCATGTTTTTGAAAGAGCCTACAACAATTTCAACTTTAAAGATTACTTCAAATCTAGTATGCAGGAGGTATAAGAGTAACAACTCTGTTGGCAACACCAAAGACGGTGAGATTTTTCATCTTGAAGAAATAGGATCAGCTGAGCTTACACTTTATTTACTTAGTTCAAACAATTGTTAGGGTTTATTCTTCAGTATTATTATATTGGAGTTTTCTATATTGTAAGTGCCGTTTGGCTTTTTTTACAGTATAATGGAGATTTAATGTTTTTATAAAAAAAATTATATGTATATATATATATATATAGATATATATATTATTTTTTACAAAAGGATGTATATGTAATGTGAATATGTGATGCCTCAATAATGTTGAACTTGCAATTTCTTGGGGCCGTTTACCAAGATCCAATCTTTTTTTTGGGGTTCAAGTTGGGCTTGGTCGCGTGATTCATGTTATGATGTCAATGCTCGAATAAAAAACCCATTTGTGTAATGGTTAAGCCCAATAATATTTTGATTAAGCCCAATAGAGCTTTCAATACTGACCGGTCTAAAACCTGTTTCAATTTTTGGGCTCAAAGCCCAAAAACTTTTTAAAACTAGCACTAGACCTTTATAGTTTATAACATTCTATTATACTAATTTTGGCATGGGTCCATGAATATAAATATGATCCAATTTACTGTAGTGCTAGTCCCGTCCATCCTACCATCCCGCTACAATTACTCAAACTTACATAAAAATAATGCCTGCTTTATAGATGGCTATTTTTTAAAAATCCAGAGAATTTCTAAAATATGTTTTTTTAAGCTAAAACTCATCTATATGAATTTATTTATACAAAATTACTAAAGAACATCTTACAACAATTACATTATCCAAACTCTAAAAACATAATTAACATAAAATCTCAATGACTTGTCTTTACTTATTATCAAACATATCAATTTTTCTAATATATATGACAACAGCGCCTCTTGAGTTCAATCTTAAAACATAATAATGGAGGACTTTATAATATTTGATAGATTAATTATCATGTTCATGCTAATGAATAGATTGGTCCAACAAAAAAAATAACAATTTATACAACTCGTCTTTGATATAGATATATATGAAAAAAATTTAGATCAAGTTCCTTATGTCATTGCCATCAAGTTCTCTAATATAAATATAATATATGTCAAAAAGTGTTTAAATGACCAATTACAGTAGAAAGAGAATGTAGAAAAACACCTTTTATATAACCAATCATAGAAAAAAGAGTATAAGTACAACATATAATTGGTGGAACTTGATGGCAAGGATATGAGAAACTTGACTTAAGTTCTCCAATATAAATATGACACATGGCAAAAAGTGTTTAAATGACCAATCACAATAGAGAGAGAATAGAGAAGACCACCTTTTATATGACTAATCATAGAAGAAAGAGAGTGTAAATGCAATATATGATTGGTGGAACTTGATGAAATGGACATAAGGAAATGGACCTAAGTTTTTTCCTTTTCCTTTTATATATATTGTGTATAAAATATAGATAAAGTACCTTTGTTACTCTCCTAACGTTTGTGTGTCCTCAGTCAAACATGCCCTCAAAGTTTTATTGTGGCTCCAAACTTTCATATATTTTTCGATTAATTTTATCATTTTCACCAACACCATTAAAATAGATAACGGTTGGAACTTATATAGCGTGACACATGGCAAAAAAATATGATTGAATTCAAGTATGCCACGTCATATTTTTCTCCATCCTTGTATCATCATTTTCTACATGTTACATCTCATAAAACATTTGGAGTGTGATGGTTCAGTCTAATTTTTTTCTTACTTGTCATGCTACATAAGCTCTAACTATTACGTGTCAGTGAAAATGGCAAAATTGTTTAAAAAAATAAAAGTTTAAAATATAATTAACCGTAATTAAATTTTAAGGAACCTTAGGGATAGTAAATGTGCTTTAGAGACATATATGAGATAATTACATGAGATAAAATACTATGGTAAGCAAAAAAAAGTGTGTATGGATATGGGTCACATGCCTATGCTGTGCGTAGACCAGGAGAGAAATTTCAAGGAAACCTAGAGGAAGACAAATATATATAAAATCAAATACCTCTTAGTGGAGACCAGTGTGAGCATAGGTGGATTAGGAGGATATTACATATGAATATAGTTGTGTAAGAAATAAAAGAAAAGAAAATAGACGATGGTATAAAAAAGAATTAAAGATAGAAGAAGATATATTGTGGATTTTGGCACCGTCACGTTATTAATTTGGGGATTTGTGTACGTACTACTTTTGCAGCAGCATTAATAAAGCACATTTTGCTCCATAAAAGGCTAAAGCACCTCCCAAAAGATTGTCCCACCTCGTACTTTAATTTGGTATATGTTTTTCATAAAGATCCATATAATCCAATGTGATCGAAGTTTCATGGAAATTCATGTACCACTCTCACTCGTTGCTTTTTCCATTATTTGACTCGAAATTCGAAAATTAACATTACAATACAAATTTTGAATAAGCATGTTTGGTTTGGTAGCTATAAATATGCATAATGCATGCATGCCTCTCGATGCCTTGACAATATTTTTACACAATATATTTATATCTCTCACTCCAAAGCAAAAAGTACTTACACATGCAAAAGTAGTGGTGTATTGTGCTTAGTCCAGAATAAGGGGAAGACTAAATTGGTATGTGAGACAGAAGAGAAGATGATGAAGCCATGCATAATAATGTATTTCGTCCTTTTTGGTTCGAAGCCTTGAATTGAATTAATTCATTAATAATAATAATAATAATAATAATGTGGGTATGACATTTACCAACTCTTGGTTGAAATATTCAAAGTGTATGACGATATTAGATCACTATCACACTGGTCAAGCGACAATATCTGCACCATTCTGTGAGAGCTTGGAAAACAAGTTAGAAGAAATATAATTGCATGCGCGAAGACGAAAAAGATGTGACATGATCGATCAAATTAATTAAGCAATAATAATATACATTAAAATATATATATATATATATATATATATATAATCGGATTTTATTTTATTTACTAAAATATATGCATTATTGATTCTTCTGAGGTGGTTTAATTTTAATTTCTACAAGTAATCTTTTGGGACCATTCCTGTTCTTCATCCACGATAATAAGATTTATATATATGATCACTTTTTTTAATGCCTATATATATATATGATTTAACAATTAACAAAACTCGATATGAAGATTTGAACTCCAACCGAATTTTTTTTCCAAATTAATTAGTAGCTCAATCAGTTAGTTATATATATATATATATATATATATATATATATATATATATATATATATATTTGTGATTATTAGATAATATATATATATATATACATGCGAAGCCGCAGAGGCATTATATATATGGAAAAAACTTAGGTTCATTTTCTTATGTCCATTTCATCTAATTCCACCAATCATATATTGTATTTACACTCTCTTTCTTCTATGATTGGTCATATAAAAAGTGGTTTTCTATATTCTCTCTCTACTGTGATTGGTCATTTAAACACTTTTTGACACGTGTCATAATTATATTGGGGAATTGGATAAAATGGACATAAGGAAATGGACCTAAGTTTTTTCCTATATATATTTGTGTAATTTGAGAAATTTATTATTATAATAATATATGAAGCTAAGCTAGATGTGATTCTTTGAAGAAAAAAAAACAAAGAATATCCGCGCATTTTTTATTATATTGTTGTTATAGTTGTATGTAGTAGTTAGGAATGATTATAACTAGAGTATAAACAATTATATGCGAACTCAAAGAAAAATCTATTTTAATTTGTATCTTCAAACCTAAATTTGAATTCAAGTAGCTAGGTAGTAAAATCAATCTCATCTTTGTTGAACCTTTTGAATTCCTGAATGTCCTGACTTAGGCTCATTTACTTAAAGAAAGTCCAAATGCTTACATTTTTCTTAAATCATATATATGACTAATTTAATTTGCATATAAACTCATTAAAAGAGTCTTACATGTAATTACATAATGCATGTAAATTCTAAATATATAGTTAAAATGAAATCTTCACAAATTTATTTTTACAAATTATATATTAAATATAATATAACAATTTCTATATAAATATTATAACTCAACAATTTTATTGAGAAATTTAATTTATTATACAAATAAAAATAACATTAAATTTCCTGAAATACTTCACATATATATACTCAATCCATTTCACATGAGAGAATTTTCATATTTAAGTGACATTATTATTATTATTATTATCTGAAATATTAACTTTTTAAAATTAATTCTTATTATATAGGTTGGTAGTGTTAACTGTTAAGATCCTATAAGTATATTTTTCAAGATTTGAAGTTGCATCGATAATTCTATAAACAAATTAAATCTGATAAATGATTAATTTGGGAAATTATAAACATAGGAAATAAAGGATTTGTTTTAGATGAAGATTTAGGTGTTTACATATTTTGAAGAGGGATCAAAGTTTACATATATAGTTTAAAATTATGTTGTCCATAGTGGTTGTTAGGTGTGAGAGAGTTATGAGATGTCACAAAAGTGAAGAGCTACGAGAGCTATGACAGCAGTGAGCAATCTAAGGTTTAAATCAAGTTAAGAGTCAATGCCAGAACGAATACATAATATATATGAACTGAACATGCTTATAATTTAGGATACGGTTGGTATAAATGTACAGATGTAAGGTTCTGTAAAGAAATTAGTACTATAGAGTAAAGTACTATTGAATAAAAGGAAAGTATTGTAGAGAAAAGTGAGGAGAGAGATAGAGAGAAAAATTAAGATAAAAAATATGTTTGGTATGTATAAAATATGATATAAAATTTTTTTAAAATCATAAATATAGTATAAATATAATTTTACTGTGAGAGATCCTTACTAAAGGTACTCTTAGGCAAACGAAACGTACTTTATATATAAGTTTAGAAGGTAACCTTGGGCTATATATGAGTCGAGTTTGAAAAGTGTCATGTTAGTGTGAGTGATAACATGTAAGTCCTCCAATAACAAGACCCATATTGAACCTAAGCCCTTACAATATTATCAAAATCTCTATTTTACTTTAATTAGTTATATTAAACAAATCATAACCTGTGAATGATAGAGCAAAAAAAACTGAACATCTGAGAGGTGTACCTGTCTATCTTGGCAGGTGATGGGGCCAGAAGATGAGATACTAAAAATTCTTTGTATGGGGTTGAAATGAAATGGTATTATTGTGAGAGGAACGTATGGGTTCAATTCATTATTTGACCTTTCCACAACTACATATATTTGAAGGCAAGGTCTTTTTCCAGATTAATAATATTTATAACCTTTCAATTTCAAATTGAATAAGGAATTGAAGAGTGAAGTGGCTTAATTAATTAATTAATTAATAGCTACTTAATAATAGTAATAGTATAGCACAGTGGAAACCCAATGGCCTTTCTCTTCCTCCCACACTCCTTCTATTTGCAGTGCAGGTGTTCTCTGTTCCCTTGCATGTGCTTCTTCATGTGAAACCCACATGTCACCCATACCACGTAATCTAAATTGTCATATCCTATACCTCCTCAAACTCAAATATCTCTCTCACTTTTCTATTAATATATATAATTAAATATACTACTATATATCTATATACTCAATTAATATATTTTTAATTTTTAGTCTTGATCGATCAGTCATCATTTATATTTATTTTTTACATATATATATATATATATATGAATTTGTTTTCATTTACATGAATTACAAACCAATCATGTTAGGTGAATTTTATTATGCGAATTTATATTTATTTATACTGATGCAATTGACAAGTGGTCCACTCATTTGGGGATGGTTGTCTTGGAGTGGGTCCTATATATATATATTAAATGGTAGATTTCTGGTATATATAATATCGTTTTATTGTGTTGTTAAATGGTAAGATATATTTTCTCAAAATATTAGTAATTTCTTTTTATTTGTTGTACTGTAGCTAGTATCCATTTGTTGACTTTTTAAGCACTCAAAGAACATATAAAAAAGTCAATTTTCATAATGATCTCTTTCGGTATAACCACCTTGGGATGAAGTTTAGAAATTCTCAATAGTTTGTTGCGATTAAATAAGTGATGACAACATTTTCTGAATGTGTTAATAATTAATGTTGAGGCAAATATAAGGTAATTTTTTTTAGAAAAAAAAAAAAATATATATATATATATATATATTAATGAATCTTGTGATCTAGATTCTAACTATCTGCAAGGCAACTAAAGACAGGAGGTGGCTCTCGTGGAGTTAGGAACTCTAACATTCAAGTCGGTATATGGAAAATCAAAGTAATTGTAAAAGTATAGGATTCGATGTCTATACTTGGGGTCTTGATGTATATATAGTGTCTGTAAGGGGTAAAATGGTCCTTTGGAGCCTAGAAAATGACAGAAAAGCTACGTAGGCGTAACTATCTCTACGAAATCCGTTATGTGCGGAGGCGTGTGAGAAGTGCTAACAACTTGACAATGACAAGTATATATAACGGACCAATTGAGGGAGGTCATTCGATCGATTGGAAGCATACCGTATATATATACACACGTACATTAAGAATTATATTTTTCTTTTATCATGACCATATATGTTGTTAGACATGATCTATAATAAACATTTTTGGTAAATAAGAAGAAAGAAAAGAAAGGTATACAAATATATACATCGTTTAAAATGGATTCTACGAAAAAGGTATAAGAAGTAAAAATATGTAGGCGCTTGAAGTTTGGATTAAAGGTAACATCAAATCAATGACCCCAATTTCAAATATATGAGGGAAGCAATGAAGCATGCTCAACTCTACGTATAATATTTGTTCTAGTCAAGGGGACATTGCTTCGGTAACAAATGTCTAATTGTATTGCTTATGTCTAAACATATGTTAACATCTTTATTAATCAAGAGATTTCATGTCTGCATAAAAAGTCAATCAGTCAGCTATGATCTTGTTAATTGTTTGATGTTTTACTTACTTACTACTGTCATTTTCCTTTAATAGTCTATACTCTATAGAACTTTTTTCTAAATTAAAAAATGAAAATTTTGTTAAGATCGAATATATATAATGTAACCAATCCAAATAATGTCAGTTTATCATAAGTATCTAAGATTATGATGATAGATTAAATAAAAAAATTGGAAATCTCTAAGATGGGCCCTTAGATGGGAATAAAAAAAGGAAATTATTTTGGTTGAATTATTTAATTATTTATTTTTGAAGATATTGGAATTCGAATCTTGAAAACAAAATGCGTTAGATATAGTTCATGTTCTGGTGCCGCCCAAAATCCCAGACGCGTTTCAACAAATCTTAACAGAAAACCGTGTTGACAGGCATGTTTCTGTTAGTTTCAGAAAAATTATCGAATGGATAATTATTATTTCATCAGAAGATAATCAAATGAATATATATATATATATAGTTTATTATTAGGCTGAGACTATAAAAAACGAACCTCATGTTATGTTAGTTAGTTGTGGCCAAGATTATTTAATTTAGCCTCTAGGCACATGCAATAAGTTGACAATAATATGGAGTTCGACCAAAATTCCCACATCCTAATATTTTATAATCCTTATTAATTATACTTTATTAATCCACTATAATGAGACTTGCAATTTCCAAACCTCCTCACATGCAAGTATCATGGGTCGTTTCGACTGCTAATAACTAATAATTAAGGAATTAGCTTTCGATTATGTCATGGGAAAAGGGAAAATGAAAAAAAAAACGTTTTATAATTTTTTTTTCACAGAAACCTATTAAAGAAACACGGAATAAAAAATAAATAAAAACCCAACTACCGAAATCTTATTCTATTGAGTAGTGATCAGTGAACAACCTTTTAAGTTCTAATAATAATAATAATAATAATTAAAAAAAAAACAAAACTCTTCTTGGACATGGATGGTGGAACGGGAAGAATGGCACATTGAGTTGAGAAATTTAAGGCAATATAATATATGATTGGAGTCAATCTTACGAGTAACAATGGTTACCTAAAAAATGGATATTTGATGGTATCTATTCAAAAAAATTACTCGATATCCGATGAATATTGAATCGAATAGGGTATAAAATATGGATAGTAAAATATAACTATTTATTGGGCATTGGCGCGAGTGCGAATACTGACTTTGGGTATTTATCCGTCCAAAATAAATGGACAGATAGGTATCCGATATCCAAATAATATATATTATAAAATTTAATATTAAATATTAAATACAAGATATATTATTAAATAAATTTTGTGTATATAATATTATTAAAATTATTGTTTTTTATTTGTATTTCTAACAACTATGTTTTTTTTAATTTTAAAATATTATTTCTATAACTATTTATTTATTGAGTGGATATCAAGTAGTTTACTTGATTATAGGGTATCAAATATCCAATACATTTTCGGGTATTTTGGATATTTCGGGTATCAGATAGGGTACAGGTACGAATATTAAAAATGACCATATTTTCGAATTCGATTAGGGCATGAGTATTGGATATATTGAACGGATTCGAATGCAGATAAGACAAAAACGAACGGGTACCCGCCCATTGTTACTCCTAGTCAATCTACACAAGGCGAGAATTTATATTTACCCATATATATATATATATATATATGTATACATGTATACATATATATATATATATATGTATACATATATATATATATATATGTATACATGTATACATATATATATATATATATGTATACACATATGTATATACATATGTATACATATGTATATATCTATATGTATATATATATATATATATACATATAGATATATATATATATATACATATAGATATATACATATGTATATACATATGTGTATACATATATATATATATATGTCTATTTCTTCCAAATTGTGTTTTTTTTGTTCAGCCTCAGACACATTGTTCCGATTAATTTAAATTCGACTTGTGTCATGCACTTAGTTATGGTGATAGGGTTTCTTATAAAAAATAATTGCATTCACAAGATCTTGAATCCCAAATCTTGCTTAAAAGATACAAAAGTACTTATTATTTGGACGAACCCTAATTGGTACCAAATTGTTTTCAAGAGGTAATTAGTATTATTTTTTGAGTCGTATCTTTGCAAGGATTACGTACCATATACATTTTCATCTCTAAAAAGTTAATGCTTTTAATTAACATATGGGATATTCAAGCATAAATTCTTTACAATCATTGAAAGATATCATTTCTGGTGATGATGATCATCTATCTGCCCTCACTAATTATGGTAATTAAAATTTTTTTTGGCTTCACACATGTTATTAGAAGCAATCATGTTCTAAGCATTAATAGATATTAAATGTGAACACTTCTTCAACTCTTCTATATGATATTTAAATCTTAATTCGACATGTTGTAAGACATTAATTAAGTCCGATTAAACTATTTTTAGCAAAAAGAATTCAAATCATCCATTTAATTTGCTTTAGATGAAGTGCCTCTCATTATCATCATCAATTTAAAAGGCAAAGGAAAAGACAATATTCAAATATTTATATATATATATATATATAATGAGTCTTAAATAAATGAGTCACCACAAGCTTATCAGATTCAGATCCCCATAATTTACTGGAGGTATCTCTTGAAGGCAAGAAAACGACACCTAAGTCCAAAACTCAATAGAAGTATACAAGGAGATGTCAACGAGTATTTATAGGAGAACTAAAATTGAAACATGTTATATATTTGGAGAAACATACAATTTATTAAGTATAGTGTCTGACATCAGGCCATAATAGTACATAGGGCATAGGTCAAACACACGTTGCATTGAAGATGTTGACTTTCGACCGACCAAAAAAAATGATGTTGTGTGCCTTAAGATCGGTCAGTATTATTACAACATATACCTCAATATATATATATATATATATTGTGCATTAATTTTTTGATAAAAGTGAATTACTTTCTTAATTAAATAGCCAACTTGCGCTCTTACATGTGCTGAATGAAATACTAGCAACTACTATATATATATATAGTACGTTATATCAAATTGGATAATGTGAAAATGAAGCTAATCACTTCCATGTTTTATGGTTGGTTTACATAATAACCCTTTTAAAAAATCCAACCAACAATAGTCAATAATTCTGATCTGATCTGATCTGATCATCTTGTGAATGACGACCTTTGAGCGACTCCAAATCTCTAGATCAGTTTACGGACAATAATGCTACCTCTCCGAGTATTTTAAAACAAAACCAACTTATATATACCACAGAAAAAAATAGTATATATTCAGATCAATCATTCGGATCTGCTAATTACTTAACTATATCTATGATATCATCACTTCTAATTAATATAATATTTAGTTTCTCTTTCAGTTGGAAGGGGAATCTTCTGGAGTTTTTCTCTATTAATCTATTTGTTTTGGTACGTTTCCATATATATATATGATAATGTGATGACTCGAAATGTATGTATATACTACGTACGTTAGTTAACCATTCAGAAACAATAATTAGTATATATAAAACATTAAAACCTCAAGTATATATGCTATTATAATGCTATGAAGATTGAATATGTATAGATTATAGAAAGTAGCGTGTTCGATTAGGACATTTGAGCGCACAATTTAGTGAATATATATGTTATAGTTAGCCTATATACTATACATTTTATACAATATACGTATCAATTCATACTCAAACATCTTTTTGCTTCAAAAGCTTCCCTGCGAAAGTTTGTGATTCGTGGACACCACGTATATAATAAATATAAATCTGTTAATTCCATGAGACAAAAAGATATTCCGGAGCAGTGATGATTACACTTAGAAAGTTAAACAAAAGCCAAGTGTTTTCAACTTTTTAGAAAATACTGCCAACATTTCTTGCAAGCAACTCTAGCTACAGAGTAGTGCTGCCTCGCTAGCTCGTGCTATTGCGTAGTTGGTGACCACTTTTTAAAACCTTTTCAACTCTTAACTTTTTTTTTTTTAATTTAATTTGTTTCCGCTGCAATATCATCCAAGTCATATATATATGTATCTATAAAAGTTAAAACCCATCAAGCTCAAGAGAAAAACAATAATTAAAGGAATAATATTCCAATAATTTCAAAAACACTCACTATTGACATTTTTTTTGCCTCTGACCCACACACACACTCCACGGTCTCCTCCTCCTACTCATACGCCTTGAAAAATGTTAAGTCACCATTGAAACAGAGAGAGTCAAATTATGAAACCAACAGAACCACGTCGGCTCTTGGATGATCCGCCGACCGCCGCCATCGTCGGCACCCCCCATTCACACACATCTCATCATTATTTATTAAACCACCAAACATATCCATAATTATTAATCAATAATATTATAAAACTTTTTCATTCATGAATATTAATGATGCCAATAAATTTTATAATTAACTAGAGCTGGCTGACTAAATTCCACACTTCACATCCACACATGGATCGAGTGCCCTTTAATTCTCTCTCTTTCTGTCTACAATTAACTAACAGTAAAAAAAAATAATGACAAATATTTGAACTCCACAAAAAATAATTGGGAGGAAAATTTTTTTTTTTTTTATGCATGCTTTTCACACACCACGACCACTTTGACTTGACGATCGAGCACCAGACTATCGTTCTTCTTGTTCACGGTCACGTGACGATAGCCGGAAAACCCACTTTGTGAGTGACTTTCTCTTGGGGCTCGCCGAGCCGCAGTTCTGAGCCTGAGCGGCGGATCTAGCCGCTCCATGACCCGAACCCAACTCCGCAACGAAGCTCCTCAACCTTTTGATAGCCAAATTTAGCGTGTCCTCGGACAAGTTGGCGAAACACACCCTGAACCAACCCGGTTCAGTGCAATGGCAGGACGAACCGGGCGAGATGTTCAACCGCACTTGGTACACTATCTTCTTCCACAGCTCCATCTCGGCCTGGAAGGTATTGGATTTCAAAAGGTGCCTCATGTCCACCCAACAGAATAACCCCGCATTACTATTCAGGCAGTTAATGCCTATTTTCTGCAGCCCCGAAACGAGCATCCTGTGACGTCGTTTCAAGCGCTTTTGATTCTCGGAGATGTACTTGCGCGTGAATTTCTTATCCCCGAGTAAGGCGGATAGGAGGTACTGAGTCTGAGACGAGACTAAGCCGAAGCTGGACATTTTAGTTGCGGCTGCCACAACGGTGTCGTTTTCGGAGTAGATAGCGCCCACGCGGAACCCCGGGAGACCCAAGTCTTTGGAGAGACTATAGACGACGTGAACTCTGTCAAAAACATCAGGGTGGGAATCCTTGGAGAAATTCCTTTGCCTTAGGATTTCCATCACGCTGATGAACGAAGGAGAGCTAAAAACCGTGCCCGAATAAATCTCGTCGCTGATCAAGTGGATCTCCTTCTCGTTGATGAAGTCAATCAGCAAGTTCAATTCATCCCGGCACAATGTCGTCCCTAGTGGGTTCGAGGGGTTCGTCACCAGCACGCCTTTCACTCTCAGGTTACGCTTCTTCGCCTCCTCGCACGCTTCTCTCAACGCCGATTCCGTGATTTGGAAGTTGTTAGAGCTATTGCATTGAATTGGAACTATCTCAGCTCCAGTTCGCCACTTGAGATCTCTATCAAATCTGCATAATTATATTAAAATTTAAATCATTATTACATGTACCTTATTATAATAACAATTTAACTTAAATTATAATTAAAGATAATATTGATATGTACGTAGTACGTAAGTAACGTAACGTACCCAGGGTAGTATGGGGTGGGGAGGAGGAAGGCGTCGCCTTGTTCGGCGAGGCAGAACATGAGAGTCTCATTGGCGGAGGTGGCGCCGGCGGTGAGTACGATGTGGTTGGGGTCGAAAGTGACTTTGTTTCCGCGAATCTCAGCCATGAAGTCTACCAAGGCTTTCTTGAAGGCTGGGAGGCCGTGGTAGTCTTGGAAGAGAGCTAGCTCTCTGAATATGGATTTTCCATCTCTCTTGAATCCGGCTACGTCTGGGTTCTTTTCGAGCCACGACTCCAAGAGATCAAAAGACAGCTGATTCTCAGCGAGACCCATCTGAATAATGCCTTGGGGATTCAGAACCTCGTCGTAAGGGTTCTTCTCGTATTCCTCCCATCCTAGGAAGTATGAGGAATCTTGGCCGTGGCTGTTACACGTGGCTTTTGTAGACAATAGCCTCATATTTTCTTTTTCTTTTTTCTTTTTGTGTTGGTACGTACGTGTTTTTTGGGTGAAGTGAAAGAAGAAGTAAGGAGAAGGAGGAGATGATGATGATGATGAATGAGGAGAGGAGACTGGAGAGAATGCTGAAAATGGATTGGTAGGTGATGGGAGTGAGGTTGAGGGGTATTTATAGATGCGGATGGGATAGGCAAGAGTGCCACGTAGTGGGACAAAGTTAGGAAAGTATGCTTTTGACCAAAGTTAGATAGAGAAAGTGTTTTACTTAATAAAATAAAATGGATGAGGGGGGGAATTGAACACATATATAACACATAATAATGTTAGTGAAACGCGCTTTCTGCACCGCCCCCAGCCATTTCACGGGAACTTCACGCTCCCTCAGTCGCACTCAAGAAATGGAAATTGGGAAGTGTGCGGCACGGGGCCGAGGATCGCGTGGGATAACAAATCATAATAGGGTGGTGGTTAAGTATAAAACTACAAAATTAGAGAGAAGGAAGCACAAAAAGAAACAAAAAGGGAAAAGATTAAGACTATGTATGTATGTGTATGTATGTAATTATGTATGTATGTATGTATGTGATAAGTGGCGCCGAGAAGGCCATACCGACAGCAAATCTCATGGAAAATGGGCCCACGCACACTTGGACCCCTTTGGGCTCATGCCCACACCATGGCCCATATGCCCCCTGCTTGCACCAACACCCCATCCTTTTCATGTCGGCCATTTTCATCAAACCCCACTTTTCTTTTAAATTAATTATAATTTAAACTTCAATTTTAGAGACAACGTACATTTTACTCTCTATATGCCTATGTTTACCCTACTAATTAAGTAAACGCACTTGCTGATTCCGAGTCAAAATATATATTTGTTTTTTATTAATTGTAAATACGTATAACGTTATAATTATGATTTCCCCAGCAAGAGACTGTATCACGTAAGCATATGATTCACGAAATATATCCTACCCATTGGTCAAATTTAGCTATTGTCTATACTCTATACATATATTTTATAATAGTATTACTTTTGTAGTGGGTTTGAACCATACTATAAGAAGCAAAGAGTGTTCAGATTCAAAACCGCGAGGTGCCATGTGTTGTTATTTTTCACGCTTAATTAATTAATGAAGACAATAATATTTTATTTCTATTTTTATTTTTAAATAAATGATTGATTATTGATGAGTAATGCAGGAAAACCGAAAACATGATACCAATACCGGTTCTTGATTTTATTCTAAAAAGAATATACAGTTGAAATTGAGAATTAGGATTTGTTGCTATATATGTATGGGTTTATATAATAAATATAAGAAGAAAGATTCTCATCAGTTTATTAATTAATCAGGTGGTTCGCAAACTGTGAGGCCCACGTAGTGGAGTTGAAGGAGGGTCATGATTTATTTGATCACATATCTACATATGATCTATATCACATGGACGTTGAAGATTGGTGGGATTGATCATCTTCCAAAATCTTCATTACACAAGGCATATTAACATATACAATTTTTAAAATAATAAATAAATAAATTGAAAGGAAAGCAATGTTGGTTATAATTTTAACGAAGTAGGTAGACTTGAAAAGAATTGATGAAGAGAAAGCAATAATTGAGTAAGCAGTGATCCGATTCCCGCCCTTAGTTTTTAGGTCATAGCTACCTGATTTGAGGTATATTCAAATGGATATATGGGTCATAAATCATAATCACATGGGAGGAAGTAAGAAAGCGAAAATAAAGAACCAATTCAAATAATATTCAGTCACCTTTTAACTATCTCAGCTAAAAAAGTGAATAAAAAGTAGTAGTGACGGTTAATATATGGTCATTTTAAAATACTTGTTTGACCCGCCAAAGCTATACATAATGAGGTTGGAGATGGAGTAGCTTTTTTAATTGTTCAAACCAAGCTTTCAGTACGGTGACTATTTTTTTTTTTTTTGACTTATAAAACTTTGATATATGAGTAGAATAACAGGCTTGACAATTTAAAAGTATTAAATATCCAAAATTTAGATCAAACTTTTAATATATGATTAAGAGTAGATGAATATTTTTCATTCAACTTGTCCTGATTGAAGTAGTTGAAGAAATTAATTAGTGTTAAACATTTATATATATAGGCCGCTCACTGATTTACACGGCCCATTTGAATTGCCTCATGGTTTTAAGTCTTTGCTTTGAATTGAATTCAATATTATTAACATCCTTAATTGGGAGGGAATAGTGATTAGTGAGAGACAGCTAATATACATAAATATTATATCTGTTTATGTTGCAACTTTTTCTGGCGTTTGGAGGTAGCTAGCAAGCTAAGGTGGGTCGTGTGAAAGAAAGCACTGTGACATAACACCTAGGTAGGAGCTAAAAGCATAGACCAGAGAGAAAGAAAGATGCATACTGTAAATTTGGTATTTATGGGGGACCATGTT
This sequence comes from Senna tora, assembly GCA_014851425.1. Taxonomy (NCBI): domain Eukaryota; kingdom Viridiplantae; phylum Streptophyta; class Magnoliopsida; order Fabales; family Fabaceae; genus Senna; species Senna tora. The sequence goes on along the minus strand of CM026270.1, from coordinate 16,572,790 downwards.
CTCATTTTTAATTACATCCAAACCCTCTCTCTTTTTATTGCTAATTATGCTCCCTTTGATTTAATTTGCTGCCGCCGTATGCACACTAATTATTCCTCTTGGTGTGATCGAAAAAATGTCTTTATTATCTATTTATTGAGTTCCATCTCTGATGAAATGTGAATAAAACCTCAATTGATGGGAGAGTCAGCCACTCCATAATATAGGTCTTGCAAACTGCAGTATTTATTTAAGGGATAAAAGTTTAATATTACGGTAACACTGAACTTCAGTACATTTCTTAAATCAGTTGGTCTCTAATCCATTCAAGGTGGGTCCTTATTAATGTGAATTTATATTAATATTAACAAATAGCTCTACATAATTAGAGGAATGTACTGAACTTCAATAGTACGGTACCATTGAACTTTTATCCGTATTTAAGATATTAATCATCATGTCTATTTTGATGAATATTTTAGTCCAAGATAAATCAAAAAAGAAAAACATCAGCAATGATCTCTTAATTACTATATACGTATATATTCATATATATACGCCATGCATATAATCTAAAGTATTATATGAGATATTGTTCAATGTATATATACCAAGATGTATATAAACATTGAACTTATATATATATATATATATTGAGAAAAGGATCATAATTAAAGAGTGGGGTTGTTTTAATTATAGAATTGAAATTAAAATTTCTTAAGTAGACCATGATGTCTAATTCAGATATATATTTTGCATGGATAAATTGAATGTATATATATCATGCTACGTAAAATAAAATGTCTATTTTTTTAAAAGAAAAAATGCATTAAAAAAAGCATTTTTGTCCGACATTTAAGGGAAATTTTTTTGGATTTGCAACGTACGTATTATTTAATTAAACCAATAATACCTTACTGATTAAAATAATAGATTTTTTTTTTTTGAGATGATGTATAGTTAAATGCCTGACAGGCTCGAGAAACTGACCCCATGAGATAATATTTTTTTTTTTCAAAAAAAAAAATGAAAACGACATAAGCAATGATTTGACTAAAATGTGGATAAAGACAAATGGTGTCTTAATAACATAGGCTTAATTTCACATTAGCAAGCAATAATCATAATTAATAGCAATGTCTATAAAATTGATGGACAAAGGCATGAAAAAGGGTACCCCATCTAATCCTATCCAAGCCAACAACAACAAAAATGGTCTCTCTCCTATATATGTGTAGAATGATCTGATTGAAACAACTGAAGAAACCTCTGTTCCTGAAACAGCAGCCCAAATTAAACCCACCTCATTAAGTAATAATTTACTAATTTTCTAAATTAATTACTACTTCCAAATTCGTTTCTGCAAAAATAAAAATCGACTGAGCTAGGAGTACTACACTTACTACTACTACTACTACGTATAAGTCAGGCATGCATGAGTTGATTAGCTAGAAACAAGGAGTATCCGATCCGTATATATACATAAAAAATGTGCGTAATGATTATAATTAGGCATGAGGGAGTTAAGGGAGAAGAGAATTATATATATAGAACTTAGAAGTAGTGGGTTAATTAATTATTAATGAAGGAATGAAGTTGGTATATGAGAAATTAAACTAAAAAAAGAAAGGAATGGAGGGGGGTGCACGTGGTATGTAGTAAGGAAGAGGTCATAAGGACATGTGAAACCCTCGTTAAAGTGCCTTCAAGAACACACACATGACATTCATTACATTGAGGGAATTGAAGAATTGGGGACCAATAATATTAATATTAGAAGAGATAGTCCATGGTGACAACTAACATGATGCTCACGTTAATTACTCTCTTACGAGGAGACATTCACATACCCATAAATATACAAATTGGACCACTTTTGCTCCCTTCATTTTCTTTGGCCCCTTATGCCTCCCACCTTACTTCTCTCCCCTTGTCTTTCTCTTTCTCCATGAAACACACTTCTTCACTCCATGCTTACAATTCTTTTACCATTTCAAATCCCCCATTTGACTTTATTCTAAGTCATAACCTAATATATATATTAACGGGTGAGTCTATGATGCAACTTGTTGCATGCATGCAACGCAATTTCGGCCGATAGGATTGTGACATGTGGAAAATTGCAATGCATGCAACCCACATGTCGCAATCCTATCGGCCGAAATTGCATTGCATACATGCAACAAGTTGCATCATAGACTCACTATATGCGTTGTCGAATTATTTATGTAGTTTTCTAAGTGTCTTGAATTTGTAGTTTTTTAGGTGTGTTGAATTAATTAAGTTATTTATTATTGTAAGGATAATTATGTATTATAGTAAAATTAGGAATTGGATAATTAGGCCCTTTTAATTGTTAATTATTGGGCTTAATTTAGGAGTCCTTATGGTACTAGGGTTTTAAGAATTAATTAAAATACATATAAATACAATAATTTAGTAGTATGGTAAGAGTCGGTTATGACACAACACAATGTACAGATCTGACAAGTAAATGCTCTAGAAAGATTATCTCAAGTAAATAATTCTAGAGAGAGAGATCTATGGTGAGACTTGGCTATATAACCCTATTTTCAATATAATTGAAGTCCTCTATTTTTAACGTGGACATAGTCTAATTAGTCGAACCATGTTAAATTAACTGTGTTCATTTTTTTTTTTAATTTTTTGCATTCTCAGTACTTGGTGTGATTTGTAAAGACACTCTAAATCTTAATAAATTAGAAAATTAATTATAGATAAGCTAGAAGGATAATGTATGTTCTCATTGATTTGAGTTTGTAAAATCTTATATAAACCCATCACATGATAACAGGATAAAATTAAGAATATTATGTAGCCTAAAAAATAATCTAATCTAATATAATTTAATTATTTTATAACTATCATGTTTGACTGTGCAATATTTTTCCTAATTTTCTCCACTATTAAACTCTTAACACATGGGGTCAATGTATGGATTTATATGAACGTGATCGTTTATAAAATCAACACGCATACAAGGAAGGAAGATAAAGGGAAATCACATTATGACTCTGTTTGACGAATGTTTTTGTTTTGCATTTTTAAAAATAATAGTTCTGTTATTTTATTTTGAAAACAATTTTAAAAATAATTCTCTCACATTTGTCATTAATAAAAAAGGTGTCAAAATTGATTTAGCCTATTTCAATCCTTAAAATGGAGAAGGTTGGTTGGGCTAAAAAAACTTTAATATATTCTAAAAGTGATCTTAAAGCCCAACCCTCAATAGGCCCACATGGCCTTTTATTATTATTATTTTTTATTTTTAAAGATATTTGATGTCACATAACTTATGTTGATATATGATATTCATTCATAATATATTGATATATAAAATACATAATATTTTTATAGGTCAATTTGCAATATATACCTTTACAATACGATGATACGTAAAATAAATTATATCAAATAAATTTTTTAATCACTATTTTTAATTTTGTATAGGCTGATGATTTATAGTATGTTTATATTTGGTCAAATAAAATAAATTAATTTTTAAATAATTATATGTATATATAAACCCATGGAATAACCCAAGTCATAAAATTAAGATTATGACTGTGATCACAATGAAAGAATAAAAATGAGTAAGAAAAGTATCAAATTAAAGACCAAATTAAATTGAAAATCTATATAAAATGTTGAATGACTAATGTAATTGAAGGACAAATTAAAATATATAAGTATCCAAATATTTAATATATTTATTGAAATTTAATTAATTGTTCTTAATTACTCGATCTAAACCTATATAGTTGATATTGTGTAATAATGAATTATGTGGTTTCTTGGTGTTTAATTTGGCATTAATTAAGTATTGGTATGATCCTCGTTCTGAAGAGAGAGCTAGCTAGGTAGGAATTGAAAGTGGGTTTGATTTGAAGTATGAATAATAATAACATAATAATAGGAAGCAAGTGGGAAATTGTAGAGAAAGTGACGGTACAATATGAGCCGTTGTGTAACAAGTGCATGTTATAAATTAGCTTTGTATAGTAATTGTATTATAACGGTGCAAGCTAAGGCAAGAAGAGCCAAAAACATATGTCCAATTTAAAATCCAAGCTTCATAATAAGAAATTGACACATGAATATTTCATAAGAAATGTTTTTTCAGTTCGTTCGAGGAAGTAAAATAAATAATGTATTATGATGAGTCGTAATTGGAGAAGATCGAGGACCACATGGTTTTCTTGCATGCAAAGAATAGAATTCGAGTTGAGACAGATGGAGCTACAACTTGCCGACCACATATTATTCAACAGTCCTGATTTTGACATTTCACGTCACTCTCTTTATATATATAGGCTATTTTCCTATTTGAATTCTCTTCAATGTCAATGAAAATTGACAAGTATTTATATATATATATATATATATATATATATATATATATATATATATATATATATATAATATGAAGCAAATTAATATTTAGTCCTTGAATTTGTAAAAATATTATTTAATCTATGAATTTGGCAAAAATATTATTTAGTATTCAAATTTGTAACTATGTCAACTATTTTGTCCCATGACTGTTACTCGTTAGATAACCAGTTGACGTAGCCGTTAAATACTGATGTGATATGTGCCCAGTCACTTAACAGTGCCACATCAGCTGGTGCCTGGTTATCTAATTGATAACGGTCAGGAGACTAAATAGTAAATAGTTGACAGAGTTACAAAATCAGGGACTAAATAGTATTTTTGTCAAATTTGGGGACTAAATAGTTGACAGAGTTGTAAATTCGGGGACTAAATAGTATTTTTGTCAAATTTAAAGACTAAAGAGTTGACATAGTTACAAATTCGGGGACTAAATAATATTTTTGTCAAATTTAAGGACTAAATAATAATTTAACCAATAATTCAGGGACTAAATAGTAATTTGTCCTCATATAATATTAATATCACCTACCTTCTTCTATCTTGCTTTAATTAACTCAAAATTAATTATTAGGCAAATAAAAAAATGTTAGGTATAAATTTTAAGTTTCTGTCACGTTATCAGAAAAAAAGAAAAAGAAAAGAATAGAAATCTCCTCCAAGATTCTTATTCGGAATCGGAAGCCTGTCAATTATAATAATATGTCTTCGATCTTGTATAATTAAGTAACAGAGAAAATATATATTGTTTGATAACTACATATATAAAAATCTCATTCCCGTAATTATTTTAATTTATTCCTCTAGAATAATATAGTGATGAGGAGAGTTATCTAATTACATTTTTTTTGGCCAATATCTAATTACATTAATAATAACATTTTCTTGCTGAAATATACACACACACAAATATTATCAACTTGAAAGGATTTTGTTATACTATAGTGATAAATTAGAGGTGAAATACTTATTTTAGTCCTCTATGTTTTACCTAAGTTTTAAATTGGTCCTTTATCTTTTAAAAGTTTTATATTGGTCATTTATATTTTTCAGAAGTTTTATATTTATCCTTAAGGTTTCATTAGAGTTCTATATTGGTCATTTATGTTTTATTTAAGTTTTATATTGGTCATTTATGTTTCATTGAAGTTTTATATTGGTTCTTTATGTTTCATTGAAGTTTTATATTAGTCTTTTATGTTTCATTAGAGTTTCATATTGGTCCTCTCAGCATGATTTTATTTTTGGCTTAAACGACGCCGTTTGGGTGTTTTTAGTGTGTCTAAGGTCACGTCAGCTATCAGATACACATAGGAGAGATTATGTGTCCACCTCGGCACGCCACGTCAGTAGTTAACTTAAGAAATTGACGGATTTGGATGGAAGGACCAATTTAGAACTTCTGGGAAACATAAAGGACTAATTTAATACTTTTGAAACATAAAGGACTAATTTAAAACTTGAGTGAAACATAGAGGACCAAAATGAACCTTTCACCTAAATTAGAAATGACATTTTTTTGGTGAAATTATACTTAGGACACATTAACTAACTACTCTAATTGCTAGCTACATATCGGATAAAAGTTGAGTTTAGATCCTCTAAAGTTAAAATTGTATGAAGTTTCTGAAGTTGATTCAATACTCATTTTTTATGGGTCCAAAATTTAAGAAATAAAAAAATTAAAAATAAAAAAACATGTAAAAAACAACTTCAGGAACTTTAGGAAATTTTAACTTTAGAGGATCTGCTCTCATAAAAGTTCAATACTACAATATTACATGAATTTCGATACGACTTTTAAATACTAATTTTAATATAGAAACTCACATTAATAAATAACACTTACATTAAATGAATTATAAATCAATTGATTGAAAAAATGTACTAAAATTCAATATTATCGTATTATTATACTAAACATCTATCTTCTCATATATATGATATATCAGCTTTAACACTAGCTAAACTACATTTAATAACGCCACTCTAGCCATATATAATGAAGTAATTAATTAGCAAACTGAGATTTCACTTTATTATTATTATTATTATTTTAATATATGGTGTCATTCTAGCGCACTTCAAAAATAATAATTGTAATTAAAATGCTATATTAAAATACAATATTTTTAGAGAGACTTGGATGACGACTTTAACTAAAAACAAAATACACATCAATTTTTGAAAAAACAAAAGGCCAAGTTGATATAAGTGAGAGAGGTATATATAGTATAGTTGTGAAGCAGTGAGGACCACTTAAGTCCCTCTAATTAAGTCCGATCCTACATCTACATTCTGGTTTTTTCTAATTGTTTATATTGTCTTATTATAGTCATGTGGGGGCATCCTCGGTATCTTATCAATGAGTCTCTCACCTGCAAATTAACTTTTTTGGCATTATTATTGATTTTTTTGCAAGATATAGTTTATATTATAATATTTATTTATATATATGAATAAATTAAATGATGAGTAAGAGTGAAAAATAAAATGTACAACTTTAATGTAATGAGTTTCTTCAAATCATATATGATCGATCAGTATGATAAATTTATTTATAAATGTATAGTAGTTTATGAATTAATGTTATAGATATTATCTGTTTCAAAATGCTTGGTTATATTAAGTTATTTATAATGATAGCTAGTGATAAGTGTGAATAATTAATAACAAGTAATTTTATATTTGTGGGTTACGAGGAGATGTTCATGGGTACGGTAGTACTAAACTTCAGTAAATCTCTTAAATTAGTTGATTTTTAAACTATTCAAAGTGAGTCTTAATAATGTGAATTTTCATTAATATTAACAAATAACTCTATATAATTAAAAAGATGTACCGAACTTCAATAATACGATAATACTAAACTTTTATAGGTGGGCTTGAGTCAAATATACATACCAAACATATGGTTGATTATTATTGGGTGTGCTTTTGTCCAAGTCAAACAAGCCCCAACAATACTCCATTTTGAAAATGAAGCAATAATCCTCTACTTTATCATATGTACATATACCTCTAATAAACTCTTCAATGATCATAATTAGTAACTAAATTTAATTGTTCTATAGTCTAAATTTTACTTAATTATTAATGTTATTATCAAAAGAGTTTTAAATTTATTGTCTTTGAATTGAAGAGAGTCAATGAAACGAAAAACAAAAAAAAAAGGATAGAAAACGTTTTCTCTTATTTTAAAGTTTTAAAATTATAAAAAAAAAATCCTTCACTTTATAATCCTAAATTGGCAAGATAAGGAAATTTTCCCACTAAATTTTCAAATTAATGAAAGATAAATGTATTATATTCCTTCAAGTTCAACAATAATTCAGGCCGAAAAACAAAAGTTCAACAATAATTAAACCAGAGTTTTTTTGTTCAGTGAAAAATCGACTCTAAAGGCTCAGCTATTGAAGCATCCGAAGCCCAACGGACTCTTCCAATTTATTACTTAGACGAACAAATATGCATGTTTTCTTAATTTAATTTTTTAAAATTAAAATATATCAATTTGATCTTTAAAAATTCATTTTTAATTAGATTAATATATTCATTAGTAGCATAGATAAAATTTTTTTGGATAGAATAGATACAAAGTGAATTGATAGTTATATTAATAGAGACTAACTGAATACTAAATGTTGATTTGAATTATATTCAACTAAAATTCAAACAATGAGTTTCTAATTTGAACAATGTGTAATTTATAAAATAAAGTTAATTTGGATTTTCAAACTACACATAAAAAATATAAACAAACCATTTTAATAATGTTTAACTTGTAAATCTGATGTTTTATTTTTTAATTATTAAATAGCATTTATAAATACTTTTGTCAATTTTCTATTCATTGAGAGGATGTTTAGTACTACAGTAGTATTGAACTAGTATATTCTTTCAATCATTTGGTTCATAAATTTTTCAAGATGGATCTTTATTAATGTGAGTCCATATTAATGTTAAAAAATGACACTAAATGATTAGAGGGATATACTACAGTTCAGACTGTTCAGTATTCTTGTAGTACTGAACTTTTATCCCTATTCATCTAATTGATCAAATACTCAAACTGATTAGGAATTGATATTTTAGGAGCTAAATTGATACATTTTATCTTTCAAAAATCAAATAAAGAGATCATAGAGATCATACATATTTTATGGACCAAATCATTAATTTATTTATAGAAAAAAATCAAAACAAAATAAAAATTTTGCTACAAATTGAAAGAGTTTTGATAAAGTTTTAATTGTTTTTTTTTTTGAGTGATTGGTTTATTGCACATTTAATATCTTAAACTTTGTATAAAGTCTAACAAGTGGCCCAAGGCATTGATTAACAACAAATTAAAAATCACGGAGTTCTCTACAAGCAATGAAATATTTTTCCACATAACCTTGTTGCATTTTTTCTCTCTTTTATTTTCGATTAACTTGGCATGTTTGGTATATTAAAATGATAAGGAAAGGGAAGTAGTTATGAGTTAGTTTGGTACAAAATAGAAAAAGAGAAGCTCAATAAAGTTTTTCTTGGGAAAGGGAAGAAATAGTTTTTTATATATGGGACAAGGAAGTTGATTTAGAAGTGAGGAAAGTGTTATTGAAAATATTTTGCCCTTCCATTTAATGTGAGGGCAAAAATAATCAAAGATAAAAGTGTTTTTTTTTTGTAATTTTAATCTTTATTTTTTATTTTCTCTATCTTCTTTTTATCATACTAAATAATTTTAATTTTTATTTCCATTTTTTTCTTACATACTAAACACACTTTTTATTCGGTACTTCGTCTTCCTCTTCTACTTTCACTTATGTTCCAACCTGAATCTCTTATATTTTTGGTGTGAAAAGTGACTCAAATCCCACAATTAAAAGTGGCTTGTTTGATGTAAGATTACGTCTGTGGATTCTTTTTACTGATCTATCTCACAAGGGTTCTCGCTCTTCTTTTTTCATATAAAGGATAAGAGTCCGAATGACTCTAAGAACGGAGACGATTATTGTTTTTACTAAAGAGCTCAGACAACTGTGTAGAATTTAAGACGGTCTTTGCCTTTTCCATAATAAAACAGACAGACATGTCCCAGAATTCAAAGCCTATTCATTATATAGATTAGACACTAGATGGCTCCATAGACAGGAAGGGTCCAGACTAGACCGCATTGCTCCAATTTAAGACAATTCTGAATCTTGATAATTCATATTACTGTACAGCCCAAGTAGCTCAACGCATTCGTATTTTTACTTGAATTTTCGTTTTAGAGTCCAAATAACCTCTGGGATGGACAAAAAGTCTTGAATTGACTACGCCATCGGGAGATAATTGGTTTCTTACCATACTAGCAAAGTTTTTAACAATCAAATAATAACAATGTGATAAAGGAAGTTTTTAACCAAAAATCATGCTCTGAAGAAGTCATATGGTGACATAAAGGCATACACGTTTTAGCCAAAAATAGAAAAGCTTACATGTATTAGACGACTTCCTGTTAAGCTAGGAGGGTTCGTTCGTATTAAAAGAATTGAGACAAATGTTTTATGCATCCATATATTCGGCAGTAAGTAAGGAATTCAAAACAAGGGGGCATTGTTCATTTCCTAAGTTCTATATCAATTTTACCGGTCAGAGTGGATACTGATAATATGAATTGGGAAAAAAAAAATTCATTATCCTTTTCTTCGTCCCTTTCCTATGAACCTTCAGAATTGAGAAAAATATTCTTAGAAAAATGGTGAATCATCCATAATTGAATATAGATATTAATGGTATGAACTGAGGTGGAATATTTGGCAGAATGGCTTGTATGACAACTTTGATGCAGCTTGTTCAAACTTCTTGATGGCAGCTTCATTTTCCTCTAAGCTTATTTGGGTAAAAAATCGTGTCCACCAAGATGAACTCCGCATTTTGGCCTTCAGATATGCAGAAATGTTAACTGTTAGCTATGATGAATAAAATGGTCTTCTAACACAATTAACTTCAGAATAAAATTGGTATAATAATAAAAAAATTTATTGAAGCATCTCCAGTTCTACAAGATTATACTGGTCTCCAGGAAAGGTACAAAAAGATGATACTCAACCAAGACTAAAGATGTTTTTAGCTTGCTCAATAAGCATTTTGATAGTAGTAATTAAATATGCATATGTTTTGTTGATTTTTTTTTTTTAAAGTATATCAACTTCTGTTTCTACCCTGTCAATTTTCATAAAATTTAACATTAGCTGGGATGAAGGAATAATTAAGGTATATAAAATCCAATCAAATTCCCAGTTCAGGCAGATGCAATGTCAAGTTGGATACCCCATCAAAATGCATTTTAGATCACATGAAAGATGTAGTTTAAGTAGTATAACTCAAATAACTATTAAAGAGCCGAATAAGGCACTAATCAGCGGAAGAAGGGAATTTACCGGCCGACCGAATTTGGCCAATTGTCCTACTTTAGCTCTCTGTTGACCAGGAGACCCTACGCATAAAAAGTGTTAAATTAACAGAAAGTTCAAGTCCAAGTCCAAGAGGAATAACATAATCTAGGAAAATATTGCTTAAATTGTTGAAAAGTGTAGAAACAATGCACAGACAGAAAAATATACTCCAACAAAAATTCAAATATATGGCAAATAGCTACATACATATCTGTTGGCAGTTTGGCATGTGTGGAACGGGAGAGATAAGAATGACAAATGAGAAGCAATAAAAGGATGAGACATATTTTTAATCATGAAGTACCTGTGAAAATGACAACACCTTCAGAAGATACCCTTGCCAGTTCAGGAAGAGTTTTGTTCAGATATTTTGGAGACAGGTAATCCAAAGCATCCGACACAATAACATGAGAGAAAGACTTTGCCCTGTATGGTAGAGGGAACTTGATATCTGCAACACGTATAATGCCTTTCTGCACTTGAGCTTTGCAGTTACTATTAGCATCCTCTATGTCATAAGGCTCCACACCCCATGCTTCAGTTTCTGCTTCTCTTAAAAATTTGGAAACCACCGAGCAACTGTCAGGGCCCACATGCAAAATTTGTTTCATTTTGTCACCATATGATTTCTTCAAAACAGGAATTGCTCTCTGAACTTCAGAAGTGCATGAAAAGTCGTCACCTACAGCACAACATATATGTATAAGAGGAGATTTTGTATTGTGTACTTACAAGAGAATGCAAAGGAACAACTTCAATTGTGCTCAGTAAACCACAATTTGGCCATCTAAAGTTCACCACAGCAAAACATACAGGGCAACTTTTTTAACTCCATAAATGTTCTTTTAAGAAAGAAAACTAAGGAAAGAATACAAAGACAAAAAAGAAGATGCAGTTTATCAGAGATTTAGAATTTATAATAGGTCAAAAGAATAGAAATATCATTGGAGAATTTGTGTTCTTGAAATTTTGGCATAATTCATATAAATAAGCATATTGCAAAAGAATAGGGGTGGTATGTTCCCATCAGAATTGATAAGGCAACAGGATATAGAGTATACTACAGGTGAATTATCTAAGAGCAATGCTAAATAAACAACTTTATCAGCTCAAACAGTGCGGTTGAGAGGGTGAGTATACAATCTGTCTTGCTAAATAAAAGGTTTAATTGGTCTCAATTAAACCTTTTATTGTCAAAACTCTTGCAAGTGCAAGTACAAGTAATATTTCATATTGGCTGAGACTTAACGGTTGACTATTTTTGGCTTTCAGGGGAATGGCATTCAGAAATTGCAGCGAAGGAGCCAAAACGTACTGAACAATTTATATAGGTTATAACCAATTATTTTCCCCCCAAGGATAATCATCTATATTCTATAAAGTTAGAATTTTTCTGAAACCAAGTACGACTAAGTCCAACCAAAGCATTTATAGGTCAAAAGGTACCCGACTATTCCCTAATCATACCAAGTATATGTATTAGACAATAAGGCAAATAATATAAACTGATATAAAATCAAAATCAGTATCTGTTCTCCACCCGCAAAAAAATATCAGAGAAACTGAAAAAGGGTACTAAAATCAGAATTTTCAATGAACAAGTAGAATGAAGAAACTCTCAAGTTATTCAGAGCCCTCAATTCTCAGGTTTCATATAATGAAAATTTCTCCTGTTCCATCAGCATAGCTTGATATGAAAACTGAAAAGGATGGTTAAGGTCTTAAGGATCGTAAAGATTTTCAACCATCTAGATAGGATGCAAACATGGCTTAGTTACATAATTATTTCTCAATACTTGGCACATTCTATCATTTTTCCCTTTTTGATATAATTATTCATGACCATAATCTTGTTTCTCAGTTAACAAATCCAATGAACCATGAATTCTACAAATTCTAGCAAAGGTTGCATTCATCACGACATGGGTTCACCCACTATATTGTAAAATGTACACCAAATCCATGACAATTTTCTTGGCTTGTGTTTAGAATTTTAACAAGTCATCCCTCCTGCCCCACTTTCCTTAAACATCTTGACCAATGGAAAGGAACACGTTTAGCCAATGAAGCCCTGAAAGTGCAATCTATAGATTTTTTATCTAGAACCTTAGAAAAATGCTTTGTAAGACTTCCCCATATTAGCTTTCGTATAACATAAATGAAACTTGTTCAGAATTTTACTAGCGTTGCTTCGATTTAATTTTCCTACCCAAAGTAGCTCATGCTTTCTGTGAGGCATATCAGCTAGAAATTATTAAAATTTAAAAAAGAAAAAGAAAATAAGCAACTACTACCAATCAGCCTAAAAGTCTAGGAGAGAACATGGTGAGCTTACTTACCTTCAACCCTGCTGACGGCATCTTTTCTTCTGCCCAGTAGATCTGTACATTTAGAAATAATAAGATTATCTAGTCCATCAACAAGCAAGACGCTTACTATATATTTGATGACAATGAAACTGTTTGTAATAGATGAATCAAAATCAGAACTTCAAGGTATAGCAATAGCACAATTGATTACTGTAGTATAAAATTAGTAATCATTGTATAATGAATATAGAAAACGTCGTTACCTGAACCACCACAAGCATAAATGATAAGAAATATGGCTCCCTGCAAGTTTTATCAAAATTAAAGAAGCCCATCAGAATCATATTATTAAGATAGAGTTAGCCCTCTTCCCCAACGATGGATCCCACATGTGACATAGCAGCAGACTCAGATAACATACTGGACAATAAAATCTGATGGAAGCAATTGTACTGCAGATATAAAATTACCACAAGGACAAGGCTTATGGACAACAGGGGAGAAGATCTTGATTTTGAATGCAAGGCTCCTGAAAGTAGAAAGCTTCCACCACGTCTTGTGGGATTTACTTGCCTCCTTAACATGACTTCTCCAAAAGTGATGTCTTCAAAGTGATTAAACTGGTTGAAAAATTACAATTGGAGATCATGATGATAAAAAAAGATGCAATTAATAATTAGATATAAAGCTCAAAGCATATCTAAAGACACAAGCAGACAAGCACAAGCGATGTGATGTGAGGCCTAGTTTCTAGGAGAAGAAGGCTTCAAGTCGATTAATCTAATATAGCATAATGTTATCAGACTGTAAAAATCTAAATCAAACAAAGAAATAATTCGGACACTTGACTGAATTTCTCTCCCAACTTACATATAAGCTAAAGCAATTGTAAATGTACTCGCAATTGCGTAATTTACGTACAACGCAATGGAATTGTACAAACAATCTGATCTGAAGCATGAATATTGAAATCTGAAGTAAAAAATCAAAAGGCAAGTGTATAAGACAGACCTGATCGCGGAGATCGGAAGATTGCAGTAGAGAATGAGGTTAGATCAGAAGTCGCATTGAGAATGAAAATGGGTAAGGGATCTTAGATCTAAGTGTAAGGAATATCTGGCGGTGGCTGCTTTAGGTGATCAGGAATTTTATAGTTTGAGAGTGGATGTGCTGCCCACTACCGCGCGCTCTCTTCGTATTCATAGATAAAACGTCAATGAAAGAAGAGTTCGGCTGTGTACCAATTAGGAATTATCATTAATTAATTCTCCATCTGTCGGCACTGGGCTGAGGGCTCCACCCTGGATCCCAAGTCCAACCAGCTATCATAATTCTATCAACACTCACACCAATGCAAACAACAGTGCTGTGAAAGGAGGGAGGCAGGTTTTTCTATCAACTTTTTCTTTTATTCTTGTCAAAAAAAAATTTAGTTATAAAATATACAATTTGTCTCAATTTACTTCTTCCAAAATAAAAAAAAATCAAATTTAATCCTCTAATTTGTCTCAATTTATTCAAATATAAAAATGTCTATTTTAGTCTTTAAAAATTACAAATGATCTTAATCTACTCTCTAAAAATTATAAAAAGATTAAATTGAAATAAATTAAATCTTTTTAGAACTAAATTAAAATAAATTACCTCTCTTGGACCAAAATAATAATTTAATTATGAAAAATCTGGAAATGTCAAGCTCAAAGATCCTTCTAGTTAAGTTTTATAAATTCCTTGATTCAGAGGAAGTTGGGTAACAAAGTGAGTCGTTTGGCATGAGGTTGACAAACAAATTAATGCAAATTCTCCATATTTAGTGAGAGTGATCCTCAATATTGTAAGGTGAAGTGTTTACTAAAGTAAAGAGAGAGATAGAGAAAACAACTGAAAGAGAGAAATTGTGAAAATATAGAATCCGCAATTTTTTCTTTATATCTCTCTCCTCACTTTAGAGAGCACTTCACCACCTTATAATATAGAGGTTACATTCTCATATTTAGTTCTGAGTCTGACTTCAATATTAGTTTAGGGAAAAGCGCACTACAGAAAAGAATGCAAGAAAATTTTTTTTTTCCCGATTACATATGGAGTGTCAAGTGTCAACTAGCTGAAGGCGTAGCACAGAAGCAAGGATGAGTATCAAATTCACAACCCAATATTATATGTTTGACAAAAGTCTCTTGTTTGGAAATTTCCCTCGTAATCTTGCACACAATAGGGGAATAGGAATACCTTTCTTTATACATGACATAAAAAAAAGTCACGTGGTTCTCATATTAAAGACAAAGAAAAGTAAGTTCCGGAGGCTTCAATTCCAAATCAGAGAAAACAGGAAATTAAAATGCGAATCTGATATTATTCTGTCTGTCCCATTTGTGCAGGAAAAGAAAAGTATAGAACATAATTCGAACATGCATGATGCATCCTTAAGTATTAAAGCCAGTGACTTCTGGAGTATCATAGAAAGAAGCTAGAATGGCGGTACAGTACACATGCTGCGAAACAGGGTTCTTCATACGCATCCTAATTGTGAGTGTGTTAGTGTTGTTTGCTGGGTTGATGTCTGGACTCACACTGGGCCTCATGTCTATGAGCCTCGTGGAGCTTGAGGTTCTTGCAAAGTCTGGTACACCCACTGATCGTAAACATGCTGGTAACTATGTATATAAAACTGCTTCAATTATTCACAGCTTAGTGCAATATAGACTCATGACACCAAGCACCTTCTCTTTTAACAGCCAAAATATTGCCAGTGGTAACAAGACAGCATTTATTGCTTTGCACCCTTCTCATCTGCAATGCAGCAGCTATGGAGGTACTCACTAGTAATTACTACTACATATTCTGACTTAAATCCGTGATGGATCAATTAACGTCACTTTAACTGATCATCTGGACCGTTGATATGCATAAATGCGATTTAATTTATTCGATCTAGATAACTGAAGTATACTTCAGCTGATCTGGATCCCATGACAATCTCTTTGTTTTGCCAGGCACTTCCAATATTTCTAGACAGTTTAGTGACAGCTTGGGGTGCCATTCTTATCTCTGTGACCTTAATCCTTCTGTTTGGAGAGGTGAGTTCTTAGTCAGGGCACTACTTTTTCAACGCTACATAGTTCGACTATGACTAAACTCCCGGGCCTTTTTGGCGTAAAGTGGCGCAAAGTAAGAAAGGTTATTACTTTATAGTAACGTTTTGTTACAGATTATACCTCAATCTGTTTGTTCGCGGTATGGTTTGGCAATTGGTGCAGCAGTGGCTCCAGTTGTTCGTATTCTTGTTTGGATTTGTTTCCCTATTGCATACCCAATAAGCAAGGTGATCATTTTATACTCACTCATGCTTGTTGCTTCACTTGGTAATAATATATACTTACTATTACTAACTATGACTCTGGCAGTTATTAGATTTCTTGCTGGGAAAACAACATCATGCACTCTTTCGTCGAGCTGAATTGAAGACGTTAGTTGATTTGCATGGCAATGAGGTGCGTGATCTTGATGGAGATGCAATATTCAAGTTATCACTACTTTTTGCTTTAGCCATGCTCTTATGTTAGTGAAGTCACTTTCCTGTTAACACGTGCAGGCTGGAAAAGGTGGAGAGCTAACACGTGATGAGACGATGATAATTGCTGGCGCACTTCAACTGACAGAGAAAACAGTGAGAGACGTGATGACTCCAATCACTGAAACTTTTGCTATAGAATTAAATGCCAGGCTCAACAGGTATATGTAATATGTATGTATATAACTGTATTTTTCAGTTATTTTGAAAAAGATGAAAACTTTCGGGAGTTGGTATTGTTAAATAAAATAAATATGCAGGGATTTGATGAGTTTAATTCTGGAAAAAGGCCACAGTAGAGTACCAGTTTATTATGAGAAACCGAGTAACATTATCGGACTAATATTGGTAAGTGATAGTTGCTTTCTGCTTCATAACTAGTTCAGTATTTGTCTACGTTCTTGTAGAATCCCTGTTTTACTCTGAGTTACAGGTGAAGAATTTATTAACTATCAATCCAGAGAATGAAGTACCTGTTAAGAATGCTACCATCCGCAGGATTCCAAGGTATCATTGTTATGATAATCTCGTGGAAGCTTGATAACATGAGCATCTATTAAATGAAGAACCAATGACCAGTAAACCTGAACAAACACAAACATAAGACCTAAATGATTGTAGTATGTTGTTGCTTACCAGGGTTTCTGAAACAATGCCTCTGTATGACATACTCAATGAGTTTCAGAAAGGCCATAGCCACATGGCTGTGGTTGTAAAACAGCTTGGTGATGCAGAATTGACGGCCAATGAAAATTCAACACATGGTATAGGGTTGATTCTTGTATTTTTTACGTCATGCTTGCTTGCTTGTTATTCCTCTTCATTGGCTTTATTTCAACCACTTAATAATGTATAAAATCAGCGAGAGAAGTGAGAGTGGATATCTATGGCGAAAGGTACTTACAACAGAGGAGTTTAAAGAGTAAAGGATCACTCAAGAAGTTTAAGAGTTTACCAAATGAGGCAAATACAAATACAAAATCCAAAAGATGGTCAAAGGGCTTTCACTCAGAAGTGCTTCAAATCAATGACGAGCCACTGCAAAATCTCCCTGTAGAAGGGGAAGCTGTTGGCATTGTTACACTCGAAGATGTCATTGAAGAGCTATTACAGGTATGTGGAAAAATTTCTTCCATTCTTATTACCTTTCTTTTCTTGTACAACTAAGAAAAATTACCCATATTTTTGTTTAATTTATGTAGGAAGAAATCTATGATGAGACAGATCATCAAGATGTTAGCTGATTTCAGAAGTAAAAAGATCAGTGCTAAATTTGCAGTTTGGATATCTGTAAAATAAGTTAGGACTGCTGGTACTTGATAGTATCAAAATTGATGTAATTTTGAAGGGGATAAGTACAATTAAGTAAAGATTCAGTTTAGCAATCTGTTCTGACATAAATTTCATAAGCAGAACTGAACAAATACAAACCATCAACTATTTCATTGCAATGTCATGTGCTTTATCCTACTAACCCCCCTATGTAACTATAAGGATGATGAGGATACCAGAATGTAAAATGCACACTGGCACATACCGTTGATAGTCTATGAAACTTGTTGCATGTCAGCTATTATATTTGTTACAAGGCATATAATCTGTACATCATCATTTTAGATCTCCTCCATCACAATTCTGATATGCCTGATACAAGATCCAGCATTGAAGGGTCAAACTCAAAACACAAATATAGATAGATAATAAGTGCACAGTTGATGAGATATTTTAGCATACACTATACAGCGTTTGCCGCATGTTTTGTTGCCCAGTCTACTACTAGAAATCTCAAGTGAAAGTTCATAACTCCATGTAAGTGATGATAGCAAGTAAATCAAGTATCATAATTGTCCCTATATACAATTTGAAGAAGGGTCATGATATTTTAAAATTTAACTCCTACTTTTCAGTTACTTACAGCAACTATCAGCTACTTGCAAATCTCTGATCCATCCATACTGATTCCCACTTTATTCACACCATTCAAGCTAAGTAAGCCACCTTAGGAGCAAAGGGTACGACTCTAACATGCATGATTAAGTCAGATTAATCCTCTCATATCGTATGATTATCACGTTGGGGAAATAAAGACAATGAAACATGTGAAAAAAGTTTCCTTTTTTTTTTTTTTGAAAAGAAAAAAAGTGTATGAAATCTATTGTAGTCAGCCACAAAAATCCAACCTGCCACAGAGAAAAGTTTAACCAGTAACATGAAACAAAATAAGATAGAACAAGAATTTCCAAATATTCTAAAGTCAATACTCAATAGCATCACGGACATAACTACCGAATTTTGAATAAGAAGCAAGCACACTACTTTTACAAAGTTTAACAAATATCATTAGAAGCTACTAGGTAAGACAACTCATGTGCTTGATACCTGAATGAAAGAAGCATCTCTTCCGTTGCCTTCCAAAGATGTCTCCTTGAGTAGAAACCAAGGACGTTTGTTTCTTTTCATTCCGCTGAGTTGTTTGCCCAAGTGCTGGCTGGAAACCAGAATCCTCCAGGCAATCTTGACCCTTTATGTCATCATTCACTGCTGTGAATTACAATGTATTAGTTTTCCCATGTCCTCCGCCCCAACGGCGTCTTCTAGCTCTCCTCTTCCTCCCATCCTCTTCCTCCTCCTTTGCCTTTTCTTTCAAGTCTCTCTCACCTCGCCGTTTATACATCTTAAAAGTGATCTGCCTATCAGCAGCCATCTTCCTCACCTTCTCTGTGATCTCTGCTGCAATTTGCCTGTTATATAGTTTCCTCAAACCACGCATAAGTTTTGCAAAAGTATCTGGCTGTGGCATTAACCCTGCATCCATCATGTCCAAACAATATGAACAAGCCTCCTTCACATGTCCTTTTGAAAAGAGTGCATGAATCCAAATTGTCCAAGCACTCACATTAAGCTCACCCCCTTTAGTTGTGACACAATTCCAAACATCTTTAGCCATTTCAAGTTTATCAGCTCTTAATAGAGAATTCATCAACTCCTTCAAAGTACCATAGTGGGGAGCAGAAAAAAGACCTCTCCCAGCCATCTCTTTAAAATGCTCACAAGCTTCAACTAAGCA